>BTPG01000008.1:76467941-77082941 GCA_036245525.1 Semisulcospira habei | reverse complement strand
ATGCGGAGAGTGGCGATCTGGTCTGTACATGATCGGTTTTTCCTGAATCCTGCTTGCTGGTCTCTCACATGGGGGTCAACGGAGCTCTTCATTCACTCCAGGATGATCCTGTTGAAGACCTTTCCTGGTACTGACAGCAAGGTGATTCCTCTGTATTTGGAACACTTGCTGAGGTCGCCTTTCTTCGGAAGCTTGATTAGGTACCCCTCCTTCCAGTCAGCCGGCATCACCTCCTCTTCCCAGATCTTTCCAAACAGTGGGTACAGCATCTCTACTGTTGTCTCTAGGTCTGCTTTCAGAGACTCCGCTAGGATGCCATCTGGCCCTGCTGCTTTGCCGTTCTTCAAAAATGCCACTGCTCTTCTGATCTCTTTCCGGCTGGGTCTGTCACAGCTGATGGGTAGGTCGGTCTCTGCTGGCTGGGTGTCTGGGGGGTCGGGTGGGCTGGGTCTGTTCAGTAACTCTTCAAAATACTCGGCCCATCTGTCGAGTTGGTCTGCTCTGTCTGCAATAGGCTTGCCTTTTTTGTCTTTTACTGGTCTTTCTGTATGGCCATACTTGCCCCACAATCTTCTGGTAATGTCGTAGAGCTGTTTGATGTTGCCGCTGCCTGCTGCCTTTTCTGCCTCTGCTGCCAGGCTGTCTGTGTAGGCCCTCTTGTCTGCCCTAATACTCCTCTTCACCTCGCGGTTGGCTTCCGAGTATTCCTCCTGTGCCCTTGCTTTGGCTTCTCTCGTGCGACTGTTGTTGACAACTGCTTTCTTCTGCTTCCTCACTTCTATCTTCTTCAAGGTCTGTGCCGACAGCCAGTCCTTGTGATGGTGTTTCCTGAACCCTACAGTGTCTTTGCAGGTTGAGTTCAGCGCCTCTCTAACTGCCTTCCACTGCTGCTCTGTGGTGACCGCCTCCTCTTCATTTAATAGCTCCTGTAGCGCTTGAAACCGGTTGGACAGCACCAGTTTGAACTCTTCTCTCACTCCAGTCTCTCTCAGGAGGCCTACAGTACAGCACTGTCTTCTTGTTGTCTCTGTGCGGCTTTTCTTTAACTTGAGCTTTATTCTTAAGGTAAGCAGATGGTGGTCTGAGGCGACATCTGCTCCCCTCCTCACTCGAACATCTTGAAGGGATCTTCTAAATTTCTTGCTAATGCAGATATGGTCTGTTTGGTTCTCTGTAGTATGGTCAGGTGAGACCCAAGTTGCTTTGTGTATTCTTCTGTGGGAAGATGCTGCCTCCAATGACAAGTCTGTTTAGAGCACAAAAGTCTACAAACCTCTCCCCGTTCTCACTCATCTCCCCTAGTCTCTGTCTCCCCATCACCTCTTTGTATCCGGTGTTGTCCTCCCCTATTTTGGCATTAAAATCGCCCATGACGATGGTGATGTCTCGCTCCGCACATTTGTCCACGGCACTCTGGAGTCGGTCGTAGAACTCTTGTTTCTCTTCCTCGTCACTGTCATTAGTGGGCGCATAACACTGGATGACGTTCAGCTTGATCTTTTTCTTGGTTCTAAAGGCTGCTGTGATAATTATTGGCCCAAGAGGTTCCCAGCCCATCAGCGCTCTCTGTGCCACTGGTGACAACATGAATGCTACTCCTTCTGTATGGGGGGCATTCTCCTCTTCATGACCTGAATACAGAATCATCTCCCCACTTAACAGCCTTTTCTGGCCAGACTGCGTCCATCTGGCTTCACTGATACCTAGCAGGGAAAGGTTGTACTTTTGCATTTCCGCTGCTATCTGGGCGGCCTTGCCGCTCTGGTAGATGGTCTTGACGTTCCATGTGCCCATGGTTGTGTCCCTGGATAGAGAGAGGCGGCTCGTTCCTGTGGCTTCCGAAGACTTCCGGCTTTCACCACAGGACGTCATAAATCTTCTGGTAGAAGAGCCTTCCTCCTCCAGGAAAGGAATTGCTGTTTGTCTTTTCGTCGGCGTTTTTGTAGCTATTTCCTTATTTGCAGGGTGGGGAAGCTACCCCCACGCCCAACCCCCTTACTAGGAGGACCAGGGGTTTTCTGTCAGGGTCACCTTCCCTTAGACCATGCTGGTTCGCGGCACCTTATTTCATTCGGTGCACCCCTCTCGCGAGGGACCCCCTATCCACCACCTTGGGGACGCGCCTCAACGCCATATGGTCCCAGCGCGAGGTTGCTGAGACCAAGTTGTGTCCATATTCTTTGGACGGTTGTGGCTCTTTCACGCTAATGAACACAGACTTCAAGGGGAAAAAACACGTTGGTTTGGAAAGGGTTAGTGTGGTGCTTGCTAAGTATTCATAGGTTTGCTGAATAAATAAATAAAAACACCCAGTAAGAAAAAAAATTAAGTCTTCTGGACGACGCCAACACTGCTTTGCCCGGGCCAATTAAGGCTGGCATCGGCATTAGCACTTCTTTCTCACTGGGTATCTACTTAGGAGCCACGGACCTGACCGCCCTATGCCCGATTTCGCGATATTCTGACGCAGACCCGTATTTGTCTTCTGAACGACCCTTACAAATTCACAGGAAAGGTATCAGCCGTTAATGGTTGAGTTAGCTGTGTATGATTTCTCAAGGGTCGTGCCTGATTAGCTTGGCGCCACGCGCCAAACTAATCAGGCACAACCCGTTGAGTTATAATCGATCCTCATCTGGCAGCAGGTGCTGGACATCAGTATGATTTCTCAAGGGCCGTGCTTGATTGGCTTGGTGCCATCCCCTTGAGTTATCGATATCTGGCAGTTTGGACTGGAACTGAAAAAGTGTCAAAACTGTCCTGATTAATTCTCCACAAAGTCGCTCATTTACAAACCCGGTCCCACAGTCGCCACTACGCTAATCAACCTGTTCTCTTCAGCTACCATTCTTGATCTGCATTCGGCAGTTGGTGCTGTTAGTGAAAGAGGCCAAGTGTAAAAATCGTCCTGAATAATTTCGGCCCCCGGGTCGTCCAAACCCCCGTCCGACAGTCGCCGCCACGACAGGATCTCACGGGGTCAGCCCTTGATTTTGATGTAAATGTAAATTTTATGGAGGACGCATGGTCCTGAAAACGGCTCCACGGACAGAGATGACAGTCCCAGAATGTCTGTGCCAAAGTGAATACTGCACGTTGCACACAGACATGCATGTTAAGTGTATGTTTGGGTCAAAATGAATAGACCTTTTTTTTTTTTCTTTCTTTTACTACAGTACAACCCGACTCATACGGCAGGTGCTCTCCGACGAGACAAAACGTGTCACCTGTTCTTAACTCTACTACTACTACTACTACTTCCAGTTTACTGTCCAAATGGCACCGAGGTGATCGGGGACCGAGTTATTAACTCATTCTGCCCGCGACACACCACAGCAGGGTGTGGCTCGACCATGATAGTTCAAGGGTGGTGGCAGAATAGCTTGGCGCCTATCGGCGCCAAGCTATTCTGCCACCACCCTTGAACTATCATGGTCGATGTGTCTGCTGAGTTGTAATGCAGTCCTCAGACGATAACTCGAAAATGTGGGTAGCTCGTACCTCGGGCACAGTGGGTTTAAGACCATCATTCTGGTGGTTACAGCCACCCGGGAACGCTGAAGAAGAAGAAGAGGGTTACAGCCACCTAAATGACGCTCTTTAAGGACGGGTGGTCTCTCGTATGGGTGGTCGCCCAAAGCAGGTTCTGCTGGTTTGAAAAACTTTTGTGATTTTCATGAGCCTGTTAGAAGACGTAATTCGCCATAGCACTTTTTTTTCTCATTAACTCATTGGCGGCGAGCCCTCATGAAGCCTCATTCCCGGCATGAAGCCGCGTATCTGGATGCGACTTGCCGCCAATGAGTTAATGAAGTGCCAGAGACTGGTATCACTCATCACATCCTGAGGGTGAAATTATGAATTTTGTAGATGTCCTTTGATGTATACGTCACAGGTCTGGAGACAGATCGACCACTATAGTTCAAGGGTGGTGTCAGAATAGCTTGGCGCCTACAGGCGCCAAGCTATTCCGACACCACCCTTGAACTGTCGTGCTCGGTCCACGTCCTTTCGTAGCTTGTCATGGATTTATGTTTTATGTCCTTGTTTGACCGTGTTAAACCCGTTCCACTGGTTGTAGCGTGTATGGCAACGTGTTGTGTCCGACGTTCTTCCAGTAAGCAAATGTCCATCCGAGGACATCGTTTTGCATGGTCCCAGACCAGGTCTGTCGTCTAAGAACGCTTGTTTTCCTCCCTACGTCACACGACCAGTCACTTTAGCGCAAACCGTACCACGTGACCGTGATATAAAAGGCCCTGTAGCGAAAAATGGCGGACGTTGTGTAGCCCTCTCGATGACGCATCTTGGATGCCAGTTTTGTTCTATAAAAGATCGCCAAACGTTTCAAAGTACAAAGTTACTTAGTGTTGTTCGAAACAACAAGCACACTCAGTACTGGAGACGGCAACGTCATGAAATATTTTAAATTACGTCATAAGTCTATATTATGTATAAAGGTATATTCCTTTGACGTCAGTCATGTCTGGCGTGATCCAGGTCTCAATATGTCTTCTTTATTTCTTTTACGGAAATAGAGGAGGAATGAAAACAAATACGTTATTGGTCGGAGGGGTTCGCTGCACAAACCCTTGTAGGCCTTCGGGAGGTCAAAGGAATCATTGTACCCCTCAGGCCTTCGGCCTTCGGGGTACAATGATTCCTTTGACCTCCCTCAGGCCTACAAAGATCCGTGTAGCGAACCCCTCCGACCAATAACTTATATTAGAGCACGCATCATTCATTTGGAGGTTAAGCGCTATATCACGTTATGCCAACTCTTTTGTCCCTCAGGCCCTTTTCAACAGTAATATCAGTAGATAGTGTCTGTCAACATTCTTTAGTTCTTTAGTACTAGCCCTTTCAGTAGTTCACTGCAACATTGCTGACACCAGAGGCACAGGGGAAATCCATCATAAGTGTTTCTGATGCCAAGAGTGTTACAAAGGTAAACAATACGTCTGTTACAGTTCATCTCCTTAATTGAGAGTTATGGGTTATTTAATTATTTAAATGAGTGAATGCATGCCATGTGTTGTATGGGCAGACAGTGAATTTCCCCATGAGGGATTAATGAAGTATTTTTCTATTGTATTGTATTGTATTACTGTATTGTATATAAATGTACATTCTTCTTCTTCTTCTTCTTATTAAAAATCAATTGTCAAAGATACTAAATGTGGCCAGTGGCGGCCGGCAAGAGGCATGTATTCTCATGTGCCCCTGCGGCCGCAGCGGCTCATGCCAATCTGTGTTTCCTGCAGTTGGGGAAGAGGGTGGTTGGGGCGGCGAGTTCTCTCTAGTCATTATATTGCAGCTCGCACCCTTTCTTTTCCGATCATGAATTTTTAATAACACGCCCGGCTACCGTCCGAAAGCGGCAGGGAACCAGTGCCACCGATCGTTCCGTCTCCAGCCACGTTAACCCCTTCACTGCCGAGAAAACAAATGAACGCAATTGAACTGCAAGAGACATAGATCCTCATGAGCCCCCGCGACTGCGGGGGCTCATGAGGATCTATGCCTCTTGCTGAGACCAATTTGTATCCATGTTTCTTGGCGGGTCGGTGGAGTATGTATAGTCAACCAAACGTCTCGTCTTTGTACCAGCTTTCACTCTTTCGGGCGCATTGCCATGTGGACAATTTTTAAATAGATATTGTTGAAGTTCTTTTTGCAAGATTATGCTGGTTATCTATCTATCTATCTATCTGTCTGTCTGTCTGTCTGTCTGTCTGTCTATCTATCTATCTCCCGTAGTCTAGCCGACCGTTGGGGCACCACTGATGACTTGACAATCAGCTCCCTCCATTCCTCTCTGTTCTCTGCCATTCTCAGCGTATCGCCCAGCTTCAGTCCTGTCCACTCTGAGATATTGTTCTCCCATCTTTTCCTCTGTCTTCCTCTCCTTCGTCCTCCTTGCACAGTGCCTTGCAGGATTGTTTTGGCAAGCCCTGCTGAACGCGTGACATGCCCATACCACTTCTGGTATGCTGGTAAAGCACTAGACAATTGTAAACACTGTGGACTTTCATTTATTTTATTATATTTTATTTTATTTTATTATATTTTATTTTGTTATTTTTTTTAAACAACGAAGAATGTCATTTTTGTGTTTCAATCTTTGTCTTGCGTCGCGAAGTCTTTTAAGCATCACGTTTAGCGTAATAAAAAAAGGATGATAATGATGCCTTTGAGAATATGAGACCACTTGATGACTTTCTGCCATCTTGTTCTCTGTGGAATTAGCTCAACGATTCAGGTGGAATAATGTGTCATATTAATCTTTGATCACATTGCGCATGCAGTTAGCTCTCTCTGTCCTTAATTAAGATGCTCGGTTTCTTTTCTTTCCTTTTAACTTTTCCGTTATTGAGCGCCGAGATAATTGAACCCCACCCAACAGCATGAGGAATAGATCCTCATGAGCCCCCGCAGTTGCGGGGGCTCATCGGGATCTATACCGCTGGCTAACACCATTTTGCATCCATGTTCTTTTGACGGCTAGGGATCGTTGACGTAAAATTAACTAAAATTTCGGAAAATACAATCTGCTTCTGCTGATACTGAAGGGGATATTACGAATGTCTAAAATCTGCAATAGGTTGCCAATTGTGAACACCATGTTGTTCTGTTTTCTATGAGGAGAAGGAGGTTCCAGGGGGCTTCATCTGCCACCGTTTCACACTTTCAACATCTGTTGTTAACAGTGCTGGAATGCCTGAAACAAAGGATAGCAGCTTAACATTTTCCACAATGCCCTCACACCACACAGTTCGTAAGACAAAGCGTCACCGCCTGCAGCTTGTGAGGGTCAGCGTTGAGGATGATCTTCAGAAGTCTGCCCTGTGAAGGCAAAAAGACAGCAAGTCCAAATGAGCGAAAAGCGAAATTTTCATTGTATTGCAACGTAAATCTCGATCTTCGCAAACATGGACTTGCTGTCTTTCTTGACAGAGCAGTCTTTTTCTTCCCTTTGTCAGCGGGAGATCGTCTGTCCTCTAATCCAAGTGGAAAATCTCAGCTCATTAGTGAATCGAGTTGTAAATTAAATATTTGGGCGTGAGCGGGTGAGGGGTGGACGCTTTGTGCGAGTGAAATTGTCGGAAACGTTGCGCGCTCGCCCGCACATGAAGGAGATTGTCCCGGGGCCCATTATGACTCGCCACTCTAACAAGCAAGTGCCTCCCACTTTGAGAATCACCTTACTGCTGAGAAAAGGTGAAACCGAACCTAATGAAAGAGGCGTGGATCCTCATGAGCCCCCGCAATTGCGGGGTCTTATGAGGGTCCATGCCTCTTGCTGAAACGATTTTGTGTCCATTTTGAATTTTACGGCTAGGGATCTGTGAGTTTGAATTTACAAAAGATAATCTGCGCCCACATGCAGGAAGGGGCTAATCGCGAGTTATGGGACATGTTCAAGAGTCACGTGTGCCAGCCGTGGGTGATAGCTCGACCATGACAAATTTAATCCCTAAATTGCAAGTCAACGTAGACTGTGTCTGAAATCTTTGGTCATTCAATGCCGTCAACCCTGAAGAGCCCTGTTCGTACAAGGGACTTGGGATACCATGGTGGTGTCAGCACCAAGAGGCATAGATTCTCATGGGCCCGCGCAACTGCGGGGGCCCATGAGGATCTATGCCTTTTACTGACAGATTGCGTTCACCTTTTTCTCGACATTTAAGGGTAGTGTCAGATTAGAGTTAATTTCGCGTCAAAGTGCGTTTTGACGACACAAAACTTTCCATGGATTTTCGTTGAATTTTCACTTTTGTATCCATCAAAATCGCTGCCGCTGTAACTTTTCTGCAGGCACGGCCATTAGTTAAAAATGGGGCAAATCAGTCGACATTCGTGTACTGATCTTTCATTTTAACCATACGGCTCTAGGCTTAAAAATCCAACTCTGTCAGAGACCAGCACACATTCTGCATCGTTTTAACCCATTACATCCTAATTAATTTTTTTTCAGACAGCCTCAAAAGTCTACATCACATTTCTGGAGAGAGATAAGCTATTCTGACACCACCCTTGAACTATTATAGTCCATCCGCATCCAGTCGTAGCGTGTCAGGGATTTTTAGGTTAAGCAAATAATCAAAATTAGTATCGACTGTACAACTTTTGGATTACACTGTAACCTTATTTCTTACCTATTATTTTGGCATTTGATTGATTTCCTGGCTTTGTTTTTGTCATTTGACATTTTACACGTTCGGGCATGCATCGGCATTTTATGTTTGTGTTTATTCTTACTTTACAAGCTTTGCCTTATTTGGTTTTAGTTCTGTTTGTGTTCGTAAGAGAAAGGACCAAACAAGAAGAAATCCACACACGATCCGCATCTGACCGATACTGTTAATACGATTTGACAAGTGTTTTCTAGTCTTTGATTTTGGGTTTTTTGGTCAATATCCTTAAGGTCCAAAATCACAGACCAGACCACAAATGGATGCGAATGTAGAACATTTGAAGGGTGGAGTACTTGAGTAGACGATCTCACCCATGGCTAATTCGTCCTTTCATGTCTAACATACAACTCCCTAAGACTCCCTCTGCCTGAGGACTTGATGGATATAATGTCTGCAAGAAACAACGATCTGCATGAACCCTTGTGGTGACGTTGTGTGCTGGTGACGTTCCGTACAGCGATGTTCTATGTAAACACTACTGAAAAAAAAAAAGAGAGAGAAATAAAATTTTTAAAAAAGAGAAAGAAACACACCATCAATGTAGTGATAATCTTTATGTTTCTTGTGTGCTTACATCTTCACCCACAGCCCCAAGATCCCATAGTCTCAAATTCTGGAGGCATTGCCTAATGACTATGTACCAGTTGCCGGAGATGGCTTGACCATGATAAATCAAGGGTAGTGCCAGATTAGCTTGGCGCCTTCAGGCGCGAAGCTAATCTGGCACTACCCTTGAATTCCTACACAAGAATAGCTGTATCATAAGCGTGCAGTATAGTCATGACTGCCCAACCTGCGCCTGTGGTCAGGAAGACCAAACAGCGGAACATATTCTCCAGAGATGCCCCCTACTGGACGATGAAAGAAAAGAATTGTGGCCGTCGCCAACTCCACTGCAGACCAAACTCTACGGCAGTCGAGAAGACCTGGAGAAAACGACGTCATTCATCGCCGGTGCTGGACTGACCGTATAGCCCACTGCGAACGACAAGAAGAAGAAGATAAGCGTGCAGTCGCTTTCTATAAACACACTTTACTTCGCACCCCCCCCCCCCTCCCCCCAAGACCTTGTCATTTTGATGTGTGTGTGTGTGTGTGTGTGTGTGTGTGTGTGTGTGTGTGTGTGTGTGTGTGTGTGTATGTGTGTGTGTGTGTGTGTGTGTAATCTTCAGCGACTTTGTAACTTATATTATCGGAATGTAACACAAGTGACCTGTGGGTGTAGCTGCTTGTTTTGTACTGTTAAATATTGTTTTAATGTTGTAGTTTAGCAAGGACAAACACGAAAAGAGGCCTGTGCGCCTATTGTTTCCATCCCTGAGAAATAAATAAATAAAGTATCATGGTCAAGCCATCTCCTGCTGTAGGGACCCGGGGCTAAATGGGTTAAGCGGGGCTCGTGCGTATTCACTCCCATTACTAGTTTGGCACGACAGGTCTACATCTGTGTGTTGTCCTCTGGCAGAGGAGGATCTGTCTCTGCTGTACAGAAGGTTTCACTGAGAAATATTCACGGACAACCCCGTCTTCCTTTTAACCCTCGTGAAAGGAGTTCGTCTATACTTTTCGCTACCAGAATCAAACCGGTAAGCGAAAGGTCCCCGGAGCGATTTTGGCCTGAGTTGGACTGCAAACAGTCGAGCACTGAGCAGCTGAAGTGCAGCCTACCTTGACGCGAGAACCTTTCCCCTACCTGACAGGAATTCCAACACGAGAGATGCATATAACGAAACATACCAATATTTGCGCGATGTTGAAAGAAACTGTGAGGAGATCTCACATGGGTGAGGTGGAGAGCGTATGGACCTTTCCGAACGCAGAGATCCCATCATTGACCGAACTGACCTAAACCGAAAGGAACCCCTGTGAAATGTCTCCCTCCTGGTACGACGTGTAAACTTGCGGGAGATTGTTTTTAACTGTGACAGATCGAAGTATAAAGAAGTACCCAACGGAGAAAGAAACACGCTTAGAAAAGACGGGTACAACACAATTTATTAATATTTCGGGTAAATACCCTTTGTCAAAATAGACAAACAAACAAACAGAGAGATTAGCCGCTACTTATCTTCATTCGCAGAAGGAATGTGGCAACTGAAGGAGGTGACGTAAGATCGAAGTATAGTGTTTGATGCGCTTGGCGCTTCTGCAGGTGCTGCGCGAAACAAGCACTACCCTTGAACTGTCACAGCCAGTTCATCGGCACTAGTTACATTCGAAATCCAAACATATAGTCCCTTTAGCGTCAGTGTACGCAAAATTGTGTTTATGAACGCAGGGCAAAATCAACACCGAATACTCCAATCAGCCCAAATAACACGGATGTGAATAGGTCAAGCAAGAGGCAAGAAACCTCATGAGCCCCCGCGTCAGCGTGTGCCTATGAGGTTCTTTGCCTCATGCAGTTGGGTGTTGGAATATTTCCGGCAGTAGAGGGGTTATGTACCAGAGCGTTGAGGATTTGTGGTGTGAATGAAGCCTGATTAACGCTTTGTCCTTTGATTATTTGCAGCTGAACAAGAAATTGATTGAGGCGGTCAACATAGGAGGCACAGAGCACGTTCTGCAAGGTAAGTGCACCCAGCTTGTACTCATAACCTCAGGCCTCGGGCGAGCAAAGCCTTTTCATCACGCGCATCAGTGTGCTGAATTGAGTCCTTCTCTTTTGAGTCCGCCGTGAGGAGACTGCCCTCGCTCGCTTCACATTGGTCACACATACGTCACCCACTCCTGCCAATAGGCAGGAGTGAGAGACCTATGTATGACCAATGAGAAGGGGAGGAACGCCCCTGGTGCTTTGCCTGCGACGAGCCGTTTACGGTGAAGCACTTTGTGACAGCATGTGCTAACCCAGTTGATGTATGGAAAAAGCACTGTACGGCAAACTCTGAAGGTTTTGTTCCGGGACGTTCCCGAGGACAAGATCAGCATTTTGAAGGAAGCTGATAAGTATAATAAGATTTGCGTCTTTTTAGGCTGTGTAATTCTAGCTTCGGTTTCTTATGATCTCATAAAGTCTGTAGATCTGTATTTTTAAAGTATATATACATTTTGTTTTAAGCCTCTTCTCTTAGTCTGACTGGCCAGGCTTGTATCCTTTCCACGGTGAGATGGCTGTGGTTGCCTGCTCGGCGTTAAACCCCAATAAATAAATAACTTCTCTGTTGAGTCGTCACTCGTAAAAGGCGTTTTCGTGATGTCAACTAGTGTACACCGTTGATGTCTTCTCTTCAAAGGCTGTGGTCGGGAAACGCGTATACATAATGTATGTATCAATACAGAGTATCGATCTCCAGAGGGAAGAGATCGATACTGTACATTTGAACTCGTCACTGTCAGTACACGCCAAGTTATGTTTTGAAAGCGCGGCAAATTCAGCACTGAACAATACCATCGATCTGGGACAAGGAATGCGGATGTAAACAGGGTCAGCCAGAGGCAGAGATCCTCATGAGCCCCCGCATCTGCCATGGCCGTGGCCTGTGCACGTGTTTCTTACCTTCCAGTGAACCCATACACGCAGGCCACATCGCCGAGAGGAACAGGCCGGTCTCATTGTGTTGCAATACGCGAGAGCCACACGATCAGACCGCGTTACTGAATTTGGCGTCAACATGGTGCTACACGTAATCTCTATAGGGTTACGAAGAAAAAAACACACAGTAAGCTAAACGTCCTCGGGGCGACTTTAGCTTTAGTTGGCCCGCGCACTGCGTGCGCGGGCCAACTAAAGCTAAAGTCGCCCGGAGGAGTTTTTGTTGTTTGGCTGGAAGTCACACCTGATCGCATCGGAGGGCACATCTGACCGCGTTGTATTCCATTTCGCGGTATTGTGATGCGCGCAATACTGAGGTTGACCTGCACTTTCAACAGGCCGTCAGTGCACATCCGACATCAAGCAAATAAAGCAAACATGGCTGTATATGTAAAATGAGTTGTTCCATCGTGTGGTACTTCAGTAGTTTCCAGAGGCATAGACTGTCACCATCCCTGGCATTGCCTAGGGCTGACGAGGACATGCGCCTCAGGCAAAGTGTTTTTATTCGTGCTTCTATTGTCTAGCGGAGGAGCGCACCGGAAGTTGAGTCTTTGAGGCTGTAAACTATTGCCGCTGTAATCCAATGAGATTTGCTGGAGTGGTGCAGTGTTGGGATTTAAATTACGTTAGCTCACACGCCGCTATTGGCAGCATGACCCCGGCCAAATCTCAGCAGAACCCTTTCAGTCTTAGAATCTCCGCCGCAGCGATTTTTTTAATCTGAGTCTCCGCCGCAGCCTTTTTTTTAGTCTGAGTCTCCGCCGCAGCGATATTTTGAAGAGGGGAAAAAAACCAAACATTTATGTGTTGGTCTGCGATTTTGGGACCATAAATATACAACTGTTGTTCAGTAGTTCAAACTGAAGACAAGAATTGATGGCTAAGCTCTTTTACTTACACGCCGAAAGCTGCTAGAGGTAGTTAGTTAGTGGGGTTTAACTCATTGCGCCAGAGGTACGAAACACCCCCATTTTGGAGTTATTCTGAGGACTGCATTACCATTCTGGAGGCAGATCGACCATGATAGTTCCAGGGTGGTGGCAGAATAGCTTGGCGCCACCACCCTTGAACGATCATGGTCGAGCCATATCTTGCTGATGTGTGTCGCGGGCAAAATGAGTTATCGCGGACCGGTAGTGTAACTTAAGTCGCAGGAGATTTGATCGTCGAGCACAAGGGTTTAGTGCTTGATAAATCTGGACACATCAAGACGCACAGCTATCAGGCATTGTCCTTTAGCATTGAGACAATAGGAAAGTCATATTTTGACTGTTGAGCTGCCATGGTTGATCCATCCTTTTACCCTAGCTGGCGCTAGAAGTCAAACAATATAGATAGAATAGATGGAAGGGTCTGGGCTCCCTTTGATACTCTTTTCTGGAACTCTGTTTGAACAGCATGTTCCCATTTTCTTAGCATTCTGCGCCTGTAGTTGTGTGCTAGTCTGTGGTTTTCGACCAAAATCACAGACCAGCACATTATTTTGGGTCGGGCAAATGGGGGCTCAATACATTCTTCTTTTTTTTTTGTTCTAAAGTTACGTGATTTGATCATTCTTTTGGCGAATTTTCTTTTTCTGTCGTTGAGGGTCCGTGCATGTTCAATACATTCTGATTTCTGCTTGACATAATTTGATTGCGTTAACTGTTCGCGTTTTATTTTGCTGAGTGGGTACACAGCTTTTTTGCACATCTGATCTAAAATGTTTGTTGTTGTTGTTTTTATTTGATTGATAAATAATGAATAAATAAATCAGCGTTCGAGCTTTTGATTAAGATTAAGCGCTATATAAATACTCATTATTATTATTATTATTATTATTATTATTATATAGGCGCTTAATGCCAAGTGCCGCCGCGAACTGAACCCAACAAGCACGCTCACGTGAATCACGCGCATTCAAACACACACTGTACATAAACGCAGAACATTCGCATGGTGCTAAGGGCAAGCTCGAGCGAGCTAATGAGGTTTCTTGAAAATTTAAATCGTTTGTATTTAAATTTGATTAAGTAGGCTAAAATTGATGATTGACTGGATGGATTGATTGATTTATCGATCGATCGATTCATTTATTGATTGATTTCATTGATTGATTTATTATTTATTGATTGATTGTTTGATTTTGTTCGTTCTATAATTTGTTTGTTCCTTCCTTCATTCGTTCGATTATTCATTCATTCGTGAGCATTCGTTTTACCGCGCAATCCCAAGAATTGTAACAGTTTTTATTTTCCTGAGCATTATTGAACAAACGCACGCTCTCTGCTTTCTCGTCACACGCGTACTCAATAATGCACGCAGCTTCCTGCTTGGAATTTTATGCCTGTCTGCACTTCAAAGCCGCAAGAAGTTACGACGATGCAGTTTTTTTTACCTACTCAGCAAATACCTGACGTCTACAAGAGGCATAGATTCTCATGCGCCCCTGCAGAGCAGGGGCTCATGAGAATCTATACCGCTTGTTGGAAATTTCCTGTTTCATTTACGTCTTTAGAAGGACAACCCGTTGGGGTTTACGTGGCGCGAGGCAGGTTTTTGGAAACATTACCACTTGGGGTTCTACGGATTTGAGTAAAATTAAAGAGAAGAGAAGAATGAGAAAAAGCGTTGAAGCGCAAGGCATAATTGATAAGGAGAGACCGTTAAGAAAAGTGCCCAGCAAGGAAACGCCCTTGGACCGCGCACTGTCGTGGGCGGGCACACTGCGGCCGACGCCGGCCCTAGGGTCTGTTGCTTACCGGGATATGGTTTTTAAACCGGAAGTTTATCGCTGGTGCTGCCACGTTTCTGACGTTCCATTTTGAAATCCGAGTTTTTGGTTGCTTCCGTTACGAAGATCAAATGGTTCTGTAATAGCCTGGAAAGCGCACGCGATCGTCTGCCTTCCTGCCCAGGAACTTGTTTCAGGGAATATTCCAGTTCTGATTTTCGAAGAGAGAATGTGACGAAAACAGCTGAAATAAACTGCTGAAAGTTGGCCATGTATGTGCAGTTGCAGAAAATACTTTCAAAATAACGAAACTCGTCTGTGTCAGTTTGTAAGATTGTGGCTGTGGCATGTTTGGTCTAATCGTCCAGAGAGTATGAGCCTTGCACGGCTGCACACAACCATTTTCGACGTTCCTAGAAATAAAGGTTTCATGTAACCTGCTGCTGGCTCGTGAGGACTCCGAGAATCTCTTGCTTACTGGGACATTAGCGTCCTGTGAGTCGACTCAGGACCGATCAAGTATTTGTTTAAAAAAATATTTTAAAAACATTTGACAGTATTTCAGATGTCCCCAGACTAAGTTTAGTCCCAAGATTATGCGTCGCGACGTTGGTGGTCATATACTGTTGAGCACTCGCAATATCCTCTTTCTGCAAAGACTGCGTACATCTACGTTCTTC
The DNA here is from genome assembly GCA_036245525.1 of Semisulcospira habei. NCBI lineage: Eukaryota > Metazoa > Mollusca > Gastropoda > Semisulcospiridae > Semisulcospira > Semisulcospira habei. The sequence goes on along the minus strand of BTPG01000008.1, from coordinate 77,067,812 downwards.
TGGCTGATAGGGGGGGGGGGGGGGGGGGAGCTGGGCTAGCCTTTTCACTGCCAGTTGATGCAGATTGTGTTTTGCAATCTCAGTGGACCTTCAGTACTTTCCAGAGGCGTAGATTGTTACGATCCCCGGCATTGCGGAGGGATGACGAAAACAGAGGGCTCCAGCCGTCCCAGGAATAAGGATTCAAAGTGGTCTCTGCAAGAGGCATAGATCCACATGAGTCCCTGCATTTGCGTGGGCTCATGTGGATCAGTGCCTCTTGTGTCTGGGTGTTGCTCACGGTGGTATTTCAGTACTTTCCAGAAGCATAGATTGTCAGGATCCCCGGTGATGCGGAGGGCTGGGACGAGGACAAAGAGCTCAAGCCGTCCAAGGGACGTGGATTCAAAGTGGGTGTCAGCAAGAGGCATAGATCCACACGAGCCCCCGCAACTGCGGGGTCTCATGTGGACTTATGCCTCTTGCATTTGGGTGTTGCTGACAGTGTTCCAACAGTGGATGGCATACGACGTGACTGTGTATTTGATGGCGCAAAAAAACAACACGTCGTCAGATTCTGGGTCACGGCATAGGGGACCAGCGCTTGCGCCGTAATGTGGTCGTTTTTGAATTGATTTCCCGGCATGCCCGCGCAGGAAGCGTTTTTGATGGGCGTGCGCACTGGGGACATTCATGATTTCGAGAGTGGAGAGCCGGAGTGTGCCCACGGCAGTTTACCGGCTGAACTTGCCCTGGGACATCTTGCTTGTCGGTTGTATACGAGTACGAACATTTCTTATTGTTATCCCTCCTTTCACCACCAGTGGATGAAAATGACTGACGTCTCCTGATCGAGACACTCGCAGGACATTGTCGTCTGCCGAGGCACATCGATGGGAAACAATGAGGCTAGCAAAAGGCGTTGATCCTCATGAGCCCCCGCTTATCCTGGGGCGCATGAGGTTCTGTGCCTTTAGACTTTTGAAGGCTGGTCGCTGTGTCCCGCCCGTCAAAGGGTTAAACGTTTCACTGAGAGCTGTGCTTCTGAAAGATTGACAACTCCACGCCATGAACTCCTTCCCTGCAGGAAGTGCGAATGCAAAATCAACAGGGCGTGCAAGAGGCATAGAACCTCATGAGCCCCCGCATTTGCGGGGGCTCATGAGGTTCTATGCCGCTTGCAGTTGGGTTGTGTTCACTTTTTTTTTCAAGCAATGAAAGGGTTGTCCTGTTATGGTACGAAATGAACAAGAGTAGTTTGTACGGAGTTGCAGTACTGAGGTGGGCATTCCCCTTGAGACCGCAGCTTGCATTTTCCTGAACGAACAATACAATTAAATATTATTATTCCTGTGAATTTGTCTCTGGTTTTCCAGGTCAGCGATAAGGTTACCAGGTATGGCATAGCGACTGTGTTCGCGTGCAACCTTGCAAGTGACATTTTGCGGCGAAATCGTGTTGTGACGCGGTTACCTCCATTTGATTTTCCCTGTCGAAATTTCGAACCTGTAGCTCAACAGAAAATGCCAAATTTGCCTTATGAAGAAAGTCTAGGATCGCACATTCTGACTAAACTGTTGTTGTTGTTGTTGTTGTGTTGTGTTGTTTGTTTGTTTGTTTGTTTGTTTGTTTGTTTGAATGTTTGTATATCTTTTTTTGTATGAAGAAAGTCTAGGGTCACCCATTTTGACTAAAATGTAAACAGTTGTTGTTGTTATTGTTTGTTTGTTTGCTTGTTGTGAAGACAGCCTAGGACCACACATTCTCACTAAAATGTAAACAGTTCTTTTTGTTTTTTTTGTTGTTGTTGTTGTTGTTAAGACAGCCTAGGATCGCAAATTCTAAGTAAAATGCAAACAGTTGTTGTCGTTGATTTTTTGTTTGTTTGTTTGTCGACAACGCATAATTGTTAGTTACAAGATTCCACGCAAATGCCGTCGGTATTCACCAGGCTCATGGCTAGTACACAACCCATTGCGCGTCACTCAGTGAGTGCATCAGCCTTGCCCCAGTCTTCCCATCTGAACGATGCACACACCCACATGATGCCCTGCAACCTCGGGGCTCTTTTATTCCGTCACTGCCGAGAAACGCGGCCCGACCGCAAGAGGCATAGATCCTCATGAGCCCCCGCAGTTGCGGGGGCTCATGAGGATCTATGCCTCTTGCTGACATCACTTTTTATCCATGTTTCTTGAACGGCTTTGGAGTTGAATTAAAAAGATTTCCATAACACAATCTGCGACCACTGCCTGAAAGGGCTAAGATTGCGTGCCCTTCGCTGGCAGATGTCACTTTATAATAAGTTTGAGAAATAATATATACAAGTTGACGAGTCCACATATTTCTGAATTTCAAGGGTTTTATGCTGTTATATAGCGGACTCAGCTCTTTTTGCATTTTATTACTTTACGAAATTATACATCTTTTTCAACTTTTCTTTGAAAACATAACTTCCTCATTCGAATAAAAAGCTTGAAACTTGCATGTGTTTGTTTGTTTGTTTGTTTGTTTTTTTTTTTTTTTTTTTTTTTTTTTGGGGGGGGGGGGTTGTTGTTTTTTATACATCTGATTATTTTCGGCCAACATCTATAACTCGTTATTTGTCTTCTCTTTTTTTTCTTACTTCGTGAGGACTGCTATGTTTATTTGAATGGCGGTTATTTTATTATTATTATTATTATTATTATTATTATTATTATTATTTTACTGTTGAAGGGGTTTTGAGAACAAAATTAATTTAGCCAAAAGCCACAGTATAAGTTTAATTTTCTTGAGAGGGTGCTTGCTTTGCTCTGAGCAGTTTTGTGTTTCAAGGGGCATTCTATGGATAGATAAAGGTGTCAAATTGCATATAATTCTTTTGTAAGCCTTAAGGTCTAAAATCACAGAATAGCACACATTTGCGGTCGTGGAAATAGACTTCTGCATGCCTCATGTTGTGCCTCCCGTTTGATTAAAAGGAATAATAATGGATTTTTCACACCAAAAAGTGGGTTCTGGCATTACCTAGGTGACGGCATTTGCGCGGAGGTCTGGCTATTGCACGTGCAGAACGAATGTCAACAGGTCTCCGCCGCAGCGATTCTTCGAAGACGCAGAAAATTAATGCCTTGACAGTCGTTGGCCAGAATTCCGATTAGCTTGCTCTTTCTTACGAGTAGAGATGTAAATGAGGTTGTTTCTTGACAGCAAGAGGCATAGATTCTCATGAGTCCCCGCGACTGCAGGGGCTCATGAGAACCTACGCCTCTTGTCAATGAAAAAACTAGTTCAGGCTTGTTGTTTGGTAATCTTGAAATTGGGGGCAATTTCGCCTTTCACGCCTTTTTGTGATATCGTATTAACCCGCCGTTTTGTTGTCATGACAACAAACTATTTCTTTTTCCACCGGCGCAGTAAACAAACCTGTCAAATTTCGAGGAATAAAGACGAGCATAGAACTGATCATGTTTTATGTTTGGTGTTGTTGTTGGTGTGGTTGGTGTAATGCATGGCCGCTCCTTTGTGTTCACACTCAGTCTTGCTGTGTGCAATATGCGTACTTGGCATTTTGTTGTTTTGTTTTTGTTTTAAAATTGACATTCACGTTTACAAAACCGGCATTCTTTATGTTTACCTTCAGTCTTGCTGTGCAATGTGCGTACTTGGAAGTCAGGGTTTTTAATTATTTTTTTTTTAAACAGCACGCGAAACGGACAACAGACAACGACAAAAAAGACGCTGAATTCAAACCACCACCTACGTCAAAAAATATATAGTTGAATTTCGGAATTAAAAAAAAAGGTTTTCCTTTTTCTCCTGATTTAAATAAAAAATATATATATATTAAGTTACGGGTTTTCCACCCTCCTATGCCGTCAGTGGGTTTTCATTTACCATCAAATTAAATCACAAATGGAGGACATGATTTCTGGCTGAGGCTAGGTTTCCTGTTTGAGATTGGGGCGAAATGAGCCTCCCAAGTCCCCCTCCTCCCCTCTCCTTCCCACCTCTCAAACAGCATTTCATCCTGCAAGGGGCGTATGAGCAGCATCAGGCATTGAAAATCAGTCATTTGCCACGAACGGATAGGCAGCATCTTGACCTATTGTTCTCCCAGTCAGCAATTTTCCTCGGGCCCACGACTGCCGCAGTGGGCCCGCGCACGGTTGTGCGCGGGCCTGCTGCGGCCGTCGCGGGCCCGAAGACATTTTGCTTACTGGGGCTTTACCTGAAACCCAGCAACAGCCCTTCTTTTAGGCGCAAGAGGCTTGAACGAAAATTAGCCCTAAATAAAAAGTAGGTTTAAAAAAAAAAAAGTACGAATTTGAAACATTCCTCCGTCTGCAAGAGGTATATATTCTCATGAGCCCCTACTGATGCAGGGGCTCATGAGAATATATGTCACTTGTTCGCACGGAGTTGCCATAGAGACTTACTCAGACTGACATATTTTGTCCTGCGAAAGGGCCAATTTAGTCCTTACTTTAAAGAGGCGCAACCTACTGTCTTTCATGACTGTAAAGGGGCCGCAACTAACTGTCTCTCTTTACTTTCAAGGGGCTCAACATATTACCTTTGGCCTGACCCTGAGTTAAGAATAGCTCCTCTTTTGTGTGTGTTTCCCGGGGCTTGTTTATGAGATTGCTTCCCTCTCGCTCGCTAGGATTAGCAATCACCTATATACGTCTGTGTAACTTAGAGGAAGACGAGGGCTCGGTATGCATGTGCTGTGATTTTGGACCTTACGGCCTTAGGCAGAAAAGTCCAAAATCACAGACCACCACACATCGCGGGTGTTGGAACCAATCATGAAATTGGTAGCCGGGATGCGGCGGGGATATCTGTTGCTGTTGGTTGTCTTGCGTTCTCAATGGCGTACCCCGGGGATCGCTTCGTCTTCGGGTACGTGTGCGCACAGTACGGTGCTTTAATTGCAGGTCCCTTTCTGGATTGGTCAGTGATTTTGGAAATTGCTGCTCAAAGCCGTAAGGCCCAAAATTAAAGAGAAGCACACTTTCAGTGTTTTTCTGGAGTTTTTGATTGCTGTCGTCTGCCAGTGTTCACACAGTTCGTGTTGTTTTTCACATTTTTGTCACGGTCGCTTCCTGTTGATGAGTCCTGTCCTGAGGGTAGAACACGCTGACCCTTCGGCTGTCTGTAGCAGTTTTTTTTTTTTCCTTTTTTTGGTCGCGATGAAACATTGCGACAAAACACGCTGCCGACAGTCAAAGAGCTAAATGGTTTATGTGCGCCTATATGTTTAGTTGCTGTTGTTGTTGATGGGGTTGTTTGCTTGTTTGTTTGTTTTGTTGTTGTTGTTGTTTTGTTAGCAGTACGTTAATATGAGGATGGAGGAAGCATTTGTTTGATTTTAGGGCTGCAGACGAAAATCACACTAGCACACGTTTGTTTATTGCTGTGAAAAAATCCAACTGGCAGTGTCTAGATCGTCGACTTTACTAGCCTTCTTTTGGCAATAGATTAAACAATTTTGGCCTACTTACAAACGCATTGTGCGTAGCACCTCTCTCTCTCTCTCTCTCTGTCTCTCTCTCTCTCTCTCTCTCTCTCTCTCTCTCTCTCTCTCTCTCTCTCTCTCTCTCTCTCTCTCTCTCTCTCTCTCTCTCTCTCCCCACCCGGGTCTGCCCTGGGGGACTTGGGTGGGGTTAGGTATTTTTTAGTTCCCAGGGTCACCCTGGTCAGCCTCACAGGGTGGGTTTTTCTCTCTATTCTGGGGCATGTGTTTCTGTCTACCCTTTGTCCATTCACCTGTATTTGCCTTTTTAAAATTCTCCCTACTGTCTGCACTGCCTGTAGCTCTTGATATTGGATGTGTGTTGCTAAATGGTCTTGGCTTTATTTAGGCCCCATGTTGTAGGTTTATTTAACGTATTTGACCGGCTGGCGACATACATTCAGTTTTCTGTTTAGTTTTTTTTCACAAGCAGTGCAGGCACGTCCTGAGAAAGCCTTGTTGCTGTCGGGACGTTAAGCAATGTACAATCAATCAATCTCTCTCTCTCTCTCTGTCTGTCTGTCTGTCTGTCTGTCTGTCTGTCTCTCTCTCTCTCTCTCTCTCTCTCTCTCTCTCTCTATTTTGTTGAGGTCAAAACAAACAAATCTGCTCCATTGTTAATTGGATTTGTGTATAGAAACCCGTCTGCATCGTTTGAGTGGTACGACGAATTTTTAACACTGGTGGACAAATTAAATAAATGCAGCTTCGATGTATTATTACCTGGAGACTTTAACATTAATATGTTTACTTCACACCCGCTTGGGATTCCACTATCACTATGTTAGGTCTCAAGCAGCTTATCACATCCGCCACCAGAGTTACAGAGTCGTCTGCCAATCTCATTGATCATGTTTATACTTCTAACAAATCAAGGGTCCTTTGTTCCCGCGTCTTCAATATCAGCAGATACTTTTAACACACATTTCTTGTCTGCCGCCGATTCATTGTTAGATACGAGTACTGCTGAACTAGACACACCATCCGTCATTGTTAGATACCAGTACTGCTGAACTAGACACACCATCCGTCTCGGAGAAACTTAAAAACTTTTGTGAGGAAAAACTAAAATCAAATGTTTCTTTCTATATTCTGTTTATGATCGTGTTTGATTTTGGAAAATCCACATTTTTGTTACCTCTGCAACTAGCTACAGGTGCGCCAATCTATTTGCAGCTAGGGGATGCTAATGACTTACAGTTTGTCTGATCCACGAATAAATTGCAGCCTAGTGGGTCGTAGTCCTGTCTACATACCCTGCTAAATCAATAAATCTACCACAAACAACGATTTTAAGCATGGGGGATGAGCGGAGTGGCGGATAAAAATACATCTGTGTCCGTATGTCTGATGGAATATATTAACGCACTGTCCTGAATTGTGGGTCGCACAAATACCGATTGTGGTATCATAACTAATGACAGCCGCGGCCAGATCGGTCAGTGTGAAAAGTAAGAGAATATTCAGCCTAGCCTGTTTGTTACTATGATCACACTGATCTAGTCACAGTACTTAACTATTATGGTCATCGATCGAGGGGGGGGGGGGGGGGAAGAGTACGATGAATGAAAAATACCTTATAGAACATTCCGAGAAAATCACAGCACAGCATGGAAACTGTGGTACGTTTTATAACAAACATCGCAAAGATTGATTGATTGATTGTACATTGCTTAACGTCCCGACAGCAACAAGGCTTTCTCAGGACGTGCCTGCACTGCTTGTGAAAAAAAATAAACAGAACATTGAATGTATGTCACCAGCCGGTCAAATACATTAAATAAACCTAACACATGGGGCCTAAATAAAGCTAAGACCATTTAGCAACACACATCCAATATCAAGAGCTACAGGCAGTGCAGACAGTAGGGAGAGTTTTAAAAAGGCAAATACAGGTGAATGGACAAAGGGTAGACAGAAACACATGCCCCAGAATAGAGAGAAAAACCCACCCTGTGGGGCTGACCAGGGTGACCCTGGGAACTAAAAAATACCTAACCCCACCCAAGTCCCCCAGGGCAGACCCGGGTGGGGAAACATCGCAAAGACCATTTACGGGGGAGAAAACACTTATAGCACATACCCGGACAAAATATCGGCAGATCAACTTACACTAAGATGAAAATCAGGAAACTTCGAGGCGGATCACCTGAGCTATCTCGTTCCGAAGCTGTGACAGATCTGATTCCTCCGACTATAACAATAAGAAATGAGAGCACGTCATTGCTGTGTGTGGACAGACCGAATAGATCTAAAATGAAAACGAATGGGAGATATTCAGAATGATGGGGAAAAAACTCAGTCTACTGCCAGAAAGGCACTCCACGACATCTGTACGCGGCATGGACCTTCATGATCCGCCACAGCCGTGGGGGCCCATGAGGATATATTCTTCTTGTTGTGCAAAGTTATACAGTTAAGAAAATTTGTATTCACCACTGAACGATCATGAGAAAGATGGGAAAACATTATGAATACAACGGAAGCAAACTTGTTTGTAAGTGTCATAGATTATCATGCGGTGTAGTATAGTCTACAAGCTGGAATACGTAGCCCAATGCATCTGCTGATTCGGGGCTAACAGAATTGACACCTTGCTACTGACAGTGAGTTAGAGCTAATGGTGGAGATCATCACAACAGGAAAGGACTGGGATTGTTGCACGATAACGATTTAAATAAGAGCACGAAATGACGGACAGAAAAGTAGTGATGATGGTGCACGAAAATGCCCATTTACTTTCCTGTGCCACTTATTGACCACAATGCAGATATTATGGACCATCTCATCACATCGGCCTACAAATGACCACCGATAAAATAACCCACAGATGTAACTTGTAAGGCATTGCGTGGGTTGAATTACTCAAGATCGGCTTAACATCTGCACTACACAATTTGTTATAAATAGTTGCAATGTTTACCTCATCAGACCACTAAGATCACAGAGAACTGGTCAAGTAATCTCACCTTCGATCCCTGGCACTGACGATGGCGACTGACTTCTGATTACACAAAAGTGCGCGTCTTTTTAAAAGCTTGGCGTCACTTTTCTTCATTTGACTTGAAACCAGTCACATCCGGCTTTGTCGAATGAACTCCAATGAAGTTCAAGTCTGCACTCTGCGCGCGCGTTGCGTGTGTATGTGTCAGAGGGAAAGAGATAATTACGTCATGCCTAGAGTATTGCGTCAGTGTCTGAGTTGCTGTTTTTACGTCACCGTCACTGTCTGATTTTCTCGAAAAGTCGCGGCTTTTTACTTTTTTTCTACAACGAATTAAATTTTACTAAAAATGTTGAAAGGATACAAAGCTGGCTAACGAACTCATCCAATGTCTTTCTCCAAACTAGCTACATGCAAAAGTTCAAGTAAATATGACAAAAATTACGGACTGTAATCTGGGTCAACCGACTTCCTATAAACGATTGTTTATGTCTACAATGAGACATTCAATTACAGTATTCTCTGAGGCTCTCTTAGCCACCCACTTTAGAAAGTAGTTCGCCAAGTTTCAAGCTTGTGTGTACAGAAATATCGGAGATTCTCTTGTTTACATACATACGCACATACATACACACATACGCACATACATACATACGCACATACGGCGCTTTGCGCCAAATGTACGTTCAGCAACGAGGTTAGCGTAACTAGACATGACGTAATTTTTTATCTTGTTACTTTATTTGTTAGAGGTTTAGCCTGCCCCCCCCCCCCCACCCCCACCCCCACCCCCTCCCCCCTTTGACATCATGGACATGCTATTAAATTCGCCTCACCGCGACCCATTCTATGAAGGCCCTTCTATAAATAGAAGGGACTTAAAAAGGGTCGGTTATAGATTGCAAGTAACGGAGGTTTTAGGGTCTCTTTCTTTGAGTATAGCAAAATAAGGAGAGAGAGAGAGAGACTTGAGAGAGAGAGAGAGAGAGAGAGAGAGAGAGAGAGAGAGAGAGAGAGAGAGAGGCGCAAGCACAATGCGTGTGTACGTAGAGAGGCAGGAAGAGACAGAGAGAGGGGTGGGAGATCCTGGTTGGAGGAGGGGGGGGGGGGAGAGATGTAATCGAATGTAATTTCCCTGCAGCATGGAATTCATTTCTGGGGAGCGTGGCCGGGCAGCTCCTAGCAACCAAGAAACAAGCTTTTGTCTTTCCGCACCTTATGAATTGTTAAAGTCAAGCGAAAATGGAAAACAAAACGGCTTTTAAATCAGTATTTGTGTGGACGCAGCGACCTCAGCACATCCAGCCCTTAGACCCAAATTGCAAAATCTGGGAAGTGCCCTCTTGAGACAATGTACCAGCTTCGGAGGAACGTCGCCCTTGATAGTTCAAGGGTGGTGCCAGAATAGCTTGGCGCCCTTTGGCGCCAAGCTGTTCTGGCACCACCCTTAAACTATCATGGTCTGTCCGTCTTACAATAAAGACAGATGGCGTCATTCGTGATTGATTTTTTTTTTTTTTTTTTTTCAGTTTTCAGTTTAAATAGACTTTAAGAAAAAATCACCTGGTAAGCAAAACGTGCTCGGGCTAGTGTCAGCCTTAGCTGGCACGGTTACGGCTGTGCGCGATCCAGCAAAGGCTGATATCGACCCGAGCATCTTTTGCTTACGAAGTACCCCCGTAGAAACCAGAGACCGTCGCGCTTTATACCAGATACCGTGATATACTGGAGAACGCGTAATACCGAGGCTTATTTGTATCAATTTTGACTTATAGTTCTCAAAGGTAAGATGATTAGACAGGTGTCCTACGATCTTCTGTCAATGTAAGCTAAATTAACGCGGAAGTCATGAACTCTGCTGATCTGTAAATTTCATATAATGTGCTGTGATCATCCCATATTCTTCATTTAGTTCAGATACAATAAAAAAAATTAAAAAAAAATCTGCGCATTAAATAGGCTCAGATTTTGAGCATTTCCGCCCGAGCTGACTCCTATCGCACCTCGCACAGTCTCATTAGTTAAAGGTCGAATCGTGCTGTCTTGCCATTCGGAACAGCGGTGCCGGAGAGCAGCGAAGTGTAATTGTTAAGGTAGAGACGGTGAAATCCTCAAGACTGTACCGGAATACTGATGAGGACCCCACCAAACAGCGAAACACTTTCATCTGCAAGAGGCATAGATCCGCATGAGCCCTGCGACAGCAGGGGCTCATGAGGATCTATGCCTCTTTAGCGTGTGTCCAGTGTCTTCTCTATTTTATTTCTTGGCGCGGAATATACGTATGAGGAGGGTCAGCTCTGGCCAGGCGCATAGGTCTTCTGTCAGGTCCGTGGTGTCAATCGTCAAGTTTCCCGGCAGGATGAAGGGACTCATGATAATATATATCTACTGCTTGAAACGCTTATCTTCATGTATGTCTGTGTTTCTGGAAGGGAACAGGGATGTTCATTCTTTTTCTGAACCCCAGTGGAAATCAATGAGAAAGGCATTTGTAGGGATCAGGGTACCGCGGGCAGGATCAGCACCAGAACCCGGCACAGGCTGTTTCGTCTGCAAGAGGAGTAGATTCTCATGAGCCCCTGCTGCCGCAGGGGCTCATGAGAATCTATGCCTCTTGCTCATAGAGATCGAACGGATGTACTTCTTCGTCTGTGTGGGGATGATTTAAGGGGTGTATGTAGGTGTGATGATTCCTTTAAACCGCCAGGCGTGGTCGAGTCTGTAGGTGTTAGTAGATGAGGGACGAAGGGACAGAGATCAATGCAGGATGGCGAGTTTGTTTTCTGCAACCAGCCAGTCCCATGTAAGGCTATTTCGCTTCTAAGAACGTCGGAAATAATTAATAATAATAATAATAATAATAATAATAATAATAATAATAATAATAATAATAGTGTTATGATGATTATTTATTAGGTGTCTATTGTAAACTTATCTTTAGATTAGACTACGCTTTTTCAGAGATGCTGACCACACATTTTAACTCATTCTACCCGAGGCACACCACAGGAAGATAAGGATCCACCATGACAGTTCAAAAGTGATGCCAGAATAGCTTGGCGCCTATGGGCGCCAAGCTATTCTGGCATCACCCTTGAACTATCATGGTCGATCTGTGTCCTGCACTGCAATGCAGTCTTCAGAGGACAACGGCAACTCTTCGGTGCTGGGGTAGAATGAATTAAGTACTTCACCATATATATGTGTTGTAGGATGCAAGGTGTATGTATGTTAGTATGTCATTTGTACGTCGCCTAGAGTTTCTTTTATCGAAAGAACAGGCGCCTTACAAATATACATTATTATTATTATTATTATTATTATTGTTGTTATTATTATTATTATTATTATTTCTTTTATTATTATTATTATTATTATTATTATTATTATTATTATTATTATATCAACAAACAATTTGTGGTTCCCTCGCAGTTTGTCATAACATCAGTTTACTGTACATACAAATTCGAATTATTGACGACAATTCTGATTTTTGTAGAAGTCCTTGGCTTCGCTGTCGCCAAGTCAGTCTTTTCTCCTTGTTTGTTCTGCTTGTACTGGGAGTCCAAAATCTAAGATAAATTGGTTTGACTGTGGTTGGGGACGATAGTCCCTTATACTAGCATAGTGAATAAGGACGATAAGCCAAATTCATTCATTGGGGACGATAATTATCGTTTGCAATGCAGCGCCGTATGTCTGTGCATGTGGGCCAGATGGACTCGGTGAGTGCATGTCACCTACCTGGTTTGGTCTTAACCGAAAAACTGAACACCACCCAAGAGGTATAGATCCTCATGAGTCCCCGCAACTGCGGGGGCTCATGAGGATCTGTGCCTCTTGCTGAAACCACTTCGAAAACCACATTCCTTAGACGGTTGGGGATCTTTGAAGCTGAAGTGAGAGTGATTTCAAAATTACAACCTGCGTCCGTTGGCAGTGAAGGGGTTAATGTCCAAGCCAGTTCTGGTTGCAGACAAAACTACCGCGGCCGTGGACTGTCGGGTCTGATCTAGTGCTGAGTTAGTTAATTCCTCGACAACTTCATTAGCACAGGAGAGTCATGCCCTCTGTCTGAAGAATAGACGTGTATAAGTAAACAAGATCTACCGCTATATAAGCAAGAGGCATAGATTCTCATGAGCCCCTGCATTCGCAGGGGCTCATGACAATCTGTGCCTCTTGCAGAGGGAATGGGATGTTCTGTGAGAGATTGTGTAAAATCCGCTAGGTTCATTAGCAAGGAGAACGGTGTCCAGTGTTTGGATAACTACTCGCTGACCTCTCGGTTGATCCTCAGTTATGTTTTCGTTTGTTGTCCACACAGCTTACTGTCCGCACGCATACATCGCCAGTCAGCAAAGGCGTCGATCGATCTTCATGAACCTCTGCATGTAGCACATATCTACAAGTCCTCATGAGCCCGTGCAATCCGCAGGGGCTCATGTACATCTGTGCAACCTTCTGTTGACCCAACTTTTTTTCCCCTACTAAGTCCCTCATAATTATGCATGTCATTGCGTGCTGCGAGAGATCATAACGATTTTATTCCTCTTGTCGAAATTGTAATTTTAGTCCATTTATACTACTGTCTCTCAGAGGGAGATGGTCGGAAGCTTATCGTAGGACAGTGAAGAAATAATATAATACGCAGAAATAATATTTGTGTATCTTACAATGTCAGCTGGAGTGGACATAAGGATCTATTCTTCGCGGTGACAGATCATCAAGGAGATGCGTATCTTCAGAATTTTCGGCACAAGAGTCAAACTGGTTGTCTTCTTCGAGTTGCTACCGTTGATCAGCGGTAGCGCAGCGAATCGAGGGGGGCAACCAGTGTTCCCCAGGCTGTGTACGTGATCGTGCACAAAATAACGTTCGCTTTTGTGGGCATTGCCGAGAAAAAGTCAGCACGACGAAACGTCAAGAGGAATAGATCCTCACGAGCCCCCGCATGTGCGGGGGCTCATGAGAATCAATGCCTCTTGCTGACCCCACTCTGTACCTACGTCCCTTTGACTGTCTGGGATCTTTGAAGAAGAATTTACTCACAATAATTTCAACAACGCAATACGCGTCAGCTGACGTTGAAGGGACCTCTGCAGTGCGAGGCGTTTGGCGCTGAAAATGCACTGTTTAGCGCCGACGCTTCCCCTTTTTACCGTGAGGTAATTTGTGACAGGATGCTGCCGTAATGTACGCCACTTTTCACTTTTACGGGTAAGCAAAAAGCTTTTAGTCAGTGCTGTATTGCGCGTGCGTCCTGTAAATTGTCCTTTCCATTAAACATGTAATTTCTTGTACGGTATCTGACATCGTCGGCAGATGCAAGTTAACTTCGTGTGAGCTTCATGAACACTCGCGCCGACTTCGTTTTGGTTTCAGCAAGAGGGATAGATCCTCATCAGCCCCCGCAGTCGCGGGGGTTCATGAGGATCTATACCTCTTGCAGTTGGGTGGGGCTCAGGTTTTCTCGGCAGTGACTGGGTTAAGGCCAAAACCAGGTTAGGTGACATGCACTTCATTGGTCAGCCAAATGTCACACCATTCCTATTTCATTTCCATCTACATGGTTCGTAATTGTAATGATACTCTCTCTCTCTCTCTCTCTCTCTCTCTCTCTCTCTCTCTCTCTCTCTCTCTCTCTCTCTCTCTCTCTCTCTCTCTCTCTCTCTCTCTCTCTCTTTTTTTTAAAGTTCAATAAGGGATATCTCCTTTTCTGTCCCAAACTTTTCAGTACTCCACAGAGATGCCTCAAGCTCTCAACACACTGGACTAGCAGTATATATACATAATTCAATACTTGGTAACGTCAAACGGCGACAAGACTTAGAGTCAGCTCAAGTGGAAAGCTTGTGGGCAGAAGTGAAAACATCTAAATCACCCCCCGTCCTCATTGGCTTTATTTATAGAAATCCCGCAGCCAGCTGCGGGGACTGGTATGATGACTTCGTAGCAATGATAGATAGCGTAAATCAAAATAAAGCTGACGTTGTTCTTTTGGGCGATTTTAATATTGATCTTTCTAAATCTAAAGGGTCCAATGCTGCATGGGCGTCAACAAGAGCACTATTCGGTTTAGAACAGTTAATTAAAACCCCCACTAGAACAACATGTACATCTTCAACCCTGATTGATCATATTTATGTGACAAATGATGATAAAGTATCAAATGTACATGTTCCCTCCTTAGCTGTCAGTGACCATAACCCAGTATGTTGCACAGTCTCCATGAAACTAGACAAAGAGAACAAAAAGAGACGTAAGGCAATTAAATATCGTTTTTTCCAAAAAATTAATAACGGCGACTTTCTGCGAGATCTGCGCAATACTCCTTTCAATGACGTGTATAACCACACTTTTCCTGACAGTGCCCTGGGGTACTGGATGGATCTATTCCTTGGGGTCCTAAATAAGCATGCGCCCATACGAGAAAAACGAGTTAAGCACTCTACCCTGCCACCCTGGTTAACAGTAGATGTCAAACAGGCCATGTCATTTAGAGACAAACTTAAGAAAGAAAAACAATTTGATGAATATAAGAAACAACGAAATCGTGTTAAATACCTAGTGAGAGCGTCCAAAAACCTGTTCTTCCAGGAAATGATTAGGGACAAAAAAGATACAGCATCGGTGTGGAAAGCCCTGAACGTTATAACGAAGGGTAAATCAGCCCCTGAAATTCCATCCCATTTGTCAGCTGATATATTAAATAACCACTTCCTATCGACAGCTGAAACACTTGCTCAGTCAGCTGCAAGTAGTAACGAAGAGTACCACGTTCCTAGTGTACTGGAAAAATACTGTGAGGCCAAAAATATACTGCAGACATTCATCATTTCTGATATTACCGTCGCTGAAGTCGGCAAATTTATTTCTAGCATGCCGAATAAAAAGTCCACCGGGATGGATGGTATCGACAAAAAATTCTGAAAATGTCACTACCATATACGGTAGAGGCACTCACTTATATCTTTAACATCTGTATAAAACACAGCACGTTTCCAACTATTTTCAAAGAGGTCAAGGTAATTCCAATCCCTAAATCAAAAGATCTTGAAGATGTCAATAACTACCGTCCTATCTCACTTTTGTCGGCCTTGTCAAAGCCCCTTGAAAAATACATACAAAAACACCTCCTCGATTTTCTAGAAAAGGGCAATTTTATAAATATTCATCAGTCCAGTTTTAGACCGAAACACTCATGTCAGTCAGCACTGACACACATTGTAGACAGCTGGCTGGAATCAATAAATAAAAACCTGATGTCTGGAGCTGTTTTCTTAGACCTACAAAAAGCATTTGATCTTGTCGACCATGACATTCTCTTAAAGAAGCTAGCAGCATACCATATAAGTGAAACTGCCATAGCATTCTTTAGATCATGCCTAAAAGACAGAAAACAAAAGGTATATACCCATGGAAAATACTCTAAACAAGGACAAGTTAACTACGGTGTCCCCCAGGGGTCGATCTTGAGACCTCTTCTATTTATAATATTCATTAATGATTTGCCTTTGCATATTACTAACACTGATGTCAACTGCAACCTGTTTGCGGACGATACGAGCCTCCATGTTTCGGGTTAAAAAAAACAGCTGACATTAACCTTAGCTTACAAAGTAGTCTCAGCGAGGTTTCCGACTGGTGTAGAGAGAATCATATGGTTCTTCATCCAGGAAAAACAAAGAGTATTTTAATCACTACACGACAAAAACACCAACGACGACCACAGCCGTTACATTTACAACTGAACGCTAAACCGATAGAACAAGTCACAGAGCGTAAATTCTTGGGAATACACGTTGACGAACAACTATGTTGGGAGACGCATATAAATACAGTCTGTAAAACCATTGCTAAAAACACTTTCCTGTTGTCCCAGCTTAGACAAGTAACGGATACACATAATCGTAAATTGTTTTTTCATACCCATATCAAGTCACGTTGATTATGTCTCCACAGCTTGGGACGGTTGTAGTGATGTTCACATGAACAGGTTAAACTCTATATATAAAAGAGCTGTCAAAATGATAGATACGCGGCCCATTCCTACCACAGACAAATTTAGACATCTAAACATTCTCGGCCTGCGTCAACAACTTAATTTCAACAAATGCATCCTCATGCACTGGGGGCAGCTTCCCCACCCTGCAAAAAAGGAAATAGCTACAAAAACGCCGACGAACTCCTACGACACTACGGTGTATCCACAAAGCTCGTCCGCCCGATCAGGAGCAGCTACGATGGCATGACATGTCGCGTGATCCACGAAGGGCAGTTCACCAGGGAGCTCCAGGTCAGAACCGGTATCAGGCAGGGGTGTTTGCTGTCTCCGTTCCTCTTCCTACTGGCCATAGACTGGGTCATGAAGAGAACCACAGAGCACAGACGAAGTGGAATACAGTGGACACTGTGGACACAGCTTGACGACCTCGATTTTGCAGACGACTTGGCTTTACTGTCCCACACTCAACAAATGCAGGACAAGACCACGAGGCTTGCTGACATCTCGTCCCAAGTGGGCCTCACCATCCACAAACAGAAAACAAAGACAATGAGGCTGAACGCAACCAGGGAAGAACCAATCTTGCTTGCTGGCACCCCGTTGGAGGAGGTGGAGTCCTTCACCTATCTCGGGAGCATCATAGACAAAAAAGGCAGCACTGATGCAGATGTCAGAGCACGAATCGGTAAAGCCAGAGCAGCCTTTCTCCAGTTGAAAAAAGTGTGGAGTTCCAGAGAGCTGTCACAACACACCAAAGTCAGGATTTTCAACTCCAACGTAAAAGCAGTTCTCCTATATGGAGCAGAGACTTGGAGATTGACAAAAACCACAGTCAACAGAGTAAAGATCTTCATAAACAGTTGCCTTAGAAAAATTTTGAAAATCCACTGGTCAGAGAAGATCAGCAACGTCAGACTCTGGGAGAGAACAGAGCGGATAACAGCAGAGAATGAAATTGGGCGAAGAAGATGGGGATGGATTGGTCACAGTCTGAGAAAGCCAGCTTCCAGTATCACTAGCTAGGCATTGTCATGGAACCCCCAGGAAAAGAGGAAAAGAGGCAGGCCGAGAAACACCTGGCGTCGAGACCTCCAAGCAGACATCAAGAGACTGGGAACCACCTGGAGTAAAATCGAAGGAGAAGCACAGGACAGGAGTCGCTGGAGGTCTCTCGTCGACGGCCTATACCCGGGGAGGGGTGACAGGCGTAAGTAAGTAAGTAATCCTCCTGCACAAGATATTAAATAACATGACACCGCAGTATCTAACCACCAAATTTATGCCACAGCAAGAACGCGAACGGACCTCAAGGAACAATACTTTACCCCTACCTCTGCCTAGAATTGACCTCTTTAAAACTAGTTTATCATTTTCTGGACCGTTTGTGTGGAACACTATTCCTGCACATTTGAAGACTATAGCCTCACTTGAATCTTTAAAACGAAACTTTTCGATTACCTGATGAGCCAAACATAACATCACTGGGCATTTATTTAAACAAACCCTGATGATTAATACTTTCATGTAATACACGCATTTATGTATAGTGTTTGTGTGTGTGTGTTTGTGTGTGTGTGTGTGTGTGTGTGTGTGTGTGTGTGTGTGTGTGTGTGTGTGTGTCTGTGTGTGTGTGTGTGTGTGTGTCTGTGTGTGTGTGTGTGTGTGTGGTATAAGATGAATGTTGAGTGTTATTATTATTTTGTGTAAATAATTTTTTTTAATTTTATTATTATTTTTTTAAATTTATTTTTATTATTATTATTATTATTTAAATGTTATTGTTGCATGAAATAATGTGTGTAAATATAATTTTTATTATTATTATTATTATTATTATACCTATTTTATGTTGTAGATGTTAGCAACGGCAAGTTTGTAAAATGACGATTTGTTTCTGTCAAAACTTTTTACCGTTGATTAATAAAGTTTCATCATCATCTCTCTCTCTCTCTCTCTCTCTCTCTCTCTCTCTCTCTCTCTCTCTCTCTCTCTCTCTCTCTCTCTCTCTCTCTCTCTCTCTCTCTCTCTCTCTCTCTCTCTCTCTCATTTAAAAAGACTGAACTCCTTACGCAGACGAGAATCGAAATTAATTTTACCTGATCCTACTTTGACAACGGATGATAAGATTCACAAAGTGGGACTTCTTTCTCTCAAAAATCAGCTTGCATTCAACAAAGGTTCTCCTTTTCAAGATTCGGAATGACAACACTCCGGAATATCTAACCCAGCTGCTAGTCCGGTCACAGTCCCGCTATGGCGATACAAAAAGCCTGTATGTAGTACCCAAAACCAGAATAGACTTATTTAAAACCAGTCTAGCATTCTCGGGGGCGACTTTGTGGAATTCCCTTCCATCGCACACGAAGGCCACTTCAACGGTATCATGTTTCAGGAAAAGGCTTTTTAAACATTTATCTTCGCAGCCATGACTATCTGCAAGCTTTGCTTTCTATACGTAGATATCATTGTTAGTAATGTACCCATTCTACTGCTGTGTATGTATAGTGCTGCTGTGTTTTTGCTTCCTTACCATTGCTCCCCCTCCCCCAATACATCCGTAGGCGTTGGTCCTATACATGTATTAATGTAATGTAATTGTTGTGTTTGTAGATGTAGCAACGGCAGATTTGAAAAATGGTATTGCCTCTGGCAGTGTTAATATCTTTACCGTTGTAAAATAAAGATTCATTGATCCATTGATTCATTGATTCTCTCTCTCTCTCTCTCTCTCTCTCTCTCTCTCTCTCTCTCTCTCTCTCTCTCTCTCTCTCTCTCTCTCTCTCTCTCTCTCTCTCTCTCTCTCTCTCTCTCTCTCTCTCTCTCTCTCTCTCGTTGTTGTAAAGTATGTGTGGATATTTTAGCGTGAAGGGCGCAGCGTCCTTAGCATGTCTTAGGTTTGTTTTGCTTATTAGACATGTTAGACAGGCTAACGACATACATTCAATTTTGTTTACAAGCAGCGTAGGCACGTTCTGAAAAAAAGGCTTGTGGCTATTGGGACGTTAAGAAATGTAGAAGCAACCAACCAACCAACCAACATTTGATGGGCGTCTTGCACTTTGAGATGATATTGTACTGGTTTGTGATTTTAGACTTTAAAGGCCCGCTGTCACCGTAACTGTTCAAAGATACTCTACTGTAACAGATGTACACAAACCAAGGGGAATTACTCAGCGCTGGACAGACAAACAGTTACATCTCCTGCCCCCGCCTATCAGCACCCAATCTCCAGCCCACAGAGAAATACGCAGGTATAGACCAAGACGATCATCTGCATCCTCAAAAAGAATGCATCAGGTCTCCTATATATAACCCATGTCTTTTTCGGAACTTAGGAAGTAGGCAGGAGAAACATACATACACAAACATGAAGGTGCGCTACTATATGTGGTGGGGTAAATACCCTGATTTCCCACAGTAGATGCACAGAACATTACACAACAATGTAACGATACAAATTTGCCTCGAGTTATAGATACTCACAAACCAGATAGGTGAGGCTAGCGCTGGCAGAATTGTACACAGATGGTCACAAAACTCAGCGCACAGGTCTAGCCAAGGGTCATTTAGACAAAGGAGAATCCAGTTCAGCACACGTCGTCTTTATGTCAAGTAACCTGACAATGACTCCAATCCGTTCTAGAAAGGCAAAGCTATCAGTACGAGAAACAACTAAAAATAGATTGACACTCTAATGGCTGTGCAGAATAAATAAGTGCGATTACGCGTGTGCTTATGCTGCGTGTCCAAGCTGCTGTTAAGTTTCATTAGGTGCGTCGACAAGGTATAACAAACACAAATGGTGCTGCAATGTGTCGTCAGATTTATGCGTAATGGTACGTCTTCACCGGTAAGGTTCGGAATCACATACTAGCACACGTTCGGAGAAAAAAAAATCAACGTAACCAGACCAATTATAGTGCACAAACCTACTCAGGTACTTGTATACAGGCAGTCTGACCACAAAGCTGGTAGTATTTTTAAGTGTATTTGGTATGTGTGTGAGCGTGACCGGCTGGTCTGTGATTTTGGACCTTACGGCCAAAAGGCCGTAAGGCCCAAAACCACATACCAGCATACAATCGGAGAAAAAAAAAAACCACCATGTCACCAGACTCCAGTAGTCTATACACCCCATGGGGTCTAGGACTTTGTGTGAACACAATTTAACCACAAAAGCTAAAACCATCAGTCGCGATTGGCCGCAGAGCACCTGATCCTTCTGCAGCATCTCACAGGCGATAAACTTAAGATCAGGCTCGTCCCCCGGGGGATACTGGCCCCCGAATCTCTTTAATGATTGCTGTAAGCGCTCCCTCCGTCTCATGACACACGTACCCAGCGCGCAAAGCGTCCGTCGTGCCGACGTCGGCCGAGATAAGGCCCGCGCACGGCCGACGCCGGCCCAAGGACCGTTTGCGGACTGGGAATTAAGCTATCGGGGGATTCAAGCTTGTGACTGTCTTTCGGTTCTGATGTACTGCTTGTTTAGGACTTAGCGTCCATTTCTCCGGTCTGATTGAGAGGGATTTCATTTCGTGCGTCGCCCGGACCCAGGGCGGGAACAGTTTGGCTTTCTGCAAACCGATAAATCCGCGGGCTGAATAATATTTGGCCATGAATCACTGCAACAGGTTTTGATTTCCGGCGAGTATTTCTGTTTTTGCGCGTGATTTGGAGGGCAGCGTCATAACCCTCAAACCAAATACTTTTAAGATATGACAATCTGCCCCAATTCCAAAAACTCTCTGTGTTTCGTAATTATCATGTGCTGTTCGTGTTTATGAACTGTGTCTAGTACAGCGTATCAGAAATGGTTCCAATCTGACTCGCTTAACTCCTTTTACCCCAGACACATCACAGCAAGATGTGGATCGACCTTGATAGTTCAAGGGTGATGCCAGAATAGCTTGGCGCCTATGGCATCACCCTTGAACTATCATGGTCGATATGTGTCCTGCACTGCAATGCAGTCTTCAGAGGACAACGGCAAAATGTGGGGATTTCGGTCTTGGGGTAGAATGACTTTAAAAAAAAATAATGGAATGAAAGTCTAAATTCGCGCACATTGCTGCGATTGGACTGAACGTAAAAGATAGTCCATCTTGTTGAAAGGTGCGATTTTCATTGTATTATTATGCGTATCACGCTTTTTACAAACAAACAACAACAAAACATGCTCTTATTTGCATTCTCAGCGTAGAACAAGGGTATAAATGAAACAAAGAAATAGATTTGTTTAAATAGTAGCTGACAACCTCTTCTGAAATCAGGGACAGGAGTGACTGGTTTGAATTGTCGTGAATTGCCAGTCGCATATTGATCTTTTACAGTACCATTGAAATATAAATGGCGGTCACGGGCAACACGTGTAACCCCTTCACTGCCGAGGCCGGAAAAGGGAAACGCGATCTAACTGCAAGAGGCATAGATTCTCATGAGCCCCCGCGACTGTTGCTGAGACCACATGTTCTTTGGACAGTTGCGGCTTGATTTTGGTCGTTCAGTGAGCACAAATTTCAATGTACGTCCGTTGGCAGGCAAGATGTGAAGTCAGGTTCGTTTACAGCTATAGGACAAAGCTTTTAACTCATTCACCCCGACGGCCGTATTTCCAAATTTTTGGAGGCGTCAGCTAATGACTATGCACCAGTTGCGGGAGATGGATCGACCATGATAATTCAAGGGCAGTGCCAGATTAGCTTGGCGCCGACAGGCGCCAAGCTAATCTGGCACTACCCTTGAATTATCATGGTCGACCCATCTCCTGCTGTAGTGCGTCAGGGCGGAATGGGTTAAAAATGCATTAGCTTTGTTTTGATGCGTTCTGCTAGACAATCTTCGTCAGCAAGAGAGACATAGAGCCTCAGGACCCCTTCACGTTGCAGATGCTCAAGCTGTATACCTCTTGCTGCAAGAGGCATAGATCCTCCACGCAACCCCTGCAGGCTGCAGGGGCTCATGAAGATCTGTGCCTCGTGCTGTCGCACTCAACGACCTTCTGAGAAGACAGAGGTTTAAAATATCGCGTCTCGCTGTTCTTTCCAGTTGAGCAGGCCGAAAACCCACAGTGAAATCAGCTGGAAATTATGTAAAGACTTGGGTACCGCAGACCACTTGTCTTGTTGATGAGCGGAATGAGTTCAACTCATTCTTCCTGTCGCCTCTCTCAATAGTCTCTGAACAGAAGAACTATGATACATCTCGAAAAGTTATAGATCCTCACGAACATCTTCTTAGAGGGGTGAGGAGGAAGTGGAGAGGGGGGGGGGGATGTAGTCAGGTACTCTTTTGTCAAAAAAAAAAAATGCAAAACATGATATTGTCGACAGCGTTTTTGACGCTCAAGGATGTATATTGCTGTCTCACGTCCCTTGTATTCTTGTCAAGAACTGACGAAGATCTCCGTCTCCTGCTGACTGGGATCAGATTTGAGCGTATGTGTTCTTGAGACAAGGAGGATAGCAAGGGTTTCAGTAAAAACTTTCTATGCGGTGATTGGGTGTTTTAGTTGTTTTTTTTTAACTCATTCAGCCCGACGCACGTATTTTGCCAAATTTTGGAGGCGTCACCTAACGACTATGCACCTGTTGCAGGAGATGGATCGACCATGACAATTCAAGGGTCGTGCCAGATTAGCTTGGCGCCGACAGGCGCCAAACTAATTTGGCACTACCCTTGAATTATCATGGTCGACCCATCTCCTGCTGTAGTGCGTCAGGGCTCGATGGGTTAATGTCAAGACAAAAATGGAGCTTGCAAGCGTCATCACTAGCTAGATAGATGTCCAAGAAGCATAACAACCTCGGGCCGATATCAGCCGCAGAGGGCCCGCGCACAGTCGTGCACGGGCCCCTAGATACCCAATAAGTAAGTGATTCTCCTGCCATCCGCCCTCGGGCCAAAATCGGCCGTGGTTGGCCCGCGTACAGCTGAGCGTGGACCATCTGTGGCCGACGTCTGTTCGATGATCTCCTGCTTACTAGTTAGTTTAGGTCCTTTGGGTCTCGGGTCGTCGGTACGCTGATTTGACTTGCAAAATGCCAGCCAGTCCCTTTTAGACTTTAAACTCTGTCCTTCTAAGTATTCATCGCGTCGGATTTCTTTTTAGGTGGGGGATGCGGGTGGAGGAGGAGTGGGGTGGGGGGAGGGAGGGGGGGGGGTGGCATCCTTCTACCAACAGCTAGCTGTTAGAACATTCTTTTTGAACGTTATTCCTTGCAAGAAATCACGTCGAGAAAGAACGCTCCGACAGCACTTGAGTCTTGGGTTGCTCCTGAATCTTGTCAATAGGAAATAAAAAAGAAGAAAAAAAAGGTTTGATGGGCGCACGCGCTTGGCCTGTCATCTCGCAGATTAGGTCACGTTCTAGGCGGCCTCTTCTGTATAGGGCTGGATGTATAGATGCTGCGTAAGTTAATTTCTGGTCCAGACCCCGGAATAAAAAAAATCATGGATGAAGAGAGAATACATCTGGGATACGATATACCGCATGGATGCGTGGCGTTGGGCTGCGGCAGCATTCCTATTCATGCAAACGCGGGCTTTTTGTTATGTGTGTGGTGCTCTGTGATTTTGGACCTTGCGGTTCTTGATGCCTCTAGTTTGGAAGACAGTGACGCAAGCTTGTTTTTCAGTTCCGGCAGCGACCCATCCCGACACTAAACGCCGCCTCTCATGATCGCATGATCAGGACCGCCTCGCGCAAGGCGGGAGTGGGAGGGGGGGAGGGGGGGGGGGGTTATGGGGGAGGGGGGGGGGGCGACGTTCTTGCTTAACCTTTTTCATCCTGATACACCGATTGCTTGAAATCAATTTGCTTATAATACCTAGTGCAAGGGTGGTGCCAGACTAACTTGGCGCCTCAGGCGCCAAGCTATTCTGGCACCACCCTTGAACTAATACGGTTGAACTGTCTCCTAATCTGTAATGTCGGACAATAATCAATTTAAACAAAACGTAGTCTCAGGATGTAGTGGGTTAAACTGCTTATGACCACGCCAAGCTGAGGAATGGGGACAGTGTAAATGTGTAGAGTCCGCATGGCGGTTGAGGCTCTTGAGAATCAGTTTATCTGGCAGATGTTTGATGCTGACTGCAGATACAGAACAGCTCCGTCAGGAACCTGCCAGATCAGATCCGAAGTTTGGACACTGACGTGATTTGACAGAAAACCTGTGGATCTTTTCTGTGTAACGCACGTACTTGGGCTAGCTGATCTTTACCAGCGTGACGCGTATATCCTTATGAGCCTCTGCAGGCCTGCAATGGACTCGCGAGGATCTGTACATCTTACAGACGTAGGTGACTTACTCATGAACACTGCAAGATACAGAGCTGGCGTGGAAATTAGAATTATCGACGCGAAGATGTAGGTATTGTTGCCAGTGACAAAGGTGAAGAGACATGCAGTCCGTTAGGCAGCCTGTCATCTATCTGCGAGAGGCATGGATTCTCATGAGCCCCTGCATTCGCAGGGGCTCATGAGAATCTATGCCTATTGCTGGTATATGTAGGCCCATATTTTACATCCTCAACTACTGAACGGAGTCTTCGAGCTTCGAGACTGTACATGCGACGCTCTTTCAGGATCGTTCAGTTCTGGCCCCGCCAAGTTTAGCGTGCATACTGTGTGGTCTGTCTTGCACAACTTGTATACAGACGTTCTTGTCTGATGGGCTCAGCTATGGCTGTCACAACATTCTTTGTCGACGTGGTAACCTTTTGCTCTTCCTGCCAACCGCTCTGACGTGCATATTTTGCTGGTTACTCGATGCTGTCAGGTCTTACATCTCCACAACTCTTACTTTTAGTAAGACAAAAATCGAAGAGGTTGACCATATATCCTTGTCGTCGTAGGAGAGGAGAGGGGGGGGGGGGGAGTCGGGGATCGAAGTTCTGCCATGAATTTCGTGCCCCTGACTCGAAGTATCCCATTCACGCTTCGAGTCAAGGGCGCGAAACTCTTGCCAGAAATTCGATTCCTTATCACTGTGCAGTATTGGGGTTGACAAGCTATGGTCCAGCATGCAGTCTGCAGGTATCGTAGTCCGTGTAGCTTCTGGAAGCAAATGAATCTCATTTAACCCCGTTATATCCCACCCAAGCAAAGTCACGTTAAAGATCCTACTGAACAGGCTGAAGCCACAGGCAGAGGAAATCATAGCTGAGGAACAGGCAGGCTTCAGACCAGGGCGCAGCACAACTGAGCAGATCTTCAACTTGAGAGTTCTATGTGAGAGGTACCTCCAGCACCAGCAAGACCTCTATCACGTCTTTGTGGATTTTAAGAAAGCGTTTGCCAGGGTGTGGCATGCAGTCCTTTGGTCCACCAGTTAGTTAGTTAGTTCGCTCGGGTTTAACGTCCACAGCACCAAGGTGATCATGGACGGCCCTGACGGGCGGGTGATGGGGACAGGGAAATCTAGTGCCTATGGAGTACGACCTGAACACTGATCAACTCAGGCGCACTCCAACTGTGCCACTTTGATTTACCAGGACCTTTCAACGGAAATGCTATTGAACAAATCCGTTTTTCCACCCTGGATTGTGAGTCCAGCTACCGGGACCGGGACGGGATTCGAACCCATGACCCGGCGATTCCCTTCGCTCTCCTGCTCCGACGTTTAGCCGCCTGAGCTATTTCGGACTCTGGTCCACCATGAAGCTATACAACATAAATGCCAACCTGATCAAAGTCATAGCAAACCTTTACAACAAGGCCACTAGCGCAGTCTGCTTCAACGGCAAAATAGGAAACTGGTTTAGGACTACAGTTGGAGTCAGACAGGGCTGCTTGCTCTCACCTACTCTTTTCAACATCTTCCTGGAAAGAATCATGACAGACGCTCTAAAAGATCATGAAGAAACTGTCAGTATTTGAGGCAGAACAATCACGAACTTGCGCTTTGCGGACGAAATTGATGGCCTTGCAGGAACAGAGGAGGCGCTAGCTCAGCTGGTGGAAAAACTGGACAGTACAGCCATTGCGTATGGGATGGAAATCAGTGCAGAGAAGACCAAACTGATGACAAATAACACCAGTGGCATTGGCACTGACGTCATGATTGGAAGCCAAAAACTAGAAACAGTTAATAAATTCAAATACTTAGGAGCCATTGTGACAGATGAGGGATCAAAACCAGAAATACTGTCCAGGATTGCGCAGACAACAACAGCACTGACAAGATTGAAGACCATATGGAAGGACAGAAACATCACGCTCTGCTCCAAGATCAGACTGATGCGCTCCTTAGTCGTCTCAGTGTTCTTGTATGCCTGCGAGTCATGGACCCTCACAGCAGACCTTGAAAGGCGGATACAAGCCACTGAAATGAGATGTTTTCGAAGGTTGCTTGGCATTTCATACAGAGATCACATCACGAACGAGGAAGTGGGAAGCAGAATCAGGCAAGCCATCGGGCCCTATGAAGACCTATTAGCCATTGTGAAAAAACGCAAACTGAAGTGGTATGGGCATGTCACGCGTTCATCAGGGCTTGCCAAAACAATCCTGCAAGGCACTGTGCAAGGAGGATGAAGGAGAGGAAGACAGAGGAAAAGATGGGAGGACAATATCTCAGAGTGGACAGGACTGAGGCTGGGTGATACGCTAAGAATGGCAAAGAACAGAGAGGAATGGAGGGAGCTGGTTGCCAAGTCATCAGTGGTGCCCCAACGGTCGGCAAGACTACGGGATATAGATAGATAGATAACCCCGTTAGCTGCCGGGAAAATACAAGCACCACATATCTGCAAGAGGCAATGAACTTCATGAACCCCCCACCCGGGTCTGCCCTGGGGGACTTGGGTGGGGTTAACTACTTTTTAGTTCCCAGGGTCACCCTGTTCAGCCCCACAGGGTGGGTTTTTCCTCTCTATTCTGGGGCATGTGTTTCTGTCTACCCTTGGTCCATTCACCTGTATTTGTATTTTTAAAACTCTCCCAACTGTCTGCACTGCCTGTAGCTCTTGATATTGGATGTGTGTTGCGAAATGGTCTTAGCTTTATTTAGGCCCCATGGCGTAGGTTTATTTAACGTATTGGACCGGCTCGCGACATGCATTCAATATTCTGTTGTTTTTTCACAAGCAGTGCAGGCACGTCCTGAGAAAGCCTTGTTGCTGTCGGGACGTTAAGCAATGTACAATCAATCAATCAATCATGAACCCCCCGGCGGGGGGTGGGGGGGGGGAGGGGGGGCCTCATGAAGTCTATTGTCTCTTGTTAGCCCTATTTGTATCCATGTTCCTGGGACGGATGTGGTTGTTAGCCCTATTTGTCTCGATGTTCCTGGGACGGATGTGGTTGTTATGGCTATTTGTATCCATTTTCCTGGGACGGATGTGGTTGTTAGTCCTATTTGTATCCATGTTCCTGGGACGGATGTGGTTGATAGACCTATTTGTCTCGATGTTCCTGGGACGCATGTGGTTGTTAGACCTATTTGTATCCATGTTCC
Organism: Semisulcospira habei; assembly: GCA_036245525.1. NCBI lineage: Eukaryota > Metazoa > Mollusca > Gastropoda > Semisulcospiridae > Semisulcospira > Semisulcospira habei. The sequence goes on along the minus strand of BTPG01000008.1, from coordinate 77,039,916 downwards.
TGGGATGGATGTGGTTGTGAGCCCTATTTGTATCCATGTTCCTGGGCCGGATGTGGTTGTTAGCCCTATTTGTATTCATGTTCCTGGGACGGATGTGGTTGTTAGCCCTATTTGTATCCATGTTCCTGGGTCGGATGTGGTTGTTAGCCCTATTTGTATCCATGTTCCTGGGACGGATGTGGTTATTATCCCTATTTGTATCCATGTTCCTGGAACGAATGTGGTTGTTATCCCTATTTGTATCCATGTTCCTGGGCCGGATGTGGTTGTTAGCCCTATTTGTATTCATGTTCCTGGGACGGATGTGGTTGTTAGCCCTATTTGTATCCATGTTCCTGGGATTGATGTGGTTGTTAGACCTATTTGTATCCATGTTCCTGGGACGTATGTGGTTGTTAGGCCTATTTGTATCCATGTTCCTGGGACGGATGTGGTTGTTAGCCCTATTTGTATCCATGTTCCTGGGACGGATGTAGTTAGCCCTATTTGTATCCATGTTCCTGGGACGGATGTTGTTGTTAGACCTATTTGTATCCATGTTCCTGGAACGGATGTGGTTGTTAGCCCTATTTGTATCCATGTTCCTGGGACGGATATGGTTTTAGCCCTATGTGTATCCATGTTCCTGGGACGGATGTGGTTGTTAGACCTTTTTGTATCAATGTTCCTGGGACGGATGTGGTTGTTAGCCCTATGTGTATCCATGTTCCTGTGACGGATGTGGTTGTTAGGCCTTAAATCTCCCATGTGTTGTTTTTTCCCCCCTTTTTTTCTGTGACATGCTTTGCGTCCATTGTCAGTGAAGGGGATACACGTTCACCCGTGAAACACCACGGCGGTAGCTGGATTGGCCATGATAGTAGAGTACTGCCGAATTAGATTGGCGCTAGGAAAGGCAACACCCTTTGAACTGTCATGCCACATCCATCTTCCGTGCCTGGTACAATAAATTAAGTGAATCGTCTACGAAGCTTGCGAACAATTCACCGCATATACATCACCAATGAAATCTCTCAAAGCTGCTAAGCTAATCAGGCAGTACTCGTCACATAACGCGGTCGGATCCTTGAGCTATCACGGTCGAACCATCTCGCGCTTTTGACTGGAAGCTAAAAACAACAAAATCACGTCCGTCGACCAGAAGCGTCTCATTGACATTGCCCAAAACCCAGCTGGCCGAAGTCGGCAGCAGTAGGACAGTGCGCGGGCCCGCTGCGGCCGACTTCGGCTCGGTGGCCTTTTTTTTTTTGCGTACTGGGACGTATTCCGACCGCGACCAGAGTCTCGCGGGTTAATGAAATAAGTCCTGCGCTCCCTGTCTCCTTCAAGTGGATTTGCATAGGTTCCAAGGCGCACCTTCGTGCGTGGAGAGAAAGACAGCCCAGAAAAAAGGGACGTCTTTCTTTTTCCTCATTCTCGAAGGCATGTCCTTCCATGTGCAACTGACGTAGATTCTCATGAGCCCCTGCGTCCGCAGGGGCTCATGAGAATCTGTGCCTCTTGCTGTGAAGTTTGGCAGCATAAGCATTGTGATGGAGATGATAGGGGGGATAAAGTTGACGAATTTCTTCTCTCAAGAAGTATCGCTGGCAATATGTTTTGTTTGCAAGAAGTACAGATTCTTATGAGCCCCTGCTGTCGCAGGGGCTCATAAGAATCTGTACCTCTTGCTTCAAAGGTCAGCGCTGTTTACGTCTGTGATGTTCTTGAGGTACGCAGGTTGGAGTCGGACAGTTTTTACTCACAAGAACGCGGCGAGGACAGGAGGGAGTCGAATAGATGGAATGAGATATAAAAGCAAAAACAGCGAAATCAAAAACAAGACGCAAGAAAGTTCTGGAAAAACCGTACACGCTCTGTCACCTTCACTGAGTGTCTTCGTCAGCTTGTCCAGATCTGAGAAGATGTGGACCTGGCAAGATTGTCCAGGCAAGCCTTGCTTTATATGGAAGTGATGAATATTCATAGCGCATCTACGAAGTGTGAAGATTGAATTGTGGGAACTCTTTTGGAACCGTTTTTGGCCCGACAGTCGTGGGAGTGTGTCAGCTCAACGTGAAGGTTGAAAAGAAGTTGTCGGGGTATTTCATATGCACGAGATTTCTCAGATCAGGATGCGGCGACTGTCTGCGTTGTACGATGGAACCTGTCTACACTGCAAATTCAGACCAAAAAGATGACTGCCAAGAGTATAAAAATACTAAGCCCCTCCCCCCCCCCCAACCCACCCACACACACACACAAAACAACAACAACAACAACAAACAAACAAAACACAACAAACAACCTAACAAAACAACAACCAACCAAACAAACAAACGCTTTGAAATTACAATAACAATAATTATTGTGCTGTACTTGTCCTTTCTAAAGCTAAACGTGTTTCTTTCTCTCCGGTGACTTTCTCTATTGCAAATTGTGTAATGCTAGCCACCTGCATTTTTGTGAGTTGATGACAACACTCCGTTCCATGTTCTTTTTCTCTTCTGGCCAGACGCCGTTCGTATGTCCTGCAGTCTGCCTGGCGTTAAACCTATTGTAAACAGGCCTGTGTCTGTGTGTGAAAAGGCCTATTGCCTGAGAGGTCTGTGAAAAGGCCTATTGTCTGTCAAACTGCATCATGAGGCCGACTGTCTTTCTCGAGTCCTTCATCTCGGTCAGCTATGGTACACAGTAATAGGAGATGGGTGGATCATAACAGTTCAACGGCAGCGCCAGAGTAGCTTGGCGTCTCCCATAGACTATGATAGTCCAAGGTTAGCATCAAAGTAGCTTGGCGCCTCCGATAAAAGATGATAGTTCAAAGTTAGCGCCAGAGTAGCTTGGCGTCTCTGATAGACTGTGATAGTTCAAGGTTATCACCAGAGTAACTTGGCTCCTCCAATAAACCATGATAGTTCAAGAGTAGCGCCAAATTAGCTTGGCGCCCCGGAGGCGCCAAGCTAATATGGCGCTACCCTTGTACTATATTGGGGCCATGAACTATCGATTGGGTCATGATAGTTCAAGGGTAGCGCCAGATTAGCTTGGCGCCCTGGAGGCGCCAAGCTAATCTGGCGCTACCCTTGAACTATCACCTGCCACCCATCTTCCACAAACATGTGCGTATTCGTCCGAGAACGCCTGCATAGTTCGGGAAACTTTGTCCCAGGTTTGAAGGAATTTAGTCGCTGTCTATACAAGTTTGGCTGTGTGCAGGCGATTGGCAGCGGCTGGCTTAGATACGTGGCAGTGTTCAGATTTATGCCTGTCATGTTAGAGAACCCTAGTCCTAATTGTCTGGCGAAGCAAGTGGGCCGGCGTGAATGGTGTCCCGTGAAACGGTGCGACAGCTTCCAATCCCAGCGCCGTCCAGAACGTAATGCAGTCTGTCACTCAGCGCTCGTTCCTCGTTCCCTAGACCTGAGTTCCACACTAGAGCGCCGGAGACTTCCTCGTTCCTTAGATCTTACGTATTATATAGTCCATATAGCCTTGTACATGTAAGGTCTATGTCTGAGGGCAGACACGTTGTTAGTGAGGTTACGTTATGCCGGACGTGTCCCAAGAGGAACGAAAGCAAAGTCACGGTATATAACTAGCTTGTGCCATAAGCTTAGTCACCACTCCAAACATCTCCAAAAGGCATAGATCCTCACGAGCCTTCCGGGCTTGTGAGGATCTATGCTTCTTGGAGATGTTTGGAGTTTCGTCTATGCTGATGGTGGAAACAGCTTGCCCGCTGGGACTTCGCTCAGGTTCCTTGTTGGGAGTCGTTTGTTGCAAACGAAACCTCACTATTATGGAAGGGGCCCGATTCCTACCTTGCGGCTAGAATCTCTGACAGACCTAGCGCTTACACCTCTCCCGTCTGTAATTGACACAAGGGTACGCACGCCAAATTGCGTTTTATCGCTGAGCATACCATTATCCTTGGACTTTACTGACGATGCCGTCCGGCGGAAAAGACGCGTAACTACGTCACTACCTAACTACGTCACTATCTAACTACGTAACTACGCGTCTTTTTCGCCGAACGGTATCGTCAGTAGCGGTGAAAGGGTGAAGTATATTCAAACTCACTAGGGAAACAGTAACATGCACCGATATTTTCCGCCGAACGGTTTCGTCAGCAGCAGTCAAGGACGTGCCTTTTCCGCCGGACTGCAATGTCAGTACAAGTCAAAGGGTTAAGGTATTTTCAAGATCACTAGACAGAACACCACCACCACCACCCCACCCTCATTCACCCCCCACCCCCCACCCCACCCACCCCAAAAAAAAAAAAAAAAAAAAAAAAAAAAAAAAAAAAACCACGCGTTCAACACTTAGTCGTCCACATTATCTTACCAAATGCATACACTGTCAACTGCAAAATCCCTGGATAATGTGGGGATGACCGATTTACGATATGTTGTAACACTATGATTTTGGGCTATATTTCTTTAGACTGTGTTGCAAGGCGTGGGGAGAAAAACGACCCCGTATGGTACGGGGGGGATTTAGAGCTTTCCATAGAATTCGTCAGGAAATTTTCCTGGTCGAGTTATTACTTTCACATTTCACCGTGCCATAAATAAGTTAACCTCAATCAAATACACGTCAATATCACTCATCTCTCGCTCAGTCCGACCGACTGTATAGTCAGGGCACAGGCATCTTCTTCGTGTGACATAACGGAATACTAAGGGAAGTCCTCCAGCGCTGTACAAACAAACGGACCCCTTGACCTGTTCCTTTCAGGAAGGGGTCAAGGGATCTGTTTGTTTGTCCAGTTGAGTAATTCCCCTTGGCTTCCGTACTGTGTCTAACGGCGCTTGCCTCCCCTTTGGTTTGTGATTGAATTATATAGTTGTTAAAATTGTGTGATGGCTTTTGATTCATGTGCCGTATGGTTCAAAATCACAGAACAGAACACAGATTGACGAAGATGCAAAGCCGTGCAAATAGGCATCTGTCACTGTCTGTAACATCTTGATGACAGTATTTTTAATGGTGCATAGGCATCTGTCACTGTCTGTAACATCTTGATGACAGTATTTTTAATGGTGCTCTTCATGACGGGGGGGGGGGGGGGGGGGGGGGCTGTTGTTTTTTTTCGGTGATTTTGTTGTTGTTGCTTGTTTTTAATTTTCTCCTTCTTTGTTTGTGTTATTAGGGTTTTTTCTGGCATAAGTTGCCCCCCCCCCCCCCCACCCTTCCTCCGCACGAGATATACGGACGTGTACAAATAAATGAAGCATGTAATATGCCGGTGATGATGTTTTGACATTTGCTGTAGAAGTGTGCAGACTGCGTGCACATACTTCTAATGAGATCTACAAATGCACTCACCTAACGGCACTGCCACACCCGTCACTCACCTAACGGCACTGCCACACCCGTCACTCACCTAACGGCACTGCCACACCCGTCTCTTCTGCAGGACTGTTTAACCCGTCTAACCTCGACGCACTACAGCAGGACATCTGCTGCAGCCAAGCTAATCTGGCACTACCCTTGAATTATCATGGTCGATCCATCTCCTTGAACTGGTACATAGTTGTGAAGTGACACTTTAAAAATTTGGAAAATTCGGCCTTGGGGTTTAATGGGTTTAATGGTAAGTTTAGAAAGACAGTTGTCAGCTGGTTATATCATCAGGTGCCTGTGTTTAGTTTTCCATGCTCTTATACCTTAATCACAGTAGCTCGTCCAGTCAGAGACCTTAACCACCGGAGTAACTTCCGCCATCTGAACATGCTATGAGGCTGGCTAAGCCAGCAGTAAGTATAGATTCCAGCGAACCCCTGGGACTGCAAGGGTTGGTGGGAATCTATGCTTCTTGCAGACGGAAAGTTCTGCTACAGGAAAATGATTCTGCGTCCACCAAAATGATTCGCACTTGACAGAGGCGACCATCTATTAAGCATCCATCGTCCGGTTGGTGTCTCAGTCGATCCCGCCTTATCACGCGTGCTCAAACTGCCGGGTGTATGGCAACAACAATCTTAGGAAATTAAAAAAAAAAAAAAGCAAATGTCTTCTTGGAAGGGGTGGGGGGGGGGGGGGTCCTGACGAGCATACATCTTTTTTTTTTACTTATTTTTTTCGTTTGCGGCCGTATTCCTTAACTGCCGCGGCAAGGCAAACGCTACCCAGCGGCAAGGCGAACGCTACCCAGCGGCAAGGCGAACGCTACCCAGCGGCAAGAGACATAAACCCTCATGAGCCCCCGCTGTCGCGGGGGCTCATGAGGATTTATGTCTCTTGTTAGCCCTGTGTTTTTTCTGCCTGATTTTCTGCCAGGTACATCTGTGTTCTTGGCGCGAATGTCGATCTGTGCGCAGTCCTTCTGAGACGCAATTCGCGATTACTGGCAGCGAAGGAGATAAACGCCAAAGGGGTCCTTAGTGTCCGCTGTGTCAGTCTGCGACGCTCACAGGTCGTGGTGGTGTACAGGTAGCCATGATTTGCGTTCTGGGTCTGTGATTTTGGCCTTTACGGCTGGACGCCGTCAGGTCCAAAAACCACAGGCCAGCACATATGCTAGCATACAATTACAGTGGACTTCAATTGTGTCAAAACGCCAGGAGACTTGATTTTTTTTTTAATTTATTTATTTATTTATTTATTTATTTATTTGTTTGTTTATAATTATGAAGTTTGTTAAAAACGAAGTAATTTATTAACAAAATGCGTTTGTAGTCAGGACGTTTGGAAAATCTTTGTTATATGCGAAGCATGTGTTATATCCTTGTTGTAAGCGAAGTTTAATGTATTCGAATTTTGTCCGAGAAAGGAAAGGGTATTGAGACATTGAACTGTGACAGCTTTTCTGTTTTGTTGCTGGTAATTTATTATCGGAACCCCACTATTATTATGTCTAATTTTGTACATTTAAAGCCAATTTGACTGTTCTATACACTTGGATGTATCGAGATTCTTGAACAAGCTGACTGTTTGATGGGGAAAAATTAGACCCAGTTCATCAAGGTCGCTGTAAAGGTCATCGTTTTTCCTGAAGGTCATTTGAAGACCTATTTTCACGGACAACTGGGAAATTCCACTCATGGCTGTCATTCTCAGGTGGGAGATCTTTGCAGATGCGATGGTCTGTTTTTCTCTTCACAAGGAAAGCCATTTGTCGTAATGATTTTCACGAGAGGCGCCATTTGCTGCCATATTTCACGGAGGAAAAATGCAAGCATGTCCAATTAAGAAGAAAAGAGAGAGATCCGGTACGGTGCCACGCTCCTGAATTTATTACCAACAATCTGCAAGAGGCATAGATCCTCATTAGTCCCTGAGCATGCGGTGGCTCTTGAAGATCTATGTTTCTTGCCAAATTCATTAAGCTTCTGTGTTCCTTATTATGAGTTCCATCTAGAATGGGTCAGGTCGGCGTGGACAATAGGGATCAGCACGTTCAACTCGCAAACCACGTGTCACGGCGAACTTGTCGTTTTGCACCAGAGGTGTAGATCCTCATGGGCCTGATAAGACATTTAAAAGACTTAAAGATCAGTTTTGTGAATGTCCGTGTTTCCCGCCCAGAGGAAGCATAGATTCTCTTAAGAGATCGTCAAATGATGATAAGAGTTCAAGTACAAGTCTCATGAACGTTCACGTTTTTTCACTTTTTTTACACTCACCTAGTAAAGAAAGTGGCGTTGCGATGTTTTGTCTCCATGTGAAAGTGGCACAGAGCCTCATAAGCACCAGCAAGCTTCAGTGGTTCTAGTTGCACATGACTGGTACCGTTTGATGAGGACTCATTATGAACCTGCTCTGTGTCAGCTAAGGCAGACTGTGTTTCTTTGTTAACTCATTCTACCCCAGACACACCACAGCAAGATAAGGATCAACCATGATAGTTCAAGGGTGATGCCAGAATAGCTTGGCGCCTATGGGCGCCAAGCTATTCTGGCATCAACCTTGAACTATCATGGTCGATCTGTGTCCTGCACTGCAATGCAGTCTTCAGAGGGCATCGGCAACATTGGGGATTTCGGTCTTGGGGTAGAATGAGTTAATTCAACACAAAAACTTATTGATGTCCAAGGATTATGTAGTCAAAGTGGTGTCAGAAAGAGGTATAGATCCTCGTGCGGGGAACTGCGGGGGCTCATGAGGATCTATACCTCTTTCAATTGGGTGGTGTTCACATTTTCTCAGCACTGTACGGGTTAAACTGGGCACATTCCTTTTATCAAGTGGCAAATTTTCAGATTGTTGCAGAATCTAAGATTCTGTGCTATTTGCAGTTCTGCTTGTGTTTTAATTTTTTCCTAAGACTCTTTGCCGTGTTCTGACGAAGATAAGTTACATTGACATCGCTACTCGCCAAAAAAAGAGGACATTTTCTGACGGCAGAACTTTCGCTTCTCCAGGAGCGTCAGTGCCAAGGCGCCGGGTGTTCTCGATAGCATCAGCGGTGTGTGACGTTGGCAGCTTCAGTCCTCACCACAGATGGGTGTTGGTCGACCCCCCACCAGGCTGGAGAGAAGGGGGATAACCGCTATAACTAAGTCTGTGCTGGTCTGGGATTCTGGACCTTACGGCCTTCATCTGTAAGGTCCACAATCACAAACCGGCACACTAGTCGCGACGTACAAGTTCGTTGTATAGTCAGTGTTTACACGTACGTGTGATGGTCTATTATTTAGAACCTTTACGGTCTACAGACCTGGAATCAGTGGCATGAGCTCAGATGCATGAAAGAGTTTAGTCCTGCGCACACCACTAAGCAAAGTGCTCTGCGTTGGCGACTCCGTTGCATGAGTGAGTTTAGTCCTGCGCCATTAGTGGCGTGCGCAGGATAAGCTCACTCATGCAACCGAGCCCTGATCACCGTCACATAAATTTCGACCGTGGTAGCTTGAAAATTTATGGTGACACATAACTCATTATAAGTGCCAAACTAGTTTAGTACTTACCGAGTACATTCTCATGACAGGAAAACAAGATGGACAGCCAGGAACCACCAAGGGCGGAAAAGCGACCAAATCATCAGTCATTGGAATAGTACAGGGTTGACTTTGCATACACGCGATGCTAGACATGCCGCGTCAGACTAAAGCTGTTGCAGACCTTCTGTCGGAAACTGCAGACATTCTGAACGGCTGCGGTACTTTTGTTCCTTTGATGAATGGTCTCTCGCGTTCCTGACAAGTCACTTGGCGACGGCCACGCTTGGCAGCTATTCAAAGTTAGCACCACAGTACATACTAGCTGGTAACTCAAATGAAATCTGGCGTCACTACCCAGTAAGCGAAAGGCCATCGGGTCGACGTCGGCCGCAGTTGGCCCGCGCGCTACCGTGCACGGGCCACTATTGTACTGCTATTTACTCGTTTACTGGATCAACTTTTGGTAACTAAGACGAGATGTTCAGTGTAGTTTCTCACACTCCGCGTTTCGTCGTCGTTGACACGACTGAGGGACAGAGGCAGGTTTGTTGGAGAATTGTTGTAGTTCTTGTGAATCTTTTGGAGACCTCCCGGCTCTGGGAACCGGATTTTCGTGACCTTAGGTCAGATTGCCGCGACTTAGTTCAAAATGTATGAGAAAATTTGCTCGGAGTCAGCAAGCGATTTATGTAATGTTCACTGGCGGTAGAAATCATTTGTAAATTTGACGTCAGAGATCCCCAGCCGTCAAAGGAGCATAGATACACAGTGGTTTCAGCAAGAGGCATAGATCCTCAGGAGCCCGTGCATCTGCGGGGGCTCATGAGAATCTATACCTCTTGCATTTGTGTTGTGTTCAGTTTTTCTCGGAAGTGAATGGGTTAATACCGACAAGTCCGAAAAAATAGACTAGCACTGACACATTTGGGATTTGTATTGACAAGTATTGAGAGATATGCACAGACATCCTAACAAAAGCTGGGGGAAATCCCCAAATAATCAAATGATGCACATTTGACAGGTGTCGGTCTGTGATTTTTCAATGTGCAGGCTGGGCCGTATCATTTTGAACCTTATGGTTTGCAGCTGTAAAGTCCAAAATCACAGATCGCGTACATGTTTACATGTGGGTCCCATATGTGAGAACTAACCTCTTTTCACATGATCCGGTCTGCATGATTGTATTTCCCCAAAATACTCAATAATGTATCATCCGTTTGATGTTTTGCCCATTTTTAGCAAAATACAGACAGTGTCCTTGGTCCCTACAGATTTTCCACGTGTGACAACTGACCCAACAATGAACACTGTACACTCCAGAATTATATTTCTCTTGACATTTTATTTTACGTTTGATAACTGATCGCGTGAATGCATTCAGAAACGTGAGCATTGTCCCTGAAGGATACAAATACACAAAGTTTTCGCACATTTTTCTGAACATACGCTGCTGAATAATGAATGGTTTCTGGCTACGCACCGCTGCTAAAGCTTTACCAGATGCATGCACTTGTGTTTCACCCAAATAATTCACTCTTCAAAATAAATTATTTGGATGAAAAACAAGTCAATGCTTTTTCACGCGGGCCCTTCGTTTTAACCAATTGCGTGTCGGTAGCGGTTTGTGTCGCGATGATTCCTGTAGGAATCATCGCGACACAAACCGCTACCGACACGTAGGAGTCATAGCGACAAAATAAGCGCTGCGGACTCTGAAAGAATTAATTGCTGCGTCTTTGATGTGGTATGTTTGAAGAGAGCACTTGGGACTTCAGTTACATTTGCAAATTGAGTGTGTCTATATATGCTGCTTTTATTGGAAATAAGCCTGTAGCTCCCGATGGAGTAATTGCTGTTGATGTTCTTGTTTTCTTCTCTCCATAGTTTATATATTCTGCGTGCGTTGCAGTTCTGGAAGTTACATGGAAACACATTGAAGTAGGAATAGACGTTTCAAATTCGATTACTTTTTTTTTAAAGAACACTTTATGTATCCCTTAAAGTGCAATTGCAGTTTCGTGGACGGGGGATAAGTGAGACCAAAGTAATTATCGACGTTAGTCCTGTATTAGAAGTAGGTCAACATTTGCACGGAGTTCAGACATTTAGTCGATTCATCCTACCACCCCAATTCAAGGCACGTCCTGAGAAAGTCCGTCGGGGACAACACATGCATCTGCAAGAGGCGTATGTTCTTATAAGCCCCAGCAGCTGCAGGGTCTGATAGAGAATCTATGCTTTCGTGCTCGCAAGGAGTTGCCTTATTTACATCGACAGTTTGAGGAATTGATTTGGTGGTTAACAGTACGACCATGGATGGGACCGAAAAAAAAAAGTTGAATCCTGAAGCGAGGGTCTTCGGGCACTTTTCAGTTTAAAAAAAAAAAAAAAAGTTTTTGTTTTTTGTTTTGAATCCGGAAATCCGGCTGTAGCGGGAAAAGTCCCACCCATGAGTACGACTGTTACGAGTGCATTTGCCGAATTGATTCCGAGGATCCAGCGAAACGACGCCTTTGACAGCTTCACTGCCTAGAGGGATAGATCCTCATGATCCCCCGCGACTGCGGGGGCTCATGAGGATCTATGCCTCTTGCTGAGACCACTTTGTGTCCGTGTTCTTTGCACAGTCGTGGCTTTTGGTCGTTCTGTGAACACAGATTTCAGAAACAAAATGTACGTCCGTGGGCAGGGAAGATGCTGTTGCGCGGGTAACATCCTATTGTCTTTGACCTGATTCTGGTTGAAGAATAATCTTATTGGTTTGAGGTTCTCTTTGTTGGATGGGTTTATGTCGAATAGCTGGCTGGTCGACAGATGAATGCGCAGCACAATCTACTGTGTAACAGAGTAAGTACACAAATTAAATATACGCCCGGATTAGTCAGTGTTATTAGGAAAATGAGATACGTGTCGTATTAATAACGTCTTTGTTGGCAAATTCCGATTGGTGTGATTGACTTTATTTTGATAACGTTGTCTCACGTAAGTACCACCACCCTCCCCCCCCCCCACCCTCCCTCCTCCCCCCCCCCACCCGCTCCCCCTAATATCCACTCGGCCTTTCTGTGAAACGCCTATGAGGTCGATCAGTAGTTGTTATCTCTCAGTGGGTTTTTACATACCGATCTGCCGCAAAACACGGGTGCAGACACTGCAGCTGAGATAACCTCCCTTTGGCGCAGTAACCTCCCTTTGCACAGTTCACACATGTCGGCAGCATGTTGAAAGCCCCTCTTGTATTGCGCATGTAAAGGTTATCCCCTCCTGTGCTTGTTTTCATTTCGCGGAAACATATATCAGTAGCTTCGGCCAGCGCTCACAAATGTGCATATGTGTTCGCGTCTTCGCTGCGGAGGATGCAAACTGACCTGTTCCCGCCAGCAAGAGACATATATTCTCATGTGCCCCTGCGAATGCAGGGGCACATGAGAATATATGCCTCTTGCAGATGGCCTATAACCTGCATGAGAATCTATGCCAGATGCAGGTGTGATGAGCTAGGCTGAGGGACAGCATGCATGTCTGCGTGTGTGCAAGCACTCCTGTCTTCATCATGTTTTGGGGATGTTTGTGTTTCTGATATACCTTGTCAGGCTGGAGGCCGTATTCGACAGGTCGATCAGCTCACAAAACGTCGAGTGACAGGCAAATATACGAGTGTCGGTCTGTGATTTCGGACCTTCCGGCACAGAGCCGTAAGGTCCAAAATCAGACGTACAGCCGTCTGGTCCGAAATCACCGCACATTTATTTATGTGATGAAGAAAAAACTTCCAGCACAATATTTGGAGTAGTTGGTATTTACTTGCCCATTTTAGCCAATGTTACTATGCGACAAGATGTAAAATAGCATCACACATGATGACGTAATAGGTGTTGTAAATATTTATAGAAACACACACGTAGCTTTGATTTCATATCAAAGTGATGTCATAGTTAATTCAGTGACCAAACTTTCACATCGCTGATGATGTCATAGATGATGTAATTATATGTAAGGTTACAAAGTAAAGTATAGCACTGTCAGGGGAGAGAAATGTGCATGATCGACCAGTGATCATAGATCTACTGTGGCCAAAGCACACCAAAAAAAAGAGAGATAGGAAAGAGAGGGGGCGCTAAAAAAGTGACTGAAAGCAATGCATATGGAAGCCCCCCCGAAGGGGGGCGTATCACATATCCCACTGTTCCAGCCACTCAGTGCATGGAAATTTAAATCTAGGTCCCCCCGAGGGGGGTCCAGATATTTAGCCGGTGTGGACAGCTGTTTCGGTCTCGGCGACCTCTTCAGCACACCATCGGCGATACTGGAGGAGGCAGGAATTTCTGCCTACCTGCAAAGACAACCACATTTTACTGTGGTGTCTGCAAGGGCATACATTCCATGCCACCACCTAGAGCCAAATTTCCATGCACCCTAAAAGAGAACCTACCAAAAGGGGGGAAGGGGTTGCAGTCGATATTGTAGTAGTAAATGAAAAGAAAAGGGGAGACTGCCAGTGCTAATATTTTAGGAAGGTTACAAAGTAAAGTAGATTATAGCACTGTCAGGGGAGATAAATGTGCATGATCGACCAGTGATCATAGATCTACTGTGGCCAAAGCACACCCAAAAAAAGAGAGATAGGAAAGAGAGGGGGCGCTAAAAAAGTGACTGAAAGCAATGCATATGGAAGCCCCCCCCCCCCCGAAGGGGGGCGTATCACATATCCCACTGTTCCAGCCACTCAGTGCATGGAAATTTAAATCTAGGTCCCCCCGAGGGGGGTCCAGATATTTAGTCGGTGTGGACAGCTGTTTCGGTCTCGGCGACCTCTTCAGCACACCATCGGCGATACTGGAGGAGGCAGGAATTTCTGCCTACCTGCAAAGACAACCACATTTTACTGTGGTGTCTGCAAGGGCATACATTCCATGCCACCACCTAGAGCCAAATTTCCATGCACCCTATTAGCACTGGCAGTCTCCCCTTTTCTTTTAATTATATGTAATGTTGTGCGGCGAACATTCATTTATACACCCACTCTACAATGTTGGCACGAGATTGTACATGAGGTAATCCTGCAAGGTGCAGTGCACATGGAAATGTTGGTCTCCTGCTTGCAGAATTTGGACCGGTATCTATAATTATGTTCATGGGTGACAGTCATCAGTCCTGGAGGCTGACTCAGCTTTTTAAAAATCCCACAAAGCTAATTTTTTTTTGCTTTTTGGTTCAAACAGAACATTCCTTCAGCCAGACTGTTTCATCTGCAAGAGGCATAAATTCTTATGAGCCCTGGACGCAGGAGAATTTATGCCTCTTTCTTGGGCATGTCGGTCCATCCATGTCCTAGCCATATTAATCATTTTTCGTTAGTACTGCCGTGCTGTGAGACAGACAGAGGAATGGTCAGCTATCAGCTGTCCTCCGTTCACCCCGTAGCTGTTATTCTCGCGTGCTTTTGTCGTGAAAGAAAGTCCACTTAGTGCTTTCAGCGGCGCCTTTGTCTGTCTGTCCACCGGCATGTTCCTTGGTTGCCATGCCGCTGGGCCATCAGGACAGTCGTGGCATTGCTCGTGAAAAAAGAGACCTGTAAAAGAATCGCGTGCGATATTCGTTCACACCTAAAATAGTAATGGTATGATATAGTGATGATGATGATGATGTCCACTTGAAATGCGCATCCACTCCATGATAGCAGCATGCTAATGGCGCAAAATTGGACGTCATCATTATCATCATCAGCATCATCATCGTGAGAATAAAGTACTGTTGAAACTGTTACTCCAGTGTGCTCTACAACCTAGTGCCAAATGGTATGGTATGGTATGGTATGGTATGGTATGGTATGGTATGGTATGGTATGGTATGGTATGGTATGGTATGGCGTCTCCGAGGCACACATCCATCTATTTCAAGACGCTCAAGGCGCCGCAGGGATGGAAACTGGCGCTGTGAAAGCCTGCTGCTACTCATCATCATCATCATCAGTCCCTTGCCCGAACTGGGCGTTGGGGGGACTGAAAGGCAGCAGCAACAGACAGTGCTCTCCACTGAGTTCTATTTTGGGCGGTGGCAAGCAAGTCTGGCATCTCGAGTTCGGTCCATTCTTTTATGTTTGCGACCCAACTCTTTCTCTGACGACCTCGCCGACGACTTCCTTCGAGAGTGCCTTGGAGGATAGTCTTGGACAAGGTGTTGTGTCGGGTCACGTGGCCAAACCAAGCAAGCTTGCGCCGTTTCACAGTTGCCAGAAGGGGTTCATGTGGGCCCACCAGGGAAGTGACGATGCTCCGTACATATTCGTTGGTCTTGTGCTCGTGGTACGAGATGCGGAGCAACTTCCTCAGGCACTTGTTCTCAAAGGCCTGGATTTTCTTTTCTGAGTCTGCAAGCAGTGTCCAAGTCTCACAGCCGTAGAGTAGAATAGACACTACGAGGGACTTGTAAAGCCTGTACTTGATGGTGAAGCTGATGGAGTTACTTCGCCATATCCTGTCCAGCCTGGCCATTGCGGATGTTGCTGTACCTATCCTGATACGGATCTCTGCTATGCAACTACCGTCTTTGGACAGGGTGGCTCCCAAGTATTTGAAGCTATTGACCTCTTCTAGCTTCTGGCCGTTCATGTGAATGTTGCTGCTGCTGTCGCTTGTGGTGTTGATCATCACTTTGCTTTTATCCGTACTGATCTCCATGCCATAAGACCCTGCGCTACTTGAAAGTTTGTCTGTCAGGTTTTGGAGCTCACTATTGCTGCCTGCCATGAGGTCAATGTCGTCTGCGAATCGAAGATTGCACAGGGATCTGCCACCAATAGAGATTGAAGTATGGTGGTCGTGGAGGGTTTCCTGCATGATCTTCTCCAGGAATATGTTGAAAAGGACAGGAGAGAGCAGGCATCCTTGACGGACACCGATCGTCGTCCTGAAGAACTCGCCTGACTGATTGTTAAGTAGAACTGCGCTGCAGGCGTTCTTGTAAAGCGCTTCTATCATTTGGATCAGTCCCTCCTCTATGTTGAACGATCTCATGACTTGCCAGAGTCCGTCGTGCCAGACGCGATCAAATGCTTTCCTGAAATCAATGAAGTTGTGGTAGAGTTCGCGCTGATGCTGCAGATGTTTCTCGATCAGGACGCGGCAGTTGAAAATCTGCTCTACAGTGCTTCTTCCAACTCTGAAGCCAGCCTGTTCTTCTGCCAGCAGTTCCTCGGCGAAAGTTTTGAGGCGGTTGAGGCTACTAAGCGCTACGTTACAGTACATGTAATGCTGATTATCGTGGCTACGGGAGGCATCTCTACAGAACGTGTACCAGCTGAGTGAGGTGTATCGGCCATGATGGTTCACGGTTAGCAGGTTCGGCACTACCCTTGAATGGTTTTTGCCGATCCTCCTCTGGTTAACCCTTTGGCTGTCGGTAGCGCTTTTGTCGCAATGATTCCCTGTATTAATCGCCGCGACAACACGCTGTTGCGACAGCGGAAGGGTTACGGGTAATAACTGTTTTGAACTACGGAACGTCACATGTACGTTTGCAATACCTGTTTATGTGCTTTAAACGTCATTGGCCTTTTAACATCTTCACTGCAAAAAAAGTGAACACAATCCAACAGCAAGAGACATAGATTCTACGTCTCTTGCTGAGAATAAATTGTATCCATGTTTCTTGGACGGTGTTGGTGTTTGGTCGTCGAATGAACAAAGATTTCATAACAAAAATGTACGTACAGTGGCAGGGAAGGGGTTAATGCACCAGTAGGCCAATAACGCAGTTGTATGAGCTTCTAGCTTGATTTGCGCTTTGAAATGGAAATATAATTGCTTGAAACAAAAGTCGCAGACAGCTAACCAGAGAACCGTAAAGAGCTGTAGGGAGAGCCCTATGCTACATAAGTCACACTGGCTGTCTCCCTCGATTCGCTGCCGCTGATGATCCACAGCGAATAGGGGAAGGCAACCAGTATGTGCAGACGCTTCCCCGGAGGTATTGCATCCTGGTCAGGCTGACACGTACACTTCAATCCCAGGTTACTGTACCTCCTTCTGAATTACATAGATGTAAATCAAAAGGAGTCGGACCTTACCAACCAGCAGAATAGATCTTTAAGAGTCAGTCTGAGAATGAGAATATTCTGTCCTCTCCTGCGCGCGCTTACACACAATCTTGTCTCTCCTGGTGAGTTTCTCTCCGAGTCTCTCTCTTATGCCTCTCTCCCTCTTTCTCCCCCCCCCCCCCCTACCCCCTTTACAACTTCTCTCTAGCCCTCTTTCTCTCTTTACGCTTTTTCCTTTTCTCTTATTCCCCTTCCTTCTTCCTCCTTTCCCCCCGCCCCCTTCTCTCTCTCTCTCTCTCTCTCTCTCTCTCTCTCTCTCTCTCTCTCTCTCTCTCTCTCTCTCCCTCTCTCTCTCCCCCCCCCCCCCTATTTTTTGAGTTACCCTTGAAGACGGTTTCACAACTACCTAATCACCACTTATACCAATATTCTCTTACTGAATTTGATTATTTGCTTTGTTTTCATGACTTATTACTTGTTGTGTACCGTGCTAAATGCTGGGGTTTTTTTCCCGGGGTCCTCCCGTTTTTCCCCGAGGTAGTCCTCAACTTGAAGGTGATATAAAGTTTGCCTTCGGGTTGGTGTTTAGCAGGCTTTGTGTATTAGACACTCCGCCTACTTCGTGCCCAAGGGTACTCCCCGTTCGTTTTCCTTCTCTTTCTCTCTCTCTCTCTCTCTCTCTCTCTCTCTCTCTCTCTCTCTCTCTCTCTCTCTCTCTCTCTCTCTCTCTCTCTCTCTCTCTCTCTCTCTCTCTCTCTTATTATTGTTATTATCTCTCTTATTATTATTATCTCTCTCTGTATATTTGTAGTTAGTCTTGTAGTTGTTAGCAACGGCAGGTTTGTAAAATGGCTGTGTCGATGACGATGTCAATGCCTAAACCGTTGTAAAATAAAGTTTCATTGATTCATTGATTCATTGATTCTCTCTCTCTCTCTCTCTCTCTCTCTCTCTCTCTCTCTCTCTCTCTCTCTCTCTCTCTCTCTCTCTCTCTCTCTCTCTCTCTCTCTCCCCGGGTCTGCCCTGGGGGACTTGGGTGGGGTTAGGTATTTTTTAGTTCCCAGGGTCACCCTGGTCAGCCCCACAGGGTGGGTTTTTCTCTCTATTCTGGGGCATGCGTTTCTGTCTACCCTTAGTCCATTCACCTGTATTTGCCTTTTTAAAACTCTCCCTACTGTCTGCACTGCCTGTAGCTCTTGATATTGGATGTGTGTTGCTAGATGGTCTTAGCTTTATTTAGGCCCCATGTTGTTGGTTTATTTAACGTATTTGACCGGCTGGCGACATACATTCAATTTTCTGTTTAGTTTTTTTTCACAAGCAGTGCAGGCACGTCCTGAGAAAGCCTTGTTGCTGTCGGGACGTTAAGCAATGTACAATCAATCAATCAATCAATCAATCTCTCTCTCTCTCTCTCTCTCTCTCTCTCTCTCTCTCTCTCTCTCTCTCTCTCTCTCTCTCTCTCTCTCTCTCTCTCTCTCTCTCTCTCCTGTATTTTGTTTAACTTTGTTAGAGTTCATACGCATTCATTTGTTCTTATTTGAATTTCGTACACATTTTTCCGCTAACGTGTTCATTCATCATGCCTGCCTGTAGCCCAACTGTACCCCAGTGTTCGCTGCAAAAGCAAGATTTACGAATAGGGCATCTTAACATCTATCATTTATACAACAAAGTGCCCGACGCCACTGTTTTACTTTCACAACCCCAACCCTTTCATGTATTTGGATTTACGGAGTCTAGACTCAGAGAACATATTAGTGACGACTCGATCTCCATTCATAATTATACTATATTCCGTAGAGATGCATCATCTGCTGGTCATACAGGTATAGCTGTGTACCTTCATAACTCTATCCGCCAATACGTTACCCGCCGTATGGATTTAGAGTCTAGTCACGTGGAAAGTTTATTTCTTGAATTGAAATGCGATAAATCTTCCCCCACACTTATCGGTTTTATTTATCGCACCCCTTCAGCAACATTTTCATGGTATGATGATTTTGTTACCATGATGGATAAGGTGCAATTACGTAACAACAAAGACATACACCTTCTAGGCGATTTTAATATTGACCTTCTCACGACTGGTCATGCGGCGTGGAATTACACCACCTCATTATTTGGCCTGCAACAGATGGTTCGGTCTCCCACACGAGTTTCTTTGTCATCCGCCACATTGATTGACCACATCTACACTACAAATGTATCTGCTGTCAAGAACGTCCATGTGCCAAATGTAGCCATTAGTGATCATTTTCCTACTTGTTTTCATCTTTCAGTTAAACGTGATAAACCCCAGCACAAACAACACACTACTATCACCTACAGGTCTTACAAAAAATTCAACACTGATGACTTTCTTCGAGACCTATCGAACATGCCCTTTCACCTTATTTATAACACTAATGATCCCAATGAAGCCCTAACGCTTTGGTACAAGCTGTTTCTTTGGGTCATAGATAAACATGCCCCACTCAGGACTAAACGAATTAAAAACCCTACCCTTCCGCCTTGGTTGTCAAACGACATTATTCATGCGATGAAAATAAGAGATGACTTAAAACGGCAGAAAAAATTTGCAGATTTTAAAAAACAACGTAATTTTGTAAAATCCTTAGTTAGAAAAGCACAGAAAACGCTTGCGGAAAAAGTTATCGCAGAGGGTAAAGATACCCGAAGTGTCTGGAATGCAATCAATTTGTTTACTAAGCGGAAAAGTTCCATCCCTGCTGCTACATCTCTAGGCATGGATCCAGACGACTTCAATTCCCATTTTTTAAATATCGCTGAGTCCCTTGTACAGTCTTTTCCCACTTGCAGTGATAGTTACAGTTGTTCTGCTAAACTGCGCACACACTGTGAGTCTGCAGCAGGTGCGTCCTTCTCCATACCTCTTATGACAGTGTTTGAAGTTGGTAAGTATATTTCTACTCTAACCAGTAAATCGTGTGGCCTGGATGGAATAAATAACATGGTACTGAAATTGTCACTTCCATACACAGCTGACTCCTTGACATTTATATTCAACCTTTCTATCACCCAAGGTATTTTTCCAGATGCCATGAAAGATGCTAAAGTTGTCCCCATTCCCAAATGTAAAGATCCCAAAAGTCCAAACGATTTCCGTCCTATTTCAGTGTTATCAATATTATCGAAGCCAATTGAAAGACACATTCACAAGCACCTACTCCAATTCTTGGAGAATCAACGCCTACTCCTATCTCTTCAGTCCGGTTTTCGACCTAAACACTCGTGCCATACTGCACTCGTTCACATCGTTGACTCTTGGCTCTCATCAGTCAATAATTCCAAATTAAATGCTGCTGTTTTTCTGGACCTAACCAAAGCATTTGATTTAGTCGATCACAACATTCTTTTAAAGAAACTTTCAGTGTATAAGTTTGATTTGAACTCTATTGCGTTTTTCTCATCCTACCTAAGTTGCCGCCGACAGAAGGTGTACTCGAACGGAAGGTATTCGAAAGAAGGTATAGTGAGGCACGGTGTTCCCCAAGGATCTATCCTAGGGCCTCTTTTATTTTCTTTATTCATCAATGACCTGCCTCTTTCCATCTCAAATCCTACGGTAAAATGCGAACTCTTTGCTGACGATTCCACGCTGCATACATCAGACGATCGTCTCATGACGCTAAATTGTATCCTCCAGCAAAGTCTTGATGAAGTGTTAGATTGGTGTACGCATAATCGCATGCTCCTCAGTACTTCTAAAACCAAAAGCATGTTGATAACAACCCGCCAAAAGCATCAGCTACGTCCTGCCCCTTTGATACTTTCACTTGGTGATAAACCTATCCAACAGGTATCCAAGCACCGCCTACTGGGAGTTGTACTTGACGACCAGCTCAATTGGTCGTCGCATATTGACAGTTTGTGCAAAACCTTGTCCAGAAATGTATTTCTGCTCTCTAAACTTAGACATATTCTTAGTACAAAGTGCTGTACATTGTTTTTTCACGCGCACATTAAGAGCCACTGTGATTATGCGTCCTCTTTGTGGGACGAATGCAGCGAACGTCATATTAAAAAAGTCAACTCGCTATATCGTCGTTCAGTTAAAATAATTATTCCACACCCTACTTCCACAGACCAAACGATAAAATCTCTTGGCCTGCTTCCACTGAAGGAACAACTCAAATTTAACAAATGCGTCCTCATGCACAAAATATTTCATTATCAAGTCCCCGAGTATCTGTGCGCGCTATTTAACTTCAGCCCTAGGCATCAGCTACACACGAGACATGGCTTGCTTCATTTACCCCGACCCAGGATAGATCTCTACAAGTCAAGCCTTCTATTTTCGGGCAGTTTTGTCTGGAACTCATTGCCATTGAACATTAAATCATGTTCAGGTAAAACCCATTTTAAACGAGCTTTGCGAACGCACTTCCATTCAGCCTGACTTCACAGTTTGCCTTATCAGAGTATTGTTGTTGATAACACGTGAAAGTCAAGTATTTTCTCTTTCTCCTTACATTTGTAAACTGATAATCCTTGGTCTTGTCGGTGTCGCTATATGCTCTTGATGCTGCTGATTCTTTGACACTGTCTTAGCTGAGTATAATATTAATGCTATGCACTCATTTATTTCTCTTACTTTTGTGTTGGTGGCAGTTATACTTCTCCAATACGATTTTTTTTCCCCCTTTCATTGATTCACCTATTGTGTTTTTTTTTCCCGTAGTTTTTCTTCTTCTTATTATTATTATTGTTATTATTTGCATGCTATGTTTATTTTCCTGTTATGTTGTTTGTTTACAGGACAGCTTGTAAGACAGGCATTGAGTTGCCTAATAGCTTTATCCTGAATAAATAAAGATTCATCATCTCTCTCTCTCTCTCTCTCTCTCTCTCTCTCTCTCTCTCTCTCTCTCTCTCTCTCTCTCTCTCTCTCTCTCTCTCTCTCTCTCTCTCTCTCTCTCTCTCTTTCTTTCTCTGGCCTCATCTACACGCCTTTTCTTTCGCTCGCTCCTGCACACACTCTTGTCTCTCGTGTTCAGGTTCTTTCCGAGTCTCTCTCTTACGATTTTTCGTTGACGTCATTTTTACTTTTTCCGCACTTTTGTTTTTCCTTTTCTTTCTTTTACGTCACCTCCTTCAGTTGCCACATTCTTTCTGCCAATGAAGATAAGTAGCGGCTAATCTCTCTGTTTGTTTGTTTGTCTATTTTGACAAAGGGTATTTACCCGAAATATTAATAAATTGTGTTGTACCCGTCTTTTCTAAGCGTGTTTCTTTCTCCGTTGGGTACTTCTTCTTCTCTCTTATGCGTTTTTCGTTGACGTCATTTTTATTTTACTTTTTACGCACTTTTGTTCTTCCTTTTATTTTATTTTACGTCACCTCCTTCAGTTGCCACATTCCTTCTGCGAACGAAGATAAGTAGCGACTCTCTGTTTGTTTGTCTATTTTGACAAAGGGTATTTACCCGAAATATTAATAAATTGTGTTCTAACCGGCTTTTCTAAGCGTGTTTCTTCTCTTTGTCCTCAGACTGCTGTAGATAACCTCTCCCCTTCATGGAATTTGTTCTGGTAGGTTCACGAGGCGTAATCTCCGATCCAGCTCTTCAGTCGTCTTTGGAGCACAGATGGTGATGAAATGGATGGTGATCGTGCTAGGAATAAGCACTGCTCATGAGAATCTATGTTTCTTGCAGAAAGAAGTGGCTTGACGGAGGGATTGTCTGCCTCAAGGTCAGACGGACACTTCGGACAAAAGGATGCACCCGATCTCCTGAGTATCTAGGACTGATCTTGTCAAGCTGGCAAGAGGCATAGATTCTCATGAGCCCCTGCTGTCGCAGGGTCATGAGAATCTATGCCTCTTGCAGATAAAAGGCACGCGCTGAATGAGGGACTGTCTCTAAGGTCAGACGGAAGCTTTGGACAAAAGGATGCGGCCAGGTCCATTGACCATCGACAGTCTAGAGTAATGAGCAGGAGCGGCGTGTCTTGCGGCCATGCGTCTTCCGGCTCTTTGCGAGACTCAAAGACCCTCATGTGTTCTTGCAAGTCTGCAGGCTCTAGGCCTCATTGTCAAGTCATTTAGGTCTGTGTTACTCAGGCTGGCAGGGTGATCTGGTGCAATGACCAATTTTGAAATGGCGTGGCCATTGGCCGTTGTATTTAACGCGTGGCACTTTGATCACACGCTGCAGACCCTTTATTTGGCAGGCCGACCTCGTGCACCTCCGGCAGTTACTTCCATCGTGACAGGTTAACCCTTTTAGCCCTGGATCCCTGCAGCAGGAGGTAGCTTGACCATGATAATTCAAGGGTAGTGCCAGATTAGCTTGGCGCCTTCAGGCGCCAAGCTAATCTGGCACTACCCTTGAATTATCATGGTCAATCCATCTGCAACTGGTACATAGTCGTTAGGTAACACCTCCAACATTTGAGAAATGGGACCTTGGGGCTAAAAGGGTTAAGGGCAGTCCCTGAATAGCACAAGAATGTGAGACTGAGGGCAGGAGTGGAGTTAGCTGATGGAGCTACAGTCCAACCTGTCCAGGCGACCACCTGTAAAATGAGATCACCTGTCTAAGCAAACCCGTGCTCTTCTTTCTGTCACTAAAATGACCCAGTGTTTGAAGACCACCTGCCTGTGGCGACCACACGTTGATAGTCCCTTGTGTGGTCGTCCCACTCAGATTATGACTGTATCAGCTCTTTTGATTTCACGTCGGTAGGTTTCAGAGCAAGATCATGTCGGATTCGCGTTTTGTCGTCTGATATTAAACCGATAATTCATGAGTTTAAGAAGATTTGCTCGTGAGGCAATCACGCTAGCGTGCTGGTCTGTGATTGTGGACCTTACGACCGGAAGCCGTAAGGTCCACAATCACGGACCAGCACACCCGTCGCGGGCTTATATAGAAAGATATATCCATCATGATGCTGACATGGACTTCAGGGTCTGAGAATCATCTGTCTGTCTGCGGGTCTGCTTGCGAATGACAGGGCCTGTCCGTCTTGTTGGGCCCCGTTAGCTCCCCCAGACACACTATTATATTATACATGCGTTTGTTCCCTTCAATTTCTTATTCAATTTATCATGCTGACAATTCATGTCCGGTCTCTGTGTTAACACATTCGAGACGTGACGCATACGGACGTACGCGAGGCGTCACGCCGCGTGTCCGGATGGGGCACGGCTCGAGTGAGATGTTCGTGAAAAGGTGTTAGCGTCCAATCTATGTGTTAACTCATTCGAGACGTGACGTTACGCCGCGTGTCCGGATGCGACACGTCTCGAATGAGTTAATACATTGGGTTCTACGAGAGCAATTTATGAATTTTTGAGTTGTCCCCTAAATCCTACGAACTAGTTCAGGCGGCGAATCGTCCACGATAGTTGTGGGGTAGTTATTCTAGCACCCTTGAGCTGTCCTAAACTGGTCGACCCATGTCCAATTGTAGTGTGTCAGGCTTTGATGGGTTAAAATGGTGTCGTCCACAACAGGCGGGGTTTTCTGAGCTATTAACACCTTCCCTGCCACTGTACGCACATTCTTGTTTCTGAAATCTTTGTTCATTCAACAACCATAAGCCAACACCGTCCTGGAAACATGGATACAAACTGGTCTCAGCAGGAGGCGTAGACTCTCATGAGGATTTATGCCTCTTGCAGTTGCAGTTGGACTGTGTTCACTTGCACAGAGAGAGAGAGAGAGAGAGAGAGAGGAGAGAGAGAGAGAGAGAGAGAGAGAGAGAGACTTTTCATGCAACATATATCAGCAATATCACGTTTATTCATATAAGGCAAATATTTTATGTCTCGTTATTTTCATTTCCAAACCACTTCACTTTTCTAATAGAAGCACTCCGCACACGGCAAATAAATAAAAGCAAAAGCCAAAACAACTAACAACTCTACTCTGTACCATACACGTATGTCTATCCTCTTGCAGTTGGACTGTGTTTACTTTTTCACGGCAGTGAAGCTGTGCAAGCGATCTTCTCCAGGCAATAAACAGTTAATAGTTCGCAATCTCTTTTTGCGTTCTCAAGTTATAATTATGTCTTGCTGTAATGATGCACAAAAGATCTAACTAATGTGCGCGCAGTTATGGCGGTTGATTATCGTAGAATCAGATGTGTTTTCTGCTCTTCTTCTTCTTCCTACGTAGAGTTCACAGTAGTGCACCTCTTGTTGCGTGAGCCCACTCGCACGAGCTGTGAAAAGAACGGTAGAAAAGACGTAGATGAGGCAGGACAACATTGAGAACCCGTTGTATCAGCAATTTTGACAATCTGTCTACAATCAAGGTTACTTTCAGTACCATTTCGTATATATCTGAAGACACGTTTCTGCACCATGTCTTGTCGACACACCTAATGAACTCTTAACAGCAGTTTCGACAGACAGCAACAGCACATTGCGTAATCACACTTATTTATTTGGTGCAGCCGTTAGCGTTTCAAACTATTTTTAGCTGTTTCTCGTACTGATTTGACTGTATTTATAGGTTACTTGATATTAAGACGACGTGTGCTGAACTGGATTCCTCTGTGTCTATGTGAACCATAGCTTGATCTGTGCGTAGCGTTTCGTAACCGTTTGTTACAGAAGTGTATCTTTGAACAGTTACGGCGGTAGTGGGCCTTTAAGATGTACTTGTGATATGAGTCAGGGAGAACAATGAACAATGGTTTATTTGCGAACGGATGGAGTAACTGGCCTTTAGCGCCATGCGTAATTTTATTATTCAACTATTCAATCAGTCATTCAGGAGACAATTCACTTTACATTCACTTTTGCTACCGGGGACTCGCTGTTAGTTCATTTAACTCATTCTACCCCAACGAAATCCCCAAATGTTGCCGTTGTCCTCTGAAGACTGCACTCTAGTGCAGGACACAGATCGACCATGATAGTTCAAGGGTGATGCCAGAATAGCTTGGCGCCCATAGGCGCCAAGCTATTCTGGCATCACCCATGAACTATCATGGTCGAACCTTATCTTGCTGTGGTGTGTCTGGGGTAGAATGAGTTAACGCATTCTACTCCAGGACCGAAATCCCCAAATGTTGAAGGTGCCCTCTGAAGGACTGTATTACAATTCTAGAGGCAGAGCGAGCATGATAGTTCAAGGGTTGGTGCCAGAATAGCTTGGAGCCTGTGGGCGCCAAGCTATTCTGGCACCACCCTTGAACTTTCATGCTCGATCCATGTCTTGCTTACGTGTGTCGGGGCTGAATGAGTTAAGTCTAACCTTCTATACTAGACAACAGTGACGTCATACCGTTATTGTACGTATTCCCTCTTTACGTACTTATTGACGTTTCAGTGTGCTTGGCATTGTGGAGGCGAAAGCCCAAAAGCCCATTTTTCGTAAAAGCGAGATTTGCGTTGTAATGCAATGAAATTCTCGCTTTTCACCCAAAAAATGGACTGTCTGTCTTTTACTGTCTTCACAGGAAGACATTGTCTGTGATTTTAATTCGTCATTACATTTCAATTAAAAGCTTTCAAGTAACCGGGGAGCTTCGGATGGAAGCTAACCTCTGTGACCTTTTGTTGACAAAGACGTTGGCCTATGTGCTTGAAACTTCTGCACAACGCTTTCAAATCCCAGACTGCTCTCTGCTGTCTCCGCCATTCCCACAATTTCCCACGCTGTATTCCGGACTTTGTATTGCGTTTTAACTCCTTCCTGCGTGTTTGTGTGTGTGTGTGTGTGTGTGTGTGTGTGTGTGTGTGTGTGTGTGTGTGTGTGTGTGTGTGTGTGTGTGCGTGTAATACTGTGTACAGTTTTTGTAATTGTATTTTTGAAATTTGTAAGACGCCTAGAGCTCTACCTAAGGTTAGGCGCCTTAAAATTCATTATTATTATTATTATTATTATTATTATTATTATTATTATTATTATTATTATTATTCAAGTGGTCTCAGCAAGAGGCAGAGATCCTCATGAGCCCCCGCAATCGCGGGGGCTCATGAGGATCTATGCCTCTTGCAGTTAGATTGCGTTCACTTTTTCTCGGCGGCGAAGGGGTTAATTACTACGTCTGTATCCTCGTTTTGTATCCTGCGTTGTTTGGGTCCGGTATGAAGTACATTTAGTACACTAGGGAATCTAAGTACATTAGGTGCATGAGCCCAACTCGCCCCACCCCGCGCCCGCAACCTTTCTTTCCCTAACACAGACACTGTCCTTTGCTGTTCGATTTTCTCTGTCAGCATATTTTTGCTGAAGGTGAAATCATGCTCGTTCACAATAAATTCATTGGCGGCAATCTAGCCCTGTATCTGTAGCTTTGTTTAGCTGCATAAGGCATTTGTTACAATTCTGCGCTTGCGCATTGCGCAAGCATTCCCGTTAACCCCTTCACTGCCGATGAAAAAAATGAGCCCCACACTAATAATAATAATAATAATAATAATAATGAGTATTTATATAGCGCTTAATCTTAATCAAAAGCTCTAAGCGCTTTACAATCTGTACACAAAAATAAAAATACAATGACATATGCACATAACAAACAAATCACAATGCCCAAACACTCCACTTTTACAATAAACTAGACAGCAATACATACATAATAATTTATATTCTAATTAACATTCAGTCTAAACAAGGAGGATTGCAGAACTACAACTAATTCATCAAACACTGGCAGTTATTAAAAGTAAAGTGAAGAGGTGAGTTTTCAACGACCTCTTGAAATCAGAGACAGATTCACTGTTTCTGACCTCAAGAGGGAGTGTATTCCATAACACTGGTGCTTGATAAACAAAAGTGCGCTGACCAAATGTTTTAGTTTGGACAGAGGGTATACACAACTTCCGTTTATCAGAAGAGGAGCGGAGCTCACGAGAGGGTGTATACACGTGCAGCAAAGAGGACAAGTATTCTGGGCTGGTGCCTGAAAGGCAGTTAAAAGAGATTGACATAACTTTGTACCACTGAATACGTGAGGACACGGGTAACCAGTGAACGGACTTTAAGATGGGTGTGACATGCTCAGTCTTACGGACTCTCACAACAAGCCGGGCTGCATTGTTCTGAATCTACCGCAAGAGGTCTAGATTCTCATTAGCCTCCGGCTCTTGCTGAAACCACCTTGTCATATCCATTGTTCATGGAATGGCTGGAGTTCTTTCGCGTCGAATTTCAAACGTGAAATGTACGATCAGTGGCAGTTAAGGGGTTAATGAAAAGATCTTCTCCTGGGCTAGTTCAAACTGACGTGGGCCCAGGCACCGTTTCCTTTGCCTTTTTGGGTCTCACTGTCTGTCGTCGGCTGTCGTCTGAAGCTGCGCGTGTTCACAAATAGAATCACTTTGTCTGTCTGGGTTACCGGTATGGCTAGGTGGCTTGGGCAAGTTCCTTGGGCCGACGCCAGCCTGAAGTGGCTGGGCGCGGGCATCTTCAGGCTGTCGTCGGCCCGAGGACAGTGCAGAATTGAATCACTTTGTCTGTCTGGGGTGCCTGGCATGGAGAGGGCAAGCTCTACTTCGCTCAATTGTTCCGTAAGACCTTGCTCGTAGGCTTGAACACTTTTTGTCTAAAGAACATGGATATAAAATGGTTCAAGCAAGAGGCATAGATCCTCATGAGCCCCCGCAATTGCGGGGACTCATGAGGATCTATGCTTCTTGCAGATGGGTAGGTGTTTTCAGTTTGTGACCTTCAGGTTTGCAGACGCATGTATCTAGGTGTATTGTGCTGCTTGAGAGCCCGGCTAATACAGTCTGGACGCTTGTCTGTACTCTGCACGGTAAATACAAGAGGACTGATCGAGTTTGTCATGCGGTAACTTGCTAGATGTAAGCATAACGTCTTTTTTCCAATCAACGTCTTTAGCACAATCAGTAGATAAATCAGCAATCGGTCAAGAGTTGTCATTTTTTAAATATTTTTTAAAAACGCGGGGAAAAAAACCCCCAAAATCCCTGGTTTCTCCTCCACCGGCAGTCTGACGCCTCCCCGGGGTCACCCGCCTGGGGTATAATCCCCGGGGGTTCACCTCCGCCCGGTGTATAACCCCCCCCCCCCTCCTTCCCGAGGTTCACCTCCACCCTGTGTGTGTGTGTGTGTGTGTGTGTGTGTGTGTGTGTGTGTGTGTGTGTGTGTGTGTGTGTGTGTGTGTGTGTGTGTGTGTGTGTGTGTGTAGGGGGAGGGGGTGCGTGTGGGTGGGTGGGTGTGGGTACTGTGTGTGCGTATGTCTAATTTTCATTCTCTTTCTAAAAGTTTTGTTCTGTTTCTCCGTCAGGTTTTCAGTATGTCTTCGGTTAATTGTTTTAATCCAATCAAGACTGAAGCGTATTTTATTTTGAAAGGAAGTAAAGTGCAGCAAATTGGACCACGTGTCGGGGCTTGCACTCCTTCAGTTTTACGGTTTCTAAACTGTGCAACTTTAAAGTTAGTAAAGTCAATTTTGAGACATCAATTCTAATTGTGTTGCGTTCCTCCCACGATTATCCTGAAATAGCAGTCCGCAATTTTGTCGTTAAGTCTTTCTGAGCATCCACTGATGGAGATACACTCTCTTACATGCTTGTCATGTGCACAGTAGGGCAGGCCTCGACTGGTAAGTTGTCTGGAAGTCCCTTGATACTACCCCAACAAACCTTACCCATCTGCAAGAGGCATAGATCCTCATGGGCCCCGCAACTGCGGGGGCTCATGAGGATCTATGCTTCTTGCTTAACTCATATTCCTCAGGTGTAACATGATCGAACGGACCTTCAGTGTGTGATGTTTGACTGACGACTGGGTCCCTCAGGTTTTAAATGTGTAGTGACTTTTTCACTTGGGGACACTCCACCTAATTTAACATTTGGCGGTGGCTAGAAAGCGTGAAGCATGGAAGGTGTTGTGTGGAATACAGAGAGAGTGTTTACCATTACTTTTGCAGACAGCGGTCGGGAAATAGGCCGAGATGTCACTTCTCACAAAATAGACTTAATGTTTTACGGGCAGTTCTGACAATTGATGCATTTAATGTGTAGTTTGTAGGCTTGTACGCTAAGTAATGGCTTGTGCGGCTTTTGGGCCAAGAATATTTTTTAAAAAATATATTCACATCCTGCAGCCGGAATATGACCTTCTTGCTTTAATCGCCTACTCGACGTATTGTTAAACCCTAATAACTCACTAAATTTCTATCTGCAACAAAACAAGATGGGATGAACCATAACCCACAAAGTCCCTTCTATATGAGAGCTGTCTTCGCTGTCAAGGGTCTCTACCTTTTGTCTTTGACTTGATTCTGATGTTGAAATATCTACTTTTGTAAAAGCCTCGCAGATGTGCCAATGCGTCATAGTGAACTCTATAAGGGGCGCGCGCAGTGCATACGCGTCATTGGTTTGTCAAACGTCATTTGTCATGAAGGTTTTTTTTGTGTTTACGTAATTTTAGATTTAACGTGATATGAGATTCGCTTTCGCTTCAAGTTGGTAAAATTGTGACAAAACTAGAAATTCACGGTACAATTTAATCTTGCTATAATTTGGGTGAAATCAGGTTGACTTTACCTAGCTACATGCTATACTAAGTACAACCTGCATGCTCTTCTGAAAGCGCGACGATGTGCGTCGATGTGTGTGTATGCGTGTGCGTGCGTGCATGCGCGCGCTGCAAACATCCTCAAGAGGCATAGATGTTCATGCACCCTCCGGGTACCTGAGGATCTATGCCTCTTGGAGATGCGCGCGTATGTGTCATTGATTTGTCAAACGTCATTTGTCATGACGTTTCAGTTTTGTTTTGTTTTTACGTAATTTTATATTTTCCCTTTCGCTTTCCCTTCAAGACTTGCGAAAATGGTGACAAAACTAGAATTTCACGGTAAATTTCAGTCTTGCTATAATTTGTGTGAAATCAGGTTGACTTTACCTAGCTACATGCTGTACTATGTACACCTGCATGCTCGTCTAAAAGTGCGTCGATGTGTGTGTATGCGCGTGCGTGTGCGTGAGTGCATGCGCGCACTCCAAACATCCTCAAGAGGCATAGATGTTCGTGTGCCCTCCGGGCACATGAGGATATATGCCTCTTGGAGATGCGCGCATATGTATGAGAAATAGCGAGCGAGAGAGAGACAGAATTACGTCATATTTAGAGTATGTCTGCTTGGTGACGGAGTTGCTTCTTTTATGTCACCGCCACTGTCTGACTTTCTCTAGAAGTCAAGGTTTTTTACTGTTTAATTTTTTTCTTAAAAGAATTATTTTTTACTAAAGAAGTTGAAAGAATACAACGCTGGCTAACGAACCCATCCAATGTCTTTCTCCAAACTAACTATATGCAAAGGTTCAAGTAAATATGACAAAAATTTCGGACTCTAATCTGGGTCAACCGACTTCCTATAAACGGTTGTTTATGTCTTCATCAATTACAATATGCTCGGAGGTTCTCTTAGCCTTAAGAAAGTATTTCGCCAAGTTTCAAGCTTGTGTGTACAGAAATATCGGAGATTCTCTTGTTTACATACATACGCACACACATACATACATACGTACATGCATACATACATACGCACATACATACATACGCACATACGGCGCTTCGCGCCAAATGTACGTTCAGCAGCGAGGTTAGTGTAACTAGACATGACGTAATTTTTATCTTGTTACTTCAATTGTTAGAAGTTTAGCCTGCCCGCCTTTGACATCATGGACATACTATTAAATTCGCCCCACCGCGACCCTTCCTAAAAAGTCCCTTTTTTAAATAGAAGAGACTTAAAAAGGTCTTAAAATAAATCCCACAACAAGAACAAAACACGCTTAAAAATAACGACTACATTTAATTGTACTTTTCCTTTCTTGAAGCACGCTTAAAATAACGACTACATTTAATTGTACTTTTCCTTTCTAGAAACACGCTTAAAAATAACGACTACATTTAATTGTACTTTTCCTTTCTAGAAACACGCTTAAAAATAACGACTACATTAAATTGTACTTTTCCTTTCTAGAAGCACGCTTAAAATAACGACTACATTTAATTGTACTTTTCCTTTCTAGAAGCACGCTTAAAATAACAACTACATTTAATTGTACTTTTCCTTTCTAGAAGCACGCTTAAAAATAACGACTACATTTAATTGTACTTTTCCTTTCTAGAAGCACGCTTAAAATAACGACTACATTTAATTGTACTTTTCCTTTCTAGAAGCACGCTTAAAATAACGACTACATTTAATTGTACTTTTCCTTTCTAGAAGCACGCTTAAAATAACGACTACATTTAATTGTACTTTTCCTTTCTAGAAGCACGCTTAAAATAACGACTACATTTAATTGTACTTTTCCTTTCTAGAAGCACGCTTAAAATATCGACTACATTTAATTGTACTTTTCCTTTCTAGAAGCACGCTTAAAAATAACGACTACATTTAATTGTACTTTTCCTTTCTAGAAGCACGCTTAAAAATAACGACTACATTTAATTGTACTTTTCCTTTCTAGAAGCACGCTTAAAATAACGACTACATTTAATTGTACTTTTCCTTTCTAGAAGCACGCTTAAAATAACGACTACATTTAATTGTACTTTTCCTTTCTAGAAGCACGCTTAAAATAACGACTACATTTAATTGTACTTTTCCTTTCTAGAAGCACGCTTAAAAACAACGACTACATTTAATTGTACTTTTCCTTTCTAGAAGCACGCTTAAAAATAACGACTACATTTAATTGTACTTTTCCTTTCTAGAAGCACGCTTAAAATAACGACTACATTTAATTGTACTTTTCCTTTCTAGAAGCACGCTTAAAATAACGACTACATTTAATTGTACTTTTCCTTTCTAGAAGCACGCTTAAAATAACGACTACATTTAATTGTACTTTTCCTTTCTAGAAGCACGCTTAAAATAACGACTACATTTAATTGTACTTTTCCTTTCTAGAAGCACGCTTAAAATAACGACTACATTTAATTGTACTTTTCCTTTCTAGAAGCACGCTTAAAAATAACGACTACATTTAATTGTACTTTTCCTTTCTAGAAGCACGCTTAAAAATAACGACTACATTTAATTGTACTTTTTCTTTCTAGAAGCACGCTTAAAATAACGACTACATTTAATTGTACTTTTCCTTTCTAGAAGCACGCTTAAAATAACGACTACATTTAATTGTACTTTTCCTTTCTAGAAGCACGCTTAAAATAACGACTACATTTAATTGTACTTTTCCTTTCTAGAAGCACGCTTAAATAACGATTACATTTAATTGTACTTTTCCTTTCTAGAAGCACGCTTAAAAATAACGACTACATTTAATTGTACTTTTCCTTTCTAGAAGCACGCTTAAAATAACGACTACATTTAATTGTACTTTTCCTTTCTAGAAGCACGCTTAAAAATAACGACTACATTTAATTGTACTTTTCCTTTCTAGAAGCACGCTTAAAATAACGACTACATTTAATTGTACTTTTCCTTTCTAGAAGCACGCTTAAAATAACAACTACATTTAATTGTACTTTTCCTTTCTAGAAGCACGCTTAAAATAACGACTACATTTAATTGTAC
The DNA here is from genome assembly GCA_036245525.1 of Semisulcospira habei. NCBI lineage: Eukaryota > Metazoa > Mollusca > Gastropoda > Semisulcospiridae > Semisulcospira > Semisulcospira habei. The sequence goes on along the minus strand of BTPG01000008.1, from coordinate 77,006,491 downwards.
TTTTCCTTTCTAGAAGCACGCTTAAAATAACGACTACATTTAATTGTACTTTTCCTTTCTAGAAGCACGCTTAAAAATAACGACTACATTTAATTGTACTTTTCCTTTCTAGAAGCACGCTTAAAATAACGACTACATTTAATTGTACTTTTCCTTTCTAGAAGCACGCTTAAAATAACGACTACATTTAATTTTACTTTTCCTTTCTAGAAGCACGCTTAAAATAACGACTACATTTAATTGTACTTTTCCTTTCTAGAAGCACGCTTAAAATAACGACTACATTTAATTGTACTTTTCCTTTCTAGAAGCACGCTTAAAATAACGACTACATTTAATTGTACTTTTCCTTTCTAGAAGCACGCTTAAAATAACGACTACATTTAATTGTACTTTTCCTTTCTAGAAGCACGCTTAAAAATAACGACTACATTTAATTGTACTTTTCCTTTCTAGAAGAACGCTTAAAATAACGACTACATTTAATTGTACTTTTCCTTTCTAGAAGCACGCTTAAAATAACGACTACATTTAATTGTACTTTTCCTTTCTAGAAGCACGCTTAAAAAAGAAATTATAAATAAATGTACGTGTATTGTACTTTGCCTTTCTGAGCGCGTTCCTTTTTTTCTTCGGAATGTCTGAGCATGTTACACATTTCGCAGTCACCTGTTTGGTCTGGATTGTGAAAAAAAAAGCTCTGATACAGCAGTTGTGACAAATTGTCATAAATGCTACATTTGCAACATTTTGCGGTTTGTCAGATGATTTCTTAACATTCTTTTTTGGCTCCATTATGAGAATGAGTCCCATCTGATATTTATGAAGCTTCGGAAATATGCTTGACGGTTCCTGAACTGGGACCTGCGTCTTTGACATTGATTGATGACTCTTCTGAATTGTACACAAAACGTGAAATTCCCTTGCGGCATGAAGGACTTGGGGTATAAAGCGACCTACTCCTGGAAGCAAAGGGTTAAGACTTCGCAGTATTTCCTTTAACTCATTCAGCCCGGCGCACGTATCTCCCCAATTTTGGAGGCGTCATCTAACGACTATGCACCTGTTGCAGGAGATGGATCGACCATAATAATTCAAGGGTAGTGCCAGATTAGTTTGGCGCCAAGCTAATCTGGCACTACCCTTGAATTATCATGGTCGACCCACCTCCTGCTGTAGTGCGTCAGGGCTGAATGGCTTTAAACGGTGTTACAATAATTATGGACAAAAAGGTCTAACATTAATTAGGAAGTTTAAATGTCGTAAAATGGAAGAATTGTCTGCTCTTCTTCTACGGGGCGGTCCGTGGCGCAGTGGTTAAGGCGCCTTCCACCAATGCCAAAGGTGCGAGGTTCGAAAACGGGTTCAGGCGTCGGACTTTTCTCCACTGGTAAGCGTCACCGTTAATTCGGGCGAACCGTCGGGGTTTTTTTCTCCGGGTACTCCGGTTCTTCCACCCCCCCCCCCACCCCCACCCCCCCACCCCCACACACACACACACACACTTAGGTACCGGTTTCAGGCCACTTTATAAATTTCAAATACAAGCGATCAAAAATCTCTGTAACTTCAGTAGCTAAACTGGCCCTTCGTCTGTCTTGTACTGTGTTTGTCTTAAATGGCGTAAATCCGTGTCTGTTACGTGAGTGTGCGTGTTGGGTTTCAGTTCGCGGCGCTTTGAGTCGATTCGCCCCAAAATTGAGAAAAAGCACCTATATAATACCGGTATTATTATTATTATTATTATTATTATTATTATTATTATTATTATTATTATTATTATTATTATTACTCTGTACGCAGGGGAGTTTTCGTACTTCCGTTATACTCAAAAGGCAATGGGGAAACCTCTGACACGTGCGCCTACTCACGTGGACTGTGAAAAGACGGGCAGACAAGTCTTAGTTGAGGTGAGACAACATTGAGAACCCCGTCGTATCGGCGAATTTGAGCAACCCCAGCCCAGCCGTGGAGCAGATCGTTTTAACATCTCTTCACTCCCGAGGAAAATGAACACGACCCAGCTGCAAGAGGCATAGATCATCATAAGCCCCCGCGTTGCGGGGGCTCATGAGGATCTATGTCTCTTGCTGAGACCAGTGTGAATCCATGATCCTTGGACGGTTGTGGCTTCCTGTCTTTGAGTGCACACAGATTATTGAAATGAAATAATTATGTGCGTCCAGTGTCGTGGAACGCTTTCAATCCCAACGTGAAATATTGATAGGATACGTGTACGGTACAGAGTAGAGTTGTTAGTTGTTTTGGCTTTTGCTTTTATTTATTTGCCGTGTGCGGAGTCTGTGGGTGCTTCTATTAGAAAAGTGAAGTGGTATGGAAATGAAGGTAACGAGACATAAAATCTTTGCCTTAGATGAATAAACGTGATATATATTGCTGATATATGTTGCATGAACAGTCTCTCTCGTTCTCTCTCTCTCTCTCTCTCTCTCTCTCTCTCTCTCTCTCTCTCTCTCTCTCTCTCTCTCTCTCTCTCTCTCTCTCTCTCTCTCTCTCTCTCTCTCTCTCTCTCTCTCTCTCTCTCTCTCTCTCTCTCTCTCTCTCTCTCTCTCTCTCTCTCTCTCTCTCTCTCTCTTTCTCATTTTGTTTCCTCGTTTTCTTGTTGAGGGTAGGGTACATTAGCCGAGTAAGATAAATTTCTATTGATCCTGTGACCCCTTGTCCTATCGCAGACCGTTTTCGCATTCATGTGCAAAATGAGTGAAAAGTGCAAAATACATTTCAAAGATCGTTTAGTTTATTTTCTGTTGATTTTCACGTTTTATGATTTTCGCCATGATTTTTTAATTCTCTGCAACTGTTGGCACTAATCAGAGTAATTTGTCATGCCTGTCAGAATATTCTATCGGGGGAAATATGTCTGTTTTTAAGAAGATTGCCTACGAAATTTTAGGTTTCAACTTCATCCGGTCCTTTCCCTGAAATGGGTTAGTTAGGTTACGTTTGCAACGACCGACTCCCAACAACGACCGACTCCCAACAACGACCGACTCCCAACAACGACCGACTCCCAACAACGACCGACTCCCAACAACGAACGACTCCCAACAACGACCGACTCCCAACAACGACCGACTCCCAACAACGAACGCGAGCGAAGTCATGACGGACAACCAGATTGTACCATAAGCATAGACAACAATTGAAACATCTGCAAGAGGCATAGATCCTCATAAGCCGTCCTGTTCCTCCGGATTCATGAGGATCTATGCCTCTTGGAGATGTTTGGAGTGTTGTCTGTGCTTATGGTACAAGCTGGCTTGTTTTCATCCCTACGTCACGCGACCAATCTCTTTAGTACAAACCGTACCATGTGACTAATGGCCGACTTTTTGTAGCCCTCTTTCTGACGCGTCTTGAATGCCAGTTTTGTTCTTTAAAAGATCACCAAAACGTTCTAAAGTACAAAGTTACTTTGTGTTGTTCGAAACAACAGGCACACTACTGCCGACGGCAATGTCATGATCGATTTTAAACTACGTCATAAAGCTATTATGTATAAATGTATATTCCTTTGATATATGTTGCATGAACAGTCTCTCTCTCTCTCTCTCTCTCTCTCTCTCTCTCTCTCTCTCTCTCTCTCTCTCTCTCTCTCTCTCTCTCTCTCTCTCTCTCTCTCTCTCTCTCTCTCATTTTGTTTCCTCGTTTTCTTGTTGAGGGTAGGGTACATTAGCCGAGTAAGATAAATTTCTATTGATCCTGTGACCCCTTGTCCTATCGCAGACCGCTTTTGCATTCATGTGCAATATACATATATCAGAGGATGGAAATGATCGTCTTATTCTATACCTGCGTATTTCTCTGTGGGCTGGCGATTGGGTGCCTGATAGGCGGGGGCAGGGGATCTACCTGTTGTCTGTCCAGCGCTGTGATTCCCCTTGGTTTGCATACAATTCTGCCAGCGCTAGCCTCACCTATCTGGTTTGTGAGTATATTCCTTTGTCGTCAGTCATGTCTGGCGTGATCCAGATCGGAAGATTTCTTTTTGATTTCTTTTACGAAAATTGTGGAGGAATGAAAACAAATTAATACGTTATTGGTAGCAGGAGCTTGCTGCACGGACCCTTGTAGGCCTTCGGGAGGTCAAAGGAAGCATTGTACCCCTCAGGCCTTCGGGTCCGTGTAGCAAAACCCTGCTACCAATAACTTATATTCTCAACCACGATATGGCTCTCGTTTGTTGTTGAAAGTCGTTCGCTGCAAACGAGACCTCACTCCTATGCTGCATACGATCGTGTGTGATGGCCCGTATCTACTGCACGCACTGTCTTCGATTTTCAGAGGACACTGCTTGTTTCTCGTACCAAATTTGGTGATTTTTTTACTCTTGCTTCTGAATGAGGAACCAGTCCCTTGAAACAGTAAGGTCGCAATAACCAGTTTTGAAGACTACGTCACAGTTCTGAGCATGATAATTCAAGGGTGGTGCCAGAATAGCTTGACGCCTAAAGGCGCCAAGCTATTCTGGCTACACCCTTGAACTATCATGTGCAACCCAAAACGTGCTACATTGTGTCAGGGCTGAATGAATTCGAACGCTATGTTCTCACCTTGAATTCGAATGCTGTTTACCCCACCTTGAAATCAAACGTTATTTGCCCACCTTGAAAACTATTTTCCCACCTTGAATTATAACTCTATTTTCCCACCTTGAAATCCAACGCTACTTTCACATCTTGAAATCCAACGCTATTTTCCCACCTTGAAAACTATTTTCCAACCTTAAAGTATAACGTTATTTTCCCACCTTGAAATCCAACGCTATTTTCCCACCTTGTAAACTATTTTCCAACCTTAAAGTATAACGCTATTTTCCCACCTTGAAAACTATTTTCCCACCTTGAATTATAACTCTATTTTCCCACCTTGAAATCCAACGCTACTTTCCCATCTTGAAATCCAACGCTATTTTCCCACCTTGTAAACTATTTTCCAACCTTAAAGTATAACGCTATTTTCCCACCTTGAAAACTATTTTCCAACCTTAAAGTATAACGTTATTTTCCCACCTTGAAATCCAACGCTATTTTCCCATCTTCGAACGTTATTTTCCCACTCCCCTCTATAAAAGTCAGCAGATGACAAACTATTCTGGCACCTCCCTTGAACTATCCTGGCCGACCCAAATCTTGTTACTGTGTCAGAACTGAATGAGATACAGCGACACTGTTCCCCTCCCACCTTCCAGCTGTAAAAGCCAGACTAACGTCACGGTCCGTATTATGCCTCATTGTACGGCTTATTTATTTTCTGTTTACGGTGCGAGGTGGGGCCCCTTTGTCAAATTCTGTCATCTGCTGCCCAGCTCTTGTTTGGGACCCGTTGTTAATTTAAACATCAGCACCTGCAGTCTGCCTCTTTCCCTACAGCGGAAGGGCGCCAAGGGTACGAGGTGGGTTGATCATTATAGCGTAAAGGTGTTGCCTTATTAGCTTCCCAGCGTGCAAAAGGTTGTCGGGCTGACGTTGACCGCAGTTGGTCCGTGCACAGCGCGGGCCAACTGCGATCGACGCAGGCCCGATGGCCTTTGGCTGCGCAAAGGGTTGGCAGTGGGTTTGCAAAGGGTTGGCAATGGGTTTGCAAAGGGTTGGCAATGGGTTTGCAGTCACCAGCAACTGTCTCTTGTGTTTTCTGCGCCTACACAAGATCAACTGATTGCTGAAGGGTGGTGTCTTATTTGCTTGGCGTCTGTAACCATCATGGTCGATCCGTCTTCCACGCGACTAGTACATCGGTATTGCTTATCAGACTGGTTCCTAGTTTGATAACTCATTCACCCCGACGGCCGTATTTCCCAAATTTTGGAGGCGTCATCTAATGAGTTATGACTATGCACCAGTTGCAGGAAATGGATCGACCATGATAATTTAGGGGCAGTGCCAGATTAGCTTAGCGCATAGGTGGGACTTTTCCGGCTACAGCCGGATTTCCGGATTCAAAAAAAAAATTCACTTAAAAAGTGCCCCAAGACCATCGCTTCAGGATTCAACTTTTTTTTTCGGTCTCACCCATGTTAGCGCCGACAGGCGCCAAGCTAATCTGGCACTACCCTTGAATTATCATGGTCCACCCATCTCCTGCTGTAGTGCGTCAGGGCTGAATGGGTTAAATCTGTAGATTGCTGAGCGAGTAAAATACAAACGAAATCCCAACGAAGAAAGAATTGCTCCCGTCTGGCCGCCGATACAGACAACCATCATGTAAAACCAACCGCAGGAAACTGTCTTTCATCTCTGTTGCCGTCCGACTCTTAAATATTTTGTAAATCTACACAACTGGTAAAAGTGTGTGTGCGTACTTGTGTGTGTGTGTGTGTGTGTGTGTGTGTGTGTGTGTGTGTGTGTGTGTGTGTGTGTGTGTGTGTGTGTGTGTGTGTGTTTATACAGCTGTTTCATCGCGTGGGTATCGCTGGCCTGGATGAACAGTTGTAGAGGGTGTAAGTAGAACGTAAGACATTAATGTGTTCGCCGATAATGTCGTTAATAATGCTCTTTAAGTTTTAAATAATGTTTTAGTAATTGTATTAGTTTAGAGTTTTAATATGTCTAAATATTAGCATTATAAGTATTACAGATTTAGTATATTTATATCCGGTACAAATGAGATATCAGAATGTCCTAATATTAATTAATGTTTTTTGAATGATTTTATTTGATTGTTCCCCCTGTCCACACAAATGTAATTGCCCTTCAAGGGATAAATAAAGTTATTTGAATTGAATTGAATTGAATTGAATTGAATTGAAAAACTCGCTTAGAAATGGCAAACGCAGCACAGCTTTGTTGTATTTGTCCTTTCTAAGCAAGTTTCCTTTTCTTTTCTTTTTTTTTTCTTTTTTTCTCTCTTTTTCTTTTCGGTAAGCCTTTCATTTTGGTTTCGATTTAAAAAGGGTAATTGTTACAGTACCTGTGCAATTGAATCTATAGTAGCACGCTGACGTCCATCTGGTGTTAGAACTTTTCAGAATGTGGTGTCCTGATGTTCTTTCCGGTCGAGATGCCCGTATGTAGGTCACAAGAAGTAGGGGGACGGTATTGGGGGTTGGGAAGAGAGAGAGAGATATATCCTGTGGTGGCGAATGACAATAAGTCCATTTTTGTGAAAAGCGACATTTTTATTGTAATACAGTGAAAATCTCGCTTTTCACAACAATGGTCTTACTGTCTTTTGCCTTCCCCCGCAGGAACCTCCAGATGTCGGCAGTGCTGTCAATATCACATTGGTCACTTCCACTTGTCTGGTACCCCTGAGCCATCGGTGATTTTTTTTTTCAGGTGCAGGATTGTTGAGTGTACAATGTTTCCATCAACCAGTCCCGTCCATTTGCAAGAGGCGTGGATCCTCATTGAGACCCTACAGTCGTCAGAATCATCCCAATAAGCAAAGGCCTTCGGGCTCACGACGGCCGCGGTGGGTCCGCGCACGACTGTGCGCGGGCCCACCGAGGCCGTCGTCAGCCCGAAGACGTTTTGCTGTTCTGGGTAGACAAAAGTCCATTTTGTGAAAAGCGATATTTTCATTATATTACAACGAAAATCTCGCTTTTCACAAAACATAGACCTACTGCCTTTCGCAGTGACAGGGCAGAATCCACGTCTGTCGCAATGGAGTCTATATTACGTACGCCTTTAGCCGATATAAATCAGCCACTTTTACGTCTACAGCTTGAGGATGTCATATGGGTTTTATTAGTAGCTTTTCAAGCCCTTCTCCCATGTACTCAGGCGAAAGGTCAGGGCTTCCGCACAGGGATTTCCCTCTTGTTTTGTTCTCTTCTGGAGCCAGTCTGTTCATAAACCCCTTAACTGCTACTGCTGATACCGCTCGGCGGAAAAGACGCGTAGTGACGTAGTTAGATAGTGACGTAGTTAGATAATGACGTAGTTAGATAGTGACGTAGTTACGCGTCTTTTTCGCCGAGCGGTATCGTCAGTAACATTCAAGGTGTTAACTTAATGTGTTTACTGTTCTGTGATTTGATTTTTACCTTATGGCGTAAGACCAGCTTACATTTGTTGGGATCGTGTGCTGAAAATTTAGTTTTTAGCTTCCCGTTCTTTTTTAATCTACTGACCCGTGGTCGATCCGTCTCTTCATGTAGCTTGGATGGAAGTTAAAGTCGGTGCTGGAAGTGACAGTGTACAAGAAGTAGAAATAGTTAAGATCTGAGCTCCTCGACTGTTACCCCCACCCGGGTCTGCCCTGGGGGACTTGGGTGGGGTTAACTACTTTTAGTTCCCAGGGTCACCCTGGTCAGCCCCACAGGGTGGGTTTTCCTCTCTATTCTGGGGCAAGTGTCTCTGTGTACCCTTTGTCCTTTCACCTGTATTTGCCTTTTTAAAACTCTCCCTACTGTCTGCGCTGCCTGTAGCTCTTGATATTGGATGTGTGTTGCTAAATGGTCTTAGCTTTATTTAGGCCCCATGTGTTAGGTTTATGTAGCGTATTAGACCGGCTGACGACATTCATTCAATGTTCTGTTTAGGTTTTTTTCCACAAGCAGTTCAGGCACGTCCTGAGAAAGTCTTGTTGCTGTCGGGACGTTAAGCAATGTACAATCAATCAATCAATCCTCGACTGTTACCGACGACACCGCTTGTTGGAAAAGACGCGTCATTACGCGTAGCATTCAAGGGCTTAGTGACAATACGCGTCCTTACGCGTCTTTTTCCGCCGAACGGTATCCTCAGTAGCAGTCTACGGGTTAGTGTTACGCGTCTTTTTCCGCCGAACGGTATCCTCAGTAGCAGTCTAGGGGTTAGTGTTACGCGTCTTTTCCGCCCAACGTATACTCAGTAGCAGTCTAGGGGTTAGTGTTACGCGTCTTTTCCGCCCAACGGTATCCTCAGTAGCAGTCTAGGGGTTAGTGTTACGCGTCTTTTCCGCCCAACGGTATCCTCAGTAGCAGTCTAGGGGTTAGTGTTACGCGTCTTTTCCGCCCAACGGTATCCTCAGAAGCAGTCTAGGGGTTAGTGTTACGCGTCTTTTCCGCCCAACGGTATCCTCAGTAGCAGTCTAGGGGTTAGTGTTACGCGTCTTTTCTGCCCAACGTTATCCTCAGTAGCAGTCTAGGGGTTAGTGTTACGCGTCTTTTCCGCCCAACGGTATCCTCAGTAGCAGTCTAGGGGTTAATCACGCACTGAGTCCACACCAGATAATTCCGATCACTCGCAGCACTGGTTCCGCGCCATCTGCCTGTCTTGTGTTTGTATGATCAGTCAGACCGCAGGAAATGTAGATATGTGGAACTGCCTGGATACCCCACTCACAATCACATTCCGTTTGCTTCCAGCGCGAGAATGTTGCCTGCTGCAGTCACTGCCTTTTAGTCGTCATATATACTGACGCGAAATGGAAATACGACATCATTCGAGTCATCGGAAACACGAAGTGTAACACGAAGTGTTTCCGATGACTCTAATGATGTCGCATTTCTTTTGCTCGTCGTGTAGTTTGCACGCACTTGTTACCTCCCTCGATCTGCTCTGCTTGATGCGCCGGATCGGATTGAGGGAGGCAAGTGTTAAGATGTAAGATATGCCTGTCTGCGCCCACTGATTCCAGTCCCAAGCTGCCAAGCCCAGAATGCGGGTCATTTACAGGTTGTGTTGTTTTTCACGCGGCAGTATTTTCCTGTCACCATTTACAAGGCAGCTGTCTCCTTTGAGGACTCTCGCAGAGCTAGCCTTAAGGACAAGCGGCTCAGGAGAAAAAACAGAGATGCCGCAGCTCAGAACCCTGGCCAGACCTTCCCCTGCAGCCACTGCGGTCGAACCTGCCTGTCTCGGATTGGCCTCCGCAGCCACGAACAAGCCTGCAGACGTCGTGGGCAACTCCTATAAAATCTTCGTTCGCGAAGTCAAGCCAAGGAAGGAAGGAATTTTCCTGTCATACATGCTCCGTTTGTCTAACGCGGCTGGAGTGGCTGTTCTCGTTCAAGTTGTTCTGTGCTTTATTGCGATGTCACAGTAAACTGGACAAATGATCCTCTCGGCGGGATCGTGATGGTTACTCGTTACCGTGAAAAACACAAACCAGAGGGCCGCTTTGCGCCTCCACGCTGCCGTTGAAGGCACCATGTGGACACACGTCGCATGTTAGGTGTAATTGCTCTCTGTCCGGATCGTCAGGTATAAACATAGGACGGTCACTACTGAAATATTTTCTCTCCAGCTCCTTAGCCTTTTTCGTCTGAGCGATGACTATTCAAGACGACTGTCAAACCAGTGCAGATGAACAAGAATTGCCGTGATCATTACACTATTTCTCGTGAATGCAAAACATTAAAAGTGGCTTCATGAGGGGGGTGGGGTGGGGGGGGGGGGTTGTTGGGATGGGATGGTTGGTTGGTTGGTTGTACATTGCTTTACGTCCCGACAGCAACTGACAAGACTTTCTCAGGACGTGCCTGCACTGCTTGTAAAAAAAGAACTAAACAGAATATGGAATGTATGTCGCCAGCCGGTCTAATACGTTAAACAAACCTAAGACCATTTAGCAACACACATCCAATATCAAGAGCTACAGGCAGCGCAGACAGTAGGGAGAGTTTAAAAAAGGAAAATACAGGTGAATGGACCAAGGGTAGACAGAAACACATGCCCCAGTATACAGGAGAAAACCCACCCTGTGGAGCTGACCAGGATGATCCTGGGAACTAAAAAGTAATTAACCCCACCCAAATCCCCCAGGGCAGACCCGGGTGGGGGGGGGGTTTGGTTGGGAGAGGGAATGGGCTGTGAATATGTTATTGTGCATTTCGACAGTACGCTTCTTGTAGCTTAACCCCCATGATTGTTACTGACAATCCTGGTGTCGTCAATAACAGTCAAAGGGTTAAAATCATCGGCAGCCAGGACCACCCCTTCACTTCACATCATCGCTGAACCCTTTACGTGTCGGGGGCGATGTTTGTCGCCATAATTCCCTCAGGAATCATCGCAACAAAAACCGCTGCCGACACGCAAAAAACGGGTTAAGACCGCAAGTGTGCCGTAATTAAAAGTGTGAGTATCACTGACTGACGCACCGTACACTTTTCACTCAAATCAGCTGCTTGTCAACCGGCGGCTTTTCTTCAAGTCTCCTCATAGTTTGTCCTCGGCAAAGAGGCGCTGGAGAAGTAGGCGCAGTGTAGTTTGTTTTCCGCCAGGACGGCCTGAGCCATATGGTGGACACGTTGTACCGTGTATTATTTTTCAGGCAGCTGCTTCCCGCCTTCCCTTGTGTGCACATGGCGGTAGCCTCCCCTTGTCTTCTGTAATTGTTGTCTTTTCGCATCTGTCCGCCATCAGGTTTTGGAAGTACACCTTCCCGCGTGCGCCTCACCTTTTGTACTCAGTGGTGAAGAGGAAATAGTATGATATGTGTGTGCTTGTCTCTAATTTTGGACCTTACGGCTGAACGCCGTAAGGTCCAAAATCGCAGACCAGCACACACTGGTATGGTCAGTTAATGCTACGGTTAAAAAAAAAAAATGCGGTTGCCTTCAAATGAAATTATTACTGAAAACTTTTGTAATTTACTCAAAATATTGTCAATATGTAAAGGTCGCAGTTGTCTATTTTCGTCAAACCAGTGATACTTGAGGTTGTTGCTTAAATTTACATTTCAGCAGTGTTACAAGTGTCAGTGCTGTCAGTTTTATCAGCTTGTCTCGTTAAATATTTTCAACCTTGGAATATTAAATGTTATGTTTAAATTAATTAGCTTACATATTTTATGTGATATACCGTTAGAATGTGATGGGTGTAATGGTTGTATTTTTTATCGTTCTCATTTTGCATTATGTTTCTTACTAATCCTTTTACCGTTGATTGTGCCACACCCGCTTGAAAAGTCGCCCGAAAGCGCTGTTCGCTTTTGCCAGCCTGCTGTCAAGCTCCTTGTCCAGCTTGGCGTCCGACGTGATAATGCAGCCAAGGTAGGCCTAAGTAAACTGGTGCACTGACTTTAGTTCAGACTCGCCAATGGTGATGTGAGGAGGGCGATACACTGTCTTGGGTGCCGGCTGATGGAGGACCTCTGTCTTTTTCAGACTGACCTCATTTTACCTCATTTTTATGAGCTGAGCTGTGACAAGACTGAATATCCCTTTTGGAATAATAAACCTCTTGACTCTTGAATCTTGAATACAATTCAGAGCAAAGCTAGTGCTGCTCGAAGTAACCCATTTCCAGACAGCTCAGAGCCGCATTATTGAACTATTTCCAAGTAGAGTCTACTCTGGCTAATAAGGCAAAATAATTAAGACAAGACAGCCGTCTACTGTTCTCTCAGTTTATTGTTCACCCGTTCACCGTTGAGAATTATTAACGACCAAGCAACTGCCGCAAGAGGTATAGATCCTCATGAGCCCCCGCAGTTGCGGGGGCTCATGAGGATCTATGCCTCTTGCTGAAACCACTCTGTGTCAATGTTCCTTTGACGTCTGGAGGTCTGGGAGGTTGAATTTACAATTTCTTCTTCTTCTCCTTGGCAAGAGTGCGTGGGGCTTCTGTCGGAGCGTTCTCTGCGTTCAAGCTATGATGAGGTATCATGGTCTGGTGGCCATGCCTCTAGTGAAGATTTTGACAGATTAACCCATTCAGCCCTGACGCACTACAGCGGGAGATGGGTCGATCATGATAATTCAAGGTTAATTAGCTTGGCGCCTGTCAGCGCCAAGCTAATCTGGCACTGCCTTTGAATTATCATGTTCGATCCATCTGAAACTGGTGCGTAGTCATTAGATGACGCCTCCAAAATCTGGGAAATACGTGCATCGGGCTGAATGAGTTAACACTATGTACGGTACACATTAGAGCAGTTGTTGATAGGAAAGAGGGAGCTGGCTTCAAAACACAGTCTGAGTCCAGTGACAGCGAAGGTGTTAATAATCCACATGGTACAGTTTCAAAGTCGGCAGTGAATACAAAGAAGAAAACTCTATAGGCCTAATTAACCGCAGATTGTGTGCATCCAGCCATCATCGGTCGTGTAAGTGCGTGCACCACGTAGAATTCTCAACGACGCAAGCACATCCCAATGAACAGCCAATGGTTCCCGTTCTATCCTGCAAATCATCATAATGTCATTATGGTGGTGTTCAGATTCACATCATTGTCGACATGGCTTTACCAAAATCTGTTACCAAGAGCAAAATGACATCGGGCCGATTTCGGCCGCATTATGCCAGCACACAGCGCAGTAAAACTACATCTGACGTTGGCCCCATGACCTCTTCGTACTGAATACTTATATTACAGTTGGTTTTTAAAAAGATCGTTGTGTTTTAACTACAGTGGCACCTCATTCCTTTTTCTGCCGAAAAAAAAAGTGAACACGGTCCAACTACATGAGACATAAATCCTTATGAGCCCCCGCAATAACGGGGGCTCATAAAACTCTGTTCCGCTTGCTGACACTACTGTGCATCCATGTTCTTTGAAAAAAAGAGCTCTGTGTCCAATGGCAATGAAGGGGGTACATCGATCAGAAAAGTAAAAATCGTTCACCTGAACACAGGTGGCAGGTTTTGGCACACAGGTACTTCACCAGCGCCTCGTCACACATACCGCCGAACTGTGCTGCGCAGTCGCCATGGTGACGGTCCACGCATTCTGATGGAGCAGAAGGAAGAAGGAAGGTGGAAAGGGGGGGGGGGGGGGAGAAGGGTTGTCAGCAAAGGTGGACAAAATCAATTAAAGAAAATATTCTAAAACATATCCAAACAGATCAGGATCAGGAATTTATTTAACGTCTTTTCACACATTGGTGATATTAGACCCCCCAAAAAATAAAAAAAATAAAAAAATATAAATAAATAAAATAAAATAAATTAATATATATATATTATTTTATTTTATTTTATTTATAAAATCAACCAAACACACAACTTATAAATATCAAAGAATAGCAATAATTAACATCCAACCACACACACAAATTACTTATTATAATAGTTTACCCACCAGACTATGAATTATTATATTAACTATTGGAATGGCAATATTTCTATGTAAGATGTCATACAAATTTTCTGCTAAGTGATCAACTGTTATGTTTTTTTTTTCTTCAACAGATTCAATGTAATAGGACACTCACAGATTATATGTTTAACAGAGATGGGGCTTAAGCACTCGCATTTGATGTCTTTTGCGAATTTTGTTTTCCAAGAATTTAATCTTAACTTGTATATCGATGAAGCCGTTTTTCTTGAACAAGGTGGAACATGATAAGTATATTTCATATCATCTTTGTGAAAAAAGTTGTTTAGCACAGAGTATATTTCGTGTAGAGATAATTGCATATTATTACAAACTGCTGAGTTTTCTCTATTTATAGCTCCCTTTTTTGCTTGTCTGTCACAAATTTCATTCCAATAAATTCCGCAGTGTGAGGGTATCCAAAGAAAATCGATCCCTATTCCTCTGGACATAATACAGCTCATAATATGTTTTATTTCATATACTAAGTCTTTTCTAATGTTACAATCCCAGCTTTTTAGACTATATAGGACAGATTTAGAATCGACACACATCAAAATGTTAAATATATCATAAGGTAGAAGTTGAATAAAATATAGTGCTATGAGAATCGCATACAGTTCAGACGTAAATATAGAAAATCCTTTACCAAGATAAAAAGATTTCTTCACTTTGACCCCCACCCGGGTCTGCCCTGGGGGACTTGGGTGGGGTTAGGTATTTTTTAGTTCCCATGGTCACCCTGGTCAGCCCCACAGGGTGGGTTTTTCTCTCTATTCTGGGGCATGTGTTTCTGTCTACCCTTTGTCCATTCACCTGCATTTGCCTTTTTAAAACTCTCCCTACTGTCTGCACTGCCTGTAGCTCTTGATTTTGGATGTGTGTTGCTAAATGGTCTTAGCTTTATTTAGGCCCCATGTGTTAGGTTTATTTAATGTATTTGACCGGCTGGCGACATACATTCAATGTTCTGTTTTTTTTTTTTTTTTTCACAAGCAGTGCAGGCACGTCCTGAGAAAGCCTTGTTGCTGTCGGGACGCTAAGCAATGTACAATCAATCAATCAATCTTCACTTTGAGATCTGGAATAACAAAGCCTGCACCACAGTCTGAAGAATCTAAGACAGACCCATCTGTGAATATTTTCAAATGTTTAAAATATGTTGTCTGTAATTTTTCTTTCACTATATTTGCTAAAACGTTCACATCCTCATCTTTTTTCAAATCTGTGTAATCTATATCGAAAGTAGCATTAATATGTTCCCACGGAGGTATAGTAGGAGTTACTGGTAAAACGGGAATAGACTTGATATCTATATTGCAGTGTTCTATAGCATATTTGACATAATTACGTATAGGTAAAAGATACGGGATTGTTTGCGCTCTGCTTCAGGAAATCCAAATCTGCGTCTAAAAATATGTCTTCTCGTACTGAATTTTTGACGGATAGGCTTCGGACAATGTATTTTGCAGTTGCTAATTTACGTTGATCAGACAAAGACAGAATACCTGCTTCTTTGTAGGTTTTTACAGTATTAGTATAAACTGGCACCCCAAGGGCTAATTTAACTGCTTTGCTGTCAATGCTTTGCGGCTTCTGTAGAAGTGTAGCTGGGGCAGTAAAGTAGACTTCCTGACCATAGATAAGTGTTGATCGAACTAAAGATGTACCAAGGTGTAAAACAGTTTTAATGTCCTGACTCCATGGTTGTGAGTTTATAATTTTTAACAAGTTAAGTCTTTTTCTTGCCTTATTTAATATGGCTTCAATATGAATTCTCCAAGATAATTTTGATGTAAAACGTACACCTAAAAACTTTACACAATGTTGGTAGTTTAAAGGCGTCCCATTTAGGGATAATTTAGGCAATGTTTTATCACTTTCCCCATTATTGAAAAGCATTGGACATGTTTTTTCCCCAGATAGTTCTAGACCATTTTCTTTCATATAGTTTGATAATTTGTCCAATTCAATCTGATAACTTTTTGGAACGTAATCTACGATTCTTTTTGGGGTGCGTTTTCTGATATTAGTGTTTATCCATATAGCAATATCATCTGCATATTGTACCACAGTTGTGTCTTGTGAGAGAGATTTTGGGAGGTCGTAAATTAACACAGTGAATAAAAAGGGTGAAATTATTGATCCCTGCGAAATACCCATATCTATTTTCTTTAAGGTTGAATAACTTTTACCAACTTTGGTGCAGACAAATCTTTCAGACAAAAAGCTTTTAATGTAATCATACATAAACCCGTTATGCCAATCTGTTTTATTTTGTTTCCCCACCCGGGTCTGCCCTGGGGGACTTGGGTGGGGTTAGGTATTTTTTAGTTCCCAGGGTCACCCTGGTCAGCCCCACAGGGTGGGTTTTTCTCTCTATTCTGGGGCATGTGTTTCTGCCTACCCTTTGTCCATTCACCTGTATTTGTTTTTTTTTAAAACTCTCCCTACTGTCTGCACTGCCTGTAGCTCTTGATATTGGATGTGTGTTGCTAAATGGTCGTAGCTTTTTTAGGCCCCATGTGTTAGGTTTATTTAACGTATTTGACCGGCTGGCGACATACATTCAATGTTCTGTTTATTTTTTTTTTTTTTTCACAAGCAGTGCAGACACGTCCTGAGAAAGCCTTGTTGCTGTCGGGACGTTAAGCAATGTACAATCAACTGTTTTATTTTGTATAATAATCTAGCATGCCAAACACTACCATAAGCCTTTTTTACATCAAAAAAGGTTGCTAATATACATTTTCGTGGAGCATTGATATACTGAGAATGATTAGAAACTGGATCTTGATAATCTGCTTTGACATCTTCTTTTCTGATACTGATCATAGTCGTGTGACACTGAAACGTTACAAACCATACAACTTAAAAATTCTTTGCGAAATCGGAGGCAAACTCAGTCTCACATTACGAAAGGGCATTTCCTGCCTGTGCACAGAAGAAACCGTTCTGTGGATCTTTTCCTACTATCTGGAAGCAGTCAGTAGTAGTTCCAGTACTCAAATCGGGTAAAACACGTACATTGATTAGTAGTTATAGACCTATTGCGCTAACATCACAAGCTTGCAAAGTAATTGTAAAGATTATTTTAAATCGGCTATTTCATTACTGTGAAAAACAGGATATAATTCCAGTTCATCAAGCTGGTTTTAGGAAAGGTAGATGTACGGCAGACCATTTAGTTAAACTCACACATAATGGTAAACTAAGACTTGATGTGAGACTACTTTCTGCAAACATATTAACAAAGGCCTCCGCTTTATCTACTGCACTAGGAAATGTGTTGCCTTCTACTGCGATTGGATACACTTGTAATTTGTATCCATTTTGTAATTCTGATATTTTTTTCCAAACCTTATATGTATCTTTTGATTCAGACACCTCATTTTTCCAGAACTCAGCCCAGTGAATCTTTTTGGCTCTCGCCACAATTCTGTTACCGTGTACTTTAGTTTTCTTCATTTCCCTAAAGTACTCTTCAGATTTGTTTCTTATCCATTTTTTAAAGTGTTCCTTCTTAATATTTACTGCTAGTTCACATTCCTTATTCCACCAAACATTACCTGAATATTTACCTTTTGATTTTCTTTTGCATTTTGGTATTGACTTCTCCGCAGCAGAAAGAACAGCTTTTGTAATAATTATTTCCGTAAAATGTATCTATACTTTCATGTTCTATACTTGCAATGTTATGGGACATCAAGATTGTCTCATACAGTTCCCAATTAGCATTGACATACTGAAACTTTGGAATTCTGTCCTCAATATTGCAATATTCATCTTTATCTTTAACGTTTAATTGTAATTGGAAGATGATCACTTCCCAAACAATGTTCCTCAGTGATCCAAGTGCAATTTGTTGCCAGGGTTGGGCTTACTAGTGATATATCAAGAGCAGGTGCTTTATGGGTATATACATCTGGGATTCTAGTGATTCTACCATCATTTAAAATGATTAACTTAGAGTCTGAAATATTTTCTACTAGACGATTGCTTGTAACTATCGTACATCTGCATGAGCATTGAAGTCTCCTAGGACCATCCATTGACAGGAAGTTGTCTGCTGAGAATCAATATCTTTTAGCCAGTCAGTATTGTCATCTTTTGGCCTTCTAGGTAGGTATACGGATATCACATTTAAAGTATTTTGATTATTAATTTTTACCATGGCCCCAGTGATATATATATCATTTAGATCTTTGGTTATAGAGTACGTATTTAGTGACGAATATTCTAGGTCATCTCGAATGTATAACGCAGTTTGGACTTTATTCGATATAGCGTCATAATTGTATAGAGGAGGATAATAATATCCTCGAAGTTTTGGGAATTTTTTACCTTCTACATTCAGAGATTGTAACGCTAATATGCTATATTCTGACTGTGAGATGTGATTCTCGAAGGATAGGAAATTTGTTGAAATAGATCTGCAATTCCACTGAAACACTTTCATATTGCTTGTGCTCTTCTTCATGGTCAGTGACCTCTTTGTAGCGAAAGAAGGTCAATTGAAGGAAAAGGAAAGCACCAAATTTAAAAAAAAAAAAAAACTAATACAAAACAAAATGAGCTCTTTCAAAACACCAAGAATCGATATATCTCAAACAGTTCAGTACTAAATCAAAAACTAGAACTAAACTATCTGGATATCATTTCAAAGTTGCTTTCAAACCGGACTTGATAATGTTGTTAACTTTACCACATTTGAAATGATAATAAGTTAGCTTATTTATATTTCATTCGGTCAGAAACTTAGAGTGAATACCAGTGACCCCTCCAATCATAGTATCCACCGGAAAGTTTGGGATAGTGCTAACTTAATGTTCGTTTCGGTTTTTCCCAGAATAAGTTAAATAAATGTCTCCCGATGTTACGTGCAAAAATTGAAGATCCCCTTGCATTTGGATGTTTTGAGTCCCGCAGATGAAACTTAGAGTTAATGTTTTCATGATGAAGTACGGAAATGTTCTGGTCCTCAGTAAGTTCTGACACCACCGTGGCATTGAAAATCTCACTTATTATGTTCAGTTGAATATCCCTGCATGGGGCGATCTTTCTGACTACTATATGGCCTGCCGGAAATTTCTTTTTCAGATCACGCACTGCTGTTACAAATGATTTCCCAGCAGTGCGTGGATTTGAAGATTTAATGTTATTTACCCCAGTAAGTATGACGACAGCATCGACATCTTCCTTGATGCTGATCCAAACAGATATAATCAACTAAAAACCAAACTTCCAGTCAGTAAGCTTTCGGATTGTTGTACCAAGTGAATGTAGCATGAGATGTCATCCAACACAAGCAAACAATAAAACAATACAGAGATTAGTTTCTCGCCGAACTAACTATAAACTGCCCCTGAGCTAACACAATCGATGCATCTTTCGACGCGTGACGTAAAAGACATTAACTCGTTCAAGGAACCCCGCATCAATAGCTGCCAAAGTGTGGTATAGCGTTGCCAGCCGTTATCAAGCACTGAATCCACGCCGCATCTATAATTGGCACGCACCTTCTTGCGTGGTGGTTGGTAAAGGCGTGGTTGTAATTGTGGTTGTGGTGGTTGTTGTCGAGGTCGTCTGCGTTGTGGTGGTCAGCGTTGTACCCGGAGCCGCAGATGCGTGCTCCTCCACCGGAGGGACGTAGTGTCCAGAAGCCATCTCGTGTACGCAGGTCTCGTTTGCGCAGCACCAGCTACAGTCCGAGATCTGGGAGTGTCGCTGGTCGGGATGGCAAGTCTGGTCGTTGGCCCCGAAAGCGGCCAGACAGTCACGTATCATCTGCGGACGATGGCACGTACATTTTAACTGAATCAGTGGCACCAACTGATGTGTTTGTCGGTTGCCCCTGACATAACCCATTCCCAGCCGAGAAAAAAATGAACACCACCCAGGTGCAAGAGGCACAGATCCTCATGAGCCCCCGCAGTTGCGGGGGCTCATGAGGATCTGTGCCTCTTGTTGACCTCACTTCGCATCCGTGTTCCGTTAACTTTTGACGATCTTTGACGTTGAATTTACCATGACTTCAGGACAATGTCTGTGTCCACTGGCAGTGAAGAGGTCAAAGCCGTAACAAGCATCAGCTCCGACTGTTACATTCCTCCACGGTGGCCTCAGGGAAAACCATAACAGCGAAAGAGAGCTAAGCCGTCGAAGCGAAATAGAGCGAATGAGAGCTAACCCGTCAAAGCGAAAGAGAGCTAAGCCGTCAAAGCGAAAGAGAGCTAAGCCGTCAAAGCGAAAGAGAGCTAAGCCGTCAGAGCGAAAGAGAGCTAAGCCGTCAGAGCGAAATAGAGCGAAAGAGAGCTAAGCCGTCAAAGCAAAATAGAGCGAAAGAGAGCTAAGCCGTCAAAGCAAAATAGAGCGAAAGAGAGCTAAGCCGTCAAAGCAAAATAGAGCGAAAGAGAGCTAAGCCGTCAAAGCAAAATAGAGCGAAAGAGAGCTAAGCCGTCAAAGCGAAAGAGAGCTAAGCCGTCAAAGCGAAAGAGAGCTAAGCCGTCAAAGCGAAAGAGAGCTAAGCCGTCGAAGCGAAATAGAGCGAAAGAGAGCTAAGCCGTCGGAGCGAAATAGAGCGAAAGAGAGCTAAGCCGTCGAAACGAAATAGAGCGAAAGAGAGCTAAGCCGTCAGAGCAAAATAGAGCGAAAGAGAGCTAAGCCGTCGGAGCGAAATAGAGCGAAAGAGAGCTAAGCCGTCGAAGCGAAATAGAGCGAAAGAGAGCTAAGCCATCAGAGCGAAATAGAGCGGCGAAAGAGAGCTAAGCCGTCGGAGCGAAATAGAGCGAAAGAGAGCTAAGCCGTCGAAGCGAAATAGAGCGAAAGAGAGCTAAGCCGTCAGAGCGAAATAGAGCGAAAGAGAGCTAAGCCGTCGGAGCGAAATAGAGCGAAAGAGAGCTAAGCCGTCGGAGCGAAATAGAGCGAAAGAGAGCTAAGCCGTCGGAGCGAAATAGAGCGAAAGAGAGCTAAGCCGTCAGAGCGAAATAGAGCGAAAGAGAGCTAAGCCGTCAGAGCGAAATAGAGCGAAAGAGAGCTAAGCCGTCAGAGCGAAATAGAGCGAAAGAGAGCTAAGCCGTCAGAGCGAAATAGAGCGAAAGAGAGCTAAGCCGTCGGAGCGAAATAGAGCGAAAGAGAGCTAAGCCGTCAGAGCGAAATAGAGCGAAAGAGAGCTAAGCCGTCAGAGCGAAATAGAGCGAAAGAGAGCTAAGCCGTCAAAGCGAAATAGAGCGAAAGAGAGCTAAGCCGTCAAAGCGAAATAGAGCGAAAGAGAGCTAAGCCGTCAGAGCGAAATAGAGCGAAAGAGAGCTAAGCCGTCAGAGCGAAATAGAGCAAAAGAGAGCTAAGCCGTCAGAGCGAAATAGAGCGAAAGAGAGCTAAGCCGTCAAAGCGAAATAGAGCGAAAGAGAGCTAAGCCGTCAGAGCGAAATAGAGCGAAAGAGAGCTAAGCCGTCAAAGCGAAATAGAGCAAGAGATTATAGCTCTAGCAACGGTCCCGATCCAGGGACCAGTAGCACTAGTGAGCTTAGTCCTGCGCCAGCTACTAAGCAAGGTGCTCCGCTATCGCGGAGCACCTTTGCTTAGTGGCTGGCGCAGGACTAAGCTCGCACACCCATGCAACTGACTAACCGGGGTCAGGGAAAAAGACTGGCTTGTTCTATCAGAGCACGTCCGTTAAAACACGTCCATCAAAAGTGGCACAGCAGCAGAGAGCCTGAATTGGTAAGTGTTCAGGTCGTACCCCATATGCAATAGGTGGTCATGCCCCCCCCCCACCCCACCTTCCACCCCCCACCCACACACACATCATGTTAACAAAAATCTCAGGCCCCGATTGAGTGGTAGGGAGTCACGTGGTTTTTTTTTTTCCTTCAAATTAATGGACGATGTGAACGCAGTTTACGAAAGTCTGCATGTCACTCTAAGTTTTGTAAAAAGTCGCAGTCATATGATCAATATTGATATCTCAATTTCGAACACAGCCTAAATTTAACGCGACACTGATTTGCTACCAGGTAATAAGGGGAAGCCGTTTGATACTGGAGTGGTGGTGTTATTTCACCTGATTTGAGCGACAAGCCATTATAAACTCGCCGTCGGTGCCGTTGTGGTTTATTGTGTGTGGATCAAGCATTGTGATCTCGCAGAACTGAAACAGACACACACATAAAATACACGCATTAAACAAACATAACACACAGACACACACACACACACACACACACACACACACACACACACACACACACACACACACACACACACACACACACACGTGCGCGGCATAAGCATTGAAACATGAGTGATTTTTGAGACCGTTACGTCTGCAAGTACTAAGCTTAGGAAATCCCACTTCGGCTCTATTTGCCACTAAAGTGCATGTATGTAAATGTTCAAATCTTCGTAATTATTTATTTCTGCACCCCCGCTCCCACCCTTCTCCTCTCTAACACTCACATTTTCACTTTTTAGTTCCCAGTGATAATAAAATGTAACTTAAAAATTATTCGCCAAATGGTATACTTCAATGTTACCTTGAACACCCCCCCCACCCCCCTTTTCCGCCGAAATGTTTGTAATAGAAAGTACAGAAAACAACGTCCTCGTGGTCGTCGCCCGTGGTGGGTATAACACAGTCCTGCGCGGGCCTACCACGGCCGATGTCGGTACGAGGAAATTTGCTCACTGGGTATACGTACCTCATCCTCGTGGCAGAGCCATTGGCCTCTACTACAGGCGCTCAGAGACCCGTGTCTGGGACAGTGGGTGTCAAAGCAGCTCCGCTCCCCTGTTCAGACACAACATGTTGTGATAAACATCATTATTAAGTTAAAGGGCGGAAACGGTAGGATGAACGCCTCTTTATTTTAACTCATTCTACCCCAACACCGAAATCCCAAAATTGTGCCGTTGTCCTCAGAAGACTGCATCGCAGTGCGGGGCACAGATCGACCATGATAGTTCAAGGGTGATGCCAGAATAGCTTGGCGCCCGTAGGCGCCGAGCTATTCTGGCATCACCCTTGAACTATCATGGTCGATCCTTATCTTGCCACATTCCTTGCCAATGAAGATAAGTAGCGGCTAATCTCTCTGTTTGTTTGTTTGTCTATTTTGACAAAGGGTATTTACCCGAAATATTAATAAATTGTGTTGTACCCGTCTTTTCTAAGCGTGTTTCTTTCTCCGTTGGGTACTTCTTTGATCCTTATCTTGCTGTGGTGTGTCTGTGGGTAGAATGAGTTAAAACCAACGTATAACAGAGCAAATTTAGAACACTACCTCTTCAATTTAACCTTTTCCTTGCCACTGTACGTGCGTATTTGTTTCTGAAATCTGGGTTGATTCAAAGACCAAAAGCCCAAAACCGTCCAAAAAACATGGATACAAATTGGTCTCAGCAAGAGGCATAGATCCTCATGAGCCCCCGCATTCGCGGGGGCTCATGAGGATCTATGTCTCTTGCAGTGGAATCGCGTTCACGTTATCTCTGCTCTGAAGGAGTTAAGAAGTTTGTGAGGAATGGTGATGTTGCGCTGAGAACGAAACGAGGGCGGCGAGGAAAAGGCCTTTGTACGCTCCACGTCAGGAACAGGAACTACGATACAAACTACACACACGTTTGTCTGTGGTTGGACCTGACGGCTTTATGTCTTTAGGTCAAGAATCACAGACCAAAACATTTGCCTATTTTGTCTACCATAGATCTCGTTATGAAACGAGGCTTGTGATGAAGCCATTTGGTTGTCGGTAGCGGTTTTTTCGCGATGATTCCGACAGGAATAACAACACCCAGACATCCTGCAGGAATAACAACACCCAGACATCCTGCAGAATAACAACACCCAGACATACAGCAGGAATAACAACACCCTGACATCCTACATGAATAACAACACCCTGACATCCAGCAGGAATAACAACACCCTGACATCCTGCAGGAATAACAACACCCTGACATCTTGCAGGAATAACAACACCCAGACATCCTGCAGGAACAACAACACCCTGACATCCAGCAGGAATAACAACACCCTGATATCCTGCAGGAATAACAACACCCTGACATCCTACAGGAATAACAACACCCTGACATCCAGCAGGAATAACAACACCCTGACATACAGCAGGAATAACAACACCCAGACATCCTGCAGGAGTCATCGCGGCCAAAACCGCTACCGACCGCCATAGGATTATTCAGTTTGTAGATTTTACCAGCGACAGGAATGTGACCAGTTGTGGCCAAAGAATGCACGCAGTTGGCGTCCGCACAGCACCAGTGGCAGAGCAGGTTGTGTTGGTCAGGTTGGCAGGCAGGGTCATTACTGGTGTACATAGCTTGACAGTCCTGCAGTTGCTGTTGTAGCGAACAGAACAAGTACTGTTACTGACGTCTATTATAAGTTAATGATCGCAGCGGGGGGGGGGGGGGGGGGGGGGTGCTACACGGACCCTTGTAGGCCCGAGGTGGGTCAAAGAAACCATTGTACCCCGAAGGCCGATGGTTCCCCTGACCTCCCTCATGCCTACAAGGGTCCGTCAAGCAAGCCCCTGTTACCAATAATGTATTTGTTTTCATTCCTCAAACATTTTCGTTTTAAAGAAATCAAATAGAAATCTTCCGACCTGGATCACGCCAGACGTGACTGACGTCAAAGAAAAATATATTTATACATAATAGACATGACGTAATTTAAAATCTTTCATGACGTTGCCGTCTCCAGTTGCCTGTTGTTTTGAACAACACTAAGTAACTTTGTACGTTTTGGTGATCTTTTGTAGAAGAAAACTGGCATCCAATACGCATCAGAAACAATCACACTTATGCTGAGAATGAAGCACACTTGTTGCGTATATGTTGAAGAATTATGATTTTATTTATTTGATCGCTGTACGCCTGCATGTACAATGTATGCATATTGAAATCTCCTATACACGTATATTAAAGGCTCTAAGCGCCCCTTTTCAACATTGCATAAAACTGTTTGTTTTCATCCCTACATCACACGACCAGTCTCTTTTGCGCAAACCGTACCACGTGACCGTAAGACTGACAAAAACCTTTGTAGCGACAAATGGCGGATTTCTTGTTGCACTCTTTGTGACGCATCTTGGATGAGGGTTTTGTTATATGAAAGATCACCAAAACGTTCTAATGTAAAAAGTTACTTAGTGTTGTTCAAAGCAACAAGCACACTCAGTACTGGAGACGGCAACGTCATGAAATATTTTTAATTGAATCATAAGTATATTATGTATGTATATTCCTTTGATGCCAGTCGTGTCTGGCGTGATCCAGGTCGGAAAATGTCTTCTTGATTTCTTTTACGAAAATAGTGGAGGAGTGAAAACAAATACGTAATTGGTAGAAGGGGCTTGCTGCACGGACCCTTGTAGGCCTTCGGGAGGTCAAAGGAACCATTGTACCCCTCAGGCCTTCGGGGTATAATGGTTCCTTTGACCTCCCTCAGGCCTACAAGGGTCCGTGTAGCAAACCCCTGGGACCAATAACATATTGTTTTCATCCCTACGTAACACGACCAGTCTCTTTAGCGCAAACCGTAGCATGTGACCGGGATACAAAAACCCTTGTAGCGACAAATGGCCGACTTGTAGCCCTCTTTGTGACGCGTCCTGGGTGCCAGTTTTGTTCTATAAGCGTTCTAAAGTACAAAGTTACTCAGTGTTGTTTGAAACAGGCACGCTACTGGAGGCGGCAACGTCATGAAAGATTTTAAATTACGTCATAGGTCTTTTGTGTATAAATGTATATCCCTTTGACGTGAGTCATGTCTGGCGTGATCCAGGTCGGAAGATTTCTTCTTGCTTTCTTTTAGGAAAATAGTGGAGGAATGAAAACAAATAGGCCTACGTTATTGGTAGCAGGGGCTTGCTGCATGGGCCCTTGTAGGCCTTTGGGAGGTCAAAGGAACCATTGTACCCCGAAGGCCTTCGGCCTTCGGGGTACAATGGTTCCTTTGACCCCCCTCAGGCCTACAAGGGTCCGTGTAGCAAACCCCTGCGACCAATAACTTATATTGACTAACATCAACACTTGCTATATATGAAATGTGTTATGATGCCTCCAGACGAGTGGATACGGTTGTTATTTCGTTCGTAACAGCTTGATGACGTCACTCTGTGTCCGCTTTGACCGCTGAAGCGCATGCGCCGCTCAACTCCTCCCAGCGTCAGAGCCGAGCTAAAAGCTATTTATAGCTCCAAACTCCAGGTCCTCGAGCAAAACAGAAAGTAGCTGACGATCTGATATAACGGCCGTTGTGCGGAAATATCTTAATTAATTTGTTCGTGAGTGAAACATGCAGTTATGCCCGGAAATCAGTGTAACAGGTTTGTACGGTCACCGCGGACACATAGTTAGTTTAAACGATACACCCCCACGGCCACATTCCCCAAATTCTGGAGGTGTCACCTAACGACTATGCCGAACAGTTGCAGGATGTGGATCGACCATGATAATTCAAGGGTAGTGTCAGATTAGCTTGGCGCCATCAGTCTACCCTTGAGTTATCATGGTCGATCTGTCTCCTCCTATAGTGTGAAGGCTTTGGGGCTAAATGAGCAAAGCAAGCCGCCAGAACATTTGCGTCCGTGGAGCCGCTAACTCGACTAAACCCACACTGGAACAGTGCCTGCAAGGCACTGTTTGTCTACCGTATGGTGGGTACACATCAGACTCTGACAGTGAAGTAATACGATAAAAATAACTTCATGCCTAGCTACGCTAACCGCGCTGTTGAACGTACATTTGGCGGGAAACGCCGTGTGTGTGTGTGTGTGTGTGTGTGTGTGTGTGTGTGTGTGTGTGTGTGTGTGTGTGTGTGTGTGTGTGTGTGTGTGTGTGTGTGTGTGTGTACGTACAGGTCTGAAACTTTAGGAAATGCTTCCTTCAAGATGTATCTCGGAGAATTTTTCTGCATATTTATATTGGATTACTCCTTAAAAAGAAAAATGGCCGTTTATAGAAAGTCAGTTGACCCGCATTTGAGTCCGTAATTTGTGTTATATTCATTTGAAATTTTGCATACCGCCAGCTTCGAGAAAGATATTGGATGAGTTCGTTAACCAGCTTTGTACCTATTCAATATTTTCGTAAAAAATAATTCTTCGCAGAAAAAAAAGTCCAAACGAAGAATTCTCGACTCCAGACAATGACGGTGACGTAAAAGCGCTAAAGACATTATACATTGTTGCTGTTGTTATACATTGTTGCTGTTGTTATACATTGTTGCTGTTGTTATACATTGTTGCTGAACTGAAGCAAAGCTCCGGAAACGTCAATTTTATACATGAATTGACACAAGCTCTCTCTCTCTCTCTCTCTCTCTCTCTCTCTCTGTCTGTCTGTCTGTCTGTCTGTCTGTCTGTCTGTCTGTCTGTCTGTCTGTCTGTCTGACTGACAGTTTGATTTAGGAAGACCGCTTATAGAAAGTCGGTTGACCCACATTCGAGTCCATAATTTTCGTTCTATTTACTTGAATTTTGGATAGCTAGCTTTGAAATAGACATTGGATGAGTTCGTAATCCAGCTTCAACTTTTAAAATAATAATTAATTCATTTTTGCAAGTTTTGGATCTAGTATATACTCCCATCAAACAGTCAGCCCTGGTAGAGGCTGTGTGGAAGAAGTCAGCTCTGGAAGAGGCAGCGTGCCTTTTGGATGAGCGACGTCTAACATCAAATTCGTCACTACGTACATGGCGTCGTGCTATTCTACTTCAGAATTCCTGTCGCTGCACGAGCCCACAGAGCGTACTAATGGCGGGAAGCGCCGTGTGTCCGTCTTTATTTGTGTGCGCCGGCGTGTGTTGATCAGAGGTTGGCTTAGAGAGGAGGGAAATGGATCAGAATGATATGCTGAAAAATATGAGCAACTCTGAAATTTCCTAAAAGAAAAACACATGTGAGCTCCAAACAATACGGGAGACTTTGTGATGAAATCCGCATGTTGTTTATTTTAAGATACACAACTGTTTGCATCAAGCTACACTTTCTCACAACATGCACCTTTACAACTTACGTCTGCTGGACGGCAGCTCTGCCGCTGGTAGGGCAAAATAATTCCCACGAAGCCTGTGACATGAACTGTCGAGATATCGCAAAACTGAAAAATAACGCAATCGCACACACACACACACACACACACACACACACACACACACACACACACACACACACACACACACACATACACACACACACACACACACACACACACACACACATACACACACACACATACACACACACACACACACACACACACACACTCGCACGCACATACGCACACACGCACAGTGCATATCGTTTGCGCATGGTCAGATAAGTCAGTCACGAAGAGTATACATGAGTTCTTTTCTCTGCTGTTCTTATACTCCTCTAGCAGTGAGATATTTATGAGTGTGATACGTCTGAGCGAGTAAGAAAACAGGAACTCGTGACCCACTGAGTGTGTTATGGCTCACACCTCACACACTCGGTCACTGTGATACGCCAACCAGTAAATTTAGTCGTCACTACCTTACCTGGCGGAAATCAATTTGACCCAGCCAGGTGTGAATATAATATTACACAATTAAAATTTGCGATGCCGCCATTTCGTTCGTATTAAAATTTTAGACGTAAACCTAGTCCTCTGTGTGAACCCACATCTCAAAACTTGCACGCAATTGGATCCGCACAGGCTTGAATCCACAACTATGCGTAGTTTCACGAGATGGATTCACGTTGGGTAGATTTACGCTTACATAATTTATAGACAAGTTGGCCCTGTCAGCGTTAGTGCTGCTATCCGCCAAAGACCAACATTGTCAACGAGTCCGTCGGATTTCAAGTCCGCCATTGTTAAACCTTTGCTTAAAAAAAAGCCCTCTCTAGACCCTAACGATCTACAGAATTACCGCCCTGTCTCAAACCTCCCTTTTCTCTCTAAGATTGTTGAGAAGGTTGTGTTGTCGCAACTTCTCGACCGTCTGAACCTGAATCATCTTCTTAGTCCCAATCAGTCTGCTTACCGTGCAGGTCATTCCACTGAAACTGCGCTTGCAAAAATTCTGAATGACCTCCTCGAGGCTCTTGATGATGGCAAAGTATCTGTTCTCGCACTGTTAGACCTATCTGCTGCCTTTGATACGATTGACCATGACATTTTGCTACAATGTCTCTATTCTGTGTATGGCATTCATGAAACTGCTTTATCGTGGTTTAGATCATAAAATTATCTGACAGACAGAACTCAGTGCATAGTTGTTAATGATAAACTATCCAGCCCATCCACCATGCGCTTTGGCGTCCCACAAGGTTCAGTTCTTGGACCAGTCCTCTTTACCCTGTATGTTCAGCCACTGGCCAGTGTCTTTAACCGTTTCTCTATATCACATCATGCATTTGCAGATAATACTCAACTCCATGACTCATGTTCACCTGATCAGATTATGGACACAATCGAGAGCCTTCAGGAGTGCGTCTTGGATACTAAGATGTGGATGACTTCAAACAAATTACAGTTGAATGACGGAAAAACTGAGGCCATGATCATTGCTTCCCCGAGGTTGACGAAGACGCTGACACTCCCCCAGTCATTACAAATCTGTGGTGCCACTGTCCCCTTCTCCCCCCATGTAAAAAAATCTGGGTGTCACACTTGATAGTAGCCTGTCCATGCGCCTTCATGTGAACAACGTTTGCAGATCCGCCTATACTGAACTGCGACGTATTGCTTCAGTCCGCCACTATCTGACACCTGAAGCAACTAAAGTACTTGTCTGCGCTTTGTTTTGTCTAAATTAGACTATTGCAATGCTCTTTTGGCTGGCTGTTCCCAGTGTCTGATTGGCAAACTCCAGAAAATTCAAAACTCAGCTGCTAGGTTGATTCTTAGAGTCCCTAGATCAGATCATATCACACCCCATCTGTCTGCCCTACACTGGTTACCTGTAACAGCTAGGATTCAGTACAAAATTTCATGCATGACTCACAGCTGTATTACCTGTTCCTGCCCACACTACCTTGCCTCTCTTCTCCAGCTGTATACGCCCTTAAGACAGAATTTGCGCTCTGCTGCCGACTCTCGAGTTTTACGTATCCCTCTTGTCAAAACAAAGTCGTTTGGTGAGAGGTCATTCAGATACCAGAGCCCAGTTGTTTGGAATGACCTCCCACGCGAACTGAGATACGTGGATTCGAGAGAGGCATTCAAGCGTGCCCTAAAGACCCGTATGTTTTCTGTCAGCTACAAATGACTTTGTCACACACCTGTCATGTTAAAGTCATCTCTATCTATGTTAGAAGTAGTGTGTGTGTGTGGGTGTGTGTGTGAATGCCAGTATGAGTCCATAAGCGTAGCACTTTTGAATGGTGACTTTATAGCTTGTTTACAGAGTGCGTTGTATTTTGTTTTTGTACTTTTTGTAAATTCCATTTTTGTAATTAGTTATTTTTTGTACATTAGTTTTTGTTAAGCGCCTAGAGCTCTAATCTGAGGTTAGGCACTATACAAGTACACATTATTATTATTTTATTATTAAAATTTCTGAAGTTCCTCTGAAGCTCTTCAAGTACGGCACAAATTCGTGGTTTTTCTCAACTCGGTCATTTTAGTGAATGCTCTGTTTAACCCATTTAGCCCCGGGTCCCTACAGCAGGAGATTGATTGACCATAATAATTCAAGGGTAGTGCCAGATTAGCTTGGCGCCTAGAGGTGTTGCCTGATGATTGTCTCCTGCAAATGGTACAGAGTCATCAGGCAACACCTCCAAAATGTGAGAAATGGGACCTTGGGGCTAAGAGGGTTAACCGATCTCATATTTCACACATTGATTGCGTTTTTATTATTTGTATATTACCAGAGCCAGGTACGCAAAAGACTATCGGGCTGAGGTCGGCAGCAGTGAGCTCGTTGACCCTTGCGTACGGGGACATTACTTCACTTCACAATAATGCTGATGTACTGACCTCATTTGCCTGACACAGCCAGCTGCCTTGAGTACACTCCTGAAGACTGCCCAGTCTCGGGCATGACGTACTAAAACAGGCCTGCAGGGTCACTGTCGGTAGAAAATAAACATGGGAACAGTATCAACAATACGGCGTCTAGTGCTGGGGGTCACTTGAGAGTGTATGCCACTTCCGGTTGGGTATTGTTTGCTTTGTATGGCGGTCGGGGCACAATAATGGCAGATACCTCGACCATGACAAATAAAGGGTAGTGCCAGATTGAATGAAAATCCCAACAGAGAAAGAAACGTAAAGGCCATAAACACGAAACCGACCCGAAGCGGGTCCGAAAGAGAAAAAAAATCGTGCAAGTCCTTTTCATGGTTGTGTGTGTCCATATGTCCGATGCCATAAAAGAATTCACATCCGGCTTCGAACGAAAATGTCGCAATTTTTTCAGGAAAATTACATCCTCGCATCGGGTTCGGAGCCGCGTATTCCTATCGGATTCGTGCTGATGGAAACGTAGCTGTAGAAAAGACAATTTCAATACAAATATTAATTTTCGGATGAAACCCGGCCTTTTCGTCGACTACTTTGTAGTGCAGTACTGTTGAGCAGTACTTCACTGATGTATCACATGAGCTCACAGACTATGCGCACACGGGAGAAAGCCGAAGTTACGGCATGCGTTTCAAGTCGTGCCCCTGACGACGCTCCGAGTCAGGGGCACGGAACGCATGCCATATCTTCGGTCTTCTCTCCCCGTGACTATACGTTAGTTTCTCATTAACCAGCGCGCAAAACGTCGGGCCGACGCCGGCTGTTGTTGGCCCGAGCACTAATGTGCTCACTACTGCGCACGTTATCGCCTATTGCGGCCAAGTTGGCTCGACGACCTTTAGCAGGTTACTTACCTGGTATCTGACACACCAACATAAAGACGACAGATACACGAATATAATCTCCAGTCACCATGGTCAGTTGATTCGCCTGAGATAACTGTTTGTTGTTGTTGTTGTTGTTGTTGTTGTTGTTGTTGTTGTTGTTGTTGTTGTTGTTGTTTTCAACACCGGAGTGAAATCATTCAACTCCCGTCTGCCAGCCTTAAAGTTACCCACTCAGCGACAAATCATTGATGGCCCGGACTCTCCTTTAACACAAAGCACCACCCAACAGCAAGAGGTATAGATCCTCATGAGCCCCCGCAGTTGCGGGGGCTCATGAGGATCTATACCTCTTGCTGAAACAACTTTCTATCCGTGTTCCTTTGGCCTCTGCGGGTTTTTAACGTTGAATTTACCTTGATTTCCGTCACGAAAAGAGACGACTATCATTTTGCGGGACAAGATAAGACCTCCGCGGATTGCCGTACTCTGCACGTCACAGATAAGACATTGTGTATTATCCCTTCAGTAGCAAGCCAACGTGTATGCTACGTACAGGAATCTTCCGCTGACCATTCTACCCATACTTCGTTAGACTGACTGACCGTGGCTCAGGAATTGTGTGTGTTCAGGTCTTTCGAGACGGTCTGCGTACAGCAACACGGCAGAAGATGTTAGGTAATGGACGGCCCGGACGGGCGGGTTAAGGGGGGGGGGTCAGGGAAATCTATTGCCTATGGAATACGACCTGAGCACTGATCAATTCAGGCGCATTGCAACTGTGCCACTTTGATTTACTAGGACCTTTCAACGAACATGCTATTGAACAAGCCCGTCTTCCCCCCCCCCCCCCCCCCTGGATTGCGATTCCAGCTACCGGGGCCGGGACGGGGATTCGAACCCACGACCCGGCGATTCCCTTCGCTCACCTGCTCAGACGCTTTACCGCCGGACTCGACGGCAGAAGAAAGATAGCGGTCAAGATATATGCCGCATATGCTTCACGTCTCAAATGCCGGCCGCACGACACTCCCGCAGCTGTTGATGCATGGCAAATGAATTAAGTAATTATACGTGTATCAGTGTTATTTGCGGCACGCATCAAATGATGTAGCTTTGCGTCAGACTAGGTTATCAGATATCGATACACAAACTTCCAACAAAGGAACACGCTTATAAATGACAATTACGACACAATGTATTAAATTTTCAGGGTTTTCCTATCTGTAGGTTCATTTTGAAACCCCTTTTCATCTTGATACCCGTTTGCTTGAAATATATTTGACTGTAATAGTTCAAGGGTGGTGCCAAAATAGCTTGGCGCCTGAGGCGCCAAGCTGTTCTGGCACCACCTTGAACTATGATGGTGGATCTTTCTCCTGATCTGCAGTAACGCGTTCATAGGACAATACGCAACATTTTTTAAAATAGCCACAGGATTGAATGGGTATTATTAATCCGAAAATTTAGTAAATTGTGATGTTATTTTCTTTCTAGGCGTGGTTGGGTTTTTTTTTTTCTTGGAATCGTCGCAGTTTACACTTTTGGCAGTGACCTTTTTGGTCTTGGTTTCCTGGATGTCCCAGACATTGCCCTGTAGTTTGACTGGTCAATTTATTGTCTGCAGCAGGCGGTGGGTTTGAAGGGATTTCGACTGACAACTAACGTCTGTCGATATAGAGTGCAACCCTTCTCAAGTGGTCATCAAATCTGGCACTGCCCCTGAACTAGTATGATCATTTATCCACTGTGACGTAGCCAGAGTGAAGAGCTCACTGAAATACTTGTTATCACAGTACTAATGTGGGTGCTTTGGGTGAACTGATGGTTCATTTTCACCGAAGGGACACTAGAACTGAGATTCTTTTTCGCAAAAAAATGCGAAAACTAGTCCATAGAAGATGTCGCATATCTGCAAGAGGCGCAGATTCTTATAAGCACCCGCAAGTCGCGGGGGCTGATGAGAATCTATGCCTCTTGCTGTTCAAATTTAAATTGATGTTTTCCGGCTAGATAAGGTTTTAGGTGATTAGCGTATTTTTACTTTTGTCCGTGTCATCATTTGGACTGTGTCCATTGAGCTTTAGCAGATCCAAAAACAACAGTATCGCCCCTTTTGGTCGCTGTCCTCGATATTGAAGATGACTTACAGAAATCTGAATCTTTCTGTCCAGTCGCATGCTTAAACCCAGACGACCTCCTAAGTCCGAGGAGAAGATATGTAAGTTCATGCTCCGGCTGGGAGGCATAAAATTCTTTTCTACAGCAAATGGAAAGGGCCG
This sequence comes from Semisulcospira habei, assembly GCA_036245525.1. Taxonomy (NCBI): domain Eukaryota; kingdom Metazoa; phylum Mollusca; class Gastropoda; family Semisulcospiridae; genus Semisulcospira; species Semisulcospira habei. The sequence goes on along the minus strand of BTPG01000008.1, from coordinate 76,972,371 downwards.
GCCGACGGACTCTTCAGAACATCAGTAGTGAAGATTGGAAACTTCCTGTACGCTGGTATCGCCTTTGCAATTCTTTGTATGTTCGGACCGTATGCAAGAGGCATAGATTTTCATGAGCCCCTGCGACATTTACTCCCAGTGCTGCCCTCTGGCGGAGGAAGTAGTTGGAGTTTAAAGCACGTGTCTGCTGGCGAGCCTCTGAATGGCCACACCATCTCCAGCCACGGGATCTCATCCTTGAGAAACGTAGTAGCGGCTGTTGACAAGGGCAGCTGTAGAGGGGACAAGATTTTTCAATTAGCCAAGAGTGCCCGATCTCAAACACTGTCAGAGTGATACCAATCACTCTGTCAGGGGAACGGATTCGCATCAGCCTTGGAAGCCGAGGTTGGCTTTTGTTGTTGGCCTCCTTGCTCCTTGCATTGCTGTCAGAATAAGTGTCTGAATCTAGCATTTTAGACCTTCAGACCTAGAGCTGTAAAAGGCCAACCAATACTCGCACAGTAATACACATTTTCCTTCAATTAGCAAATGTACTATTTAAACAAACCCAGTAAAATGCCAATTGAAATGACTTCTAAAGACTGATACTCTCTGAAGAGAAGACGTGAAGTGCGAAAAAGTGTTACCTGTTACTAAAGATCATCATTTAGGTGGCTACAGTCACAGCACAGTCACAACCACAGCTACAGCCACCTCAATGATGATCTTTAATTTTAAAAAAGCGATGTCTCAGAAGGGTAGTCGCTTAAAGCAGGTTCTATTGTATTATCTCTAAATAGGATCCTGTATGTGTGCGCTGTTTTGTGATTTTGTTCCCTGTGGCTTGGAGCCGTCGGTTCAGTCCGGAATCGCAGTTCAGCAGACGTATGTGCATGTGCTCCTCAAACCGTGCAGGATGCTGGAAGGTCAGTGTGTAATCGCTAAGAGTGTTCCCTCGCTTTGAGGATGTTCCAAGCTTGTACGACGCCGTCGTGTCATCCTACAAGTGGGCGAGAACAGAGTGTATTCAGGGAGACGTACCAGTGGAAGTAGCGATCAGGCCCTAACCCTTTCACTGCCGAGACAAAATTGAACACGATCCAGCTGCAAGAGACATAGATCCTCATGAGCCCCCGCGACTGCGGGGGCTCATGAGGATCTATGCCTCTTGCTGAGACAAGTTTGTATCCATATTTTTTGAATGGTTTTGACTTTTGTTCGTTGAATGAACCCAGCTTTCAGACACTAAAATGTACGTACAGTGCCGCGGGCAGGGGAGGGGTTAAGGATGGTTAAGGGAAAGGGATGCCTGTATTCCTCTACTATGTTTTACAACACAAAAGGTGCGAAGGTGCGTATCAATAATTATTACCAGCATTCCTCACGTCGTGAACTTTGATGAACTATATGCTGTCAGGTAATGATCGCTTACTTCCTCTTGGCCAATAGAGAGTTTGCGTTTGCGCGGGACGACCCCCAGCAACGAACGAGGGCGACGTCAAAGGAAATAACCAGCTTGTACAGTAAGAAGGACAACACTCCAAACACCTCCAAGAGGCATAGATCTTCATGAGCCCTCCGGGCTCATGAGGCGGATCTATGCCTCTTGGAGGTGTTTGGAGTGTTGTCTCAGTGTCCGCCGTGATTTCGTCGCTCGCGTACGTCTTTGCGAGTAGTACGAAACCTCGCTGATCGTGCTGTAGGGAACTACGGACCGAAGACGAGAGCATGCGTTGTGTACTGTGGGCTCTGAATGTTTTGGTTCACGCGTCTACGATTTCATCACTTGACCGACAAGAAGAGCATTGGACAAAATCAGTTTCTTGGCTGAGCCAAACACTGGAGACTCTCTGTCTTCCTTTTCTGTCTGTCTGTCTGTCTCTCTCTCTCTCTCTGTCTCTGTCTGTCTCTCTGTCTGTCTGTCTTTTTTTTTAAAGTAGCTTAGCAAGGACAGATTGTAAGACAGGCCTGCGCGTCTAATATCTAAGTCCTTGGAAAAGTTTCGTGCGTTCGTTCTCTCTCTCGCTCTCTCGCTCTCTCTCTCTCTCTCTCTCTCTCTCTCTCTCTCTCTCTCTCTCTCTCTCTCTCTCTCTCTCTCTCTCTCTCTCTCTCTCTCTCTCTCTCTCTCTCTCTCTCTCTCTCTGTGTGGAGGGAAAGGAAGGGGAGGTGGTGAAATGATTATTTTATCTCTCGGCATAAAAATGCCAGACTTGGCTGATTTGCAATCAAATCGCTTCCAGGCCCGAGTGTTCTCAGGGTAAAGTGATTTGAGAGATGTGATTGCGTGGATGAGGTCAATCCTCTTTTTAGAGATAGCGTCCAGAAACAAAACAAAATACGCCATTAACCGCTTTGGGGGAAACTGAAGAAGCGTATTGCAAGTAACGTACATTTGCAACAAACAAAAAAAAACGTGTATTGCGCAAAGTAGACCATATGAGTAGATTGACAAAGCTTCATCTCTCTACCAAAACCCCAGTAAGCACAAAGCCACTGGTCCGACGTCGGCCTTATGACCTTTTGCGTACTGGGCCTGTGAAAAACAGGGATACATTTCCCTAGGAGACGCCTACCATATTTAGTTTACCCCTTCGATGTCAGTGGACGAAGATTGTGTTTTGGAAATCATGGTAAATTCAACGTCCAAGGAACATGGATTCAAAGTAGTGTCAGCAAGAGGCATAGATCCTCATGAGCCCCCGCAACTGCGGGGGCTCATGAGGATCTATACCTCTTGCAGTTGGGTACTGTTCAAGTTTTGACGGCAGTGAACGTGTTGCAGGAGAGACAGAAACCATCGTCTTGACGTGACTCTGTGACCACCTGGAGAAGAATTCGAATGGCACCAGCATTAGGCGCTGGTCCTCGTGAGCCCCCGAAACGAACGGAGACGCATGAGGCTCTGTGGCGGACGACGTTAACTGCAAAAATATTAACCCCTTTCATTCTACCCCCGACACACCACAGCAAGATAAGGATCGACCCTGATAGTTCAAGGGTGATGCCAGAATAGCTTGGCGCCTATGGGCGCCAAGCTATTCTGGCATCACCCTTGAACTATCACGGTCGATCTGTGTCCCGCACTGCAATGCAGTCTTCAGAGGACAACGGCAAAATTTGGGGATTTCGGTCTTGGGGTAGAATGAGTTGATTCAACATTCAAAAACCCTATCTGTCCCACGGACATAGATTCAAAATGGTGTCAACAACAAGCATAGATCCTCATGAGCCCCCGCAACTGCAGTCCGTTGGTGTTCAGATTTTCTCGGCACAGAACGAGTCTGCATTCATCAACAATTTTTACTGCGTAGATCGAAAGATGTATTTTCTGCGGATTTTAGGTCCGTGCTTGTATTGTGCTGGTAAGGATGTCTCCCAGCGTGTATTTCTGGAGCTTGCTTGCTTTTGTGTCAAAAGGTTCTTCAAAAGATATTTTTTCAGTAACTTCAATGCTTTAAATTGCGGAACGCTATTTTGGGACTTTGTCACTGCTTAGGGAAAAGAGGACAACGATACTTGACTTTTGTGACACCTGAAAGGAAAGTGTTGAAACCTAGAAGCACTAGAATCACGCAAGCCCGTGATAGTTTATTTAAAGCCTAATACGTTTTTTTCACCTTCAAGTATGCAACAGTACTCCACGCAAGGGACTGATCTCAGCTAGCTGTTTCAGCCGTGTTTATTTAACCCATTCAGCGCTCAAGTTCTACAACAGGAGACGGATCAACCATGATAGTTCAAGGGTGGTGCCAGAACAGCTTGGCGCCTGTAGGCGCCAAGCTGTTCTGGCACCACCTTTGAACTATCATGGCCGGTCTTGGGACGTACTCTTACATGTGGACAACGTCCAAATTTCTACCAGTGCGCGGTGTGTCGAAAATAGTTTACAATCCCGCAGCACGCAAGGTTGATTCTGTTTGTGTTCTGGTGAGAATGACAGCAAGTACCCATATCTCGGCTGACGATCAGTGTTAGCGGACGGAACGTCGATATCCTCGACAAAACGCCACGGTGAGCCAACACTCTATGAACCACCTGCAACTAATCGGGTAGAAAGATTATTTTGCGGTTTTCAGAGGAAGCATTCAATTACGCGGGCTAGGGCCTGGATCGTGGGGTATGGGCAGGTCCCCACTTTGAGGGAGGTGGTAGAGGAAGTGTGAAAGGAGAGAGAGAGAGAGAGAGAGAGAGAGAGAGAGAGAGAGAGAGAGAGAGAGAGAGAGAGAGAGAGAGAGAGAGAGAGAGAGAGAGAGAGAGAGAGAGAGAAGGTCATTCATTTATTCATTCATTCATTCATTCATTCATTCATTCATTTATTCAATCACGTAAAAAGAAAATTCTGACCTTTCCTACCAGATTAATGATTGATTGCACTCCATTCAGCACACACTGTTACACGTTGATCTATTAAATGGATATATTATATAAAAAATTGTGTTATTGCCGTCATTTGTTTTATGACGCAGATCTGACGGCCCTCTCTGCGATTTTCTTAACTCACATACTTTCAGACTGGGTGACATTGTTTTTGTTTCCTCTTGTTGTTGTTGTTGCTGTTCTTGATACACTTTTGTCGCTTTACGATCATCATAAATGTCTCCATAAGCTAAACGTCTTCGGGCCCACATCTGTGCGCGGGCCCAGTGCGGCCGTCGTGAGCCCGAAGACCTTCGCTTAGTGGCATGGCCCTTCCCAGTCAATTGAGACATACTTGTACAAGTTTGAGTCATATCCTCGATCGCTCAATCTTTCAATTGCTGCCGGCCGGAATGCTAGTTTGAACTTCGTGCAGAAATGAAAGTCGGACAAATCTCCGAAGGAACAGCCTGTTGACTCTGTACCCCCTCCTCCTCTCCCCCCTCTCCCCTTTGCCCGTACGTTGATTTGTTGCCCTTTCCACTTCCACGTTCGAATTGGTGATCGATTTTTAACATTTTCACATCCTGGGCCAACTGTACCTGATAAATCGGCTACGATGGCTTCATGGTAGTGTGTGATCAGCTTGTCACCTCACCATGTACCAAATTAACCCCTTCCCCGCCTGTGAACGTGTACTGTATTTCTGAACTCTTTGTTCATTCAAAGACCAAAGGTCTCAGAGGTCCAAGGAACATAGATGCAAAACTGGTCTCAGCAGAAGATATAGATCCTCATGAGTCCCCGCGATTGCAGTGCCTCTTGCGGATCTGTGTCTCTTGCAGTTGACTAGTGTTCCCTTTTTCTCGGCAGTGAAGGGGTTGATAAAAATAACCAGCATTTCAATACAGTTCACAAAACATATCCACCATATATATCTTGGCGACCATGTTCCAAGTTAATCAATAAAAATAAGAATAATCAAGAAAACACCGAGCATGAAAGTTCAAAGGTGGTGTCAGAATAGCTTGGCGCCTGAAGGCGCCAAGCTATTCTGGTACCACCTTGAACTGTAATGGTCGAACTGCACCGTGTCGTCTGCTGTCCAGGGAATCAATTGGCTTATAAAAAAGAAATGTTCTAAAGCAATAGAGGGTATCTCGTGTGCCGCAGCATACGGTGATTTGTTTTCCGTACCCCCCCCCCCTCTCTCTCTCTCTCTCTCTCTCTCTACCCCCCCCCCCCCACCCCCCCTTCCGTCTTCAAGGGACTGTCTTCGATTTGTCTAGATACCAGTGAAAACCTTCATTTCAGTGCCTTCTACGATTTACTTGTTCGGCTGCATTAGAACTCTCAAAATGTTCGTCTGTATGAGGAGCAAAGAGATATATGTCGCTTTGAGACCTGGCTGATTTGTAAATCTTTGTACGATTTACCTCTTCATTTGTATTCAGGGCTCTCAAAATTCTCGTCTGTATGAGGAAAAGAGAGGTATATGGACCGTGGAAACTTCGTTGATTTATTGTCTTCTACAGTTTATCTCTTTAGTTTTGTTCGGAACTCTCAAAATGTTCGTCTGTATGATGAGCAGAGAGGTATACACTGCTTTGAAATGTCACTGATTTTAAAACCTTCTGTGGCTTACCTGGTAAATCTTACTCTGATCCCTCGAAGATCTCGTATGACCTAAAAGCACAGATGTAAATGGGCGCAGGTCGTTGTTAGCGAAATGTAACGATTCATATTCCCCTTTCTCTTTGCATACATTAGGGACTCATAAAGGAGCGTGCATTTGCAGTTTGAAAAGGTTTGTCGCGAATGCGGGGTTTCATAAGGTTCTGTGCCTCTTGCAGTTGTGTGGTGTTCGCATGTGTTTACCCGGCTGTAAAGGGCTCCGTGTTCGATCCTAGGTCGGGGGACTTTTGGACGAATGTTGACCAACTATGGTCGAGTCAGTGACCGAGTCAGGATCACATCCCCCAAAATTACCAGCCCGGAGAAAGGCTCGGCATTGATCGGGCGTGGCGGGTAAATCATTTAGAAGTAAAGATTTTGTCCTCGCTGGTACACCAACTCCAAGACTTTTTTTCTGACGGTCGGAGAACAGAGCCGATACCTCTTCCAGCAAGAGGCATAGAGTCTCATGAGCTCCTGCATTCTGCAGGAGCTCATGAGAATCTATGCCTCTTGCACATGGAAGTGTCTAGTAGAGACACCAAGTAGAGAGGGTCAACAGTGGCGGTATTATGGACCGGATTTGCGGCTTTTCCCTGCCGATCAGGGGAGTCCCGTACAAAGCGCGCACATACGCAAAAGATGCATAGATCCTCTTGGGTCCACCGCAGCTTGTCGAGGCTGATGAGGTTTTATGCCTCTTGCTGCTGATTAATATCATTATCCTTCAGGGGAAGAGGATATTTTGGCGTATTGTCTAGGATAGAGAGGGGTCTCAGTGTCTCGATCCTTCAGCTAACCCCGGATTGCAGAAAGTGATTACTCGGTAGACCTTCTGGTGCTTTTTGTCTATTTAAAAAATACGGTGGACTTTGAAATGGGGCTGATCGGAGCGCATTCCGGAGCATGCGCATGACGTTTTTGGCGTGCGGGGCAGAAATTCTGGCAAAGAAGTAACAAGATAAAAGTGACGACAAGTCTAGCTACGCAAACCTTGCTAGAGAACGACTTTTTGGCCTTTGAAAACATGGACATGCTATTTAATTCGCCCCACCGCAACCCATCCTAGTCTCTTCTATAAATAGAAGGTACTTCAAAAGACTCAGACTTTGCCTTTCCTCTTGTAGATTTCTTACTATGCAAACTTTGCATTCTAGCGCATTTGTTTTCATAAATGCACAAATTCAGTATGAGTAGACAGGTCAGTAAAGTGCAAGCGCACCCAGTAGAGAGAGGTAGCATGACACAGAGAGGGAGACAAAAAAGACAAAACATAGATAAGAGAAAACATTGAGTAAAGTGCAAAACCTACGGTGTTGGCTGGACTCACCAGCACTGGTGGTCATGATGGGAGGGGGCATGACGGGCAATCCCAGGCCAGGCATGCCGGGACGCAGTGGAGTCAGCAAAGAGGCGGCAGCACTGGGCGTCATGGGCATGCCGCTCGGAGACATGGTGGCCGGAATCATGCCCATGCCCATGCCTATACCCATGCCCATGCCCATGCCCATGCCCATCCCCATGTTCTGGTGCTGCATAGGGTTGCCAGCTGCAGCAGCAAACGGGCCCGTGACAGCTGTGACAGAAGCAGGGAGGGGCTGTGGGGGACCCCCCAGTGTTGGCATGGCAAGGCCAGGTGGACCCTGCAGACAGAATCAGATGAGTGAGTAAGAGTAAAAACAGCATTTTATACTTTCTACTGCACAGTGACTTCTAATCACACCTTATGCTACTGTGTTAGAGTCTAGAATAATTTGTACACACACATACAAATTCAAACGATGTCCTACGAATGTATTATATTCCATATTTTTCATCAGATGACTTAGGAGTAAAAACAGACAACATTTTATACTTTCTACCGCACAATGACTTCTAATCACACCTTATGCAGTGTTAACATCTAGAATAATTTGTACACACACACAAATTTATCGAACAACATCCTATGAATGCATCATATTTCAACAAGGCAAACCCATTATAGCTCTGGTGTATGACCAATTTACATAATTATGTGTGACCTTTGTGACAAGGGCTGGCTTCTGCAGCAGCAAAATCCATGTTTTCTGAAAATGTAAATTTAAGCATTTTTCACACATCTGTCAACCTCCCATGACCTATGTGATGAGTTGACTAAAATTATTATACATAGGAAGGTCTTATCATCAGCTATCTTTGTGCCAAATTTGGTTGAAAAATTTGCAAAAATGTTGATAACTTATCAAAAATTGGCATTTTACACACATTTGCCAACCTCTTGTGACCCTTGAACTTTCCGAGGGGTCATCCAAATTAGTATGCATAGAGAGGTCTTACCATCAAGTATCTCTGTACCAAATTTGAGTTTGAAGTTGTGAATAGTATTTGAGAAAAAACATCTTTTGTCAAAATATGGCAAATTTTTTACCTATTACCCGAGTTCCTGTGACCCATGACCGTTCTAAGGGATCAACAAAACTAGTTTGCATAGAAAGGTCTTTCCATCAGGTATCTCTGTAGCAAGTTTGGGTTTAAAGTTGAAAACAGTTTTCGACAAAAAACATCTTCTGTCAAAATATGGCTATTTTGGACCAATTTCCCGAGCCCTTGACCTCACCGAGGAGATATCCAAATTAGTATGCATATAATATAGTCTTACCATCAGGTATCTCTGTAGCAAGTTTGGGTTTGAAGTTGTGAACAGTATTTGAGAAAAACATCTTTTGTCAAAATATGGCTATTTTTTCCCTGAGCTCTTGTGACCCTTGACCTATCCGAGGGATCAACCAAATTAGTATGCATAGAAAGGTCTTACCATCAGGTACCTTTGTACCAAGTTTGGGTTTGAAATTGTGAATAGTATTTGAGAAAAAATAAATCATGTCAAAATATAGCTATTTTGACCTATTTTCTGATCCCCCGTGACAATGGTGAGAAGTCACTCAAATTGGTATGTCTTGAATAGTCTCCGAGAAAATTTCAACGTTAAAGTTTACCACGGACAAACGACCACTGGCCCACAACATAGACTCACTCGCATATGGGCCAAAAAGGCGGCACAAAGTAAAACACCAAATTGTACACACCAAAGACTGCAGAAATAAATACACAAGTACAATCACTATAACTTTCTACCACCCTTGCTCAGACTTCAAACTACACCATCATAGTACGGCAACCTATAATGGCATGCAAAAGGTACAGATTTCTTCGAGTATCTGCTCTACCATCCCGTCTCATAATTTAACACATATCATACTGAGGCTAAAAGCTTCAAATTTGTACACTGCCATATGCAAGCTACATTACAGTACTTACAGATAAGGATATAGACCAATGGCTTTAGTTCAAGGGTGGTGCCAGAATAGCTTGGCGCCTAGAGGCGCCAAGCTATTCTGACACTACCCTTGCACTATTTTAGTCAAACTTATTTCACACACGGGTGTATTCCGAATGATAAGGGTTAAACTATGCCATTATCCACATGTACTAGACTAAGTATAATCCCCTAAAAATCTGTCATCAGCTAACGAAAGGCATATATTTTCATGAACCCATGCGGCCACGGGGGCTCAAGAAGATCTATATATCTAGCAGATGGTAGTATTTACTATGTAAATGCACGTGAAACACTGTCCTCACCAGCCCAGGAGGCTGCTGCTGAGCATCCATGGCCTGGATTTTAGCGGTTGTGGCTGCAATAGCAACAGCAGCGGCAGTGGGCATGCTAGATGGACCATGGCTGGGCGTCAAAGCATCTGGAGGTGTAATGGCCTGCAAGATAAAAATCCAAATATTATACTAATGGTCAAAACTTAGGGGACACCCCACTTCTTGTGTCATTGTTTATCGTCGCAAGAATGCTAATAAAATACAATATTCTTTCGATGCAAATGGGTTAAAAGTTGACCTTCGACAGTCCACTGTACACTGAACAATAGACAACAATTCATCAATTTCCATGCGTCAACGCTGCATTGAATGCTTGGCTGCAAATGATGGGTACACTTGCTGACTGGACCAGACTTGACTTTTCAAATGAGGGGTGGGTGAACATACTGCTTATTATTTGTGTGGTGTTGTCAGTGCGATAAAAAGTGGCCCTTAAGTTTTGACCATTAGTATAATATGAATAGGTTCATTATCAAGATGGTACAATTTTTTCTTACAGCATATATCCCCACAAACAGCACTATCTCAAGAATGACCCCTGACCTTCAAAAATAATGTAATCAATCAGCCAATCTTATGCGTACAACTACACGTACACCAATAAATAAATCCGCTGTAGTCTTGAAAACTTTTATTTACTGTAACTTACACTCGTGCACAAGAAAATCAAGCAATCGTTTAAAGATCTAAGATTTGATCTCTTTCACAACTGGAAAAGAAACAATAACCAGCGTTTCCCATTTGTTTCTAAACTAAGGGTCCCTGGGACCCTCTGCCAGAAAATTCAAGGGTCCTTTTGTCAAAACTAATGGTCCCTGCATTGAAAGTCTTCACAAAATTTGCTGGCTTATGAAATTGTCTTTAACTTTCACCTCATTCTCAGTCTGCTACTTCCTCCATTTTGCAGCCCTGCGAATCCAGGGCTTCCGTTTTAGTGTGTCTGCGACGCATTAAAACTCAAAATCACGTACAGAAAATGTAAGGGGTAGTCCGATGCACTAAAATTCAGTGCATCTGCATCCAAGATGCATTAATCTTGCGCCACTGTGCGTAACCTAACAGAGGTAGGCGACAGTCTTTCTATTTTTAATGACGAGTTGGTTCGTTTAGACGCTCGCTTGGTCGCGGCTGCATTCAGAAACACGACTCCGGGGTCCGTGCGAATGTAACTGGACGAGCAAACCGTTAGTTTTTAACTGTTTGTTAGTGATAATCGCTTAAAAGAAATTTGCACTTTGACAACGCCATCTCTATGGACAAGCGACAGTACCAGAAATGATACCGTGGGCCGTGTGTGGCACCGCCGCAGCGACTCGCAGTTTTCAGAGTTCATGGCTTTGTTATTTCCATGGCAAAAGCATGACGGCACGCGGAGGACTAGCGCAATGTGCATGGAGGCGAACTCAAAAAGCAAGTCCAGAAATTTTAACAGAAATAAGTTTATCAGTCAGCGTGGACCGAGAGACTCTGTGGAAACTCCTATGACACTTCAGTGTACCCACAAAGCTCGTCTGACTGATCAAGAGCAGCTACAATGGCATGACATGTCGCGTGATCCACGAAGGTCAGTTCACCATGGAGCTCCAGGTCAGAACCGGTGTCAGGCAGGGGTGTTTGCTGTCTCCGTTCCCCTTCCTACTGGCCATAGACTGCGTAATGAAGATGACCACAGAGCACAGACGAAGTGGAATACAGTGGACACTTGGAGCAGAGACTTGGAGATTGACAAAAACCACAGTCAACAGAGTACAGTTGCCTTAAAAGAATTTTGAAAATCCACTGGCCAGAGAAGATCAGCAATGTCAGACTCTGGGAGAGAACAGAGCAGATAACAGCAGAGAATGAAATTGGACGAAGAAGATGGGGATGGATTGGTCACAGTCTGAGAAAGCCAGCTTCCAGCATCACTAGGAAGGCATTGTCATGGAACCCCCAGCGAAAGAGGAAAAGAGGCAGGCCGAGAAACACCTGGCGTCGAGACCTCCAAGCAGACATCAAGAGACTGGGAACCACCTGGAGTAAAATCGAAGGAGAAGCATAGGACAGGAGTCGCTGGAGGTCTCTCGTCGACGGCCTATACCCTGGGAGGGGTGATAGGCGTAAGTAAGTTTGTCACTTCGATCCATCTTCTGGCATGCAGGTATTAGGCAAAAGCTCTAAAATTGGAGAAATACGTCTTTCAGGTTAAATGGGTCTAAACCAACTTTTAAGTACATTAGTTCACACACAAACACACAGAGACTGAGAGTTGGTTATCAATCTGCTTTCAGCAGAAAAGGCTGATGCTCAGTCAGCTACTGTTTAGTTTCCAGGGTCACCCTGGTCAGCCCACAGGGTGGGTTTTCCCCTCTATTCTGGGGCACGTGTTTCTCTCTACCCATGGTCCATTCACCTGTATTTTCCTTTTTTAAACTCCCCCTACTGTCTGCGCTTGCTGTAGCTCTTGCTATTGGATAGGTGTTGCTAAAATTAATGGTCTTAGGTTTATTTAGCCTATTAGACCGGCTGGCGACATACATTCAATATTTTGTTTAGTTTATTTTTTTTCACAAGCAGTGCAGGCACGTCCTGAGAAAAGTATTGTTGCTGTCGGGACAACCTACCTATATTCTCTGTTACAATACATCATCAAATGATCATATAGATAAATACATATACAGTGTTAATTTTTTTCTTAAATGTATGGGGTCAGATCTAGCGCGGCAGATTCAGTTTACAGTTGCCTGAGGGTTAGCAGGATTTCCCAGGGGGTCACAGAAATGATGAAGTCTTAGATGATAATAATAATAATACATAGTATTTATATGGTGTATTAAAATTTCTCATATTTATAATATAACGCAATGCGCAGGACATAGCCACAAACTGAACCCAACACCACATTCCCTCAAACTGTACATACACAGAACATTCACGTGGTGCTAAGGGCAAGCTCAAGCTTACTTACTTACGCCTGTCACCCCTACCCGGCGTGTGTGTGTGTGTGTGTGTGTGTGTGTGTGTGTGTGTGTGTGTGTGTGTGTGTGTGTGTGTGTGTGTGTGTGTGTGTGTGTGTTTGTGACAGCGACTGGAGCCTGCGTTTGAGGACGGACAAGCTTGACATTTTAGAATATTGTCCTTAAAAGAATTATCTCCAGTCCTTTTCTTCGATTTTTTTTTCATTAACATGCTCATTGGCGAGAAATGGCCATTTCACAAAAACCAGTTGATCCACACCGGAGTCCGTAATTTATCTTGTTTTTACTATATATTTTGCGTGTAACTAGATGAAAGGGAGATATTGAATGAGTTCGTTAACCAGCATTATACTTCTTGAACGTTTTGAGTGATAATTAAATATTATTTTGAAAAAAAAATCCATTTTTACGTTTTTACGTGTTCTCAATAATCGCATGATTTTTTGTATACGGTATTTACATAAGCCTACAGGTTGTCTCGGCTGTCGGGTACGATTAGGTCAGTTGTGACCTGTATGCCCTTGGTGTGAAAATCAGACAATGTTCTGCACCACCTTTTAGTACTCATTTGTAAAACAGCTAACAGATAACTTTAATTTTTCTTTTACGAAAAAAATATCTTCTCATTATTACCCGCATGATTTTTCATAAACAGTGTTTGCATAAGCCTGCTGTTTGTCCCGGACCTGGGGTAGGATTAGGTCAAATTGTGACCTGTAAGCCCTAGGGCGTGAAAATCAGCAAGAAAATTGCAAAGTTGATTCTCTGGTACGTCAAATGTTAGTACCGCGATGAGTGACGTATAACATCGAGTCGTCACAATGAACACAGCGTCGTGGGACAAATGATGCCATGACGTGAAGCTTGAAGTGACGTCATTTCGCTGTTCGTGCTATTATTCTTCTTCAGAATAGCTATGCTACGCCAGACCACGGAGCTTACGAATGGCGGGAATCGCCGTGTGTCGGTCTTTATTTTCGTGTGCCAGTGTGTGTGGATCAGAGAGTGGGTTAGAGTAGAAGCAGATGGATTCCTGTCGCTACACGAGCCCACAGAGCGTACTAATGGCGTTAAACGCCGTGTGTCCGTCTTTATTTGTGTGCGCCGACGTGTGTGTTGATCAGAGGTTGGCTTAGAGAGGAGGGAAATGGATCAGCTTAATATATGAACAACTCTGAATGTTCCTAAAAGATAAACGCATCTGAGCTTCAAACTATACGGTAGACTTTGGGATGAAATCCTCATCTTGTTTGTTTGTGTGTCATCGCTAGGACTATGCCTCGCAAGATGCAATATGTTGTTTTCAATGTTATGAGTCGTCTTAAACTCACAAGCAACAAGAAAATCAACAGGCTTCATAAATGAAAAAAATAGTTTAACTCGTTCAGTGCCGAGAAATAATGTGAACATCACCCAACTGCAATAGGTATAGATCCTCATGAGCCCCCGCAGTTGCGGGGGCTCATGATGATCTATGCCTCTTGCTGACACCAATTTGAATCCATGTTCTTGGGATATCAAGTGTGTTTTGGTCGGGAATTAACGAAGATTTTAGCAATAGAGTCTGCGTCAGCTGGGACCGAACGGGTTAATAAAATAATGTTCTCCCTCACTCTGAAATGACCCTCATTGCTTGCACGGCGTGACACGGAAACAACTAAGGCTGTTCATCTTTCAAAATAGACATATATCAACGAGACTTAAGACAGGTACTGCTGCGCATGTAAATGTGTTCCAGAACTTCACTAGGTGTGAATGCTGATCCTGGCAAATCTGCTGGAAAAAAATAACTTTTCCTTATCTTTCCAGCCATGGGTTATCTTTTCCTGCCCTACCCAACAAACAAAAAAAAGATGTCTGATCGACTCGGTGAGCTATTAACATTAACAATGGCAGCGCATTCACTTCGATTGCAATTCATTGTGCCGTTTCAGAGAACTAACCAACCCAAAGAAAAGAGACATACATTGTTAAACCATTACCTTATTGGCAAGAGACATAGAATCCTCGGCAGGGGCTCATGAGAATCCATGCTTCTTCTTGACAGTAGGGTTGTTGTTGGAGACCTGCAGATCGAAGGTGAGCTAAATTTGTCCCCGAAAACAACGCCGGATCAGGAAACGCTGTGACAGTTTAATCGCAGGTCAGTTAGCAAAGAGTTCTCGGACCGTCGACGGTCGCTGTTGGCCCGCCAGCAGCAGCCGATGTCGGCCCGAGACGCCTTTGCTTACTGGGAGTGACGTGGATTGGCTGCTACAAGCTATGACGTCAAGGGTGGTCGAGACACCTAATTATTGTATCACCTGAGTTTGGACTTCCTTATGCGGGAGTTCTGCGACTTTTGCGTGGGAGACCTGGAAGATGCTCAAATCCTTACATGAGATTCTGTGGTCTATTGTGAGACAGTAGAATTGTTTTTGCAAGAAAAGAAAAATGGTGTAGAAAAACAGCTGCTCTGTGAAAAGAAGTCTTTAAAGGACAAAAAGTGTCGCCTGGTATTGAAGACAGTTAGGTGCGGGCTACAGGCATCTTTGATGACTAGTGATCTTGACTAGTGATCTCTAGTTTATAAAGGCGGTCGCTCAAGTCATGTTCTGCTGTACCTGGGATAAGCTTTAAGATTATCGAGACTGTGCGTGCTGGTCTGTGATTTTGGACCTTACGGCTGAAAGCCGTAAGGTCCGAAATCGCAGACCAGCACAGAAATATCGGTCCATATGATCTGCTGAAGTTTGTTGACCATATTAGAGAGTTCTTTCGTCAGCAAGCTGGCTAGATACTGATGAGCTTCTGTACTAGGGTACAGTGTTCTGTGTATCACCTGACTTACCTCGTGCCCTCCACCCCCCCCCCCCCCCTCACCCAGGACACGCCCGGTCAGCATGATCTCCACGCTTGTTATCTCCTTGGATTCGCTACCGCTTATCAGCCGCAGCGAATCGAGGAAGACAACCAGGTTGCATGATCGTCACAGAGTGTGTGTGTATATATATATATATATATATATATATATATATATATATATATATATATATATATATATATATATATATATATATATATATATATATATATATATATATATATATATATATAAATTTTAAAAACCTAATCCGTGATCGCTGGCTCTATTTAGTGCGCAGGACTCGGTGACCTTGACCTCTAGAACATGCATTATTTGGTCGAACGAACGAACGCCTTTTGTCGGCAAGACGTGGAGAAGACGCTCCTGAGCCTCTGCACCCTGTCTCGTGGTCATAGGGGGCGTCGTGAGGAGCTGTGCTTGTTTCTAGCCATCCAAGCTCCAGCTTGTTATCTTATTAGCTCCTTTCTTTCGTTGAGCATGTGAGTATGTCTCCGATGCAGCAGTCCATTGGACGTTTAACCCATTCAGCCCGACGGCCGTATTTCCCAAATTTTGGAGGTGTCATCTAATGACTATGCACCAGTTGCAGGAGATGGATCGACCATGATCATTCAAGGGCAGTGCCAGATTACCATGATAATTCAAGGGCAGTGCCAGATTAGCTTGGCGCCGACAGGCGCCAAGCTAATCTGGCACTACCCTTGAATTATCATGGTCGACCCATCTCCTGCTGTAGTGTGTCAGGCCTGAACGGGTTAAGCCTTTTAACCCTTTCAGTGTCAGTTGACGCAGACTGCGTTTCTGCAATCTTCCATAATTCAAGACCATCAATCTCTAGCTGTGCAAGGAACGTGGATTCAAAGTGGGATCAGCAGGAGACATAGGTCCTCATGAGCCCCCCCCCCCCCCCGCAACTGCGAGGGCCCATGAGGATCTATGTCTCTTGCAGTTGGGTGGGGTTAACATTTACTCGACCCTGAACTGGTTAAGACCCAAAATGTGACTGCCAGACGTGTTGAAACGCTGAGAACATCGCCGCCGACGAAGAGTGTTCGGCCGGTGCAAATCGTGAAACAAGAGGTTGTAATGAAGTAAGAAGGCACCGCATTCATGGCATCTGGTTTTCTTGTTTTCACTGGCCGAAAACTCTTCGTTCTTTCTTCTTGTTTGTTTGTTTGTTTGTTTGTTTGTTTGTCACCAGAGGCATGACCTGGTCGTTTAACTCTTTGTGCGCCAGAAAAAAAGTCATTTTAAGGTGGTCGTCACGTTGGTTGAAATACATCGGAAGCTAAACTGAAATAGCTATTTGGACTGCGTGCCATCGAACGACTTCGCCTTCTAAGAGGCAGAGCCAAAATGTCGCGCAAAAAAAAACAACACTCGCCATGCTAGCCAATGAGTCCTGCGTGAACCTCGGGCGGTGGCCGACGACGATGACAGCTCAAGGGTGGTGCCTGATTAGCTTGGCGCCTGAAAAGGCACCAAGCTAATCAGGCACCACCCTTGAACAGCCCCATAGACTGTCCAGACACACACACGTTCTACAGGTTGTGTGACCTGTTCCCTGTAGCTGACGCTGTAGAGTTTCTCCCTCGAACACTCTCATATGGACAGCCCGGTCTCCTCTATAAACGCTGCCGTGCGCCGCAGGTTCTCCAGGCCTCCATAGAGCTTGCGGGACACCTCTGTCTCCTCCGGCCAGTGACTCCGTCTGAGGGCTGTGAACGTGGGGGCAGGACTGTAGAGTTTTAACCCTTGGACTGCTACTGACGATACCGCCCGGCGGAAAAGACGCGTGGCTACGCGTAGCAGCCGCCAAGGGGTTACAAAGACCAAGCTGTGAGTGTGTGGCCCGGTGTCGTGATGTCAGGAAATCTCACGGTTGCCTTTGATCTCAGGTACAGGCCCCGGTGTCAGTTCCAGACTAGGCTTTGTTTCGTGCAGACGCGGTAATGACGGCGTGCTGCTCCGTGATTTTGCACCCTTGCTGCTGCGCTGTCGTGATATTTGCGTGCCTTGGGCCGGTGATTTTGGAGCTTACGTCTAGAAGCCGTAAGGTGCAAAAATCAGAGACAGGTGCGTGGAGCTGCAGCGATCGATTTCGGTCAGTGGTGCGCCGTTTTCAACGCGACATACGCTGCCAGTGGACACCAGCCTGTGTTTTGTAAATCATTATGAATTCAGCGGGGGGCGGGGGGGGGGGGGGGGGGATCCCAGACGGTCATAGGAACGTGGATTGAAACCGGGTCTCAGCAAGAGGCATAGATCCTCATGAGCCCCCGCTACGTAGATTCAGGTTCTGTTTTTGGAGCAAGATAGTCCAATGTCGTGAAAGGTCAGACCAGTATAGCAACAACTGCAACAGAGCACGTTTGTACTCATTTGACTTTTGTTTCACGTCAACGGCTTTTGTCACAAATCGGTATGTTTGATGCTGAAGGCAGATGCCAGAAGAGGTACGTGTACGTGACAGGAAGGTCCAAAATCACAGAACAGCTCACAACTGTGGCCAATCTTTACAAGCGAGTGACATATTTAGATTCATATTCAGGAAGTCTGTTGTTTTTTTGTTGTTGTTGTTTGTTTTTTGTTTTTTTTGTGGGGTTTTTTTGGGGTTTTTTTTTTTTTGTTTTTTTTTTTTTTGGGGGGGGGAGGGGGGGGGAGGAGGCAAGATTGTCATTGTGTTTTACAAAAGACAATAAATCCACATTTAATAAAAGCAAGAATTTCATTACATTACAGTGAAAATCTCGATTTACTCAAAAAATGCGCTTACTGTCTTTTTCTTTCACAGTGATGAGCTCATCCGTCTGCAATTACCGTTTGAAAAAAAAAAATCTCTTTTAAATGGAAGTTGCTGGCTAATCATTGATTATATGTGTGCTGGTCTGTCATTTTTTAGCTTTCGGCCTGGGGCCGTAAGGTCCAAAATCACAGACCAGCAGAGATGAAGACACTCTAGCTGTACAAAAATGTTTGGAGCGAGAAAATCGTCAACTAGTTGTGAGGAGGGGACGTAACCCGAGCCGCCTCACTGGGACCTGCCTCAGATTGATGTCCCCCTTGCCGCTAGGCGGATCCTGAACACGCGCAGTCTACCATTCATACCCTTCCATCTGCAGTCTGTTTTGCTGGTCCTTGCCGCAGCAGTATTGGTGGATGAAACCAAGGTACTATGAATGGATCTGGATAGTTCAAAGGTAGTGCCGGAGTAGCTGCTGGCGGTAGGTTCACGGAGCAGCCTACGTTTACGGCCCACGGGTCAGTTGCTTGAGTGAGCTTAGTCCTTGAGTGAGTGAGTGTCCTTGAGCTTGAATGAGCTTAGTCCTGCGCCTGTCACTTTGCAAGGTGCTCCGCTATAGCGCCACGACACTCACCCCGCTATAGCGCCACGACACTCACCCCGCTATAGCGGAGCATCTTGCTTAGTGACTGGCGCAGGACTAAGCTCACTCATGCAACAGGCCCCAGAGCTGTAAGGTCCAAAAATCATAGACCGGCACACAAATCCATCTCGCAGATAGTGTCCTCGGTGGCATGTGGCAGATCCTGGAGCGACTTGGCTGTCCCCCAAAGTTCCTAAGCATGATCGTCCAGCTCCACGAGGACCAGCAAGGCCAGGTTAGACTCAACAGTAACCTCTCAGAACCATTCCCCATTATCAACGGCGTGAAACAGGGCTGCGTGCTCGCACCAACCCTCTTCACCATCTTCTTTAGCATGATGTTGAAGCAGGCCACAGTAGACCTCGACGATGACGATGCAGTGTACATCAGGTATCGTCTCGATGGCAGCCTGTTCAACCTCAGACGACTGCAGGCCCACACCAAAACCCTAGACCAACTGATTCGTGAGCTGCTCTTTGCTGATGACGCTGCCCTTGTTGCACACACAGAGAGAGCCTTGCAGCGCATCACATCCTGCTTTGCAGATGCTGCCCAGCTCTTTGGACTCGAGGTCAGTCTGAAAAAGACAGAGGTACTACATCAGCCGGCACCCAAGGTAGAGCATCGCCCTCCCCACATCACCATCGGCGAGTCTGAACTGAAGTCAGTACACCAGTTTACCTACCTTGGCTGCATCATCACGTCGGACGCCAAGCTGGACAAGGAGCTTGACAGCAGGCTGGCAAAAGCGAACAGCGCTTTTGGGCGACTTTTCAAGCGGGTGTGGCACAATCAACAGCTGAAAACGGGCACCAAGATCAGTGTGTACAGAGCTGTCGTCCTCACCACCCTGCTGTACGGTTCCGAGTCCTGGGCCCTCTACCGCAACCAACTACGACTCCTCGAACGCTTTCACCAGCGCTGCCTGCGTACCATCCTGGGCATTCACTGGAGTGACTATGTCACCAACGTCGAGGTCCTTGAACAGGCAGAAACTATGAGCATCGAGGCTTTGTTGCTGCGGACACAGCTTCGCTGGGCGGGGCACGTCTCCAGGATGGAGGATCATCGCCTACCCAAGATCACTCTGTTCGGCGAGCTTGCTACTGGACACCGTGACAGAGGGGCACCAAAGAAGAGATACAAAGACGGTCTCAAGAAGTCACTTAGTGCCTGCCAAATCGACCACCGCCAGTGGTCTTCGCTTGCTGCGGACCGTGACACCTGGCGCTCCACCATCTACAAGGCAGCCGTCTCCTTTGAGGACTCTCGCAGAGCTAACCTTAAGGACAAACGGCTCAGGAGAAAAAACCGAGTTGCCGTAACTCAGAACCCTGACCAGACCTTCCCCTGCAGCCACTGCGGTCGAACCTGCCTGTCCCGGATTGGCCTCCGCAGCCACGAAAATGCCTGCAGACGTGGGCAAGCCCTATAGAATCTTCGTTCGCGAAGTCAAGCCAAGAGATTACTATGAATGGATCTGGATAGTTCAAAGGTAGTGCCGGAGTAGCTGCTGGCGGTAGGTTCACGGAGCAGCCTACGTTTACGGCCCACGGGTCAGTTGCTTGAGTGAGCTTAGTCCTTGAGTGAGTGAGTGTCCTTGAGCTTGAATGAGCTTAGTCCTGCGCCTGTCACTTTGCAAGGTGCTCCGCTATAGCGCCACGACACTCACCCCGCTATAGCGGAGCATCTTGCTTAGTGACTGGCGCAGGACTAAGCTCACTCATGCAACAGGCCCCAGAGCTGTAAGGTCCAAAAATCATAGACCGGCACACAAATCCATCTCGCAGATAGTGTCCTCGGTCCTCCTCAGTCATGGCACTACGAGAGCCCTACTACCTGCTCTTTTAATCCCTTCTTTGCCATTGATCGCAGATTGTGTCACTGAAATCATTAGTAATTCAAGGTCGGGAGCCCAGCCGCCCAGAGATCATGGTGACATAGTGCTTTCAACAAGAGGCATAGATCTTCGTGCGCCTTAGCAATTGCGGGGCCTCATCAGGGTATATATCTCGTGCTGTTAAATTGTGTTCAGTTTTACTCGGCATTGAAGGGGTTAAAGTGTGTGTTTAAGAGAGAGAGAGAGATGAGAAGGGCAATCAGGGTGGCCAAGTATATGCCGTGCCGTGTCCAGAGGAACATTCATTCAGGCACTCAAACCGGGAAATGATAACTAGTCTTCAGCCGGTATCCCCGGTCTGAAAGAGGCAAAGATTCTCATTAGCCCTTGCAGCTTTCAGGGCCCTCATGAAAATCTATCCCCCTTGCTGTTGGAAA
The DNA here is from genome assembly GCA_036245525.1 of Semisulcospira habei. Classification (NCBI taxonomy): domain Eukaryota; kingdom Metazoa; phylum Mollusca; class Gastropoda; family Semisulcospiridae; genus Semisulcospira; species Semisulcospira habei. The sequence goes on along the minus strand of BTPG01000008.1, from coordinate 76,951,219 downwards.
CCTGCCCCATTTATTCCCATTTCTGTTCTTCGGACGCAAAGTCAGTTGCATGAGTGAACTTAATTGCTCCTGTGCCAGCCACTACGCAAGGTGCTCCGCTATATCGCGGAGCACCTTGCTTAGTGGCTGGCGCAGAGAATTGCCCACTCATGCAACTTGTCCCCAGGAAGTCAAGCGAGAGCCCAAATTGGGAAGTAATGACGAAAATTGATGAAAACTATCAAACACAGAAAAGAGAGTCAGGGAGAGACATCGATTGGGCCTGAAATTTCCAGATGCAAAACCTACTTCCTTTGAACAGCAAGAGACATAGATCAGGCGCCGCTGTCGCAGCGGCTCATGAGGATCTGTGTCTCATGCTAGCTAGAGTTGGATCAGATCTGTGGCATGAGTGTTCAACAAGTGAAGGAATTCGTTTGGGTTTTGACGGCGAACGGGTTGGAAATGAGAACTGCACTTCAGGTGACATCGCGAAGTGTGATAGTAACTAGGGTATAATCATTCTGCAATGTGAGTCCGTGAATCAAGCGCTGTGCTGTTTAACAGTCATTGCTTGAAATCGAGATCACCTTCCTCATGTGAGAAAATGTAGAAAAATATGGGTTTCTGCATCAGCTTGACTTTTATTTTTACCACCGTTTTGTTTAATTTTTTTTAAAGAAGATTATGACGAGCTTTCCAAGTGATCATTCAAGGGTAGTGCCAGATTAGCTCGGCGCATTAGGCGCCGAGCTAGTCTGGCACAACCCTTGAATTATCAGGGCTGATCCATCTCCTACTGTAGTCCGTACTTCACCCAGGTGGAGCGAGTAATGGGGTTTATAAGCCTCACCCTTGACTCCCTCCCATCTAAATGTATGTTGTTTTATTGCCATTTAGCACGTTATATGTAGTTCCTATTTCTGTAGAAATCTTCCTCAACGTTGGTGGCTTTGATAACTACACTGTTCGCTCGATGTTTGTTTTTTTCTTTGAACGCGCCTGTGCGCACGCAGAAACACACACTCACACACACGCACGCACGCACGCATGCACGCACGCACGCACGCACGCACGCACGCACGCACGCACGCACGCACACACACACACACACACACACACACACACTTGCACACAAGCACAAGCACACTCGCTCACTCCAAGCAAACTCAAAGAAAATAAACACACAAACACCCCGTGGCCAGAAATAGAGAAAAATGACTTTCAATTACCGCTGCGTCACCAGGGGAGACATACATCAGCCACGGAGCGATCACTACACGATAAACTCGCGCTCTCGACTGGAAACAATTCCATTTGAAAAATGAGCTGTTTGACCCTGAATCCGCACCGCCCAATACCCAGCACAGTAAGCAAAGGTTGTCGGTACGACGACGGCCGTCGTAGGCCCGAAAACGTTTTGCCACTGGGGAAGACACCGGTTTTGTTACAACGTGACCATCATCACAAAACTTGTAGGCGACTCTTGTCTTCACGCGTTTTGTGACAATGTGTATGGTTGTCACAAAATACGTGAGTTTCCAGGAGGGTTTTTTTTTTTTTTTTTTTTTTTTTTTTTTTTGTCAACAAAATATTTTTTTTTTCACAAAGCGCGTGTGGACTCCCGAAAAGTCTGCGCTAATAGACAAAAGACAGTAGGTTCATTTTTATGAAAAGCGAGATTTTTAATTGCATTGCGATGAAAATCTCGCTTTTCACAAAAATGGACATGCAGTCTTTTGTCTTCCTACTAAGCAAGGTGCTCCGCTATAGCCCGTTGCATGAGTGAGCTTAGTCCTGCGCCATCCACTATGCATAGTGACTGGCGCAGGCCTAAGCTCGCTAAACTCGGCAGGAGTGTCCTGGAACTCTGTAAGAGTTGCCACATTGTCACAAATCGCGTTACACTTAAGCGGTTTGACCCGACTCCGCTCCGCCCAACTCCCAAGACGTGGAGGTGGCGAAATTGCTTTGCTGTTCTAGTCGCAGGCAGAATCCAGAGGTAAAAGGACAGTAGCCTACGGTAGATGAACTCCAGCAGGAGGCAGCATCGGCTCGTGAGAATCTGTCTCTTGCAGATAGATTTTGACGTATGGAGCCATTGTGGTTGAACACGACAAAATTTAACAGCAAGAGGCAACTGAAGACGTCAAATTGTATATTTTTTTATGCAAGTGACGTTAGAACATGTCAAAATGTGTCTGCTGAACACGTCAAATTGCATGAATGCATGTTAGGGCTGAACACGCCACACTTTATCTGCAAGTTTCGGCTGAACACGCCACACTTTATCTGCAAGAGACGGCTGAACACGCCACACTTTATCTGCAAGTTTCGGCTGAACACGCCACACTTTATCTGCAAGTTTCGGCTGAACACGCCACACTTTATCTGCAAGAGACGGCTGAACACGCCACACTTTATCTGCAAGTTTCGGCTGAACACGCCACACTTTATCTGCAAGTTTCGGCTGAACACGCCACACTTTATCTGCAAGAGACGGCTGAACACGCCACACTTTATCTGCAAGAGACGGCTGAACACGCCACACTTTATCTGCAAGTTTCGGCTGAACACGCCACACTTTATCTGCAAGAGACGGCTGAACACGCCACACTTTATCTGCAAGAGACGGCTGAACACGCCACACTTTATCTGCAAGTTTCGGCTGAACACGCCACACTTTATCTGCAAGTTTCGGCTGAACACGCCACACTTTATCTGCAAGAGACGGCTGAACACGCCACACTTTATCTGCAAGTTTCGGCTGAACACGCCACACTTTATCTGCAAGTTTCGGCTGAACACGCCACACTTTATCTGCAAGAGACGGCTGAACACGCCACACTTTATCTGCAAGTTTCGGCTGAACACGCCACACTTTATCTGCAAGAGACGGCTGAACACGCCACACTTTATCTGCAAGAGACGGCTGAACACGCCACACTTTATCTGCAAGAGACGGCTGAACACGCCACACTTTATCTGCAAGTTTCGGCTGAACACGCCACACTTTATCTGCAAGAGACGGCTGAACACGCCACACTTTATCTGCAAGAGACGGCTGAACAATTCAGAATGTACATTATATATTCAAGTTACGGCTCAACATGTCAAAATGTATCTTCAAGAGACGGCTGAACACGTCAAAATGTGTTTTTCCAAGATACGACTGAACACGTCAAATTCTGTCTACAAGAGACGACTAAACACGTCAAAATGTATGCAAGTTACGGCTGAATACGTCAAAATGTCTCTCTAAAAGAGAAATAGAGTCAGTCCGACCGATGGAGCCGATCAGTTTGCTGCTGTCCGGATGCGGCACGTCTCCAATGAGTTAACTCTTTCGCAACGTGCCGCATCCGGACTCGCGGCGTAAAGCCGCGAATCCGGATGAGGCACGTCTCGAATAAGTTAAAGAACTGCTTCGATCTAGCTAGAGAAGGTCCCAGTGGTAGAGCAATGACGTGGGGAGATCGCTGCTCATTCAGCCATGACACCCCATGTAGACCGGTCGACCATGATAGCTGACTGGTAGTGCCTGGACAGCCGCCGACTATAATAGCTCAGGGGTGGTGCCTGAATGTCTTTCGACCTTTATGAATAGTACCTGAAGATCATCCGACATGATAGTTTAAGGATAGTACCTGGGCATCTTCCGACCATGATAGTTCCAGGGCAGTGCCTGAATATCTTGGCATCTCCAGGCGCCAAGATATTCAGGCACTACCCTTGAACTATCATGGTGGGTTAATCTTCTATTCTGATTTGTAATCGCCTTCTTCAGTCAAGATATACAGCTAGGCACTACCCTTGAACTAACATGGTTTATCTATCTTCTTCGTCTGATATGTAATCATTTTAGGGCACCCGTCAAATCCATACAAGTTGGCCTTGGGCCTCAATGAGAGAGGTGAATGAAGAGACGGAAAGTACGAGATGAAAAAGAGTTTGTCCGTTCCCAGGTTGACTGGATCTCTATTCATGGCCGCAGCTTGCTGTGACATAACCTTTGATTTTTTTTCTTTCTTTTTTCTTTTCGCATTTCCTAAGTTTGAGTTGTCTTTGATTCTGCTAGTCTTTGAGTCAGCGATAACGTTCACTGCTGGATCGACCAATCTAGGTCAAGGTCAGTGATCAAGATCACGGCTTTGTCAGCCTAGCGCGGCGCCTGGCACTATGCTTCAGCTGTCACGGTCGGTCCTAGATCCGTTTGAAACAGAGAGAATCCCCACCCCACCCCACCCCCACCCCGGGTTTAACACTTCCGCAGCTATTGATGCGGGGCGCTTTGAATGAGTTAATATCCGACAGCAGCAAAGTTGTACGCAGGACGTAACAGTGATTTGAAACGGAGTTTTCAGACGAATGAAAAAAAAAAAAAAAAAAAAGCAAATTCAGTTTAAAATCATGGTTATGTCGTCCCCCAGCCTGTCGTTTCCGCAATGTCTGGTCCTGGTATGAAGGTGACAGGAATAACTCCTTTAAAAAAAAAAATCAGCTACATTATTGTGCGGCATACATTCTGGTGCATCCTAAAAAGATCACGAAGAGATGTCTGACAGGAAATAACGTTATTGCCAAAGAGCTGAGTACCCCATACAATTGCGTCATGTGAGCCTCGACTTTATGTTCTGTTTTTATGTTTCCGCATTTTACGTCATACAGCAAAAGACGTCCACGCAAGCGCAAGATCGTCAAGAAATCTGGTCATTTCACATGCAAATTTACATGTATTACCGGCGCATGATTTGCATAAACCTCTTGTTATTGCAGCACGGAACGTAGAATCGTGTGCAGGCAGTAAAAACGCGCCGGTCCATTTAGACCAGCTTGCCAGACTGCAGTCGCAGACTTAAACCCGAATAACTATTATCAATCTGATGATGTAAATGAAGCCTGAAGTTTTGCTAGCAAGAGGCACGGATTTGCAAGAGGGGCTCAGGCTGCAGTGACCCATGAGGATCTGTGCCTCTTGCAACGCAAAGTGGTGGCTAGGGTTAATTTTTGCAAAATACAGCGAAGATGTCAGACATTACTTGCTTAACCCCTTCACTGCCACTGATCGTACACTGCAACCCGAAATCTGTGTCAATTCAAGGCGAAAGAGCCCCACCCGTCCCATCAACAATGGATACAAAGTGGTTTCAGCAAGAGGCATAGATCCTCATGAGCCCCCGCAATTGCGGGGGCTCATGAGGATCTATACCTCTTGCAGTAGTGTGGTGTCCATTTTGTTCTCGGCAGTAAAGGGGTTAGGACAGACGGAGGTTCTGGACAACCCAGCTATGCATTGGCCTCCTTCTAAGAAAATCAGATAGAAAAACAGAGATGGACTGGTAAAAGACACAGGAGTCTTGCACTGCCTTGCAACGTCCAAAGTTCATGAGCATCTATGATTTGTGGGGCTGAAGAAGCTCGATCACTCGAAGGTCACCTCCGCCATTGGGAACACAGGTCACAGATGTACAGTGCCTTCAATCAAGAGATAGGCGACGGGCCTCCAGGTGCAGCTTTGATCGTTGCTTTATGTTGCCTAGATAGGAAATTATTTTCCTTTCGACGGTAAGTTGTTTCTGTTGTTAACTTGTATTTTTATGTACTAGCTTTAGTCAAGTAGGAATTTAATAAAAGAACATATTACTAGTGTGTTCAGGAGACATAGGGTTGTCTTAGCATTCTGTTTTTGTCAGGGAGGTTCGGGTCGGGATGAGGCCACTGGCGCCGGCCATTAGATACCTTGGCGACGGGCTTCACCCGTACCAAATCATATATGCCTGTTTGTTTTCTTTTTTGCTTTTGATTGCAAGCAGTGGCTTGGAATACACGATAGTCGCTTGATTGGGTTTTCATAAAGTGTTTAGTTCTTGATCTTTTACTCCGATTGATGCGGTCGTGTTGGAAGGCTTAACGCTGTCCTAAAAGAAGAAAAAAACGAGAAAAAAATACAAAAATAGAAATTACACCACCCCTCTTCCTCCGTCACCAAGAGGCATAAACCCTCTACAGCTCCCGCTAAAGCGGGGTCTATATAGAGGGTTTGTGCCTCGTGCTTGACCATTTGCTTCTGTTCTTTACACAGAGAAAGTCCTCGGGAGTTTAGAATATGGTACTCTCGGCATTTGTTCCTCATGACTCGCTGCTGGAAAGACATCTTCTGACGTTAGAGCCCGTGTTAGATCAGAGCGGTGTGGGATCATTTAGAAAGAAGCGTCAGCGGTTTGTGGTGTGGATGCAGGAAATATGCGCTTCACAGGGGAGGTCAAACCGGGGTGCTCGATACACATGCTACTTAACCCATTAAGTGCCGGATAAAGTTGAAGAATATTCATCTGCAAGAGACATAAATCAATCCTCATGAGCGACTGCGGGGGTTCATGAGGATTTATGTCTCTTGTTAGTCCTATGGTTTTTTTTTTATGCCTGTGTTTGGCCCCCGTTACATTCTATTCTTCACTTCAATGTTGGTCAGTAAGTGTGCAGTGATTTCGGACGTGCATTTTGCCTCCGCTAACAGCTCAGGGGATGAAGGTCAAAGAATCCTGTTTTACGATGTTTTATCAATTTACAGTCTTCAAGGGGTTCTTGATTCACAAGCTGAGATCTATTAACGCCCTTTTACGATGTTTTATCAGTTTAGAGTTTCAAGCTCGCCCTAATCTAGTATCGTAAATAGTGGAACAGGAGATGTTATTGCTATGTGAGAGAGTCTTACATCGGTGTTTAGGTGATACTGAGAATCTCACTCGAGTGGTTTTAAAACCTTATCCTGCGAGCGAAAGCGAGTAGGATCAGGTTTTAAGATCACGAGAGTGAGATTATCAATATCACCTAAACGCCGATATAAGAATCTATTTCTTACTCACCTTTTTCTTGGCTTAAATCCGATGTGAGCTGGTTTTCGGCACACGTCTAACCTCAACTCATATGTATGCAAACCAAGGGGAATCACAGCGCTGGACAGACAACAGTTAGATCCCCTGCCCCCGCCTATCAGGCACCCAATCGCCAGCCCACAGAGAAATACGCAGGTATAGAATAAGACGATCATTTCCATCCTCTAACGAATGGATCAGGTCTCTTATATAACCCATGTCTTTCTCCGGAACTTAGGAAGTGGGCAGGAGAAACATACATACACAAACATGAACATGGGTTATATAAGAGACCTGATCCATTCGTTAGAGGATGGAAATGATCGTCTTATTCTATACCTGCGTATTTCTCTGTGGGCTGGCGATTGGGTGCCTGATAGGCGGGGGCAGGGGATCTAACTGTTGTCTGTCCAGCGCTGTGATTCCCCTTGGTTTGCATACAATTCTGCCAGCGCTAGCCTCACCTATCTGGTTTGTGAGTAACCTCAACTCAGCCGCCATTGTATCTTTGACAAAGAACATGACGTCATTTACTTTGTATTGTGACGTGGATATTTTGGATGTCAGGTAAATGTTCCTACATGTTGACGTAATAGCGAAATACATGACGCCAAAGTTCCAGTCGTCAATGGCGTCATTGCGCGTGACGTGAAAGTAGGTCAAGTTTCAATATCGTGTGTGCCAATACCTTTTTTGTTGACCAGATTTACTACAAAACAATGCTGTGCACATGTGTCCGTTCATGCACCAGGGCTGTTTCACCCACGTGTGATACAGCCAAGTTATATGACACGTGTGTGATACAGCTTTTCCCTCAAAGGCAGGCCCCCACCCGGGTCTGCCCTGGGGGACTTGGGTGGGATTATCTACTTTTTTCGTTCCCAGTGTCACCCTGGTCAGCCCCACAGGGTGGGTTTTCCCCTCTATTCTGGAGGCATGTGTTTCTGTCTACCCTTGGTCCATTCACCTGTATTTTCAGTTCCTTTTTTAAACTCTCCCTACTGTCTGCGCTGCCTGTAGCTCTTGATATTGGATGTGTGTTGCTAAATGGTCTTAGCTTTATTTAGCGTATTAGACCGGCTGGCGACATACGTTCAATATTCTGTTTAGTTTTGTTTTTTTACAAGCAGTGCGGGCACGTCCTGAGAAAGCCTTGTTGCTGTCGGGACGTTAAGCAATGTACAACCTCAAAGGCAGCAACGAAAGAGATGTGTAACAAAAATGAAAGATATGTTTCTCGCCCGCAGCCTGTGCTTTCGCAAATGCATATATATATATAACGCCAGCAAGAGCAACGTAGATGCTTTGTAGTGATGATACATGTAGTAATGTTTGGATGAAGACGGTGGTGACGATAGAAGGAAATGTTAGTACGCTTACAAAATGGCCGTCAGTGGAGATGATGATGATGATGATGATGATAATGATGATCCCGGTAAGCAAGCAGCACAGGCCGATGTCGGCCGCTGTCGGCTCGCGCACGTAAGTGCGCAGGCCGACCGCGGCCGACATCGGCCCGAGGACCCTCGCTTATGGGATGATGATGATGAGGAGGAGGAGGATGATAATGTTTCATTTCCGCAGCATGCCTGGAGAACAACGTCACCCGCCTGGTATACACGAGCACGTACAACGTGGTTTACGGAGGAGAGCCCATCCACAACGGGGACGAGAGTCTGCCCTACCTCAGTGACGACAAGGTAAGTCGAGGAGTCCTCCCGGAACAAGGAGTTTGCCCTTACCCCCTCGCTAGTCAAATGATGGTAGCAACATAACTCTGCTTCATGACATTCTGCATTTAAATATAGTATCCCAATAGCCCAAGCATTACATTTGTCCGGATATATTGTCTGCAAACAACAAAACAAAAAAAAAAAAAGAAGAAGGAAGGTTCTCCTGATCTTGACCATGATGTTCGCAACTTGATTCCTGAACGTGACACTCTGTATCGAGACAATGTAATATATTATTGAATTAACACGTTAAAAAAAAAACCACCTCCCAGCTGCAAGAGGTATAGATCCTCATGAGCCCCCGCAGTTGCGGGGGCTCATGAGGATCTATGCCTCTTGCTGACACCACTTTGAGTCCAAGCTCTTGGAGCAGCTAGAGTTTCGGGGTGTTGAATTGACGAAGAGTGCAGAGGACAGTCTGTGTGACCTAGCACTGAACGGGTTCAAATTTACAAGTCGGAGAGGCGAGGCTGGCGCTGGTAGAACTGTACCAAGGGGAACTACTCAGCGGTGGACATACAAACGGTTAGATCCCCTGCCCTCTCAGGCACCAAAATCGCCATCCCACAGAAAAAAATTAATACGCAGGTAAATAACGAGATGATCAGATACATTTTGATCAGATCAGTCCAGTGGTGAAAATGTCGCTTGCGGCGTAAGAATCCGCTACAATCAACATGGCCGCCGTGACCGTGGCCGCGGTATAGTAACTGACGTGATTCAGGTTTAACTCCTTCAGCCCCGACACACCACAGCAAGACATGGATCGACCATGATAGTTCAAGGGTGGTGCCAGAATAGCTTGACGCCTATAGGCGCCAAGCTATTCCGGCACCACCCTTGAACTATCATGCTCTATCTGTCTCCAGAATTGTAATACAGTCCTTCAGAGGGCAACTTCAAAAGTTGAGGACTTTCGGTCCTGGGGTAGAATGTGTTAACACTCTCCGTCTTTGTTGTAGTATTTCCAGTGCACGTGTTTCTTTGTTCCAGTTCACTGACCATTACTCCAAGACCAAGATGTTGGCAGAGAAGCGGGTACTGGGCGCCAATGGTCAGCAGACCGTGGACGGGTCGACACTCCGCTGTTGTGCTCTCAGACTGGCGGGGGTGTACGGCCCCGGGGAACAGAGGCATATACCCCGCATTGTGGTCAGTATCTGCCGTTATAACCGTGCAAATTTATGTTGATGATGATGATGATGATGATGATGATGATTATGATGATGAAACGTTTATTAGGATAAAGTTTTAGGCATTGAAAAGCTTTCTTCCAAACTGTCCTTTGTTCACTATAATACATACACGGGGGCGGTCCGTGGCGCAGTGGTTAAGGCGCCTGCCACCAATGCCAAAGTTGCGAGGTTCGAAAACGGGTTCCGGCGTCGGACTTTTCTCCTCTGGTAAGTGTCACCGTTAATTCGGGCGGACCGTCGGGGGTTCTTTCTCCGGGTACTCCGGTTCTTCCACCCCCCACCCCCCACCCCCCCCCCCCTCCCGCCCACACTTTGGTACCGGTTCAGGCCACTTTACAAATTTCAAATACAAGCGATCAAAAATCTCTGTAGCTTCAGTAGCTGAACTGGCCCTTCGTCTGTCTTGTAACTGTGTTTGTCTTAAATGGCGTAAATCCGTGTCTGTTACGTGAGTGTGCGTGTTGGGTTTCAGTTCGCGGCGCTTTGAGTCGATTTGCCCAAAAATTGAGAAAAGGCGCCTATATAATAACGGTATTATTATTATTATTGTACATTATAAAAAATCACTATAACAAGACGTCAATAACTAACTTAATGTACATAAATCATGCAAAACTACTACAAAGTACTATTAAATTAAGAAAAAAAAACTAAACAACTAAATGTAAATGAAAAAAAGAGGGTCGGTTAAAGATTCAACATACTACTAGTCAAGAACGGACACGTCATGTATAGTAGGGGAATTCCTGTGAGGTACATGTACGCTGTGCTGGAGCAACATACTAAGCAGAAAGATAGAACATTCACAACGACAACAGATATTTAAGGACGCGAGCTCTGAAGATAGATAACTTTGAAATAGACTTTAAATGAGAGGGCAAGTTATTCCATGACTTAGCACCGGAAAATGATATGCTAGATTTGAAGATGTCGATTCTTGGTTTTGGGAGATGGAGTAAGCTGTTCCTCGTGTTCTCTCTATTCGTGTGGGAAAACAGCTCACGGAGATAGGGAGGGGCGGCATCGTTTAGAATTTTTTGTACAAGTAAGCATCTATTAAGTTCCAATTGTTTACTAAGTGGTAGGATATTAAGGGCCTTCAGTCTTTCATCAGTAGGGGACGAACCAGTAAGAATAAGCTTAATACCTTGCCGGGGTTATTTGTATCAGTGAATTTACATCCGTTGCTGCAGTTCTCTTGAGAATATATGCAGACGGAACGGGCTGTCGCTGAGGGACGACAACAAATATTTTAGATTAACTTGTAAATTATGCACTAGCCTTGACACGTGTATTTGTTTATAGTTTGTATGAACACGGGACATTGCAGCCTCATTGTCGGGGGTCTCGCAAATGAAAACACGAGAGACAAATCGTTGACTTTTTGCTGGGATCTCTCTCTCTCTCTCTCTCTCTCTCTCTCTCTCTCTCTCTCTCTCTCTCTCTCTCTCTCTCTCTCTCTCTCTCTCTCTCTCTCTCTCTCTCTCTCGCGGTCGGGGTGATCTCCCTTGAATAAACAGGGCAGCCTTTTCGAGCTCTCTCAATTCGGTTTTGATTTTGGGGCTCCAGTCAAAGCGACAATGCCTGTTGAAGGACTACCATCAGCAGTTGATGTCATCCTGAATGCCCTGCTCAAAGAAAACACCCTGTCATCCTACAAAATCGACGGTAAGGGCGATACAACCATAGTTGTGCTTCGGCTGACTGGCGGCCCTCCACCCGAGAAGATGTCAACATACCGGAGAAAACCACCCTCCCAGATACTGCGTGACCAGACAAGAGCAGAGACACGGAAGCTAGCGAAAGACAGTAAGGAAAACGAACTTTTCCCGTCTTACAACCCGTTGTTTATTCCAACACCACCAGAGAAGCAAATAAACAATGACACAATTACTTCACGCGTTGACCTACAAACCGACAACACACCGTGTGGTATTGGTTGTCCCCCACGTGAAACTCGCACGGAAAACAACGATCCCTGCATCACAAGGGCGAATAGACAGAACAACACAGAAAGCGTGACAACACAGCTGACAGATGACCTACATGCCATTGAAACGGAAGAGCTGGATGCTGGATCGACAGAAATAGACTTGGAAAAGACAGGTTATGACTTGGAACAAATAAAACAATACATCGGGGCAGTGGACAGAAGACTGCAGAGGCGTTTGAGGGACAGACAGAGAAATGTGGAATTTAAGAAAATTGTGCTTGACCCTCGTTTCGAGAAGGAAATGTTCGTGTGTGAGAGTGACGATGTAGTTTTGCTGTTTGACAACAGAAACGAACATGTTAATCACTGGTTTTTCAAACGACTGTCAGGTGAACTAAATGAAGAAGAGAACAAAGCCATCAGCGATCTCCGACGCTGGGCGCCAATCAACCGTGTTCGCTATAAGGAGGTGTGTGAGCGTGCTGAAATGGAATTGAAAATCATTCGGGCCTTTCTACGACATTACATGGGTTAGGTGGACGCCGGTTGTGCTGAAGTTTTCAGAGACTGTAGCCATCGCCAAAACTGTTATGAATTATTTATTTCATTGATAACTGACATTTCAAGTAAACAATTTGTATTTTTCAAGTATAAACTAAACATGGACTACCATGTTTGGAAAATATGTTTACAAGCATTGTCCATGTTTGTGAAGCTTTGTATAATCCCTTCCCCCACCTCCCTTTGTGAATGGACCAGAAGGTCTGCCACAATAAACTTCTTGAGTCTTGAGTCTCTCTCTCTCTCTCTCTCTCTCTCTCTCTCTCTCTCTCTCTTTAGAGTCTTTTTAGACTTCCGTAAAGCTTTTGATTTAGTAAACTATGATATATTGATAAAAAAAATTTCGTTGTACACCAACAGCGCTGCCACGTTCTTCAAATCCTACTTGGATGACAGAAGACAAAAAGTCCTTCTTAATGGTACATATTCTAATCACCGCTTAGTCAAGCATGGCGTGCCCCAGGGCTCTATTTTAGGCCCTCTTTTATTTTGTTTGTTCATTAACGACCTTCCGCTCACAATTAACGATCATAATGTTTCATGCGATATGTTCGCGGATGATGCTGCAATACACATGCCCGACGAGGATTTATCTATTATTGATACACGCCTACAAAGCGCACTACAAGACATTGACAGCTGGTGTAGTAACAACTCCATGATCCTAAACCCAGCGAAGACTGAATGTATGGTATTAAGTACCCGCCAAAAGCACCAGCTAGGCTCTCTCTCACTCAGCTTGTCTCTTCAAGGAAAACCCATCAGTCAAGTAACAGAACATCGTCTTCTCGGTGTTACTGTAGATAACCAGTTTAAATGGCAGTGTCATATTACTAACATATGCAACATAATATCAAAGAAACTTTACAATTTAGCCAAATTAAAATATATCACTGATGTAGAAACACGTAAACTGTTCTTTAACGCCCACATCAGGTCACATATCGACTATGCTTCTACAGTGTGGGATGGAGCAAGCGAGGTCCAATTGAAGAGACTGAACTCTCTTCATCGTAGAGCCGCAAAACTTATCCTACCTGATCCTAACTCAACTGCCGATAATAAACTGAAAACCTTGGAGATTCTTCCCCTGAAAAATCACTTAATGTACAATAAGGGAATAATTATGTTCAAAACATTGAATAGCAAAATGCCTGATTATATTAAGAAACTATTTTCCTTTCCATCACCAACGTACTCAAGATCAAGGCAATTCATTATTGTACCACGACCTAGAATCGATCTCTACAAGACAAGTTTAGCGTTCTCAGGCCATAGCCTGTGGAACAATTTGCCTAGGAAAGTTACAACAGCAACAACCCTTTCTTATTTTAGAGCCAGTATTTTCAATTACCTCACGTCATTATCTTAATACTTTCACTGCGACCCTATAATACTCAGTGTGTGTGCGTGTGTGTGTGTGTGTGTGTGTGTGTGTGTGTGTGTGTGTGTGTGTGTGTGTGTGTGTGTGTGTGTGTGTGTGTGTGTGTGTGTGTATGCGCACGTTTTTGCTGTTGTTGTTGTTGCTGGTTTTGTTTTGTTTTTATATCATTTATTCTTCTTCTTCTTTTTTTTTCTATTTCTTTTTTCTCATATAATATTTTCACACTTTGTGCATTATTTGTAGATTAGCAACGGCAAGTTCGAAAAATGGTTGTGCCAGCCAAAACTTTCACCGTTGTAAAATAAAGAATCATTGTCATTGTCATTGTCATTGTCATTGTCTCTCTCTCTCTCTCTCTCTCTCTCTCTCTCTCTCTCTCTCTCTCTCTCTCTCACTCTCTCTCTCTCACACACACACACACACACACACACACACACACACACACACACACACACACACACACAAACAAATATACATATGGGGTTAGATCGATATTCAGGACAGAATAAGTGTTGGCCGCGTGTAAGTCGTCTGAAACTGTCGGAAACTCAATGCGAGAACTGAAAGCAGATCTATCAAATTGATAATATATGTTTGTTTTTATCATGACACTTTTTTGTGCACACTGGTTGCCTCTCTTGATTCGCTGCCCCAGCGGCAGCGAATCGAGAGAGGTAACCAGTGTGTTGTTTGTCAGTTCGAGACAGGACGATCTCTAAGTTTCTCAACCTGTCATGTCCTGGTGGGAAGCCAGACCATTGGGTGCGACCTGTAAAAATATCTGCTGCTTTTGTGGCAGACATGCTGGTGTCACACTGACAAAAATTACACGATATCACGTGCGAAATTTGCGCATGCGCAACCAGCACGCGCCCCATAGAAACGAAATCCCTTATTTTCATTCGCGGGAGATATAGAGATCCACGTGAGCTTTTCCGGGCAGACATTATTGGATGACCGTACACCAGCTCCACCCGGAAGGGGGCAGGCCCGGATCACTTACCTCCAGGCGGGGGGGGGGGGGTCCAAACTTTTTGTTTGGGACCTTGAACCTCATACAAAAGGCCTCCACCACGCTAGATCTTGTTTCCGCAGGGACCGAAAAATCAAACAGTGGGGGGAGGGGAGGAGGGGCGGGTAGGCGGGCGCCGAAAAATCAAACGGTGGTGGTGGGGGTGTGGGGGGGGGGGGGCGGGGTAGGCGGGCGCCTAACTATCAAACAGGGGGGAGGGGGGGGGGGTAAGCGGGCGACGAAATATCAAACAGGGGGGGGGGGGGCAAAAATCAGTGGGGGGGGGGGGTTGTTGAAGCCGTAAGGTCCCAAATCACGGACCAGCACACATTCTAGTAGATTTTGGCAGAATTCAGAATTTGTTGCCCTTTATAATATTCTTGTGGATAAGCAGAGCAGACCACAGAGCACATCCTCCAGGACTGTGGGAACCACCCGCTGCAGAGGGAGGAGATATGGCAGAAGCCCGCCACTCTACAAGAGAAACTGTACGGGCCTGTGGAGGTGCTACAGAAGACCACAGATTTCATTTTGAGAGCCAAACTCCAAGTGTGACGGCGTTCGAGAAGAAGAAGAAGAAGATATTCTTGTCCATTCTTCTGGCACCTCCAAACCGATTTTAGCCACAAGGCCCAGACCACAAGGCAGACCACAAGGCCCAGACCACAAGGCCCAGACCACAAGGCCCAGACCACAAGGCAAACGAACTAAATGGCAGCGCCTTCCCATAATGCCTGTGTGTGCTTGTCTGTAATTTTGGACCTTACGGCCGGAAGGTCCTAAATCACAGACCAGCATATTTTTTTTTACCGAACTGAAAATTAGTTGCCCATGGAAGGCTTGCTTTTGTGCATTTTTTCTTAAACTTCAAACCCTTTTCAGACGTAAGGTTCAAAATTACAGACCAGGACATCTCACATAGTTTTGGCCTGGGCCGAGAATTCATCGCCTTTTGAATGCTCGTGTTGATGCTTCTTTTACTTCGCATGGTTTAAATCACTCCTTCCTTCGTGCCTTCTCCAAAAGGCGGCGGTCTTTGCCAACGACAAATTGACTGGCATCTGGTATGGACACTGTCACGCAGCATCGAACCTGCCCCATCTGCAGGAGGTGCAGATCCTCATGACACTTTTCAAAATGCAGGGCACATTATGATCCTCGGCTTTTGTTGTCAAGGATCAGCGAAATGTACATCGGTGTACCGAGGGTAGCGGAAGGCAAAAAAAAAAAAAAAAAAAAAAAAACTCTTGCTCACAGAACGTTTACGCATCGAACCTGTTGTATAGATCTGCAGGAGGCGCAGATTCTCAACAGCCTGTGCTGCTGTAGGGACTCCTTAGACTTCATACATCTTGCCCGGCAACAACGATTACACCAGTTTACACTAGTGTAGTCTAGAGAGAAAGAAGTTTATGCAGGCTTCCGCTGCCGACTGTGCCACTCAGGTCCAGTGTGGACAGTTCGGTCTTAGCCTCGGACTTAAAACTCATGATAAAGCAAGGAACACCATTACAAATAATGCCACCAGCAAGAGGCATAGATCCTCATGAGCCCCCGCAATCTGCGGGGGCTCATGAGGATCTATGCCTCTTGCAGTTGCGTTGCGCTTGCTGCAGCAGTTTCTGCCTCGGACCCGGAGATTCTCAATAGCGTTGACCATTGTCTAGTCGCACGGAATGGACTCTGGTTGCTTGTGCGTGACCGGCTCAAACGCTGTGGAAATCACTGATAATCAGGCCCCGTTGATCGTCTTTGATTGGATCAATTGCACCCGCGAGTGAAGTTCCCGTATGATCCTGACAAGTGTTTTATATGTTCTGCATCTTCAGAGAATATAGATTTCTGACATTTCCATTGCTAGTTCGGAGTGCGAATGACTCACTCATTTATGCATACTTACATCAAGAGAATATCTGTGAGGTTTCCATTGCTAGCTGTGGGCTATGCGTGTGTCTCCTCCGTTATGGTTCAGTGATAGTGCTTGATTTTGTATAATAATAAGCGCATTAAATAGGCGCTTTATCCCAATTGAAAATCGGCTCAAAGCGCCGCCGCGAACTGAACCCAACAAGCACGCTCACGTGAATCACGCGCATTCACTCACACACTGTACGTAAACACAGAACATTCACGTGGTGCTAAGGGCAAGCTCAAGCGAGCTACTGAAGTTTTTGGAAATTAAAAATCGTTTGTATTTGAAATTTGATTAAGTGGACTGAAGCTGATACCAAAGTGGAGGGGGAGGAAGAGCCGGAGTACCCGGAGAAAGAACCCCCGACAGTCCGCCCGAATTAACGGTGACACTTACTAGAGGAGAAAAATCCGACGCCGGAACCCGTAATCGAACCTCGCACCTTTATGGTGTCTTTACTCCCAGTTGAGCGTGATAGTTACAGGTGCACTACCTGATTATAATTATCTCGTCTCCAAAGGAGTAATGACCCTCGGTAATGGTGAGATCATGATAGCTCTTGGAATCCTGAACACCCATAGACTCTTTTTGCGTTAACCCCTTATCATTCGGAATACACCAGTGTGTGAAAAATAAGTTTGACTAAAATAGTTCAAGGGTAATGCCAGAATAGCTTGGCGCCTCTAGACGCCAAGCTATTTTGGCACTACCCTTGAACTAAAGCCATTGGTCTATATCCTCATCTGTAAGTACTATAATGTAGCTTACATATGGCAGTGTACAAATTTGAAGCTTTTAGCCTCAGTATGATATGGGTTATAGGAAAGAACTGGGATGCATCGAAATTGGCAGATCTGCCGTTTGAAGGCAAAAGTCTGGCACGGTATGTCGGTTTATGAGAAAAGCGAAATTTGTATTGTATAATAATGAAAATCTCGTTTTTTCTTAAAAATGGACGCATTGGCCTTTGCCAGTTACTAACGGCAGAGATTCGGGCTGTTTGGTCCCACTCCCAGACACTAGCTGAGCAGCAACGTCTCAGTTCCCAAAGATGGGTGTTGTCCTCTGAGGACTATACTAAGTTTAGGAGACAGATCGACCATGATAGTTCAAGGAGGGTGCAGGAATAGCTTGTCGCCTGTAGGCGCCAAGCAATTCCTGCACCCCACCTTGAACTATCGTGGTCGCCCATATACTGTTGTAGTGTGTTAGGGCTGAATCGGCTAACACAACACTAACACGGGAGACGGATCTGCCATAATGGTTAAAGGTAGTGCCCAGATTAGCATTGTGCCAGCCTAGGCTTTTAACTGTCATGGATGATCCGTCTCCCATGATGGAAATGACTTCCTGTGGTGTAAATTGGTACGGCAGGTTTCATTGTGGTGTAGGGTTTACGCAAAATTATATTAGTTTACTTTTTTTTAATAGAGTGTCTGTCTGTCTGTCTGTCTGTCTGTCTGTCTGTCTGTCTCTCTCTCTCTCTCTCTCTCGTGTGCGTGTGTGTGTGTGTGTGCGTGTGTTTTTGTGTGTGTGTGTGTGTGTGTGTGTGTGTGTTTGTGAGAGAGAGATGATGATGATGATGATGATGAAACGTTTGGAGAGAGAGAGAGGGAGGGAGAGAACAATGAACAATGAACAATGAACAATGAACTTTTATTTTACAACGGTAGAAGTATTTGGTTACAAGACCAATTTTCAAACTTGCCGTTGCTACAAACTACTTATCAACGTTTTCATAAACAAAACAATGGTCTAAAACATAACTAGGTCAAACACATACACACGCACGCATGTTCACTCGCAAACACACACACACACTACTCTAAGGAATTCAATTATGTGCTAGCAAACAAAATACTGATGAATATAGCGCGATAGAAAAGAAAGAAAATGTGTTAAAAAACCTTTAAAGAGAATTTAAAAAACATTATGAATAAAAAATTCCAACATATAAATTGCATAAATCGCGCACATGGTGTGCGCGTGCTTGCGCTCATGCGTGCGTGCGTGCGCGTACGCGTGTGCAATCTGCCACATTATGACAGACCACGCACACACGCACACGATCACATAACGTGACCACACGCATGAACGCACACACGCACACAGACGCACGCACCCACACACACACACACACACACACACACACACACACACACACACACACACACACACACACACACACACACGATCACACACCCATACGCACGAATGCACACAGCCACACATACACACACACACATACGCACAAACATACGCACGCCATACGCGTGCCAGTACATCAAGGCAGGTATTACTTGTCAGACATGGAGTCAATGCACATGCCGATATATGTATTCTAAGAACATGCAGTTTTCCGCATGTAAAGCTGGATTATTTTAGATATTTGAAGAGGCCGTCTTTAAAGGAGGGCAGGGACATACTTCTAAGGTTACATGGAATCGAATTCCAGAGAGTACTACCTGAGTATGTTAAGCTAGATTTAAAGATGTCAATGCGAGGCCGCGGAACCTGATAGTGCCGCCCCAGTCTGGGATGTCGTGAGGAAATTACTGAAAAAAATGGGTCAAGATAACGGGGCCCTTTTTGTTTACACAGCTTATACATAAAAATGGCTTTGTTACATATAAGGTGCTGCTTCAGGGGAAGCATACCAAGAACTTCAAGTTTTTTTTCCGTTGCTATTTGAGGATCCGGTAGGATAAGTTTAGCAGCCCTCCTGTGTAAAGTATTCAGCCTCTTTAAATGCACTTCACTTGAACCATCCCACACTGTTGATGCGTAGTCTATGTGCGACTTTACATGGGCGTTATAGAAAATTGTACGCGTCTCTACATCGGTAATGAATTTCAACTTTGATAGCATATAAAGGTTTTTTGAGACACGTTTACATACGCTGCTAATGTGAGTTTTCCACTTAAGTTGATCATCTACCGTGACCCCAAGGAGACGGTGTTGAGATACCTGTTGGACTGGTTTGCCGTTTACTGTTAGATCAAGAGAAAGTGGGCGCAGCTGATGTCTTTGACGTGTGGCTATCACCATGCATTCTGTTTTAGATGGATTAAGAACCATTGAATTAGAATCGCACCAGTGAGAAACCTCCTGCATGCTTTTTTGCAGACGTGTATTAATCGCATTAACACTATGATCAGGCGTATGAAGAGTCGCGTCATCCGCAAACAAATCACACGAGGTTTGGTTACTACTCAGGTGCAGTGGTAGATCATTTATGAATACACAGAAGAGCAATGGCCCGAGGACAGAGCCTTGAGGCACGCCGCTCGTGACAATACCGTGGGACGAGTAGTTACCATTTAAGAAAACTCTTTGCCTCCTACCGCTGAGGTAGGAATTAAAAAACGATACGGCATCTGCATTGCATAAATATGCTTGAAGTTTAGACAAAAGGATGTTGTGGTCTACAAGATCAAAGGCTTTTTTGAAATCGAGATAGACTGTCCCAATCATTTGACATTGATTTATAGAAGTTAACCAGGTGTCAACAAGTCTTGTTAATGCCGTATGGCACGAATGTTTTGGTCTAAAGCCTGACTGATGGGTATGTAGAAGATTACAGGTATCAAGGTACTGGTAGAGATGTTTGTGAACATGTCTTTCAAGTGGTTTTGACAAGGAAGACAAAAGGGATATAGGTCTGTAGTTATTCACGTCCGTAAGATCTTTAGATTTGGGCAGGGGTATTACTTTAGCATGTTTAAGCTCAGTAGGAAACGTGTTGTGTTGAATACACAAATTATAGATGTAGGTTAGTGATTCAATTGTGTAAGGAAGGGAAAGTTTAAGTATTTTGGGGCTAATCTCATCAGGTCCGGACGATTTCTTGTTTTTTAGTGAATTTATAAGCTTGCCAACCTCGTGCACTGCTAAAGGGGGAATACAAAAGGATGACTTATCCACTGTCCTTTGCGAACAAAAGTTAAGTAGAGCCTCAGGACACGAATATGTACTTGACGTTTTGGATGAGGAGTTTACTGACTGGGCAACCGACAGAAAGTGTTTGTTAAAAGTGTCTGCGTTGAGCTGAGAGGGGATAGCGGATGATCTTCTACTGTTGCCTCTGGTGATAAGATTAAGCGCTCGCCAGAGAGAAGATGTTTCTCTGTTCTCCCTTACCATTCGTTCGAACAGAGTTTTTTGAGCCCTTCGCACCATTGATTTGACACGGTTTCGTTGGCGTTTGTACTCAGAAAACTGTTTTTGTTTTCTTAAGTTATTACGAAGTTCCATCGCTTGGATAATATCTTGTGTTAACCAAGTCGGTAACGTATGATTTTTTACTCTCTTTTTTCGTAAAGGGGCATGCTTATTAAGCACACTGTTGAAAAGATTATACCAGAGATCCAAAGCAGTGTCAGGATTGTCTTCATTGTGAGGGAGGGAGAGGGGGAGGGAGGGGGAGAGAGAGAGAGAGAGAGGGAGAAAGAGAGGGAGAGAGTGCTAAATTAGCATTATGATGATCACGTTTTGCCCTTCCATTTTTTAGTTACTTCGTATATAGTACGCCCGCGTGTGTGTAGTGTGAGTGCGTGTTCAAGGACATGATTGAAAAAGGTCTGTGTACCTAATCATTTTTCCTTAGGAAATAAAGTTTCATTTCATTTCTCTCTCTCTCTCTCTCTCTCTCTCTCTCTCTCTCTCTCTCTCTCTCTCTCTCTCTCTCTCTCATCTCTCTCTCTCTCTCTCCCCTCCCGCCCTCCCCCCCCCCCCCCCCCCCGCCCCCCCCCCCCCCCCCCCCCCGTGTGCTGAACTGGGTTTCTCCGGTGTCTAAATGAACCATAACTAGACCTGTGTGTAGCGTTTCGATACCACCTGTTACAGTTAAGGCGGTAGCGGGCCTTTAAAATGCAAAATGAATATCTGCCTAGGATTTCTACTGGGTTCTTTTAATTGTCACAGAATCGCCCAGATCCCAAGAGTGCGATTAGCAGTGAGCTGAGAATATGAATTACAAAAAAAAGAAGAAAGCTTTCTCTCCAAATGACAGGCGCAAATTTTCCTGTCAAAAGAGGGCTGTTATCACAAATGATGCCAGGGCCTCTTTTTCTCTCATTGATGAAAAAGTAAGAAAATGTATAATAAGGCTCAATATGTGAGGAAAAACAGCGGAGCGGGGACTTTCGGATAGGTCATGCTGGGAACGTCTTCCATTCAGGTATGCCCAAGTGTCCAGGTATGCCCAGGTGTCCAGGTATGCCCAGGTGAGCAAAAGATTTTCAGGCACACGTCAGCCTGTTGCAGACGTCGACGCTGGCCCGAAGAACTTTCGCTCAGTGGCTTTGTAGATCCTTATTAACCTTACAGCAGGAGATGGCCTGACCAGGATAATTCAAGGGTAGTGCCAGATTAGCTTGGCGCCTGAAGGCGCCAAGCTATTCTGGCACTGCCCTTGAATTATCATGGTCAAGCCATCTCCTGCAACTGGTACATAGTCATGAGGCAAAGCCTCCAAAATTTGATAAACGGCACCTTTCTGTTCTTAACACCTGAGTTTAACCCATTTAACCCAAAGTCCGCTTTTCATAAATTTTAGAGGTGTCACCTAACGACTGTGCACCAGTTGCCGGAGATAGAACTAGTGCAGGAGATAGATCGACCAAGCTAAGTCAGGGATAGTGCCAGATTAGCTTGGCGTCTGATGGCGGCCAAGCAAATCTGGCACTACCCTTGATTCATCTTGGTCGATCCATCTTCTGCTGCAGTGCGTCGGGGCTAATGAATATGCACCTTTTGTATTTTCAAATAATTGTATAAACTAACAGCAAAATATGTTTATGATTCGGTTTGGCTGAGAAATCCACGCGGGCTTTTGCACATTGTAACATTCTACTTCTTTTTATTGTACAGTAATCATTTTTCGTCAACAGAAAACCACTGGCAGAGGCCTTCCAGTGATGATGGAAGGAGATTTCTGAAACTTACACCAGTTCACTTCCCGAGCCTCAGAATGTAAAATAATGCGACTGGTTTCTGCCAGCAAGGGGCAAAAAATCTCATGAGCCCCTGCGAAGGCAGGGGCTCATGAGATTCTGTGCCCATTGCACGCGGTGGGGACTTGACGAGAAAAGTAACAAGAGCCCTCTTCGTGACGGGTCCAGCTCGGAGACCGTGAAATAATGAAACGATGTCATTTCCCAGCAAGATGCACAGATACGCATGGGCCCCTGCACTTGCAGGGGCCCATGAGAATCTGTGCCTCTTGCAACTGGAGGGAAGTGACGGAGCACAGCAAGTGGAGCCCGTTTAGTGCCGGACCCTGCTCCGAGGACCGCTTGTAATTAGAGAACAGGGCGCTAAGAGACAGGAAGAGGGTCCGGGATGTGACAGAAACGAAATTGAGAAGGCTGCACAGAGGAATAGGATGGGAGGGGGGGGGGGGGGGGGGGGAGGCGGGTGTGTGTGTGTGTGTGTGTGGGGGGGGGGGAGAGAGAGAGAGAGAGAGAGAGAGAGAGAGAGAGAGAGAGAGAGAGAGAGAGAGAGAGAGAGAGAGAGAGAATAATTATGTCGGAAACAGGAACGGTTTGAATGACAGGTAATAGGCTTTGTATCGTAAACTGATAGTCGGAGGCTATATAGACTTAAATGAGGCTAGCAAGACGAGCCCTGTAATTGTGCATGGCTTATAAATATCCATGCTTTCTGCAAATGGATCACCCCAAATATAAAGCACAAAAAAACAACAAAATCATGACAGAAAATACGTGTTACACCCCAACACCCTATGTCATGACAACCTTCGCGCGACAAACTTTGCTGTACATAACTGGATTTAGCAAGAGGCATAGATCCTCATGAGCCTTCGCGACTGCGGGGGCTCATGAGGATCTATGCCTCTTGCAGATGTACTGATTTTGCTGCAGAAGTGTTGCAATGAGCGCGATGGGCCTGTGAGAGGCGAGAGTGAAAACCGCGCTAGATTGATTTCCTGAATCAGGTATGTTTTTGGCGCTTTGGGTATTTCTGCTGCTGTTTGTAACAAGATAGGGATAATTCACTTAAATGCCGCGGCCAAGCCGTCAACAATTCACTTTTTGACCTGCTGCACGTTGCGCTTGTCAGTTTGAGCTTCAGATGCACGAGCACGCACACCAAGGTAGTGATACAGAAACATACGCGCGTGCACTCACACGCACACACACGCACACACAGACACACATACCACCACCATGCAACGACGCACATGCGTGGGCGAATACACACGTGAAGGCATTCATGTCGAGAACTAAGTCAGACATGGTATCGGCCGGGATCGTTTGTGCGCTATGTGCGTGCATGGGTTCGTGCTTGCATGCTTAGGTATTTTTGTTTGTTTGGGGAGTGGAGGGGGTGGGGAAGGGAGGTGGGGGGGGGGTACAGGAGAGGGGGGGGGGGAGGAAAGAGCTCTAGGACAAGGGCGCTCAACCGAGTACGGTACCTGGAAACAGCGGGCTTGACACTGCCCTTGTTTTGGGTTGATGACGAGGTGCCAAGCTAACCAATGCTTCCCGCTAGGATCATCACCTGCATCAAGAGATGAAATAAGATAATTCTCTCTATTTAATTTGGCTAAATTGATGACAGGATAATTAATCTGCTCATTTGATGATTAATTTGATAATTAACGAAAAAATTCAATACAGAATTTGATAATTGATAATTGTTTTGTTAATTACCATGCTTAGAATCGAAACCCGCTGATTTGACCATGATGCGCTGTTCAGCTCTTGCGTTAAAAATAGAATTGAACCAAAGTGAACCTTCATCCACAAACCAAAATGTTTCTTCACCAACAAATGCGTTGTCGTGTCCCAGTGGTCTGCTGGACTTATCTGGGATAATAGGCTAGACAGGCCACCCATTCAGTCCACCACAACACAGGCCATTTTTCAATCCCCCCCCCTCCCCCTCCCTACCAGCTCTCAGTGCCGTCTGTCTGCAAGAGGCATAGATTCTCATGCGCCCTGTGCAGTCGCAGGGGCTCATGAGAATCTGTCGCATATCTGAATGTAGCATGTCGCAAATATGTTATGCATATTCCCCAAATCGTGGTGAACAGAATTATTGTTTATGCTGTATGTTCATCTCGGATTCTCGCAGGGAGTTGGTCGTTGGGGATGACAGCCTATGACAAGGAGGATATTCTGTTGGTCATAGAGATGCAGCGCCCCAGAAAGGACGCTACTGGGCTAAATAAAACGACATCTTACATCCATGGGAGGGCGTTGGCACAGCGCGGTTGTATTTTGCTTGGATTATTAACCACAGCAGCGCATTCTACCACAGGATCGAAATCCCCGAATGTTGAAGTTGCCCTCTGAAGAACTGTATTACAATTCTACAGACAAATCGAGTATGATAGTTCAAGAGTGGTGCCAGAACAGCTTGGCGCCTACGGGCGCCAAACTGTTCTGGCACCATCCTTGAACCATCATGCTCGATCAATGTCTTGCTGTGGTGCGTCGGGGCTGAATGAGTTAAAGAGGTCGCTTATAACAAAACTAGATAAACAAAGTTTGCAAGTAGCAACAAAATTGGATACAACAACGTTAGCAAGTAGCAACAAAATTGGATACAACAACGTTAGCAAGTAGCAACACAATTGGATACAACAAAGTTAGCAAGTAGCAACAAGACTGGATACAACAAAGTTAGCAAGTAGCAACAAAATTTGATACAACAAAGTTAGCAAGTAGCAACAAAACTGGATACAACAACGTTAGCAAGTAGCAACAAAACTGGATACAACAAAGTTAGCAAGTAGCAACAAGACTGGATACAACAAAGTTAGCAAGTAGCAACAAAATTGGATACAACAAAGTTAGCAAGTAGCAACAAAAATTGGATACAACAACGTTAGCAAGTACCAACAAAACTGGATACAACAAAGTTAGCAAGTAGCAACAAAACTTGATACAACAACGTTAGCAAGTAGCAACAAAACTGGATACAACAACATTAGCAAGTAGCAACAAAACTGGATACAACAAAGTTAGCAAGTAGCAACAAATTGGATACAACAAAGTTAGCAAGTAGCAACAAAAATTGGATACAACAACGTTAGCAAGTAGCAACAAAATTGGATACAACAACGTTAGCAAGTAGCAACAAAATTGGATACAACAACGTTAGCAAGTAGCAACAAAATTGGATACAGCAAAGTTAGCAAGTAGCAACAAAATTAGATACATCAAAGTAAGCAAGTAACAACAAAATTGGATACAACAAAGTTAGCAAGTAGCTACAAAACTGGATACAACAACGTTAGCAATTAGCAACAAAACTGGATACTACAAATGTAGCAAAGAAGTACCCAACGGAGAAAGAAACACGCTTAGAAAAGACGGGTACAACACAATTTATTAATATTTCGGGTAAATATCCTTTGTCAAAATAGACAAACAAACAAACATAGAGATTAGCCGCTACTTATCTTCAATGGCAGAAGGAATGTGGCAACTGAAGGAGGTGACGTAAAATAAAAGAAAAGAAAAGGAAGAACAAAAGTGCGGAAAAAGTAAAAATGACGTCAACGAAAAATCGCGTAAGAGAGAGACTCGGAAAGAACCTGAACACGAGAGACAAGAGTGTGTGCAAGCACGTGCAGGAGCGAGCGAAAGAAAAGGCGTGTAGATGAGGCCAGAGAAAGAGAGAGAGAAAGAGAGAGAGAGAGAGAGAGAGAGAGAGAGAGAGAGAGAGAGAGAGAGAGAGAGAGAGAGAGCGAGACGGAGAGAGAGAAAGAGAGAGAGAACGAATGGGGAGTACCCTTGGGCACGAAGTAGGCTGAGTGTCTAATACACAAAGCCTGCTAAACACCAACCCGAAGGCAAACTTTATATCACCTTCAAGTTGAGGACTACCTCGGGGAAAAAACGGGAGGACCCCGGGAAAAAAAACCCAGCATTTAGCACGGTACACAACAAGTAATAAGTCATGAAAACAAAGCAAAGAATCAAAATCAGTAAGAGAATATTGGTATAAGTGGAGAGTAGGTAGTTGTGAAACCGTCTTCAAGGGTAACTCAAAAAATAAGGGGGAGAGAGAGAGAGAGAGAGAGAGAGAGAGAGAGAGAGAGAGAGGGAGATGGGGGCGGGGGGGGGGGGGGGGGAAATCACTATATACTGTTATACCGCACAATGACGGCCTCAATGCACTTGCATACTTCCTCAACCAAAGAAGTCATAAACAACCTCCTACTCATACACTTCTACGTCTGGCTGAATTGGTTCTCTCTCTTAACAGTTTCACCTTTGATGGCGTCACCTTTGCTCAGTGCAGTGGCGTAGCGATGGGCACAAAAATGGGACCCAGCTATGCTTGCCTTTTCATGGGTTTCCTTGAGCAACAGATTCTTCAGCAATACACTGGGCCTGTCCCTGAGATGTATAAACGCTACATCGATGACGGTTTAGGAGCTACTCACATGACCCAAGCTGCACTTTTAGACTTCATTCACTTCGTGCAGGACTTCCACCCATCCATCAAGTTCACTTACACTATATCAGCTACTTCAGTCGACTTTCTGGACATGAACATCAGGATTGACTGCGGAATGTTGAAAACTTCAATACATTACAAACCTACCGACTCACATTCCTACCTCGACTACCGATCTTCTCACAACCCCAAAACTAAAAACAGCATCCCTTATTCCCAGTTTCTTCGGCTAAAAAGAATATGTTCCGAAGAATCAGATTTTGATGTTCAATCCAAAGAAATGGCTGGATTTTTCATCGACAGACACTACCCACATACTGTTGTTCAAGGATCTCTCCAAACGGTTCAAAAACTTAGTCGCGCGAGTACACTGCAGACTAAACCTACCGCTGATAGTGACAGACCTATCGTAACCATGATCTACCATCCCCACACCAATCCGGTGCGTAAAATCCTTCTTTCTAACTGGGGTCTTTTGTCATCCAGTCAAGAATCTGCTGCTATCTTTTCTGAACCTCCGTTGGTAGCTTTCAAGAGGGATATTAATTTGCGGGACATGCTTGTTCGCTCTACTCTCAAGCCTCGTCATACCACCAGAGCCTCCGGCTCCACTCCGTGCAATGTTCCTAATTGCAAGACGTGTCCTTTTATTTGCCCTTCCACCGTGGTCAATGGTCCACGTTACAAATTCAACATAGACAGATACTTCACGTGTCAAACCACCAACGTGATTTATGTCATCTCCTGTGTTAAATGCGGCCAACTCTATGTTGGAGAGACGGAAAGAACCATCAACGACCGTTTCAAAGAACATCTTCAGTCTGTCAAGTACCAATACAACAGACCGGTCGGACGACATTTCAATCAGGCCGACCACTCCGTCTCAGACATTCGAGTTAAAGGCCTCTGGCTTATGCAAGCCAGTAATGTCTGGGCCAGGAAAGACCGTGAAAAATTTCTGATTAATAAACTGGGCACTGTGGCGCCACTCGGGATGAATATGAAAGATTAACATTGTTTACCTTGCTTGTGTCTGCTACTTTACCTCACTGATTTACTACTCACTAATCAGTTACGTGATGTTGGCGCTGGTTGATATGTACATTTCCCTTGGGGACTTTCTCAGCGCTGGCCGAACGTTTAGTTGGATCCCTTGCCCTTCCCTGTCGGGCACCGGGTCTCCGGCTCACGGTTTGATACGCGGTTTTGGGGCGGGGCGATCGTGTGCATCCCTTGGGGATGTATGTGGTCGTCTTGTTGCGTACCTGTGTGTTTTTCTGTGGGCTGGTGGGTGCCCGTTGGGTGGGGTTGGTGGCTCTGGCTGATTGTCTTCCGCCCCCCCCCCCCCTCCCTTTTTTTTTTTTTTTTTTTTTTTTTTTTTTCCTTACTCCTTCCCCCCTTCCCCCCCCCCCCCCCCCCCCCCCCCCCCCCATCTCCCTCTCTCTCTCTCTCTCTCTCTCTCTCCCCCTTATTTTTTGAGTTACCCTTGAAGACGGTTTCACAACTACCTACTCTCCACTTATACCAATATTCTCTTACTGATTTTGATTCTTTGCTTTGTTTTCATGACTTATTACTTGTTGTGTACCGTGCTAAATGCTGGGGTTTTTTTCCCGGGGTCCTCCCGTTTTTCCCCGAGGTAGTCCTCAACTTGAAGGTGATATAAAGTTTGCCTTCGGGTTGGTGTTTAGCAGGCTTTGTGTATTAGACACTCAGCCTACTTCGTGCCCAAGGGTACTCCCCATTCGTTCTCTCTCTCTTTCTCTCTCTCCGTCTCGCTCTCTCTCTCTCTCTCTCTCTCTTTCTCTTTCTCTCTCTCTTTCTCTGGCCTCATCTACACGCCTTTTCTTTCGCTCGCTCCTGCACGTGCTTGCACACACTCTTGTCTCTCGTGTTCAGGTTCTTTCCGAGTCTCTCTCTTACGCGATTTTTCGTTGACGTCATTTTTACTTTTTCCGCACTTTTGTTCTTCCTTTTCTTTTCTTTTATTTTACGTCACCTCCTTCAGTTGCCACATTCCTTCTGCCATTGAAGATAAGTAGCGGCTAATCTCTATGTTTGTTTGTTTGTCTATTTTGACAAAGGGTATTTACCCGAAATATTAATAAATTGTGTTGTACCCGTCTTTTCTAAGCGTGTTTCTTTCTCCGTTGGGTACTTCTTTGCATATTACACGCTTGGCAGTCACCTTTTTGGTCTGGATTGATTTACAAATGTAGCAAGTAGCAACCAAACTGGATACAACAGAGTTAGCAAGTAGCAACAATACTGGATACAACAAAGTTAGCAAGTAGCAACAAGACTGGATACAACAAAGTTAGCAAGTAGCAACAAAATTGGATACAACAAAGTTAGCAAGTAGCAACAAAATTGGATACAACAACGTTACCAAGTAGCAACAAAACTGGATACAACAAAGTTAGCAAGTAGCAACAAAACTGGATACAACAACGTTAGCAAGTAGCAACAAAACTGGATACAAAAAGTTAGCAAGTAGCAACAAAACTGGATACAACAAAGTTAGCAAGTAGCAACAAAACTGGATGCAACAACGTTAGCAAGTAGCAACAAAACTGGATACAACAACGTTAGCAAGTAGCAACAAAACTGGATACAACAAAGTTAGCAAGTAGCAACAAAATTGGATACAACAAAGTTAGCAAGAACCAACAAAAATTGGATACAACAAAGTTAGCAAGTAGCACTTTTTTTCAGCCATCGCGACTACACTCTTTCCATGCTTATTGCAAACTGCGGTTATAGCACGGTCATAAAAATAAACATATTGTAATAATAATGATGATTTCTATGGCGCCTAACCGGCCTCAGGTAGAGCTCTAGGCGCCTTACAAATTTCAAAAATACAATTACAAAAACTGTACGCAGTATTACACGCACGCACGCACACACACACACACACACACACATACGTTCACAAAGCCCAAAGTGGGTTTCTTTCCAAACTTGGGCAAAGTGGGTTCCACACTTTCTAGTTATGTTAGACTGACAGCATTGTTCTCATATGATTTTGATCCTTCTAGTTAGTATGCCGGCAACTGGATATGAGGAAAAAACAAAAACTCTGCAAGTTGCATCAGACTGAAATAGTGGGGATATTTCATACCAGTGGGTTCATACACTTGCATTTACAAAAAGTCAACAACCAGGTATCTCTCTTACACACAACATAGTGGGTTTCTTATACACTTCTGACGAGCAAAACTGAGTAAATATTTTAGGAAAAACATATTTTATGAGAAAACGTGCATGTAAATGCTTCAAATTTTAATTGTCTATGCTCTGTTTAATGCTGTTTAACTCAAGACTTTGAGTATTTTTTGCAGCTTGTTTTCTACATGTCTGCAACAAAAGTATTTTTAAAATAGTTTATTGAATTGATTTTTATAGTTTGATTTTTTTTCTTCGTTCTCCACAAAAAGCTAAATAGTGATTTGACAATTTTGTATGTAATACTTTTGACTAATGTTGAATACTTATGACATGTCTCTACTTTCCTGGCAATTACTTTTTACATTGCATTATCACTCCTTTCCCATTTTCACTAGTTTTCTTTTTGATTGACGTTTTACTAAAAATTCACCCTTTGTTATTAGCAAAAAGAAGAGTAGGAATAAACTCTTGGAACAGTAAGAGGACTAAGCTTGTAGTTATAAATAGAAGTAGAATATATGCAGGAACAGCAAGCACAATCTCGAAGAAGACATAAAGTGCAGCCATCCAGACAACAAAATGACAACAACAAAAAAGTCAATAAATGCATTGCAATGTTTAGTAAGAAATATTTTAATTAAAATAATAATAAAAAATATATTTTAATTAAAAAAACAAAAAACAGAGCAAGTGTACCAGTTAAGTGGTATGATTGTCTAACATTTTATTCTGTCACATACAACTGTATGAAATTTAACATAACAAAATTGTATGAAAATAAAATAAACAGCATCTCTCAGTTTATGAATCAAAATGGTCTGGAACTAAGAAAAACAAATTAGGTACTTTTTTACATAATGGGCAAAATGACCGAAAAAAGTAAAATAAATGCATTACACTGTTTATTCAGAAGAACTGTTTAAATCAAAATAATAATGAAAAATATATTTCAGTTTAGATAAAATACTGAACAATCTTGCCAGTAGGCTGCAGTGGTATGTCCAAAATTGTATATTGTGCAGATACAATTGTATAAAATTCAACAAATAACTGCATTATATCAAAATGAAATAAACAGCATTTCTCAGTTTATGAAATCAAAATGGCCTTCTTAAGAGAAAAAAAAATTCTACTTTTTAGTTTTGGGCAGGATACAACTATAATATGTTAAAGAGGTTAAATTTAAAGATCAGTGTATTTAACCTGTAAGTTACATTGGAAAAGGCACACAGAGTATCTATTACAAAAAGCTGTTAAGCTATTACCTACTGAAAATAGTCAAGTTTGGGAACAAGACCATATCGCCTGTTTGCTAGTAAGATGAAAATTAACTTATGGACAAGAAGCATATTTTTAATCTCTACACTTTTTCGGAACAATATGCAAATTTTAAACAGCAAGTCAATAAAATTAGCGTTAGGAGCATCTATTTATTAAAAAACAACAACAATAAATCCATTTAACAAATTGGAATTTTGGCCTTAGATGAATGGAGGAGATTATCCTGAGCTAATGTAGTAATGCAGCTAATGCAGTAAACATTAGGATGTAGGATACAGATGCTGCTTTCAATTAGAATTCTTTAATTGGTTGTAAACAAAATACTTAATATCTTTCCAGCTTCTCTTGTGCAAAACTGGCTCAGCAGCAAGAGCTCTTTTGCAAGCATCTTTCTGGGGCACTTGCTTCATTATTATGCAGTTGGCAAGATTCCGTCGCACTGCAGCTGCTTCATCTGCAGTCCAGGGCCGTTTGACTGCAGTCTTCCGGCTTTTAGTTTTTGTACATTTCTGACTGGAACTCTCTTTGGTATCGCTGCCACTAGTAGGCAGAGAAAAGGTCATGGTCTGAGATGGGGAAATGGTCTTGGCCCTGTCATGCTCAGAAGAAGATATAGGTAGGTCATCAATAGGCATGTCGTGTTCAGAACAGCTGTCAGTGTCACTTCCTTCATCTGACTGCTGGTCCACTTCTTCACGCTCCACATTCTCAACACAGCTGCTGTCAATCTGCACTCCTGCATTCACCTTCATCAGGATACTGGCAACCTTGGCCTTCTGCACAATGTCCACTGGCTGACAATAGATGTTTCTGTGGATGCGGATGTCGTGGCCAAGGAAAGTGGCTAGATTATCCTGATTGTACTTAGAGATCTCTAGTGCCTGACTTAGGGTAGCGAGCTGTTTGCGCAGTGATGTTGCTGTGAATAATGTAGGATCGACATGGGCCTCATCAGCTAACTCCTTGAGAACAGCGGAGCCTCTGTAGGGTCGCTCTCCAGTCTGACTCACAAACAAATATGGACTAGTAATCCCCATAAGTCTGCGCAATACTAGTAGCTTATCGATGCCAGATGTCATAGCAGGAGTCAGTAAAACTGGTACAGCTCTGTTAAACTTTCCTCTTATCTCAACTCTTTGGAGAACTGACACCAGCTTCTTCTCAGTTGCTGTCAAATTATCCAGTATCTTCTGTTCTGGTTGGCTGGACTTCCTTCCCTGCAAATAGTCATCACATTTCATTCTTTGTACCTCACCGCCACGCTTACGGTTGAAGATGGTGATAGCGGCAAGGACAGATTTTGCCAGAACAGCATACGAGTCAGCCCCAAGCCTCTGATCCACCAGTTCATTTACCTTCTGCACATCCGCCAGTGATGGCAATAGCTTCAGACGATTCATGCGAGCTCTCCGGACAGACTGAGAAGCACATGCTGAAATGTGATCATACCAATCTCCATCATAAAGAGACTCAAACATTTCACATTTTCTGACCAATTCAACGTTGTCATTTTTAATGCCATCAGCTTTCAGGATCTGGCAGCATTTCTTGATGCTATAGCCAATCTTGTGGACAAGAGATCCCTTCGTGCACAAATTTGTTTCTTGGATGAACCCGCCCAGCTCACGCACAGCATCAAGAACAGCCTCAAAATTCTCAGGATCCAAAGCTTGTGATAACCTTGAAATCTTCACGTCAGTGCTCTTTCTGAGAATTATACATAACCTTCCTAGCTCTCGGAGCCGCCCACTGACATTAGAAGAAGAGTGCTCTTCAATGTCTTGCCTTGAAAACAGGCGCTGGCCATATTTAACAATAAGGTCATCTGCTTTCACAATTCTGGTGATGTTATCATCCTTCATCCTTGAAATTACTTTTTCATAAAATGCCGAGGAAATTCCTTTAGGCAAAGGTAGGATAAGCTTTCCCATTCTTGAACACTGGCCTTTTTTCATCTCAGCACAGTTTTCTGGCTTTTGCCTGCAACGATTAACATGTTTGGAAACAAGATTTTGTTGAAATAATGCTTTGCAAAAGGGACATGCCGAGTACTCTGAAGCTGCCTTCAGACCTGCTTTCTTATTATATTTAGCAATCAAACGACCATCTTCTCCACTAAGAACTCTAAAATTATGTTGAAAGTCTCCCTCATTTTGCAATCTGATAAATTCTTGCCTGCGCACTGGATCACCTTTGTTTAGAGCCAGGATCTTTGCAACCTCCGGTTCATTTTTGTGAATACGCTGCAAATGGGTGGACATCTTAGTGTTTAACTTGCTACAAAACATGCAACAGTGTTGTTTAGATTTGCCTTTGACTGATGTTTTTTTGACGAGGGCAGGAAATGGAGCTGTTTGGGTGTCGCTGTCACTGTCACTAACATAGTTATTATCACGGCACATTTCCGGGTCTTTGGGAAAACGCAATGGAGAAGGTGC
Source organism: Semisulcospira habei (assembly GCA_036245525.1). Lineage (NCBI taxonomy): Eukaryota > Metazoa > Mollusca > Gastropoda > Semisulcospiridae > Semisulcospira > Semisulcospira habei. The sequence continues at coordinate 76,917,307 of BTPG01000008.1, read as the reverse complement.
AGCAGTAGCACCTAGTGATGTCTCCCTCTTTCTTCCTACTTCGTATTCACTGGATTCTGAACTCCCATCTGTAGATCCTGGTTTCCTGTCAACACAATTTTTTTTAGTTTAGTTAAAGGCGAGCTAGACATACATATGTGCAGTGGTTAGTATAAAATTAATATAGAGGCCCCAGTTCTCATGATCTCTAGGCCGCTTAGGATACAAAAATGGGCCCTTAATCAGCTGAACTGTATTGGCCTTCTACAGTAAAATATGTGCGCTTTACAATTAAACACATGAACTGCGAACTGGTGCGTTCCAAACAGCGTTTGGCTATATTGAGAGGCCCCGGTATGCCACACACATATTCTGCAAACCAGCGCAATCTCCTTAATTTAACCATTGATCCCTCAAATTAAAAATATGGATCTGGGCGATTCTCTTAACATGTATCCCATTTGACCTACTTTAGGGTGACCTACTTAGGTGCTTAGGAAAAAAAATTATTATGTGTTTGAAACTGTCTCAACCTTTGCATTTCTGTTAAAAAGAATGTTGAATTATATATAACTTAAAACATACTTGTGTATTCTATATGTCATTATTTTTTGGTTTAATATTATATCACAAAAATACCCCCAAAAAACATAGCGGATTTGCAACATGCTGTAGGTTGTTGCAAAAACGTATGTTGTATACATATTAATATATAAACCTCAAAACCCAAACACACTTAAATCGAATAAGTACATAATAAAGGTTTACTAATGCCTTGATAGAAAACACAACGATGCAAGAAAAATGTAAGCCGCGCGCGTAACGTTAGTTACTATAAAAATACACATTTTAAACATACATTTACAGAACAATCCACATCAAGAAATTTCGAAAGTCATGTTTCAATTTAGCGCGGATGAACAGCAAAATTATTATTTCCGGTCATTTAAAAAAATACACGCCGAGATTTTAAAATAACGTGAAAAGTTATTTTCGTCACCAAAATATCCAGTTGTGATGAGCATAAAAAAATTTGTTTAAAAATAATTAAAACAAGATATCAACTATTTTTATTGATTAAATGTCGCATATGCATACCTGATGTTTAAAAATGCATGTCATTTCCTGTTCCGGTAAATGGAATCGTTTACCAAAAAAAAAAAAAAAAATTGTATTTTTCATCATCAGCCGGAAAATTGCATGTTGCAACCGAGTTCAACGATGTATTTAATGTTTAGGCTACATTCTTAAAGCATATATCTATGTAAAGAATTGTCTCTTATGCTCAATACATGCATTTTCATGTCTTAATAATTTTTAAAAAATCGTCAAAGTCGATCAGTAAAAACTTGTCTGTTTTAGCCTCATGTCACACTTGTGGGATACATGTTTAGAGAATCAACCATCTGCTTTAATGCAGTTTACAATTAAAAAAGCAAGCAACCAGCAAAATAGCCAATATAGTAGAAGTAATCAAATGTGCAAAATGCCACTACATACCAGCTACTTTCTGATGAACAAGGTGAGGAAGAGCGTGAAGGTGATGGACTTTGGCCAAAAACCTCATCTTCATTAGAGATACCTGGACTGATGCTGCGTTCATGACCAGAGCCTGTGTGAGTGTCTGTTGCACTGCACAAGAAAGAAAGAAAATGTAAACAAACTAAAGTACAAAATAAATAAATAAATAAATAAACAATCACAGACCAATAACAGATATAATCATGAGAAACAGCTTCAAGAAAACTTACTAAAAGAACAGGTAGTTCACTGTCTTGTCAATTACATACTAATAAAATATGCCAAAAAAGTGTTAGTGTTACATACCAGCTACTGTCCGGTGACCGTGCGACAAAGAAGGGTACCATGTGCTGTCGTCTTCGGCCACGAACATCACGATCGGAGATACCTGGACTGATGCTGCGGTCATGACCAGAGCCAGTGTGAGTGTCTGTTGCACTGCACAAGAAAGAAAGAAAATGTAAACAAACTAAAGTACAAAATAAATAAATAAATAAACAATCACCGACCAATAACATATATAATTATGAGAAACAGCTTCAAGAAAACTTACTAAAAGAACAGGTAGTTCACTGTCTTGTCAATTACATACTAATAAAATATGCCCAAAAAATGTTAGTGTTACATACCAGCTACTGTCTGGTGATCGTGCGACGAAGGAGGGTACCATGCGCTGTCGTCTTCAGCCACGAACATCACGATCGGAGATACCTGGACTGATGCTGCGGTCATGACCAGAGCCAGTGTGAGTGTCTGTTGCACTGCACAAGAAAGAAAGAAAATGTAAACAAACTAAAGTGCGAAAGAAAGTGACATCACTGTCCCACGAATGCTTACGAAAGAAATCAGACAGGAAGAAAGAGAGCAAACAAGAGATGCAAACATCCATGATGCAATGAAGAAGGACATCACCCTTCCAGAACTGAAGATGGCCATCAAACAGCTGAAGAAGAAAAAATCTCCTGGTCCAGACAGCATCTCAAACGAGATGTTACAACACCTTGGCAACACTGCCTTAATGAAGCTACTGGACATCTTTAACCACAGCTGGAGAGGAGGACAGGTACCCCAGTGCTGAAAGGAAGCCAGGATGATCCCAATTTTGAAGAAAGGGAAGAATAAATCCAAAGCCCTGCGTTATCGCCCCATCAGCCTGACAAGTTGTGTGTGCAAGACCATGGAGCGCATCATCAACAAGCGCCTGCAGTGGTACCTGGACTCCGAGAGCATTATCGTGCCAGAGCAAGCTGGCTTCAGAAGCTACAAGAGTACAGAAGACCAGACAACACACCTTGCACAGGTCATAGAAGATGCCTTTCAAGATCAGAAGGTGACATTAGCTGCCTTCATTGACCTACAGAAGGCTTTCGACAAGGTGTGGAAGGATGGTCTCCTTGTGAAACTCCTTCGCAGTGGCATCCAAGGGAATATGTACCGGTGGACCAAGTCATACCTGCACAATCGCAGAGCCCGTGTGACAGTGGATGGGTACTGTGGCCAAAAAGTGCTGTTGCGTCAGGGGGTGCCACAGGGGGGAGTCCTGTCACCGACCATGTTCATACTTTTCATCAACGACCTTGTGCCAGAGCTACCAAAAGGAGTAAACGCAGCCCTGTACGCAGACGACCTGGTACTCTGGTGCACAGAAGAGTATGCAACAACTGCTACATACAGGATGCAGCTAGCCCTTGACAGGCTGACAGACTGGACCAACAACTGGTGTGTGACCATCAACACAGAAAAATCATCAGCCACACTCTTCTCTCTCTCCAACAAGGCAAAGGCTGGCAACCTAACACTGGGCAACACCCCGCTGCTGTATGAAGACCAACAGACATACCTGGGAGTCACCCTTGACAAGAGGCTGACGTGGAAGCCGCACATTTGGAATGCAGAAGCGAAAGCTAGAAGAAAGCTGAACATCATGAGAAAACTGGCTGGAACACAATGGGGAGCCAATGAAAAGATCCTCAAAAATGTATATCAAGGCACAGTGAGACCACACCTTGAGTACGGATCTAATGCATGGTTGACGACAGCCCAGTCACACCAGCAGACCATTGACAGAGTTCAGAACCAGGCACTGCGTATCATCACCGGCGCAATGAGATCCACACCAATTGAAAAGATGGAAGAGACAACAGGCATCCCACCCCTGCGCATGAGAAGAGATTGCAAAGCCTTGATACAGTCCACAAAGATCAAGTCTTCCAAAGACCATCCTATGAACGCTAGGATGAAACAACCAACCTCACGGAGACTGAAAAGATCAAGCTTTGTGAAGGAGACGAGAGCACTGCAGAGAAAACACCAGGCAAAGCTGCCTGCGCAGGTAGAGGCTCTGAATCCTGCTAGCGACCTTCCGCCTTGGGAAAGTAAGCCAGAAAACATCACCATCTCTTCCACGGTACCCTACATCACCACCAGAGATGAGCACAGCACTGTGAGCAAGAAAGCCCTGACACTGGCCATGCTCGAAGAAAAGTATCCCCAAGAGGCATGGATACGGGCATACACCAATGGATCAGTCACAGATGCAGTTCAGGATGGAGGGGCTGGGGTGTACATTCAGTACCCAAACGGAAAATGGCAGGCAGAGGCAGTACCAACAGGCCTTCACTGTACAAATTACAGAACTGAGGTGGAAGCCCTGGTCCGCGCAGCTAACACCCTTAGTGGCACTGCAGACCCTGATGCCCAGATTGTCTTTCTTACTGGTGCCATGTCTGTCCTTGAGGCAGCAACAGCAAGCAAACTGCCACGTCTACAAGAGGCACTGCAAAACATCAAGTGCACCAGACTGGTGCTGCAGTGGATCCCTTCACACTGTGGCATCTACGGCAATGAAGAAGCTGACAGAATGGCAAAAGCGGGCGCAGAGAAAGAACAAGATGAAAATGGAGTCAGCTTCACAGAGATGAAGACCATCATTAAGTCTGTGTACAGACCACCACAACGGCCCATAGACAGTTACCATCAGCTGTCCAGACAAGAGCAGGTGACCATCTTTCGTCTGAGGACCGGGCACAACCGACTCAATTTCCACCTGCACAGACGCTTCCACCTCGTGCCATCTCCCCTGTGCCCTTGTGGAGAAGCAGAGCAGACCACAGAGCACATCCTCCAGGACTGTGGGAACCACCAGCCACTGAGGGAGGAGATATGGCCGAAGCCCGCCACTCTACAAGAGAAACTGTACAGGCCTGTGGAGGCGCTACAGAAGACCACAGATTTCATTTTGAGAGCCAAACTCCAAGTGTGACGGCGTTCGAGAAGAAGAAGAAGAACAAACTAAAGTACAAAATAAATAAATAAATAAACAATCACCGACCAATAACATATAATTATGAGAAACAGCTTCAAGAAAACTTACTAAAAGAACAGGTAGTTCACTGTCTTGTCAATTACATACTAATAAAATATGCCCAAAAAATGTTAGTGTTACATACCAGCTACTGTCCGGTGACCGTGCGACAAAGGAGGGTACCATGCGCTGTCGTCTTCGGCCACGAACATCACGATCGGAGATACCTGGACTGATGCTGCGGTCATGACCAGAGCCAGTGTGAGTGTCTGTTGCACTGCACAAGAAAGAAAGAAAATGTAAACAAACTAAAGTACAAAATAAATAAATAAATAAACAATCACCGACCAATAACATATATAATTATGAGAAACAGCTTCAAGAAAACTTACTAAAAGAACAGGTAGTTCACTGTCTTGTCAATTACATACTAATAAAATATGCCAAAAAAACGTTAGTGTTACATACCAGCTACTGTCCGGTGACCGTGTAACAAAGGAGGGTACCATGCGCTGTCGTCTTCGGCCACGAACATCACGATCGGAGATACCTGGACTGATGCTGCGGTCATGACCAGAGCCAGTGTGAGTGTCTATTGCACTGCACAAGAAAGAAAGAAAATGCAAACAAAATAACTACAAATAAAAATAATAATAATAATAATAAAGTCATAATTAATACTCATTTTAAAATTTACCATTCCAAAGCGACTTTTATTACCAAGTAAAATGTTTTCAAATGATTTACTAATATAATATTCTGTATACTATGCTGAATGCTGTTGTCATACTTATTTATTCTGCAGATCTATCCAGCAATTCAATTAGAAGCATTAACTACCATAAATGGGGTGGCCCGTTGCGCAGTGGGTAGGCGCTGGTCTCCAATGCCGACGGTAGTGGGTTCAAGCCCCACACGTGGCAAAAAAATGATTACTAAGGTATGAGACTTTATGGGTCACCGAGGGTTCTCTCCGGGTACTCCGGCTTCCTCCCTCCCTTCAAAATAATATTGGATGCAGCCAATTTAATTTTAAAATTACAAAACTATTTTCCTTACCGTTTCCTAATAGTGATCTCCCTGCCTTTACACAACATGTGTGTCTTGTATACTGTTGTCCTTGTTGTGTGTCTGTAATATGTTTGTTGACCGGGAGCGTGTATGTTGGTATAGATTGCCGCGCTTTGAGTTTGAAATCATTCGAAGTAAAGCGTGTATGAGCATCCATTATTAATTTATTATATTATTATTAATAAGAAAACAGCTGTATTAAATAATTTAATAATAACAATAATAAAACAACAACAGCAATAATACAATAATAATAATAATACTTAATAGCAATAATCAGGGGTGGCCAAATCTTTTTTTCCCGAGGTTGTCCGCCGGACTAGCTCAACAAAAAGTGAACTAGTCCGCAAGAATTTTAACTAGTCCGCCTACCAACCACCAAAATCAGAATGCTCATAAAATTTAATGAAAAATTGAGAAAACAACTATTCGATCCAACCACGGTGTCGCCCGGTCACATACTTTTTTCAAAAGTTGCAAAACATGGACTTAGATCGTGGTCGTAAAACAACCATTCTTGCTTGCATCCATGTGGATTTGCCATCCAGGTCTCCTCGCATTCACGCTTATTCTTTTGTTGGTAATAGAGACTGTTGCATGCTTTTTTCTCTTCATCTACCCCCCCCCCCCCCCACCCCCCACCTGCAGAATTGCTTTCACGAACAACAAATCTATGCTTGACAGAAAGTCGCTTGATGGCTACGTGACTACAATTAAAAGGATGCTGATAATTTATTAAGTGGATGACGCTTGTTTTTGTCGCGACTTCTGTATCCGCTGAACAATACTTAATAGATGATGAGTCAGAATTTGAGATAGTCCGTCGGACTATCAACCCTAGAATTAGAGGTAGTTTGCAGTTATTCGAGATCGCCTGGGGCGAGCTGATAGGCTATTTGGACCACCTCTGGCAATAATAATAATATGCAAACCAAGGGGAATCACAGCGCTGGACAGACAACAGTTAGATCCCCTGCCCCCGCCTATCAGGCACCCAATCGCCAGCCCACAGAGAAATACGCAGGTATAGAATAAGACGATCATTTCCATCCTCAAATGAATGGATCAGGTCTCTTATATAACCCATGTCTTTCTCCGGAACTTAGGAAGTGGGCAGGAGAAACATACATACACAAACAAGAAGGTGCGCTACTATATGTGGTCGGGTAAATTCTATACCTGCGTATTTCTCTGTGGGCTGGCGATTGGGTGCCTGATAGGCGGGGGCAGGGGATCTAACTGTTGTCTGTCCAGCGCTGTGATTCCCCTTGGTTCGCATACAATTCTGCCAGCGCTAGCCTCACCTATCTGGTTTGTGAGTAATAATAATAATAATAAAAGTTAATGAAGCCAATATACACTTACTCATCTTCAGGATCTCTAATGATTGTTGCTTGCTTTAAATACTTGAACACTGATCTGAATGTCTGCAATAATAATAATAAGTCAACATCATCAAACACAGGACTTCACTTTATTAGCAGGCTAATCATTATATTAGTGGCAATGGCTACATTTAGTTTTAACAGTGTAATACTTAAGTAGTAGTATACTGTAGCAATACCAGGAGGTATCTAAGATATTTTAGTACTAGCAGTGTAGTACTAGTAGTAGTAGGCCTGGTATTATGAAGTTACAGTTCTAGTCATTCACCACCAATACTAAAATATTACTTGCTGGAGAAAACTATGCATACATTACTAACAAACAGTCTGTTTTCTTACTCTTAGTTTAATCAGATCATAAAAATCTAAAGATAGGCTGTTATATTAAATATTAATATTATTTTTCTGTTACCAAAATAGGCTTAGCTATCATTATCAATAGAAAGTATCATTATGTAAATTAACATCAGGCCTAAGTAAAATTTATATAACTTATAAGAAAAAAAAAATAAATAAGACAAGAAAAAAAGTGATTTCACTGTGATTATTATAACATAACTTCATAAAAAACAAGTTTGCTAAAAATGGAACGAGCAATTATAACTAAATAAAATATCAATAATCAGGCCCCAAGGGCTAGCCCATGCCCCTAACTCAGCTTGAGGCACAAGCCAAAAAATTAGTGTAATAATTTAATTAAGTGAATTAATAATTAAGTGAAATGACTGAGAACCTTGTCACTGTGGCTTGTAAAATGCTTATGCACAAATTCATGACATCATACATATTAAAAAAGATTTGATTAGCGTAAATCTAGATCACTATAATTATTACAAAAGTTATTACTATTAGTATTATTACTCGGAAATTCACAATCACATGAGCCAGTCTTTAATGATTAGTCGTTGACTTTGGGTAACGACACGTATTTGACTTTGAGTTTGACTCGACTCTACACTAAACATCGCCTACCAAAGATCACCCTGTTCGGCGAGCTTGCTACTGGACACCGTGACAGAGGGGCACCAAAGAAGAGATACAAAGACTGTCTCAAGAAGTCACTTAGTGCCTGCCAAATCGACCACCACCAGTGGTCTTCGCTTGCTGTGGACCGTGACACCTGGCGCTCCACTATTTACAAGGCAGCTGTCTCCTTTGAGGACTCTCGCAGAGCTAGCCTTAAGGACAAGCGGCTCAGGAGAAAGAACAGAGATGCTGCAACTCAGAACTCTGGCCATACCTTCCCCTGCAGCCACTGCGGTCGAACCTGCCTGTCCCGGATTGGCCTCCGCAGCCACGAACAAGCCTGCAGACGTCGTGGGCAACTCCTATAAAATCTTCGTTCGCGAAGTCCAGCCAAGAGACACTAAACAGTAAACAACAACAGCCGACAGTGCGAGACTAAACGCAAAATGTCTACCAAAACCTGATAATCATATAATAATAATAATAATAATAATAATAATAATAATAATAATAATAAATAATCAAACACAGGAATTCCCTTTAGTTTAAGTTTAGTTTGACTCGAAATCGAATCTACACTACAGACTTGAGACTACACCTGTAAAACAGAGACAGTGCGAGATTGAACCGCAAAATGTCTACCAAAACCTTATTGTCATATTGTAAATCTAGGCCTATGTCGTTAAACAACAAAATTATCTAGTTGTGACGTCTGCTGGTCGCCAAAAGCATTGTTTATTTATATATTAACAACATTATTCGCACAATTTACGCACAAAAAGTCAACACTTACCGCCATGTTTCGTTGATTTGTTGTTGGAAGAGTGACTTCCCTTGTGAAAGTGTATTCGAGTGTATCTTCACCCGCGGGCATACACAGCGAGGGTGTGTAAAATGGCAAGACACACGTAGTTGACCCAACCACACTTTTGGGTCTCAAGCTAAAATCCGTTTTTTTTTAAAGATAATTGAAGGTTTTTGCTATGATACTATGCTTCAAAAAAGTGGGTTCCACAAATTGGAACCGACTATTTTTTTAAACCCAGTGGTACGTGAGTGTAACATATGCGTGAACCCACTTGTAGGGTTGTGAAAACACACACACACACACACACACACACACACACATTCCAAGCACCACTGCCAAACTACAACAGAATCCTCAGCAGTCAATGATTAATCAGTGGAGTTTTTTTTTTCTTTTTTTTTTTTTTTGAGTCTTGGCTTGACTTCGCGAACGAAGATTTTATAGGAGCTGACCACGACGTCTGCAGGCTTGTTCGTGGCTGCGGAGGCCAATCCGAGACAGGCAGGTTCGACCGCAGTGGCTGCAGGGGAAGGTATGGCCAGGGTTCTGAGCTGCGGCATCTCTGTTTTTTCTCCTGAGCCGCTTGTCCTTAAGGCTAGCTCTGTGAATTGCGGAGGTTAAACATCGACATCGCCGCGCTCAGCGAAGTACGCCTTCCGGACGAAGGCAGCCTCCAAGAACTTGGTGCTGGGTACACCCTCTACTGGTCAGGCAGGCCTGCATCGGAAAGACGGCTCTCAGGCGTGGGTTTCATGGTCAAGACATCCATTGCGACTAAGCTGGAAAACCTACCAACGGGCCACTCAGACCGCATCATGTCCATGCGCCTCCCACTGAGACACCAGCAACACGTCACCCTTCTCAGTGTGTACTCCCCAACCCTCCTGGCAGAGCCTGCTGAAAAGGACAAGTTTTACACTGACCTGCGCAGCCTCCTACACAGTACCCCTGCAGACGACAAAGTCATCATCCTTGGCGACTTCAACGCCAGAGTGGGCCAGGACTCTGAAGCCTGGAAAGGAGTCCTCGGCAAGCATGGCGTGGGGAACTGCAATGACAATGGCCGCCTACTGTTGGAGTTCTGTGCGGAGCAGCAACTGGTCATCACCAACACTGCTTTTCAGCAAAAGGACAGTCGAAAGACCACCTGGATGCATCCTCGCTCCAAACACTGGTACCTTATCGACTATGTCCTAGTGCGTCAGAGGGACCGCAGTGACGTCCTCCTCACCAGAGTGATGCCCAGCGCAGAGTGCCACACTGACCACCGCCTTGTCCGCTGCAAACTCAGGCTCCACTTCAAGCCAAAACCCAAGAAATGGGGGCCCCCCAAGAAAAAGCTTGATGTTGCCAGCCTTCAGCGTGACGATGTGAAAGCTGCCTTTCAGACAGATTTACAGCACAGGCTCAAAGACACAGCTGACCCAGTAGACTCCTCCCCTGAAACACTTTGGGAACAACTGAAAACTGCTGTTGCAAAATCCTCTGCAGAAGTCTTGGGTTTCGCCAGAAAGAAGAACAAAGACTGGTTTGACGAAAACGATGTAGAGATCCAGGAATACCTAGCAAAAAATAGAGCCGCCCATCAGGCCCACCTAGCCCAGCCTTCCTGCCCTGTGAAGAAGTCTGCCTTCCGCCTCGTCTGCAGCAGTCTCCAGCGCAAGCTCAGAGATCTCCAGAATGAGTGGTGGACCAGACTTGCACAGAGGACCCAGCTTTGTGCTGACAATGGTGACTACAGGGGCTTCTACGAAGCACTGAAAGCAGTGTATGGCCCCAGGCACCTGGTACAAAGTCCCCTGCGAAGCGCGAATGGCCAGGCACTCCTCACAGATAATACCTCCATCTTGAACCGCTGGTCGGAATACTTTCAGAGCCTCTTCAGCGCTGAGCGCACTGTTCAAGAAGCAGTCGTCCTACAAATCCCACACCTCCCAGTAAAGGTTGAATTGGACGAACCACCCACCGCTGAAGAGACCCTCACAGCCATCCACCAGCTCAAGAGTGGCAAAGCAGCAGGCATTGATGGAATACCGCCAGAGATCTGGAAACATGGAGGCACAGCACTGCACAACAAGCTCCATGACCTCTTTCTCTGCTGCTGGGAGGAAGGAACACTACCAAAAGATCTTCGTGATGCAGTCGTTATCACCCTGTACAAGAACAAAGGCGAGAGGTCTGACTGTTCCAACTATCGGGGAATTACCCTGCTGTCCATTGCTGGGAAAATCCTTGCAAGGCTGCTCCTGAATCAGTGGAGTAATGAAGTTGGAAAAGGTACGTTTTTAGAGCAGATTTAAAAACGTCTTTTGAAGCACTCTCAGTGGCGGACATGGTAGGGGAGTTCGTTCCAGGACAGCGGCCCAGATATGAAAAAGACCGCTGGCCAAAGACTTGTTATTTTGATCCCCTGACGTTTTGTTATACTGTATAGTCGGTTAGTTAGTTGGGTCTAACGCCGAGCAGGCGGCTAAGCCCATCTGTCGGCGAGTGGACTGTATTGTTAGTTTACTGTTATTCTTCGTTCCTCAGCAGACATTAAACTATTACGCTTTCCGACTGTGAGAACTAAGTCTTTTGGCGAGAGGTCTTTCTCATACCAAGGACCATTTCTTTGGAATAAACTCCCACAGTTCTTCAGATATGTTGAATCAGCCAATTGTTTCCGGCTGTCTTTAAAGACGCATTTATTCCTTTAAACGTGGATTCACCGTTATCATTTTTCGTTGTCAGCGACATCTGCCTAGTGTGTCCGTTATTAGTTTTATGGTACACGCATTTCTTTGGTGTGTGTGAGCATTTCTTGTTGGTGTGTTTACTCTGCTAAGCTTATTTTCCTTGTATATCTTGTTGCGTGAGTGTATATGTTAGGGAATATAATATGTGTTGTAGGATGTCATCTGTACGGCGCCTAGAAATTTCTATCGAAAGTATAGGCGCCTTAAAAATAGACATTATTATTATTATTATTATTATTATTATTATTATTATTGTTATTATTATTATTATTATTATTAGCGATTGCTATACTAGTCGTGTTATCATCACCGTTAACCCATTTAACGCCACGGTTGCATTTCCAGAATTTTGGAGCTGTTACCTGACGACTATGTACCAGTTGCAGGAGACGGATTGACCGTGATGATTCAAGGGTAGTGCCAGATTAGCTTGGCGCCTTCAGGCGCCAAGCTAATCTGGCGCTACCCTTGAATTATCATCAGTATATCTCCTGCTTTAGGGCGTCGGGGCAAAATGGGTTATACTAAACACCCTGAGTACCCCACCTCTGCTTCAGTTCAAAATACTAGGGACAGATTGTAAGACAGGTTATGTGTGAACCGAAATCTTTGTCTCTGATTAATTTCATGTTTCAGCATCATAATCATCATCATCAGTGGTAGATGGATTGGCCGTGATAGTTAAAGGTTAGTGTTGGATGAGCTATGCGGCTCCCCCATAGTGGACAAGACCGGCAGCACACAAGTAGACTGCTGGTTTGATATCACCAGGTTCAGCCGTCATTTCTCATTGGTGTATCGCAACGATTGCTTGGCTGCACAATTTTCTGTCTATACTTGGGGACTAAGAAAATTCATTTTCTCAGCCTCCTCCTCCCTTCTGCAAAAGGCATAGATTACCATGAGCCCCTGCAATGCAGGGGCTCATGAGAATCTATGCCTCTTGGTGAAAGCGGTCAGTTCCATTAATTTCCATTTCTGGTTGAACGCAAGAGGACATTGGTGATGGCCGGACAACCAATGCTCAGTTTTTTTGTGTTGTCCGTGATCAAATATACAAGAGGTATAGATGCTCATGAGCCACTGCAGGTGCGGGGGCTCGTGAGAATCTATGCCTCTTGCTGTATAGCGATCGGTTCCGTAGACTTCTGTCTCTGATCCTCATGCGCAGCGAGTCATCGGTGGTAGCAAAGTATGTCCGCTGGGTTGCCCGTGATAAATGCGGCCCGAGCGTGCGGATGTGCCGGGACATAATTAATTCACCTAAAGTACCGGGAAAGCCGCTCCTCTTCGTCCATTTCCTGCCCAAACTCAGGGGGGATGAATGGGAACATTATTTTGTATCCAGGTGACGATGTTTAAATATATATTGTTCAAACTATCTTTTTTCTTACTTTTTAACCTGTCGCGCTACACATTTAGCACACTTCAATTTTAGTACTCAAACCAAGGGGAATCACAGCGCTGGACAGACAACACTGAGTTAGATCCCCTGCCCCCGCCTATCAGGCACCCAATCGCCAGCCCACAGAGAAATACGCAGGTATAGAATAAGACAATCATTTCCATTCCTTATAAGAATGGATCAGGTCTCTTATATAACCCATGTCTTTCTCCGGAACTTAGGAAGTAGGCAGGAGAAACATACATACACAAACATGAAGGTGCGCTACTATATGTGGTCGGGTAAATACCCTGATTTCCCACAGTAGATGCACAGAACATTACACAACAATGTAACGATACAAATTTTGCCTCGAGTTATACATGATACTCACAAACCAGATAGGTGAGGCTAGCGCTGGCAGAATTGTCAGTACTCAAACCAAGGGGAATCACAGCGCTGGACAGACAACACTGAGTTAGATCCCCTGCCCCCGCCTATCAGGCACCCAATCGCCAGCCCACAGAGAAATACGCAGGTATAGAATAAGACAATCATTTCCATTCCTTATAAGAATGGATCAGGTCTCTTATATAACCCATGTCTTTCTCCGGAACTTAGGAAGTAGGCAGGAGAAACATACATACACAAACATGAAGGTGCGCTACTATATGTGGTCGGGTAAATACCCTGATTTCCCACAGTAGATGCACAGAACATTACACAACAATGTAACGATACAAATTTTGCCTCGAGTTATACATGATACTCACAAACCAGATAGGTGAGGCTAGCGCTGGCAGAATTGTCAGTACTCAAACCAAGGGGAATCACAGCGCTGGACAGACAACACTGAGTTAGATCCCCTGCCCCCGCCTATCAGGCACCCAATCGCCAGCCCACAGAGAAATACGCAGGTATAGAATAAGACAATCATTTCCATTCCTTATAAGAATGGATCAGGTCTCTTATATAACCCATGTCTTTCTCCGGAACTTAGGAAGTAGGCAGGAGAAACATAATGTTCTGTGCATCTACTGTGGGAAATCAGGGTATTTACCCGACCACATATAGTAGCGCACCTTCATGTTTGTGTATGTATGTTTCTCCTGCCTACTTCCTAAGTTCCGGAGAAAGACATGGGTTATATAAGAGACCTGATCCATTCTTATAAGGAATGGAAATGATTGTCTTATTCTATACCTGCGTATTTCTCTGTGGGCTGGCGATTGGGTGCCTGATAGGCGGGGGCAGGGGATCTAACTCAGTGTTGTCTGTCCAGCGCTGTGATTCCCCTTGGTTTGAGTACTGACAATTCTGCCAGCGCTAGCCTCACCTATCTGGTTTGTGAGTATCATGTATAACTCGAGGCAAAATTTGTATCGTTACATTGTTGTGTAATGTTCTGTGCATCTACTGTGGGAAATCAGGGTATTTACTGACCCGACCACATATAGTAGCGCACCTTCATGTTTGTGTATGTATGTTTCTACTGCCTACTTCCTAAGTTCCGGAGAAAGACATGGGTTATATAAGAGACCTGATCCATTCTTATAAGGAATGGAAATGATTGTCTTATTCTATACCTGCGTATTTCTCTGTGGGCTGGCGATTGGGTGCCTGATAGGCGGGGGCAGGGGATCTAACTCAGTGTTGTCTGTCCAGCGCTGTGATTCCCCTTGGTTTGAGTACTGACAATTCTGCCAGCGCTAGCCTCACCTATCTGGTTTGTGAGTATCATGTATAACTCGAGGGAAAATTTGTATCGTTACATTGTTGTGTAATGTTCTGTGCATCTACTGTGGGAAATCAGGGTATTTACCCGACCACATATAGTAGCGCACCTTCATGTTTGTGTATGTATGTTTCTCCTGCCTACTTCCTAAGTTCCGGAGAAAGACATGGGTTATATAAGAGACCTGATCCATTCTTATAAGGAATGGAAATGATTGTCTTATTCTATACCTGCGTATTTCTCTGTGGGCTGGCGATTGGGTGCCTGATAGGCGGGGGCAGGGGATCTAACTCAGTGTTGTCTGTCCAGCGCTGTGATTCCCCTTGGTTTGAGTACTGACAATTCTGCCAGCGCTAGCCTCACCTATCTGGTTTGTGAGTATCATGTATAACTCGAGGCAAAATTTGTATCGTTACATTGTTGTGTAATGTTCTGTGCATCTACTGTGGGAAATCAGGGTATTTACCCGACCACATATAGTAGCGCACCTTCATGTTTGTGTATGTATGTTTCTCCTGCCTACTTCCTAAGTTCCGGAGAAAGACATGGGTTATATAAGAGACCTGATCCATTCTTATAAGGAATGGAAATGATTGTCTTATTCTATACCTGCGTATTTCTCTGTGGGCTGGCGATTGGGTGCCTGATAGGCGGGGGCAGGGGATCTAACTCAGTGTTGTCTGTCCAGCGCTGTGATTCCCCTTGGTTTGAGTACTGATAATTCTGCCAGCGCTAGCTTCACCTATCTGGTTTGTGAGTACACTTCAATTTTGTCTAAGTCGTATTGACCCAGATTTCAAAGAATATGACCGTGTCGTCTGTCTTCTTTAACCCTTTCAATCCTGATACAGTATTGCTTAAAATAAATTTGACTGTGATAGTTCAAGGGTACTGCCAGAATATTCTGGCACCACCCTTGAACTAAAATGATGATCTGTCTCCTAATCTGTAACGTAGCCTTCATAAGGCAATTATCAGATTTGAAGAAAAAAATCAAACTCAGACAACAGGTACTGTGAGGATTTTCGCCCGTCGCTGGTGACATTTACATCTGTTGTCCAAGGGAAGATTTTATATCTATTGTCCTTGGTGAAAGGTGTTCAGGCGATCAGTCTGTGGGTGATGGTACCCCTGAGTCATCGCCATTCCTGAGGACCTGGAGATCTCGGACCTTGGCCCACTTAATCAAATGGGCGACGGGTTCGCTCATCGTCTGGACTCAAGTTTTGTTAGGGATGTGACCCTGGCCAGCTTGTACCATCTGCAGGAGACATAGATTCGCGTGAGCCCCTGCTGCCGCAGGGGCTCATGAGAATATGCCTCATGCTGGTACTTAAAAAGAGATCTGGCCCATTCGGTCATCTTTACTCCCCAGAGAGAGAACGTAATCAGTGTTTCTGTATGTGATCGGGTGGATGGACAATGAATGGTCGGCGACCAGACTCGAGTTCCTACGAATCGGGATCTCCCTAATTCGGCTCCACGTCTAGAACCTTCTGTTGCAAGAGACATAGATTTACATGATCTATTGCAGCTGTGTGGGCTCATGGAATTCTACACGTTTCTCACGCTGAGACCAATTTCATTGTTTTCTGCAAATGAAGGGAGTCACTCCGGGTTTAAGCGTACGACGAAATTCTCGGGCTGTTTTTCGCCGCCGGGTTGATTATTTCTCTGCGACGAGATTCCATTTTGTCGACAAGATATAAATGTTCTGATAACTATAAAAGAGGTGAGGAATGGTGATAGTGGGGATGCTGAGGGGGGGAATGAATGAGTGGGCGCTTAATTCCCTCGTTACCGGCGGACGGAGGGCCATTTAGGGCGCGTTCATTACCGGAAAGACCGGTCTTGATGATGGAGCGAGAGCGACTAGTGTCATCTTGTACCCTGTTGACAAGGGGGCATCAGTTGCTGTGGATAAATTCTCTCGTCAGCTCGCTCGTCTCTGTGTCCATTCCTTCCTCAAGAGACATAGATTTGCATGAGCCGCTGCGAATGCAGCGGCTCATGCAAATCTGTGCCTCTTGGTGACTTCCGTTTGTCCCTCATATTCGATGGGTGTGCTGTGTCTTTCATGATATTTAACGCCATTGTTGTCAGTTGAGGGAGGTGGGTAACTCAACATGAGGGACGCGAAGTAGACGAGCTTTGTCCTTCTGTGGTGGAATCCGTCTCCGACGAGTTGTCGTCATCTTACCGCCCTGTAATGCGATTCCACTGGTCCTGCATTCGACTTATAAAACTAGCGTTTAAAACTAGCGTGACATATATATCATAGACAGTGGACCATGAACGGGGAGTTTATCTGTGACGACATATCACACTGGGTTGTCTCCCTCGATTCGCTACCGCTGATCAGCGGTAGCGAATCGAGGAAGACAACCCATGTGATGACATCCATTCCCAAATGAAATGATTCATGCGAATCTGGCGCCTGAAGTACTAGCCTATTTCACGGCAACGCGGCTGTTAGTCAGTTTGGCGCAACTGCTAATGATTTTGTGCTGTTGTTTATGCATTTTTCATGAATACTATTTACATGTGTGATGCTAATCATTATTTTTACAATTATAATTTAATTATTGCGTTTCTGTTTTTGATAATCCGTGGAGGCTTTAGAATGCAAATCTAGTGGTGTCCGATGCATGTTGGCAAAGAATTTCACTTTGACTGCAACAGTGTGTAGAGTCTCATTACTATTGGTCATTGCAGCCGCATGGGCCCATGAAAATCCAGGACCCTTTTTGGTAGGGAGGTTCACTAAACTTTAATTCGTTGTCATTGAAAGTTAAACTGGTATTCTGAAATGTCTTCTGGTGTGTGATTTTGGACCTTACGGCCTGGAACGTGCTGGTCTGTAGTATAAGGCCGTACGGTTGAAATTCGTAAGGTTCAAAATCATAGACCAGCACACACATTTTCTTTCGCTTTTTTCCCGCATTTCTCTCAGGACTTCGTTTCTGTCCTTCGATGAATCACCCATGTTTTTTTTTTCCTCTTTTAGCCACACTCACTCGCCTAAACCCCATCACCCTCTTCGTCAGAGGAGGTAAATGGAGTCCAGTTCCCCTAGCAAGAGGCACAGGTTCTCATGAACCCCTGCAGCGGCAGGGGCGCATGAGAATCTATGCCTCTTGCTAACGAACCTGCATGACTGCGATTAAGTCCCTTGAGAGCCCAAGACGGCTGATAGAAGTTTAAATTATTCTTTGCCTGGTTTTCAGCCCGCTGTTGAATTAATAGTTTTGATTTTCAAGTGCCAGTGTTTTTGCGCTAAGATCAACTCCGCCTGTATTTTTGGACTGGGGTTTGAAGGTTTTAGGGCTGTTTTTTCTTGCTCTTCAAGATGGTCTTCGTGTGTAACCCCTTCACCGCCGAGAACAAATGGACACCACCCAACTGCAAGAGCTATAGATCCTCACGAGGACCTATGTCCCTTGCTGAAAACAACTATGTGTCAATGTTCTTTTGACGGCCGGGGACCTTTGACGTTGAAGTCGCGATGATTTACAAAACTCAATCAGCGTCCCCAGGCCGTCAAAGGCTCACAAAGTGTCACGAGGTGCAAAGCTGTTGGTGTCTTTTTGTTCATTAAAATTAATTTCATCCAGGTTCTGATAATTGTGTTTAGCAGAGCCAGAGTCGGGCTGTCCGTGGTTTGCAGTCGACAGCTAGTCATCGTGTATACTTGCTGGGGAGTGTGGGTCGACCCTTGCTAACCCCTTCGCTGCCAAGAAAAAGTGAGCACGATCCAACTGCAAGAGACATAGATCCTCATGAGCCCCCGCGACTGCGGGGGCTCATGAGGATCTATGCCTCTTGCCGAGACCAATTTGTATCCACGTTTCTTGAACAGTGTTGGCTTTTGGTCTTTGAATGAGCACAGATTTCATCAAGAAAAATGTAAGTACAGCGGCAGGGAAGGGGTTAATTCGTCGTGCTTATAGGATCCCTCAGATAACGCTGGGTGTGCACGCGGTGTCAACGACAATCAGCGTGAAGTTTTAATTAGTTTTTCATAGATCTGCAGGTTGAAACGAACGTCACTTTCAAGTCAGGTGGTGTCCACATTTCAATGCCGGTACCCGGCCTGACGCCCTACCCGCTCGACAGAGTGAGTGAGTGGTGAGTGAATTAGTCAGTCATACCCGGGGGGGAGGGAGCATGAGGGGTGATAGGGTGGGGTGTGGGGGTGTTGGCAGGCATTAGGTACACACAGCTGGGACCACAGACTGGAGTAGAAAAAAAAAAGTGTTTTCACGCTGTGCGTGATCTATTTCTTGTAGTGACTGTGACCAGTAGAAATAAATACTGTGCATTGATATCTATCGTGAAAACGGATTTCTATGCTCCAACCTGGATCCAATCTTGCGGTGTCTCCAAAACTGGGACCCCACTCGGAGCTACAAGTGTGAAACTAGTTGCTGTCGCGGCTTGTCGCATGAACTCCCCCCCCCCCCTGCCCCTACACCCTCCCGCGCACCACCTCCCCATCCACTGTATAGACTGTCGTCCGCATTTAAACTCCTGATCACCTCCACTTGAGAGACACATAAATGAAGGTATGAGACTTCCAGCAAGGCAT
The DNA here is from genome assembly GCA_036245525.1 of Semisulcospira habei. NCBI lineage: Eukaryota > Metazoa > Mollusca > Gastropoda > Semisulcospiridae > Semisulcospira > Semisulcospira habei. Next base: position 76,897,828 of record BTPG01000008.1, on the reverse strand, counting down.
AGATTCTCTTGAGCCCCTGCGACTACAGAGGCTCATGAGAATCTGTGCCTCTTGCAGATCGAGCTCAGGGGTTGGTCGAGTCCCCCTGAAAACCCGGGCACTATGACGAGAGAGTAATGGAACAATTATGGGATGGCTGCGTCCCCTCCCGTCCTGCCCGTCCCCCCGGCCCATGTCTTCTACGCTTGCCACGCCTGTCTGTCACCCGCCGCCCAGTCCTTCACAAGACAAATGGTGGTCCTTTCACTTCCATCGCGAACGGTGAGAGATGGATCAGCCATGATAGGGCACGGCGAATGAGGTCGTCGACTTGGGAGTACTAATCTTTATCGTTTTACTTTAAACGATCTGCTTCAGGGTTCGCTACGGATTCTCATGGTTGTTTCGCCTCGTCTTGGATTTGTCTACCCTTCTTTTTACAACCCATGTGAATAGGCCCTTGACAGGCTTCGGGGGAGAAGGGGGGGGGGGGCGCTCTACTGCATGCAACGGAGACGCGCAGAAAGTTTACTTTACGACATTCAAATTTCACAAGTTGTCAGCCCTTGTGTGCAGCATATATATATATATATATATATATATATATATATATATATATATATATATATATATATATATATATATATATATATATATATATATATATATATATATATATATACCAAAAATATTTAACTCATTCAGCCCGACGGCCGTATTTCCCAAATTTTGGAGGCGTCATCTAATGACTATGCATCAGTTGCATGAGGTGGGTCGACCATGATAATTCAAGGGCAGTGCCAGATTAGCTTCGCGCCGACAGGCGCCAAGCTAATCTGGCACTACCCTTGAATTATCATGGTCGACCCATCTCCTGCTGTAATGCTTAATAGTAATAATAATACTTACTTACTTACGCCTGTCACCCCTACCCGGGTATAGGCCGTCGACGAGAGACCTCCAGCAACTCCTGTCCTGTGCTTCTCCTTCAATTCTACTCCAGGTGGTTCCCAGTCTCTTGATGTCTGCTTGGAGGTCTCGACGCCAGGAGTTTCTCGGCCTACCTCTTTTCCTCTTTCCCTGGGGGTTCCATGACAATGCCTGCCTAGTGATACTGGAAGCTGGCTTTCTCAGACTGTGACCGATCCATCCCCATCTTCTTCGCCCAATTTCATTCTCTGCTGTTATCTGCTCTGTTCTCTCCCAGAGTCTGACGTTGCTGATCTTCTCTGGCCAGTGGATTTTCAAAATTCTTCTAAGGCAACTGTTCATGAAGGTCTGTACTCTGTTGACTGTGGTTTTTGTCAATCTCCAAGTCTCTGCTCCATATAGGAGAACTGCTTTTACATTGGAGTTGAAGATCCGGACTTTGGTGTGTTGTGACAGCTCTCTGGAACTCCACACTTTTTTCAGCTGGAGAAAGGCTGCTCTGGCTTTACCGATTCGTGCTCTGACATCTGCATCAGTGCCGCCTTTTTTGTCTATGATGCTCCCGAGATAGGTGAAGGACTCCACCTCCTCCAACGGGGTGCCAGCAAGCAAGACTGGTTCCTCCCTGGTTGCGTTCAGCCTCATTGTCTTTGTTTTCTGTTTGTGAATGGTGAGGCCCACTTGGGACGAGATGTCAGCAAGCCTCGTGGTCTTGTCCTGCATTTGTTGATGAGTGTGGGACAGTAATGCCATGTCGTCTGCAAAATCGAGGTCGTCAAGCTGTGTCCACAGTGTCCACTGTATTCCACTTCGTCTGTGCTCTGTGGTCATCTTCATGACCCAGTCTATGGCCAGTAGGAAGAGGAACGGAGACAGCAGACACCCCTGCCTGACACCAGTTCTGACCTGGAGCTCCCTGGTGAACTGCCCTTCGTGGATCACGCGACATGTCATACCATCGTAGCTGCTCTTGATCAGGCGGACGAGCTTTATGGGTACACCGTAGTGTCGTAGGAGTTTCCACAGAGTCTCTCGGTCCACACTGTCAAATGCTTTCTCATAATCCACAAAGTTGACGTACAGCGGGGAGCTCCACTCCAGAGACTGTTCCACGATGATGCGGAGAGTGGCGATCTGGTCTGTACATGATCGGTTCTTCCTGAATCCTGCTTGCTGGTCTCTCAGCTGGGGGTCAACGGAGCTCTTCATTCTCTCCAGGATGATCCTGTTGAAGACCTTTCCTGGTACTGACAGCAAGGTGATTCCTCTGTAGTTGGAACACTTGCTGAGGTCGCCTTTCTTGGGAAGATTGATTAGGTACCCCTCCTTCCAGTCAGCCGGCATCAACTCCTCTTCCCAGATCTTTCCAAACAGTGGGTATAGCATCTCCACTGTTGTCTCTGGGTCTGCTTTCAGAGACTCCGCTGGGATGCCATCTGGGCCTGCTGCTTTGCCGTTCTTCAAAAATGCCACTGCTCTTCTGATCTCTTCCCGGCTGGGTCTGTCACAGCTGATGGGTAGGTCGGTCTCTGCCGGCTGGATGTCTGGGGGGTCGGGTGGGCTAGGTCTGTTCAGTAACTCTTCAAAATACTCGGCCCATCTGTCGAGTTGGTCTGCTCTGTCTGCAATAGGCTTGCCTTCTTTGTCTTTTACTGGTCTTTCTGTATGGCCATACTTGCCTGACAATCTTCTGGTAATGTCGTAGAGCTGTTTCATATTGCCGCTGCCTGCTGCCTTTTCTGCCTCTGCTGCCAGGTTGTCTGTGTAGGCCCTCTTGTCTGCCCTGATACTCCTCTTCACCTCGCGGTTGGCTTCCCAGTATTCCCCCTGTGCCCTTACTTTGGCTGCTCTCGTGCGACTGTTGTTGACAACTGCTTTCTTCTGCTTCCTCACTTCTATCTTCTTCAAGGTCTGTGCTGACAGCCAGTCCTTGTGATGGTGTTTCCTGAACCCTACAGTGTCTTTGCAGGTTGAGTTCAGCGCCTCTCTAACTGCCTTCCACTGCTGCTCTGTGGTGACCGCCTCCTCTTCATTTACTAGCTCCTGTAGCGCTTGAAACCGGTTGGACAGCACCAGTTTGAACTCTTCTCTAACTCCAGTTTCTCTCAGGAGGCCTACATTATAGCGCTGTCTTCTTGTTGTCTCTGTGCGGCTTTTCTTTAGCTTGAGCTTCATTCTTAAGGTAAGCAGATGGTGGTCGGAGGCGACATCTGCTCCCCTCCTAACTCAAACATCTTGAAGGGATCTTCTAAATTTCTTGCTAATGCAGATATGGTCTATTTGGTTCTCTGTTGTATGGTCAGGTGAGACCCAAGTTGCTTTGTGTATCCTTCTGTGTGGGAAGATGCTGCCTCCAATGACAAGTCGGTTTAGAGCACAAAAGTCTACAAACCTCTTCCCGTTCTCACTCATCTCCGAGCCTAGTCCCTGTCTCCCCATCACCTCTTCGTATCCGGTATTGTCCTCCCCTATTTTGGCATTAAAATCGCCCATGACGATGGTGATGTCTCGCTCCGCACATTTGTCCAAGGCACTCTGGAGTCGGTCATAGAACTCTTGTTTCTCTTCCTCGTCCCTGTCATTAGTGGGCGCATAACACTGGATGACGTTCAGCTTGAGCTTTTTCTTGGTTCTAAAGGCTGCTGTGATGATTCTTGGCCCAAGAGGTTCCCAGCCCATCAGCGCTCTAGTAATAATAATAATAATTATATTTATAAAGCGCAAACTCCCTGCAGTGCAGGCTCTAAGCGCTGTACAATGTAAATCAAAGTTAAAACCTAAACACAAATCAATAGACAGCAACCACACAAAATACACATATTACAAATCAAATTCTTAAATGAACAGCACATAAACACACCCAAAGCACAAACAACCATCGCAGCAAGGACTGGCACAGGATCATCATGATGTTATTGTGAAACAGAAAAGAGACTGGAATTTGGTAAGACAGAGTAGTGAGACTGGAAAAGATGTGTTTTAAGCTGACTTTTGAAAGAAATGACTGTCATGGGTTGAATGGGTTAAAAGAAGACATGCCAACTGTTAACCCCGTGTTGCCGGGGAGCAGGTGGCTGTAAGAAGTGGACCGGCTACTTTTTCGCATAATAATGTTTTACGATAGTCCGTCCATCGGCACAGACCTCTTGCTGACCCACATCCGCCAGTAGACTAAGTGTAAGAGGATTATGCGTATGACTGGACACTGAGCTGCAGACTTGGAGACATAGTTTATGGCATTGTAAAACAAGAAAGTTTTAGATTTTTTAACAAAATTAAAAAAAAAAAGAAAAGCAACAACAAAAAAACACGTCAATACCCAATTAGTGTAACCGTCGTGAATCATCAAAGCAGGACGGTGCTATCACAAAGAACATTTTGTTACACTTACCGTGGTCCGTCGAGGTCTCAGCAGTGACTTAGATGATTATCGTCCCCTGCGATCGCCTGTAAGGGGCGTAGATCCTCATGAGGATCTACGCCTCTTGCAGACCTGTGGAACTGGCTAGATAAGGGACTGAGGGCTCGGTTCCGGACATAATCCTGCGCCCTGTAGCGCTTTCTATCCCACAGTCAAGACTACCAGTTTGCGGTCATCACTTCCGGCCCAAGGCAAAATGGATCTCCTGAAATGGTGTGCTAGCGTTTGGGTACTCGTCACGTAACTCCTCATGGCTTAAAAGCCTTCAGACAACTGTCGCCGTGAGATGGCCTTAGTCACCTGCTCGGCGTTAAACCCCAATAACTAACTAACTTTAGACAACTGGCAACATGCATTCAGTATTCTGCTTTGTTTGTATGGGGTTTTTATAAGCAGTTTAGGCGCGTCCTGAGAACGTCTTGGCTTGTTGCTGTCGGGACGGTAAGTAGTGTACAACCTGCCAAACGTGACAACTGCTGACGGTAGGCTACGCGTCATTTCCGCCGAGCGGTATTGTCAGCAACAGTCAAGGGTTTAAACCCGAGTTAATCTAATCAGGCAGAGCCTGCGAGCTTTCTTGGTCCACGCGTCCCTTGACAGTTAAAGAGAAACAGAGCGGTGCCTTTGAGAAGCGTGTTTCTTTAACTTGGTTTCTGTTGCGTAAAAAAAAAAAAAAAATGTTGACATGAAATGTTCCAAATGTCCCAACGATTTTTCTTTGACCTTTTTGCAGTTTCTGAGTCAACCCGAATACACTCCTTAGTCGGGGGAAATAGATTGGCTGGTCTCCCAGCAAGTAACATTCATTCTTATGAGCACTTGTTCGTGAGAATCTATGCCTCTTGCAGTTGGAAGGGTTGACTGAGATAGTGTTCTGGTGTCCCCTCTTTTTTATGGCGAATGACTGGGCTAGTGTAGGAAGTGCCCTGCCAACCACGGTCTTTGATCATGAGCAAGGTTCCGTCGACGTTCTCCCGTTTCGTCAGGTCCGGTTACGATCTCCAGCACGCTGCGCTTGCTTCCTGGTGCTTCTATGTGGCATTCATGCCCTTTGGGCAGCTCCACAGGCGCCTCAAAGGTCGTCGGGCCCACGACGGCCGCAGTGGGCCCGCGCACGGCCGTGCGCAGGTCCACAGCAGCCGTCGTGGGCCCGAAGGCGTTTTGCTAGAGGCGCAGGTTCTCACGAGATGTTGCAGCTGCATCCCTGCTCGTCAGGTCGCGTTTCGTCGCTAGTGAACATAAGAGGACCTGACTAGACGGGAGCCACATGCTGCGTTGTTTCCTGGTGCTTCTTTGCGACACTCCCGCCCACTTGACACATCCATAGGCAGCTCCGTCTATTTGCAAGAGACATAAATTCTCTTCAGTATCTGAGTCTGTTCCTGTTGAGAACCGGTCCTGTTATTTGCATCCGTGCTCACGAGATAGAGGAGGTCTTGGGTTTTGTTCTACAAATCGATCCTTTTGGGTAGAGTCGGGTATCCCTAACTAGGTCATCATTCTTAACGCACAGTGCTTGTCGACGTGCAGTACAGCAGTTCTGAAGACATCGAGGTCGATTTTTGGTTAGATTAGAAATAGTGAGGGGTGTATACTGATGAGCAAAAAAAATGCGACATTTTTTGGAATGATCGGAAACACTTCAGTGTTTCTGATGCTTCCCAAAAACGTCACATTTCTTTTGCTCCTCAGTATATACTTCTTAGTGCTCCTCGGCTTTGAAAGTCACCTTTTCTTTCTTAGTCTTTAAAAGTCACCTTTTTATGTAAGTGATGTCTATACTTTCTCATCTTTCTCAGTTTTGCAACTTTGTTTCAAATGTTGTTGCTGATGTATCGATCTGAACATTCTCTCGCTAAGTGGAGTCACTGGCGTGTAACATCTAATGGTAGCCAACATATCGCTGCAAATGTCCACCCATTAGATATTAACCTTAGCATGTATTTCCCAAATTGTGGAGGCGTCTATCAACTATGCACCTGTTGAAGGAGATGGATCGACCATGATAATTCAAGGGTAGTGCCAGATGAGCTTGGCGCCGATGTAGTGCGTCAGGGCTGAATGGGCTAAGAACGCAGAAACGATCGCAGAGAGTCTGGATACACGTTTCCATAGAGTGAGAATTGTGAGAGCCTCTTTGCAAATTCGGGTGTTGCCGTGTCCCCTTCTTCACGCATCGTAGATAAGATAAGCAGTGCGCACCGTTATGGTATGGTATGGTATGATATAATACGGTGTCTCCGAGGCGCACATATCCATCTAATTAAAGATGGTCAAGGCGCCGTAGGGATGGAAGCTGAAGCTTTGAAAGTCTGCTGCTACTAAGGGCTACTTTATGTGCAAACCTCCACCCTACTATTAACTTCGGTGCATGTGATATATATTTCTGTTTCCATTTCACCGGTCCTACTGGGCCTTCTCTTTTCGAATAGTGGTAATGTGATTTTTAACGTGCGCACTTGATGATTATGCGTGCTGTACACCCGAAGGCGAGACAGGCAACCGTAAGCCGAGTCTGTACGTAAATTTGACTCGATGGGAATGAGGAAAAGTCCACATCCCATTCCTGCCCACCAGGGGATTCGAACCCGGGATCTTACGACTGCCAGCGCAGTGTCTTATCCACTAAGCTACGTCCCAATGTCAAAACTTATGTGGCAAAAACTATATAACAATTAAAATCTTCTTTCCTCAAAAGTGGACCTGCTGGCTTTGGCATGTGACAGCAACAAGAGACATAGATTTACATCACGAGGCTCCGCATCCTGCGCAGAAAACGCAAGACTCGAAACTTGCAAATCAATTACTTTACTCACGCCTGTCACCCTCCCAGGGTATAGGCCGTCGACGAGAGACCTCCAGCGACTCCTGTCCTGTGCTTCTCCTTCGATTTTACTCCAGGTGGTTCCCAGTCTCTTGATGTCTGCTTGGAGGTCTCGACGCCAGGTGTTTCTCGGCCTGCCTCTTTTCCTCTTTCCCTGGGGGTTCCATGACAATGCCTGCCTAGTGATACTGGAAGCTGGCTTTCTCAGACTGTGACCAATCCATCCCCATCTTCTTCGCCCAATTTCATTCTCTGCTGTTATCTGCTCTGTTCTTTCCCAAAGTCGATACTAAGTTTATTTCTAATCATTACTTGTGAATAAAGTTATTTAGACTAAAATAATGTGTTGACTTCGGATGTGGTTTATTTCAACACAAAGTCTTTCCGTTAACCCTTTTACACTGGATCCTTACAGCTGGATATGGCTTGACCATTATAATTCAAGGGTGGTGCCTTCAGGCGCCAAGCTACTCTGGCACTACCCTTGAATTATCATGGTCAAGCCATCTCCTGCAACGGGTACATTGTCGTTTGGCAACGCCTCCAAAATTTGAGAAATAGGACCTTGGGGCTGAAAGGGTTAAAGAGACTGACTCCGCTGCCGTCATAATTCAAGACTCTTTTTACGGCTGAACTGGGGCTCAGACTTTTAACACCCTAGCTCTGTGCACCTGCACCTTTCATCGGCAAGAGGCATAGATTCACATGAGACTCTGCCACCGCTGGCGCTCACGAGAATCTATGCCTCATGGGAAGGATCTGGTTTTTCGGGATCTCTGCTCCTCAGAGGAGGTCATCTGGAGTTGAAGCCAGTGATACAAAAACGATTTCTGTCAGTTGAAGAAGTGGGAGAATTTTGACAAAAACCGTCATCTCTAGTGCTGTGATGACGTGACCTGCCAACCCAAAACCACGTCACCAGACCACCTTACCCAGTGCTCGAAAAGTCCTCGGGCCGACCTCGGTCGCAGTTGACCCGCGCACTATCGTGCGCGGGTCAACTGCGGCCGACGTCGGCCCGAGAACCTTTTGCACACTGGATGTAAAGGTCAGTACAGTCAGCCATAGAGATGAAGACTGTAGGATCGATCTGTTTAGGGGATTATGTCGACCCTGAGTCATTTACACTCGAGGGTCATGTCTAGTATGTCGCCGAAATTCAGTGGCCTGCCAGACAAAGTGACACGTGATTTACACTTTGGGGTCAATCTGTGTAGGGGGTAGGGGAAGGGGAGGTGGGCGGGGGGGGGGGGGGGTGGGGGAGGGGGGTCAACCTAAAGTCATTTGACGCCTTGTTAGTGTCGCGTCGTTAGAGTCTGTAGACGGTAACTTATTAAGCAAGAGTGACACTCTACAAGCCCTTGACACTCTACAAACGTATATGAATCAACCATGATAGTTCAAGGGTGGTGCATGAATAGCTTGGCGCCTACAGGCGCCAAGCAATTCCTGCCCCACCTTTGAACTATCATGGTCGATCAGTAGTCTTCAAAGTACAACTCCCAACCTTAAGAATTGCGATCTTAAGGCTCTTAGTGTTATTCGTATACTCCAGCGCTTGTCTATCTCAGACGATTATGCTACCTGTTAGACCTAAAACAGAGAGAGAGAGAGAGAGAGAGAGAGAGAGAGAGAGAGAGAGAGAGAGAGAGAGAGAGAGAGAGAGAGAGAGAGAGCGAGAGAGAGAGCGAGCGAGCGAGAGCGAGCGAGAGAGAGAGAGAGAGAGAGAGAGAGAGAGAGAGAGAGAGAGAGAGAGAGTGAGTCAACGAAATAACGTAATCCTGTCCACGGGAAAGGTGGTGCAAGTTTACCGCTAACTACAATGTGAAATTAAAACAAGATGAGGACTTCTTTATCCCAAAGTCTACGGTATTGTTTAGAGCTCAGATGCGTTTATCTTTTAGGAACATTCACAGATGTACATATTTTTGTCTACCGTATTTTGAAAAAATACGGTAGACTTTGAAACGGATCTGGTCGGAGCGCATTTCGGAACATGCACATTACGTTTTATTGGCGTGGGGGGCAGAAATTTAGGTAAAGAAGTAACTAGATAACAATGACGTCACGTCTAGCTACGCAAACCTTGCTAGAGAACGTCTTTAAGCGCCGTGTATGTGTGTGTGTGTGTGTGTGCATATGTGTGTGTGAGGATGTGACAGCGACTAGAGCCCGCGTTTGAGGACGGACAAGCTTGAAATTTTAGGATATTGTCCGTAAAAGAATAATCTCGGGACCTTTTTTTTTTCCCGATGTTTTGATTAAGACGCTCATTGGCGAGAAAATGGCCGTTTCACAAAAATCGTTTGATCACGTATTTAGGATTAATTTCAGGCATTATATGGGTTAATCTGAAAACAATTGAATTTTTTACGGAAAAAACAATCCTCATTAATAATCGCATGGATCAGCATAATAAGCCTAAAAATATGAACAACTCTGAATGTTCCTAAAAGATAAACGCATCTCAGCTCCTAACAATACGGTAGACTTTGGGATGAAATCCTCATCTTGTTAGGCTTATAATGCTGATCCATCCATTTCCCTCCTCTCTAAGCCAGCCCATGATCAATACACACGTCGGTGCACACAAATAAAGACGGACACGGCGCTTCCCGCCATTAGTACGCTCTGTGGGCTCGTGTAGCTACAGGAATCCATCTCCTTCTACTCTAACCCACCCTCTGATCCACACACACTGGCACACGAAAATAAAGACGGACACACGGCGATTCCCGCCATTCGTAAGCTCTGTCGTCTGGTGTAGCATAGCTATTCTGAAGAAGAAGAATAGCACGAGCAGCGAAATGACGTCACTTCAAGCTTCACGTCATGGCATCATTTGTTCCACGACGCTGTGTTCATTTTGACGACTCTATGTTATACGTCACTCATCGCAGTACTAACATTTGACGTATCGGAGAATCAACTTAGCAATTTTTTTGCTGATTTTCACGCCTAGGGCTTACAGTTAGTTACAGGTCACAATTTGACCTAATCCTACGCCAGGGCCGGGACAAACAGCAGGCTTATGCAAACACTGTTTATGAAAAATCATGCGGGTATTAATGAGAAGATATTTTTTTTTCGTAAAAGAAAAATTAAAGATATGTTAGCTGTTTTACAAATGACTCCTAAAAAGTAGTGCAGAACATTGTCTGATTTTCACACCTATGGCATACAGGTCACAATTAACCTAATCGTATCCGACAGCCGAGACAAACTTTAGGCTTATGTAAATACCGTATACGAAAAATCATGCGATTATTAATGAGAACATTGGGGGTTTTTTTTCGTAAAAAAAAGATTCGATTGTTTTAAGATTAACTCATATAATTCGTGCAAATAATCCCAAAAACGTGAGAATATATTTTTTCAAAAAATATTTAATTATCACTTAAAACGTTCTAGAGTTACAATGCTGGTTAACGAACGCATTCAATATCTCCCTTTTATCTAGCTATTTACAAAATATCTAGTAAAAATAAGAAAAATTACGAACTCCAGTGTGAATCAACCGGTTTTTGTGAAACGGCCATTTTCTCGCCAATGAGCATATTAATTTTTTTTTTTTTTAAGAGAAAAAGGTCCCGAGATAATTCTTTTAGGGACAATATCCTAATATTTCAAGCTTGTCCGTCCTCAAACGCGGGATCTAGTCGCTGTCACACACACACACACACACACACACACACACACACACACACACACACACACACACACACACACACACACAAATACGGCGTTGTCGCCAAAAAGATGTTCTCTAGCAAGGTTTGCGTAGCTAGACGTGGCGTCATGTTTATCTTGTTACTTCTTTGCCAGACTTTCTGCCCGGCACGCCAAAAACGTCATCTGCATGTTCTGGAATGCGCTCCGACCAGCCCCATTTTAAAGTCTACCGTATTTTTTAGGACGGGTCGCAGTGGACCGAATTTAATATAATGTCCATGATGTCAAAGGCGGGCAGGCTAAACCTCTAACAATTGAAGTAACAAGATAAAAATTACGTCATGTCTAGTTACGCTAACCTTGCTGCTGAACGTACATTTGGCACCAAGCGCCGTATGTGCGTATGTATGTGTGTGCGTATGTCCGTAAACAAGAGAATCTCCGATATTTATGTACACACAAGCTTGAAACTTGGCGAAATACTTTCTTAAGTTGGTGGCTAAGAGAGCCCCCGAGCATATTGTAATTGAATGTCTCATTGAAGACATAAACAACCGTTTATAGGAAGTCGGTTGACCCAGATTACAGTCCGTAATTTTTGTCATATTTACTTGAACTTTTGCATATAGCTAGTTTACAGAAAGATATTGGATGAGTTCGTTAGCCAGCTTTGTATCCTTTCAACTTCTTTAGTAAAAATTAATTCTTTTCAGAAAAGAATTAAAACACTAAAAAAAACTTTACTTCTAGAGAAAGTCAGACAGTGGCGATGATGTAAAAGAGGCAACTCCGTCACCATGCAGACACTGACATAATACACTAAATATGACGTCATTCTCTCTTGCGCGCGCGGCTCTCTCTCTCTCTCTCTCTCTCTCTCTCTCTCTCTCTCTCTCTCTCTCTCTCTCTCTCTCTCTCACACACACACACACACACACACACACACACACACAAACATGCGCGCAACTCCAGGAGGAATAGATCATCATGCGCCTCCAGGCACTTGAGGATCTATGCCTCGTGGAGATGTTTGGAGCGCACGCGCATGCACGCACACGCACACATCGACGCGGTTTCAGAAGAGGATGCAGGTGACCCGTGTACTTAGTATATCTTGTAGCTAGGTAAAGTCAACCTGCTTTCACACAAATTAGCAAGACTGAAATTGTACCGTGAAGTTCTAGTTTTGTCACCATTTTCTCAAGCCTATGAAGCGAAAGTGAAACTCATATCACGTAAAATATAAAATTACGTAAAACTAAAACTTTCGTCATGACAAATGACGTTTGACGCGTATGTCCTGCGCCCCTTATAGAACTCACTGACGCATTGGTAGATCTGCGAGACTTTTTCAATAGGAGATAATTCAACATCAGAATCAGGCCAAAGACAAAAGGTAGAGACGGCCATTGACAGCGAGGACAGCTCTCATATAGAAGGGACTTTGTGGGTTATGGTTCATTCCATCTTGTTTTAAATACGGTAGACAAAGAGCAATGCTTTATTGCCCTTTTCACCACAGAGAGCTAAGTAGTGCATTATATTTCTGTCTGTGTGACGTTTTAAGCAGTAATAAACTGTATTGTAATTGACCTTTCTAAGCGTGTTTCTTTCCTTGTGATTTTCTTTGCATTCTGCACGCGTGACACTCACCTTTTGTGTTTGGAGATTTTAATGTTTTATTGGAATCCGTCCTTTGTATCGTTAATTAAATAGTTTTAATGGTCGACTTAATTCTAATTTAAATTTCATGAAATTGTGGACCTGTGTTTCTTCATTATCTTGTGAAAAATGGAATATGTTACATCTGATTGTTTCCTTGCGGACTCGATTTGGTGGCTTGAATTAGCTAGCAACACCCTCGTGTATTCAGCATTAATTCAGAATCAGTGTTCAGCTCATTATGAGTCATTGAAATTCATTTTTTCTTAAGCACTTATCCACGAATTGCGTGCATTTGTATTCTATGAGCAAAAAGCAAGCAGGTTTCACATGGAGGTAATTTTTGAATTTTTTTCGAAGACCCGTTTAGTATTCAGCTGTGCCGGTTTGTTTTGCATAAAATATGCACTCTTTTCGATGCACTCGTGGTGGTTCATTTTTCAAAGAAATTCCCCAACACAAAAAGAAGCACCCTTAGAAAGGACAGATACAGCACTGTTAAAGTTGACGGGTGTGACCAATTTTTCCAACAGACATACAGATAGAAATTTACTACACGTGCTTATCTTTTTAACTCATTCTACCCCAAGACCGAAATCCCCACAGTTTGCAGTTGTCCTCTAAAGACTGCATTGCAGTGCAGGACACAGATCGACCATGATAGTTCAAGGGTGATGCCAGAATAGCTTGGCGCCCGACCATGATAGTTCAAGGGTGATGCCAGAATAGTTTGGCGCCTATGGGCGCCAAGCTATTCTGGCATCACCCTTGAACTATCATGGTCGATCCATATCTCGCTGTGGTGTGTCTGGGCTAGAATGAGTTAAGGCAAGAAGTTCCCCAGTAGCAAGACGTCTTCGGCCCGCTCACGTCCATATTCTCTATAGGGCTCGAGAAGCTAACGTCATCACGCCAGTCGTGGCGGCCATCTCATGAGGATACGGGACTAAGCGCTCGATAGGGAAATCGCTATTTTTGTAACGTCAGGAAAGTCCTGACGTACTATAAGCAATAACAGCAAGTCTTGCCATCACTGTCGGAAACCGCCCACCAGAATCTGTTTTTGTTTGTTTCCAAAGAGGAAGAAAAATGAAGAAAAACGTGTTGAAACACTATTTCGCTACTATCTGATGACTATGGTATCCTCTTAGGATGGCGGCTGACGCGCCGACGCTGCTAGGCAACGCGGGGAACTTCCCCTGAGCCCTATTGGGATATGTCTCTCTGTCAAGACTCAAAGCCAATCAGTCGCCATGGTTAACCTCTTCCGTCGTGGGGAACAGTGACCAGCTGCAAGAGGCATAGACCCTCATCATCTCCCGCAGGCGCAGGGGCTGATGACGATCAGCGCGTCTTGCCGGCACAACTTAAATCCTTGTACCTCGGACAGACGAAGTAACCGCGCGCTGAACTGACGTGCGGTGGTTTCAGAGATATGAATTTAGGGCCACATGCGGTGAAAGGGTTGATCAAGAACAGTCCGTCTGCGGCAGAGGGCTCTTAAGGCCCCGCCACACATGCCGATTTTGAGGCCGATTCTCGAGCAGTTTCCAGAACCGTTTCAATCGGAGTGTGATCGGTCCGGACTACAAACACGTGTGCACTGCCACACGTCCCCGACTTAGCCGACCGGTGTGAACCGAAGATCAAGGTCGTAAACAGCTTCCTGTTCTGCAAAATGGCTGTTAGTTTTGACAGTGATGATGATGTGCTTGCATTAGTGGTGTCTGGAGTATTCAAGGAGGGGGTTTCACCTATAATGGGGGGACAAGTCGCCTCCCGAAGGTTAGAGAGTAGTCCACCAGTTTAGATCCCCACTTTGACACTCAACTCTCACTTGTGGCTCCACGTAGTTGCAGCATGCGCAGCGGCCACACCACGGGCAACAGCTTCGACTGGCTGGCTAAACCAAGTGAGGGGAAACCGGGGGTCTCAAACCCTTGGTTAGGCAGGACTTGCTCATCCTAGCATGCAAAGTCTGTCACCGGCCGACTGGGTGGAGGAAACCCAATCAAGGGTTTCAACGGCCAAAAGGGCGGGTCAGCAGTGCACTGTGGAGTGCATAGGGCATGTCAAAGCACAGAAGAAGATATGGCCATCCACTGCAGCCAAGGAAGCTACCAGTTGTAACGTCTCATCGTGCCACTGGACTCTGTTTTCTGCGGCCGAGAGGTTGGGGTTGCTCCAGCGCAACAGCTTCTCCACCAAAATCTCCTTCACGCGCAGGTTTTGTGCATGGATCTTCATCTTCACCAAATCTGCTACTTCATCTTCTTATTTCGTCTGCCTCCTCCAGAAGTCCTGCGGCGATGGGGAACGGGCGAAATGACAGGTAGAGATTACTACTGGGAGTCGCAGCTCCGAACCTGCACGTAGGCGGTCTGTGGACCAGTGGTCGCTCTTCCCTGTACCAGGGGCAGCAGGGAACTTCGGCAGCATCCCAGGCGACTGAGCAGCCCTCATCAGGACAGTACTGCTCACCCTAGTAGGGGAGGGAACTAGAAAAGGTGTTCCAAACATTGCCTGCCCTACATAAACCGGTCAGCTTACCGCGGTTGGCGGTTTAACCCTTTTATGCGGTCGAAAAGAAAAACAAGAAAAGAAACTTATTCTCGGTACGTGGAACGTACGAACCCTGTTGGACAGAGATCAGATGAAGAGACCACACCGAAGAACAACCCTCATAGCCATGGAGCTGGCGAGATATAAAATCGACATTGCGGCTCTTAGCGAAACCAGATTTGCTGACGAAGGCTCGATCTGTGAACCTGAGGGTGGGTACACCTTTTTCTGGAAGGGCAAAGCTGAGA
Source organism: Semisulcospira habei (assembly GCA_036245525.1). Lineage (NCBI taxonomy): Eukaryota > Metazoa > Mollusca > Gastropoda > Semisulcospiridae > Semisulcospira > Semisulcospira habei. Next base: position 76,882,530 of record BTPG01000008.1, on the reverse strand, counting down.
ACGAAGACAGGATACACGGAGTTGGCTTCGCCATCCGCACCACGCTCATCCGACAGCTGCCTTCTCTTCCCACTGGCATCAGCGAACGATTGATGAAGCTCCGTTTACCCATCTCCCACACCCGACGTGTCACTATCATCAGTGCCTATGCTTCGACACTAACCAACGCGGATGACGACAAGGAGGCGTTCTATGAGAGCCTCGACTCCCTCCTGAAGTCTGCTCCTGCAAGTGACAAACTCATCGTGCTTGGTGACTTCAATGCTCGAGTTGGGCGCGAATGTGAATGCTGGGAAGGAGTGATGGGCCCACACGGGCTGGGCAAGATGAACAGCAATGGCCTGCTGCTGCTGACATTGTGCGCTGAAAATGGACTCGCCATCACCAACACCCTCTTCAGGCTGGCTAGTAAGTACAAGACAACATGGATGCATCCCAGGTCCAAGCAGTGGCATCTCATAGACTATGTCATTGTCCGCCAGCGGGATACTCGTGATGTCAGAATCACCAGAGCCATGAGAGGAGCCGAGTGCTGGACCGACCATCGGCTGGTGCGGTCTGTCCTCACCCTGCACATTGCACCAGCACACAGGAAGAGGCCGAAGCTCACCTAAACTTCATTCAACCTGGCCAAGCTGAAGTGCCCGGACGTCAAGGAAAACTTCCAGTCCCACCTTGATGACCTGCTAACTATCCATGGACCGTTGACTGGCAGCCCATCTGAAATGTGGAACCAGTTCAAGGGGATGGTGACGGAGTCTGCCAAAGACGTGCTTGGACCCACGCAGAGAGTACACCAGGATTGGTTTGATGAGAACAACGAAGAGATCAACAGCTACTGGAGCAAAAGCGCAGTACCTTCATCGAGTGGCAGAACGACATCAACTCTTTGTCCAAGAAAGACCGCTTCAAACACCTCCAGAGAAAAGCTTAGTTAGTTAGTTATTTGGGTTTAACGCCGAGCAGGCGACTAAGGCCATCTCACGGCAGCCCAGAGAGAGCTCCGCAACATGCAGGACACCTGGTGGGACGGCAAAGCAAAAGACCTTGAACACTTCGCTGAATCCAGCAACTCCAAGGAGTTTTTCAGCGCTATGAAAGCTGTCTACGGCCCTGCCAGACCCAGCACAACCCCTCTCTTTTCCGCCGACGGCTTCACTTTGCTAAAGGACAAAGGCAGCATCACTGAGCGCTGGAGAGAATACTTCTCAAATCTGCTGAACCTGCCTTCCACTGTCGATCTCGCGGCCCTGGACATGATTCCCCAGAAGCCGACACTGGATGACCTTGACCTCCCGCCAACCCTGGACGAGGTCAAGAAAGCGATTAATCAGACGAGCTCCGGCAAGGCTGCAGGCATGGACGGCATCCCCGCAGAGCTCTTCAAAGCATCTGGACCTGAGACCCTTGATGCCTTCCTCAACATTCTGAACGCATCTGGGCAGAGGAGAACATGCCACAGGAATTTAGAGATGCTACAATCGTCTCCCTGTTCAATAACAAGGGCAGCAAAGCAGACTGTGCCAGTTACCGAGGGATCTCACTCTTGTCCATTGCTGGCAAGATCTTTGCGAGAGTCATCCTCAACCGCCTGATCAGCTCTGTATCTGAGGAAGCACTCCCAGAGGCTCGGTGTGGATTCAGACCCGGCCGCAGCACAGTCGACATGGTCTTCTCTGTGAGACAGGTCCAGGAGAAATGCATTGAGCAGCACGTGGACCTCTACGCTGTCTTCCCGCCGTGAGATGGCCTTAGTCGCCTGCTCGGCGTTAAACCCAAATAACTAACTCTACGCTGTCTTCATAGATCTGACCAAAGCATTCGACACCGTGAACAGAGAAGCGCTTTGGGTCATCCTCGCAAAGCTCGGCTGCTCCAGGAAGTTCACCAACATCATCCGCCTCTTCCATGATGGAATGGTAGGAGTTGTCCAGTCACACGGTGACACATCCACACCCTTTGACATTTCCAAAGGTGTGAACCAATGTTGTGTTCTTGTCCCCGTGATGTTCAACCTGTTCTTCACGTGTGTCCTGACCCATGCAGTACGCGACCTTGAGAAGGGAGTGTACCTGAAGTACAGACTAGACGGCTCTCTCTTCGACCTCCGTCTACTGAACGCCAGGACCAAGACCATCGAGAGACTGATCCTTGAGGCGCTGTTTGCCGATGACTGTGCGCTGATGGCGCACGCGGAGTCTGACCTCCAGACCATCATCAACAGGTTCTCGGAAGCCTCTCGACTGTTTGATCTCACCATCAGTTTCAGCAAGACCGAGGTCCTGCACCAACCGGCCCCAGGCACAAGAGCCCCCCCCCCCCCCCCCCCCCAAAAAAAAAAAAAAAAAAAAAAAAAAAATGTGCATCGAAGGCACCGAGCTGAAGACTGTCGACCAGTTCAGGTACATTAGGAGCATCATCTCTTCTGACGGTACTATCGACAAGGAAATCGCAGCTCGCATCAGCAAAGCCAGCCAAGCCCTGGGTCGCCTGCGCACTCGTGTGTTGAATAACATCAACGTCAAGCTCTCCACCAAGATCAAAGTCTACAAGGCAGTAGTTCTCCCCAGCCTCCTCTACGGCTGTGAGTCATCGACGCTGTACAGAAAGCACCTCAAGCAGCTTGAACATTTCCACATGAGATCCCTGCGCTCACTCATGGGCATCAAATGGCAAGACAAGGTGACAAACCTGGAAGTCCTGGACAATGCTGGCTTAGTGAGTGTTGAAGCCTTGATCTTAAAGACACAACTCCGCTGGACAGGTCATGTCATACGCATGGATGATTCTCGCATGCCACGCCAACTCCTGTATGGTGCACTCTCAAAAGGCCACAGAAAGCAAGGACGGCCAAAGAAACACTTCAAAGACTGCATAAGAGACAGGCTCAAGCACTGCGTCTTCCCGGTAAAGGAACTTGAAGCACAAGCACAAGACAGATCCGGCTGGCGTGCCGCCACCAGGATAGCCTGCACGCTCTTTGAACACAATCGGCGCGAACGGATCACCAGTGCCAGAGCTCGCAGAAAGACAGCGTCGACTCTCCCCACAGCTACGTTCCAGTGCCCCCATTGCCCTCGCAGGTGTGGCTCTAGGACTGACTTGGCCAGCCACACCCGCACCCACAAATAGAAGTCATGCACAATGACGACATCATCGGTTTCGATGGTCTACCCATTATTAGCAGCAGTTTTGCATCATATTGGGGACAGGCCTCGCCACACGTGCCGGTTGTGCCCCGATTTTGAAGCCCATTCCGATCCGATTGCGATCGGATGACGTCAGTTATCCGATCCGGTCCCAATCGGCTGGAAATCGGGTGTCTAGAACCTGCTCTATTTTTCCGATCCGAATCGGTCCCGATCGTAAGCTTCAACCAATCAGAGCGCGTCTCGCAAAGCACGTCGTTAGTTTGCAAATGGCGGAACACGCCTGCTGTGATCAGTACCACCGCCGTTGCTGATGTTTCGCACGCCTCTTCCCGAATATGATGCAAAACTGCTGATAATGCAAGCACATCATCATCACTGTCAAAACTAGCAGCCATTTTGCAGAACAGGTACGACTTTGATCTTCGGCTCAAACCGGTCGGCTAAACAAGTCGGGAAATGTGTGGCAGTGCACACGTTTTTTAGTCCGGCCCGATCACCTTCCGATTCGAAACTGATCGGGAATCGGCCTCAAAACCGGGCATGTGTTGCGGGGCCTGAAGAGGCGGGCGAAACATCGGCAACGAAGGTGGTACTGATCTTCCGCCATTTTCACACTGAAACGACGTGCTTCGAGAGACGCGCTCTGATTAGTTCAAACTTACAATCGGGGCCGATTCGTATTGCAAAAATAGAGCAGGCTCTAAACACAAGATTCCCAGCCGATTGGGATCGGATCGGATACAAAGTGGCATTCTGACGTCATCCGCTCGCAATCGGATCGGAATCTGCTACAAAATCGGGGCGCAATCGGCATGTGTGGCGGGGCCTTTAGGCCCTTTATTGCCAGTGGACGCACAAGTCTTGGTAAGCAGGGCACGTTTCACACAGGAATAATCCCATCAATCCAGGGAACGTGGGTACCGAAAGTGCGGTCAGCAGGTGGCAACGAACCTCATGAGCCCCCGCAGATGCGGGGGCTCATGAAGTTCTTTGCCTCTTGCAGTTTGGGTGGGTGATCGCATTTTGCAGGTGTTGACGGGGTTACGCAGATGGAGGTGGAAGGGTCAGATCTAGATCAAGCTGTCATCCAATCACTTACTGCAGGTATCGTCAGCCGGCGCGCTGTCTACATCAGTCAGGGCGGGCAGGCGGGTAGGTATTAGGGGCCAGTTGCATGAATGCGCTTAGTCCTGCACCAGCCACCAACACCTTGCTTAGTCGCTGGCGCAGAACTAATATAACTCATGCACCTGACTTCTGGGCACTTGCAAATGTCCATCTTGGGGCTCTAAGTTTAAAACGAGACAGTTTGCAGGAGAAACATTGGTCCTCTTGATCCCAAACTAATATTGCTTTGGTACATGTATATTTACTGTATACTGTACTAGTGCTAGTTAACACTCTAGAATTTCGATTTGCACGTGAAAACTGTAGTGCGCTTTCAACGTGCCAAGCGGCCATTTCATATCTGGGTCATCCCGGTGCTGTTGAATTTCACGTGATCAGTTTTCGGTGTCGCTAGGAAACATCAGACAGACGGGCGGTATTTCAGTTCCGTCAACTACTATCGTCCTACAACCCACCTATTTCTTCAGTAATGTCTGCCCAACCCTTGTCCCACCCCACCCCACCCCACCCCACCCCACCCCACCCCCACCCTCTACTTTGTTTCCAGCAACTCTCAGGCTTTTTTTCTTTTCTTTTTTTTTTTTTTTGGTGGGGGGGGGGGGGGGGGGGGGAAGGGAAACAAAATATTTACAAATTTACTCGATACTTAAAAATCCACATTTTCTTTTCACTAATTTGGTTAAACCGGTTCCTACCTTCTCAAGAAGAGTTGATTGTCATGATCTCCTACAGGAGCCGCTGCATGTGCTCATGAGAATCTACGCCTCCTGTTGGAAAAGGACTCTGCCTCATATATTTCATCTCAGCTCCTCAGATCGAGGAAGTCACCGGCGTTTGAACCGCTAGATTTGACTCATTTCATTGCATTGCTTCAGACTGGTGCCAACACTCCAAAAGCAGACGCACCGTCAACCGAACGATCGCGAGGCAAAAGCGGAGACTGTCGACGCCTTGGTGATTTGCTAGGGAATGGAATGGAAGGGAGGACTTCATTCCATCTGCAAGAGGCATAGATTCTCACGAGCCCCTGCAGTCGCAGGGGCTCGTGAGAATCTACGCCTCTTGCCGGCGAAGGTCGGGTTGCAACTGCACCTCGAGCTCCAAGCCGTCAGCGACTGCGCGTTAGTTAGGAGGGCAAAAAAGAAATGTTAAACCGCTGCGATCGGGCCCAGTGAAAGCATTTAGAGCCCCCGATACGAACTCTTTTCTTTCGCCGTTAGAGCGTGTCTTGTCGACGCCATTCCCTCCTAGCTTAACCCCTTCGCTGCCAGTGATCGCAGGTTGTGTTTCTTTGAAAATGTGAAACGTATTCAAATTGACGCCAAAGAGCCCCGGCCGTCCAAGAAACGTGGTCACAAATCGGTGTCAGCAAGAGGCATAGATCTTCATGAGCCCCTGCGACTGCGGGGGCTCATGAAGATCTATGCCCCTTGCAGGTGGTTCGTGCGTTCTGTCTCTCGGCAGTGAATGGGTTGACTCAGTGCCAGGATAGACCACGAGAAGCTGTGATAGCTCAGGCTGTAGTGCCCGAAATGATTTGCGCCGGAAGGTGCCATTGAGCTAAAAGAGTAGACTCTGCCGTTGAGCCATCGTGTCACAGGAAACAGTAAAAGTGGAAGTTTCGGTGGGAGATGGGGCGGGGGATGGGTGGGGGTGGGTTGGGGGAGCCCGGGGTTCAGTATGTGTGTCTGTTGGGCGGGGGTTCGTTGGCGGGCTTCTCTAACTGCATTTGCGGCGTCCTTACCAGGAATACTGTGAGCGAACAGATCACCAGGGGGCGGAATCGAAGCGATCGAAAACTGAGATTAAGGGCTGTCTGGCTCCGCGACCTTGTAGGCTGTTAAGATCTGCTTTATTACTTCTCCAATCATTCGTCTCATCCCCCCACCCCTTTACTCCACCCCTTTACTCATCCCCGGCAGTCGTGTTATTAAGTTAAGTACACGTACATTCGCCGCCTTCCACTCCATGACGGACCAGCTGCGTGAGCCAGCTTAGTCCTGCACCAGCCACAAAGCAAGGTGCGCCGCTATTTAGCAGCGCACCTTGCTTAGTGGCTGGTGCAGGACTGAGCTCGGTCATGCAACTGGCCACATAGCTCTAGTTTAGGCCTTTCGCAGGAAGCAGTGCAGCAGGTTTTAGAAGGCCAGAACTGAGCGTAGGCCGGACTGCACTGCAACAGGCTTCAGAATGCCAAAACTGGACCTAGGCCGGATTGCATTGCAACAGGCTTCGGAATGCCTAAACTGGACCTAGGCCGGATTGCACTGCAGCAGGTTTTGGAAAGCCAGACGTGAGCGTAGGCTTGATCGCATTGCAACAGGGTTTAGAAGACCAACACTCCAGTACCTCAGGAGCAACGCAACAGGTTTTGGACGTATACGTTGGATTCCAGCGGCGTGGTTGTTTTTCTATCAACTGGATATACCACTGATTTCCAGAATAGTTGGTGCGAAGAAGCCTTGGCAGATTTAGCACTGTATTTAAGTACTATATGTAATTAGTCTTCCACATCCCGCCTACGTCAAGATGCGTATTTTTCAACGGTCAACCGTCACAACGTAATAAAAACATCTGCAGAATCCAGAACGTTTGCAGTCAGTAACACGTGTCGTTTCCCTCGAAACGGCTGATCAGCGGTAGCGAATGGAGGGAGACAACCAGTGTGCAACTCTTTCGCGTCCTTTGTCCAGATACCACTGGATGATGTGATAAGCACTTCATTTCGCTTCATAAATCCGGGTCTAGTCTCAGCCGGTGCCATTAATATACTTTACAAAAGGCATTAACCCCGCCATTGCGGAAACGCAACGCGTAGTACCCCAAAAGCAAGAGGCATAGATCCTCATAAGCTCCCGCAATTGCGGGGGCTCATGAGGATCCATGCCTCTTGCTGACCGCGCTTCTTGGACGGATGACGTTCTTTGGCCTTGAATTAACACATTTCAGAAACACAATCTGCGACCATTGGCAAGGAAAGGGTTAAAGCTAACGAATGCCTGGTTGTTTGTTTGTGTGTGTGTGTGTGTGTGTGTGTGTGTGTGTGTGTGTGTGTGTGTGTGTGTGTGTGTGTGTGTGTGGTCAAATTGTGTTCTTGAGAACATCGAGGTGCTGCTCACCTGTCTCATATCTTGATACTCCCGCCTAAAAGATGCGTGGGTTCTCAGAGGCGTCCAGCTTCCATCGTACTCTCAGAGGCTCATGAGGATCTCTTCCTGTAGCTCGTAAGGATCGGTTCCAGATATTGCTTTACTCAGACGAGGGAAGTCCTGGGAGTTTGATCCTGCGGCTGCACGGGACCTTCTGAAGACAGAGGGAAGACTTCAGATCGAAGGCGTATTGAAGGCCGCCTTGCTCCGAGTCACTCGCATGCTCAGCCCGACACTGATCTCCCTCGGTTTGGTCAACAGCTGCAGCAAGTCTTTGCGGGCAAGAGGCATAGATTCTCATGAGCCCCTGCATTCGCAGGGGCTCATGAGAATCCATGCCTCTCGCTCAAGACAAGGCTGGACGAGAGACCTGATAGCATGCTTCTTCTTTCCACTCCGCTGAGCGGCTCCCAGCAACAATTTGCTTATTTCTCAGCAATTAGATTACTGGCGGATTACTTGCCTGGTTTCGCGTGGAGGGGTAGACAACTCAGGCAGAAAATGCACGTGCAAAGTTAAGTTAACCCCCCCTTTTGCGGTCGTGCCGTTTCTGGTCGACGTGATCCGTACAAGAAATGTCATCGGCCAGCTATTAAGAACCTTTAACGGCCGTTTTCCCCCCCACAGTCCCGCGCCATTTACCGTGCTTCGGTTTGACGATCGTGTCGGACAAAGCACCTGATTTTGCCAATAAACAGACGCAAGGAGCATCACAATCTGATCAGCGTCGAACAGGAAGGCGTGGGTGTGGGGGAGGTTTGGCAGGGGATTGGTGGTGGGGGGTTTGGCAGGGGATTGGTGGTGGGAGGTTTGGCAGGGGATTGGTGGTGGGGGTGGGGCAAAGACCGTCTTTTGGTAGGGTGTGTGGGTGGAGAGTCCCTGCTGAAAGTTTGAGAACCCCCTCCCCCCCCCCCCCCCCCCCCCCCCCCAAAAAAAAAAAAAAAAAAAAAAAAAAAAAAAAAAGTGCTGTGAGAAAATGACGTAACGTCTGTAAGAATATCACATTGTATTTTGATTTTGAAAACATGAAAACATGCATAGATCCTCATGTGTCTGTGTCTCGTGCAGTCGGATCTCGTTCATTTGTTCGGCAGTGAAGTGATTACAAGTTTGAACGAGGTGAAAGAAGACAGAAAATGCCTTGTGGGATGAGAATAGAACGAGGACAGGGCCAGACGGCAGCATGCTCTGTTTCCGTCGTACTTTTCAGTGGCATTGTCGTCTGTTCTGTTCTGTTCTGTTCTAGTCTGTTCCCATTTAGGGATTCTGTGAGATTGGCCTAGAAACATCGCCAACCACGCAGGTGCACGAATTAACCTTAGATCCAATCTGCAAATGTGACTGACGTCTGAAACTTAATGAAAACTCCACACGACTATAGCGCTCGGCCATTTCACTGGCTGAAGGAACAGTCAATAGGCAGAGAAAGCCGAAGCCTGGCCTCGCGGTACGTTTCATTACAAGAGAGGTTTGAGGAGTAAACAGACAGGAGGGGGAAACCTCAGAGATGGACAACATTGCAAGGACAGATACCCGGCTCCAATAGGCGTAGATCCTCATGAGCACCCGCAGTCGCTAGTATGTTTTCTTGTGTTCCCCAGATCGAGAGTTGAGGAGAGTTTAGTCAGCGGAACAGATCCGTGGACATACTGCGATGTTCGCCAACGGAAAATGCCCGGCTGCAAGAGGCATAGATCCTCATGAGCCCCCGCAATTGCGGGGGCTCATGAGGATCTGTGCCTCTTGCTGGCTCTGTACTCCTTCGTAGCCCGGATGCAGAACTGGTGGAGATTGTAGTCCAGGAAAGGGATCCGTGGGCACCTAGCTAATCACAGCATGCAGGCAATAAAACCAATCACGACGAACAAATAATGGCCAGACGGGACAGAGGGCTGAGGAAACTTGCGGTTCCAGCATACACTGAGCGCACCAGGGCCTCTGTAACAGAGAGCAAATTAAGTTGAGCAGGGCAGGGCATAGACCCTCATGAGCAGCTACAGCTCATGTGCGCTGGAGAGAATGTGTTCCTGTTCTTCAGGTAACGGATGCGTGATTAACCCCTACACTGCGGAGTAAACATGATCACCATTCTAACTGCAAGAGGTATAGATCCTCATGAGCCCCCGCTTTACCGGGGGCTCATGAGGATCTATGCCTCTTGTCGACGTCCGTTTGTAACCATCTTGGTGTTAAAATCAACAAAGATTTCAGACAGAAACAGAGTCGGCGACCACTGGCAGCGAAAGGGTTAACGCACGTGATGTCTGCAGCGAAAGGGTTAGGGGTTAACGTCGTCACTGCGCGAGACTTGTAGGGGAATGGCGGGGGTTCTTTCGCGCCCCCCCCCCCCACCCCCTCCTCTCCCTCTTCCCACATACTTTGGTACGGGTGTCAGGCTACTTCATTATAAATTTCAAATACAAGCGATCAAAAATTTCCGTAACTTCAGTAGCCGAGCTGACCCTTCGTCTGTCTTGTACTGTGTTTGTCTTCAGTAGCCGAGCTGACCCTTCGTCTGTCTTGTACTGTGTTTGTCTTCAGCAGCTGAGCTGACCCTTCGTCTGTCTTGTACTGTGTTTGTCTTCAGTAGCTGAGCTGCCCCTTCGTCTGTCTTGTACTGTGTTTGTCTTCAGTAGCCGAGCTGCCCCTTCGTCTGTCTTGTACTGTGTTTGTCTTCAGTAGCCGAGCTGACCCTTCGTTTGTCTTGTACTGTGTTTGGCTTCAGTAGCTGAGCTGACCCTTCGTCTGTCTTGTACTGTGCCCGGTTTGTCTTCAGTAGCTGAGCTGACCATTCGTCTGTCTTGTACTGTGTTTGTCCAGTAGCTGAGCTGACCCTTCGTCTGTCTTGTACTGTGTTTGTCTTCAGTAGCTGAGCTGACCCTTCGTCTGTCTTGTACTGTGTTTGTCTTCAGTAGCTGAGCTGACCCTTCGTCTGTCTTGTACTGTGTTTGTCTTCAGTAGCTGAGCTGACCCTTCGTCTGTCTTTTACTGTGTTTGTCACAGTCTTCAGTAGCCGAGCTGCTACTTCGTCTGTCTTGTACTGTGTTTGTCTTCAGTAGCCGAGCTGACCGTTCGTCTGTCTTGTACTGTGTTTGTCTTCAGTAGCTGAGCTGACCCTTCGTTTTGCTTGTACTGTGTTTGTCTTCAGTAGCTGAGCTGACCCTTCGTCTGTCTTGTACTGTGTTTGTCTTCAGTAGCTGAGCTGACCCTTCGTCTGTCTTGTACTGTGTTTGTCTTCAGTAGCTGAGCTGATCCTTCGTCTGTCTTGTACTGTGCCCGGTTTGTCTTCAGTAGCTGAGCTGACCCTTCGTCTGTCTTGTACTGTGTTTGTCTTCAGTAGCTGAGCTGACCCTTCGTCTGTCTTGTACTGTGTTTGTCTTCAGTAGCCGAGCTGACCCTTCGTCTGTCTTGTTCTGTGTTTGTCTTCAGTAGCTGAGCTGACCCTTCGTCTGTCTTGTACTGTGTTTGTCTTCAGTAGCCGAGCTGCCCCTTCGTCTGTATTGTACTGTGTTTGTCTTCAGTAGCCGAGCTGACCCTTTGTCTGTCTTGTACTGTGTTTGTCGTCAGTAGCTGAGCTGCCCCTTCGTCTGTCTTGTACTGTGTTTGTCTTCAGTAGCCGAGCTGCCCCTTCGTCTGTCTTGTACTGTGTTTGTCTTCAGTAGCCGAGCTGCCCCTTCGTCTGTCTTGTACTGTGTTTGTCTTCAGTAGCTGAGCTGACCCTTCGTCTGTCTTGTACTGTGTTTGTCTTCAGTAGCTGAGCTGACCCTTCGTCTGTCTTGTACTGTGTTTGTCTTCAGTAGCTGAGCTGACCCTTCGTCTGTCTTTTACTGTGTTTGTCACAGTCTTCAGTAGCCGAGCTGCTACTTCGTCTGTCTTGTACTGTGTTTGTCTTCAGTAGCCGAGCTGACCGTTCGTCTGTCTTGTACTGTGTTTGTCTTCAGTAGCTGAGCTGACCCTTCGTTTGTCTTGTACTGTGTTTGTCTTCAGTAGCTGAGCTGACCCTTCGTCTGTCTTGTACTGTGTTTGTCTTCAGTAGCTGAGCTGACCCTTCGTCTGTCTTGTACTGTGTTTGTCTTCAGTAGCTGAGCTGACCCTTCGTCTGTCTTGTACTGTGCCCGGTTTGTCTTCAGTAGCTGAGCTGACCCTTCGTCTGTCTTGTACTGTGTTTGTCTTCAGTAGCTGAGCTGACCCTTCGTCTGTCTTGTACTGTGTTTGTCTTCAGTAGCCGAGCTGACCCTTCGTCTGTCTTGTTCTGTGTTTGTCTTCAGTAGCTGAGCTGACCCTTCGTCTGTCTTGTACTGTGTTTGTCTTCAGTAGCCGAGCTGCCCCTTCGTCTGTATTGTACTGTGTTTGTCTTCAGTAGCCGAGCTGACCCTTTGTCTCTCTTGTACTGTGTTTGTCGTCAGTAGCTGAGCTGCCCCTTCGTCTGTCTTGTACTGTGTTTGTCTTCAGTAGCCGAGCTGCCCCTTCGTCTATCTTGTACTGTGTTTGTCTTCAGTAGCCGAGCTGCCCCTTCGTCTGTCTTGTACTGTGTTTGGCTTCAGTAGCTGAGCTGACCCTTCGTCTGTCTTGTACTGTGCCCGGTTTGTCTTCAGTAGCTGAGCTGACCCTTCGTCTGTCTTGTACTGTGTTTGTCTTCAGTAGCTGAGCTGACCCTTCGTCTGTCTTGTACTGTGCCCGGTTTGTCTTCAGTAGCTGAGCTGACCCTTCGTCTGTCTTGTACTGTGTTTGTCTTCAGTAGCTGAGCTGACCCTTCGTCTGTCTTGTACTGTGTTTGTCTTCAGTAGCTGAGCTGACCCTTCGTCTGTCTTGTACTGTGCCCGGTTTGTCTTCAGTAGCTGAGCTGACCCTTCGTCTGTCTTGTACTGTGTTTGTCTTCAGTAGCTGAGCTGGCCCTTCGTCTGTCTTGTACTGTGTTTGTCTTCAGTAGCTGAGCTGACCCTTCGTCTGTCTTGTACTGTGTTTGTCTTCAGTAGCTGAGCTGACCCTTCGTCTGTCTTGTACTGTGTTTGTCTTCAGTAGCTGAGCTGACCCTTCGTCTGTCTTGTACTGTGTTTGTCTTCAGTAGCTGAGCTGACCCTTCGTCTGTCTTGTACTGTGCCCGGTTTGTCTTCAGTAGCTGAGCTGACCGTTCGTCTGTCTTGTACTGTGTTTGTCTTCAGTAGCTGAGCTGACCCTTCGTCTGTCTTTTACTGTGTTTGTCACAGTCTTCAGTAGCCGAGCTGCCCCTTCGTCTGTCTTGTACTGTGTTTGTCTTCAGTAGCCGAGCTGACCCTTCGTCTGTCTTGTACTGTGTTTGGCTTCAGTAGCTGAGCTGACCCTTCGCCTGTCTTGTACTGTGCCCGGTTTGTCTTCAGTAGCTGAGCTGACCCTTCGTCTGTCTTGTACTGTGTTTGTCTTCAGTAGCTGAGCTGACCCTTCGTCTGTCTTGTACTGTGTTTGTCTTCAGTAGCTGAGCTGACCCTTCGTCTGTCTTGTACTGTGCCCGGTTTGTCTTCAGTAGTTGAGCTGACCCTTCGTCTGTCTTGTACTGTGTTTGTCTTTAGAGTAAATCCGTGTCTGTCACGTGAGTGTGCGTGTTGGGTTTCAGTTCGCGACGCTTTGAATCGATTCGCAAAAAAAATGAGAAAAAGCGCATATATAATACCTTTATTATTATTATTATTATTATTATTATTATTATTATTATTATTATTATTATTATTACTGGCCAAGATGGTTGGGAGTAGGAAGATCGGTTGGAGAAAGGTTCGCACCCTGGTTGTCTTCCTCTATTCGCTACCGCTGATATCGATAGCGAATCGAGGGAGACAACCAGAGTGGAAGGGTGGGAGTGGGAGGTAATGAAGGGAGGTAACAGACAGCCTTTTTCATACGGAGGAGTGTAGGGGGGGGGGGGGGGGGGTAGGTGGCGGCTGGTATCGATTCGTATGGAGCAATTGTGTTCCGTCATTGATCCAGTCCTGGGAAACGACATGCACGCACGCAGTGATATTAATAGGATGATATTCCAATTATTATCTGCGACCGAATTGGCTCGTCACGTCGACCAGCTGAGGCACTCTGGGGCAAAGCACGACAAATTAGCACGAACCAAATTAAACGTGCTCAGTTGTTTTTTTTTCCCAAGGTTGATGGCTGCAAATGTATCACTTTTTCAGGCCATTTCTGTAAATGATCCCCCCACCCCCTCCGGAAAAAGAAGAAGAAGAAAAGGATAAATATTTTTTTTTAATAATGATAATAATAATAATAATAATTTTAAATAACTAGTTAATAGATAAAAGAAAGAAAGAATATACATTGTATATTAGAAGAATATCAAGTGTAGTTACACACACACACACACACACACACACACACACACACACACACACACACACACACACACACAAATAAACACACACACACACACACAAATAAACACACACACACACACACACACACACACCAACAACAACAAAATCATTATCCACGTTTTCCGCTGACTTGCACTTCTGTTGCAAGGGAAAGTCGGCGCTTTTCAGTAATCTACCGTTCCGCGTTGCTGATTGTTGTTTAAACGCTTTGCACTGACTACCTGCCTAGTCAGGTGAAATCTCAGCTGGAAAAACAATTGATCTCCGACCATCGGGTTTTCTAGAGCCATCCATTGTCCTGTCCAATCACATGCAGCCAATCACATGCAGCCAATCACATGCAGCCAATCACATGCAGCCAATCCTAACGACTGTTATTAACACAGTTTTGAAATAGAAGTGAGGTTTTGTTTGCAAAGAACGACTCGCAACAAGGAACGCGAGCGAAATCACGGAGGACAGACAACACTCCAAACATCCGCAAGGGACGTAGATCTGGAGATGATTGGAGTGTTGTCTATGCTTCTGGTCATCCACCGCGATTTCTCTCTGGTTCGTTGTTGGGAGTCGTTGGTTGCTAACGGCGGAAACCTCACCATAGACTTCCCCACCCGACGACTGATCGCTGCCTTAGTACGAGGACCTGAAATGTACAGGTGGACAGTAAATGTGGACACAACCCGTGCCACCGTCCGGCAAAAAAACAGTATGTCTGTTTTTGAAGAACCAACGGAGAAACAAACACGTTTAGAAATGACAATTACAACACAATTTATTAATATTTGGGTTACAAAATTCCCTTCTTCGAAACGATCAAATTAGTACACAAGTCAGTCGATATTTATCTTGTGAGTGAGAAAAAGCAAAGTGGCAACTGAAGGGTATCTCCATCAGTTTTGGCTGTTATTGTTTGAAGTTTGCGCGCCCGCAAGTGTGTGTGTGTGTGTGTGTGTGTGTGTGTGTGTGTGTGTGTGTGTGTGTGTGTGTGTGTGTGTGTGCGATGTTTTTTATTTTTGGGTTGGTTGGTTGGGGGGTAGAGTTGGGGGGGAGGGGGGTGTTTGTTTGGGTTTTCTTTGTTTTTTGGTTTTTTGTGTTTTGTTTGTTTTGTGTTGTTGTTGGTTTTTTTTGGTTGCTTTTTTGTTTTGTGTTGTTGCGGGGTTTTTTGTTTATTTGTTGTTTGTTATTGTTTGTTTGGTTGGTTGGGGTTTTGGTTTTTGTTGTTGTTGTTGTTGTTGTTTTAGGGGAGGGTAGGGGTGGGGGGGTTGGTCCCTTTCCGTTGTATATCAATAACAATTTCACTTTTCTCAAACGCCTACATACTCCCTTTTCTAAATAACGGTAGAGCTGATAGCAGGAAGCATAGATTTTCATGAGCCTCTGCGAACGCACCAGTACAGTACTGTCAATGCACCAGTACAGTACTTCCAATGCACCAGTACAGCACTGCTAATGCACCAGTACAGCACTGCCAATGCACCGGTACAGCACAGCCAATGCACCAGTACAGCACTGCCAATGCACCAGTACAGTACTGCCAATGCACCAGTACAGTAGTGCCAATGCACAGTACAGCACTGCCAATGCACCAGTACAGCACTGCCAATGCACCAGTACAGCACTGCCAATGCACCAGTACAGCACTACCAAGGCACCAGTACAGTACTGCCAATGCACCAGTACAGTACTGCCAATGCACAGTACAGCACTGCCAATGCACCAGTACAGCACTGCCAATGCACCAGTACAGCACTGCCAATGCATCAGTACAGCACTGCCAATGCACCAGTACAGCACTACCAAGGCACCAGTACAGTACTGCCAATGCACCAGTACAGTACTGCTAATGCACCAGTACAGTACTGCCAATGCACCAGTACAGTACTGCCAATGCACCAGTACAGTACTGCCAATGCACCAGTACAGTACTGCGTAAGCAGGGGCTTATGAAAATCTGTGCCTCTTGCAGATTAAAAAATAAATAAATGCACCATCATGATTCAAAATGTTGAGAGGCGGCGCTGTGTGCCTTATCAAGACATTTGAGTGCTGGTCTGTGATTTTGAACTTACGGCTCAAGAGCCGTAAGGTCCTAAATCCCAGGCCAGCCCTCATTTATCGCCGCAGTCGCGTCCCTTGTCAGTCGAGAAAGTCCGGGACAAATGGCTGTAAAGTCCGGGCACCGTTGTCAGAGTCCGAAAATATTCCCGCTGTTCACCCCCCCCCCCCCCCCCCCTACCGACTCTACACGTGTCCTCTGTGATGGAGCGAGCGCTTTTCGCGTGTATTGCTTCAGTTATGGCTGTGATTGTTTGCAGACTTTCGGGCCACAGACACTCGGCGGCACTGGATTTGTTTAGCTCTGTTTGACACATTCGGTGCGGCACGAACAAAGCTCCCGTTTGATGACGTTTATTGCGTCATCAGTTAACGGTGACGTCTCTCTTGGGGGGGGGGGGAATGGATGTCATGTTTAACCCCTTCACTGCCGAGACAAAAAAGTGAACACGATTCAGCTGCAAGAGACATAGATCCTCATGAGCCCCCGCGAACGCGGGGGCTCATGAGGATCTATGCCTCTTGCCGAGACCAATGTGTATCCCTGTTTCTTGGTCGGTGTTATCTTTTTGGTCATGAACGGAACCAAGATTTCAGAAACAAAAATGTACGTACAACGTACGTAGTACAGTGGCAGGGAAAGAGGGTTAATGTCGGGGTTAATGACGGCATTTAGGACCGCGCCACGTTGATAGTTGTCATCTTTCTTCGCAGGTGGTATAGTTTCATGGAAAATCCCGCACAACAATAACATAACTATTCTCGTTATTCCATACCAACACACACCCCTGGCCTGTTCTCATATTGTGCGCAGCTATGTGTCTGTCGTCGTCAGTTACACCGGAAATCGACGCGGTGCGCGCCCATGACATATTTATGGGAAGCCATTTGCAAATACTGTTCAACTTTTTTTTTTTGCTGTACCGCAATATCACATCCTCGCGCCTCATGTATCATTCTAAATGCTGAGCGGCGCTATTTATTTCGAAACGCCCAACCTGCCATAAATCCTGGAGAAAGCCCTGGGGACTAAAATCCAAACTGTCAAATATTTCAGAAAAGATGATGTAAAAAGTCTTCAAAATTGCAATGGATTTGACCGCTTCCCTGACAACGGACGTACATTTTGTTTTTCTGAAAACTGGTGTTCCCTGAACGACCAAAAGCCACAACTGTCCAGAGAACTGACACGGACACAAAGTGGTCTCCGGAAGAGGCGGAGATTCTCATGAGCCACCGCAGTCGCCGGGGCGCACGAGGATCTATGCCTCTCGGTGCAGATAGATCGCGTTCATTTTTTTTTTCTCACGGCAGTGAAGGGAAGGATCAGGCCGAGTTTCTAGACTTGTCAGTATGTAGAGAAGAACTCAACGGAGAAACGGGGGCATACTTCAAATTACGTAACAGTGCTTGGTGTACAAATTACAGGCACATAACAGTACTGAAGACATATTTATTATATATTTGTAATGGTCTGAAACCATGTCCCACACTGTTTGTCTCCCTCCGGTAGCGAATGGAGGGAGACAATCAGGGTAGGACAAGCACACTATGTTTCTGTTTTGACCCCTTATTAACTCATTCGAGACGTGCCGACTCCAGATACGCGGCTTATGCCTAGAATGCGTCTAGAATGCGTTAACACTTTCTCCTCCCATCCACCATCCACGGATTTATTAACCCTCCTTACATGCACTTCTCCCTCATCACCCCCCCCCCCACCCACCCCCCCACCCCCCCCCCCCCACCCCCCACACACACCCCCCCCCCCGCACCCCCGCCCCTCCCCCACTCAGGTCCCCCGTCTTCCGTCTTTAAAAACTCCTTTTATAATCTCCTTTCATGACAGATTTGCCGAACAGACAGTCAGACAGACTGACACACACCCTCCCGCGAACGCATGCGCATTATGTGCGCTAACTCTTCTTGGCTTGACTTCGCGAACGAAGATTCTATAGGGCTTGCCCACCGTCGTCTGCAGGCATTTTCGTGGCTGCGGAGACCAATCCGGGACAGGCAGGTTCGACCGCAGTGGCTGCAGGGGAAGGTCTGGTCAGGGTTCTGAGTTACGACAACTCTGTTTTTTCTTCTGAGCCGCTTGTCCTTAAGGTTAGCTCTGCGAGAGTCCTCAAAGGAGACGGCTGCCTTGTGAATGGTGGAGCGCCAGGTGTCACGGTCCGCAGCAAGCGAAGACCACTGGCGGTGGTCGATTTGGCAGGCACTAAGTGACTTCTTGAGACCGTCTTTGTATCTCTTCTTTGGTGCCCCTCTGTCTCGGTGTCCAGTGGCGAGCTCGCCGAACAGAGTGATCTTGGGTAGGCGATGATCTTCCATCCTGGAGACGTGCCCCGCCCAGCGAAGCTGTGTCCGCAGCAGCAAAGCCTCGATGCTCACAGTTTCCGCCTGTTCAAGGACCTCGACGTTGGTGACATAGTCACTCCAGTGAATGCTGAGGATGGTACGCAGGCAGCGCTGGTGAAAGCGTTCGAGGAGTCGTAGTTGGCTGCGGTAGAGGGCCCAGGACTCGGAACCGTACAGCAGGGTGGTGAGGACGACAGCTCTGTACACGCTGATCTTGGTGCCTTTTTTCAGCTGTTGATTGTGCCACATCCGCTTGAATAGTCGCCCGAAAGCACTGTTCGCTTTTGCCAGCCTGTTGTCCAGCTCCTTGTCCAGCTTGGCGTCTGACGTGATGATGCAGCCAAGGTAGGTAAACTGGTGTACAGACTTCAGTTCGGACTCGCCGATGGTGATGTGGGGAGGGCGATGCTCTTCCTTGGGTGCCGGCTGATGGAGAACCTCTGTCTTTTTCAGACTGACCTCGAGTCCAAAGAGCTGGGCAGCATCTGCGAAGCAGTACATAATGCGCTGCAAGGCTCTCTCTGTGTGTGCAACGAGGGCAGCGTCATCAGCGAAGAGCAGCTCACGAATCAGTTGGTCTAGGGTTTTCGTGTGGGCCTGCAGTCGTCTGAGGTTGAACAGGCTGCCATCGAGACGATACCTGATGTACACTGCGTCGTCATCGTCGAGGTCCACTGTGGCCTGCTTCAACATCATCCTGAAGAAGATGGTGAAGAGGGTCGGTGCCAGCACGCAGCCTTGTTTCACGCCGTTGCGAATGGTGAATGGTTCTGAGAGGTCACTGTTTAGTCTGACCTGGCCTTGCTGGTCCTCGTGAAGCTGGACGATCATGTTGAGGAACTTTGGGGGACAACCTAGTCGCTCCAGGATCTGCCACATACCTTGCCTGCTCACAGTGTCAAACGCTTTTGTTAGGTCGACAAACGTTACGTACAGCCCTTTGTTCTGCTCGCGGCACTTCTCCTGAAGCTGTCTCAGCACAAAGACCATGTCGGTGGTACTCCTGTTGGCTCTGAAGCCACACTGGCCCTCTGGGAGGTGGTCTTCAGCGATGGCAGGTACCAGCCGATCCAGGAGCAACCTTGCGAGAATTTTCCCGGCAATGGACAGCAGGGTAATTCCACGATAATTAGAGCAGGCAGACTTCTCTCCTTTGTTCTTGTACAGGGTGATGATGACTGCATCACGGAGATCCTTTGGTAGTGTTCCTTTTTCCCAGCAGCAGAGAAAGAGGTCGTGGAGCTTGTTGTGCAGTGCTGGGCCTCCATGTTTCCAGATCTCTGGCGGGATTCCGTCAATGCCTGCTGCTTTGCCACTCTTGAGCTGGTGGATGGCTGTGAGGGTCTCTTCGGCGGTGGGCGGTTCGTCCAATTCAACCTTTAGTGGAAGGTGTGGGATTTGGAGGATGACTGTTTCATGAACAGTGCGCTCAGCGCCGAAGAGGTCCTAAAAGTATTCCGACCAGCGGTTCAAGATGGAGGTATTATCTGTGAGGAGTGCCTGTCCATCAGCGCTTCGCAGGGGACTTTGTACCAGGTGCCTAGGACCATACACTGCTTTCAGTGCTTCGTAGAAGCCCCTGTAGTCACCGTTGTCAGCGCAGAGCTGGGTCCTCTGTGCGAGTCTGGACCACCACTCGTTCTGGAGCTCTCTAAGCTTGAGCTGGAGACTGCTGCAGATGAGGCGGAAGGCAGACTTCTTCACAGGGCAGGAAGGCTGGGCTAGGTGGGCCTGGTGGGCGGCTCTTTTTTTTTTGCTAGAAGTTCCTGGATCTCTACGTCGTTTTCGTCAAACCAGTCTTTGTTCCTCTTTCTAGCAAAGCCCAAGACTTCCGCAGAGGATTTTACAATAGCAGTTTTCAGTTGTTCCCAGAGTGTTTCAGGGGAGGAGTCTGCTGGATCAACTGTGTCTTTGAGCATGCGCTGTAAATCGGCCTGAAGGGCAGCTTTCTTGTCGTCACGCTGAAGGCTGGCAACATCAAGCTTTTTCTTGTGGGGGCCCCCTTTCTTGGGTTTCAGCTTGAGGCGGAGCCTGAGTTTGCAGCGAACAAGGCGGTGGTCAGTGTGGCACTCAGGTGCGCTATCATTCCAATATCGAGAGAAAAATGTGTATCCATTACCTGACACTTTCCACCTGCAAATGACATAGATCCTCAAGAGCTCCAGCAGCTTGAGAAGTCGTCGTTCCTGCTGTGGATGATCATCTCTCATTGGCTTACGTGCGAAGCAAAAGTGAGTCTATGTTTTGGGCCAGTGGTCGTCCGTCCGTCGTCCGTCGTCTGTCCGCCGTCGTTCGTGGTCCGTGGTAAACTTTAACGTTTGGCATTTTCTCGGAGACTATTCAAGCCACATTCTTCAAACTTGGCCTAAAGATACTTTGTGGTAATACCTTTCTAAACATACCAATTTGAATGACCTCTCACAAAGGTCAAGGTCACAGGGTTTAGAAAATAGATAAAAAATAGCTATATTTTGACATAATTTATTTTTTCTCAAATACTACTCACAAGTTCAAACCCAAACTTGGTACAGAGATACCTGATGGTAAGACCTATCTACGCATACTAATTTGGATGACCCCTCAAAAAGGTCAAGGGTCACAAGGGCTCAGGAAATAAGTCTGAAATAGCCATATTTTAACAAAAGATGTTTTTTCTCAAATACTATTCACAACTTAAAACCCAAATTTGGTACAGAGATACCTGATGGTAAGACCTATCTATGCATACTAATTTGGATGACCCCTCAGAAAGGTCAAGGGTCACAAGGGGCTGGCAAATGTGTGTAAAATGCTTATTTTTTATAAAATTGTAGGTATTCCCAAATTTTTGCAAATTTTTCACCCAAATTTGGCACAACGATAGCTGATGATAAGACCTTCCTATGCATACTAATTTAGTCGACTCATCACAAAGGTCAAGGGTCACGGGGGTTGACAGATGTGTGAAAAATGCTTACATTTTTCAGAAAACATAGATTTTGCTGCTGCAGAAGCCAGCCCTTGTCACAAAGGTCACACATATGTAAATCGGTCATACACGTGAGCCATAATGGCTTTGCCTTTCTTGTTTCTTTTATTTTTTTCCTCAGCGAATCTTGTTCTGCTAGAAATAGCTTAACTCTTTTAGCCCCGGATCCCCACAGCAGGAGATGGCTTGACCATGATAATTCAAGGGTAGTGCCAGATGAGCTTGGCGCCTGAAGGCGCCAAGCTCATCTGGCACTACCCTTGGTACAACTGGTTCATAGTCGTTAGGCAACACCTCCAAAATTTGAAAAATGGGACCTTGTGTTTAACAGACGAAATCAAACTTGGGTAGATATTGCACGTGTTTCTGCGGGAAAAGTGCAAAGCCCGGACAAACATTCCGCATTCCGGAAAGCCCGGACAAACATTACGATGATAGTTCAAGGGTGGTGCCAGGACAGCTTGGCGCCCATGGGCGCCAAGCTGTTCTGGCACCACCCTTGAACTATTCCGGAAAGTGTGTATTTTGTGCTGGTCGGACTGTGTTTCGGCCTCATGGCGATATAATATAGGCCGTAAGGCCAAACACGCAAACTTACACTCACATAACTCTCTTGTAATACAAGCGCTGGGTGTAAAACGTTGCTCGTCGTTGTACATAACTCTCTCGTAATACAAGCGCTGGGTCTAAAACGTTGCTCGTCGTTGTACATAACTCTCTCGTAATACGAGCGCTGGGTGTAAACTCGTCGTTGTACATAACTCTCTCGTAATACAAGCGCTGGGTGTAAAACGTTGCTCGTCGTTGTACATAACTCTCTCGTAATACAAGCGCTGGGTCTAAAACGTTGCTCGTCGTTGTACATAACTCTCTCGTAATACAAGCGCTGGGTCTAAAACGTTGCTCGTCGTTGTACATAACTCTCTCGTAATACAAGCGCTGGGTCTAAAACGTTGCTCGTCGTTGTACATAACTCTCTCGTAATACAAGCGCTGGGTCTAAAACGTTGCTCGTCGTTGTACATAACTCTCTCGTAATACAAGCGCTGGGTCTAAAACGTTGCTCGTCGTTGTACATAACTCTCTCGTAATACAAGCGCTGGGTGTAAAACGTTGCTCGTCGTTGTACATAACTCTCTCGTAATACAAGCGCTGGGTCTAAAACGTTGCTCGTCGTTGTACATAACTCTCTCGTAATACAAGCGCTGGGTCTAAAACGTTGCTCGTCGTTGTACATAACTCTCTCGTAATACAAGCGCTGGGTCTAAAACTTGCTCGTCGTTGTACATAACTCTCTCGTAATACAAGCGCTGGGTCTAAAACGTTGCTCGTCGTTGTACATAACTCTCTCGTAATACAAGCGCTGGGTGTAAAACGTTGCTCGTCGTTGTACATAACTCTCTCGTAATACAAGCGCTGGGTGTAAAACGTTGCTCGTCGTTGTACATAACTCTTTCGTAATACAAGCGCTGGGTCTAAAACTTGCTCGTCGTTGTACATAACTCTCTCGTAATACAAGCGCTGGGTCTAAAACGTTGCTCGTCGTTGTACATAACTCTCTCGTAATACAAGCGCTGGGTGTAAAACGTTGCTCGTCGTTGTACATAACTCTCTCGTAATACAAGCGCTGGGTCTAAAACGTTGCTCGTCGTTGCAGCAAAGGATCATTCTGATTCATATCCAATGGGCAATGTCGTCGGGTTTTCAGGCTGTACAAGAAATTCATCAAATTTTGAAATCTGTTTTCCCTTCCCAGCACGACATCTCCAGGGCAGGTTTTCAGCACTCAGCGGCAAGAGGCATAGATTAATAATAATAATAATTATTATTATTATTATAATACATAGTATTTATATGGCGCATTTCTCATATTTATATATTACTCAATGCGCAGGACGTAGCCGCGAACTGAACCCAACAAGCACGCTCACGTGAATCACGCGCATTCCCTCACACACTGTACGTAAACACAGGACATTCACGTGGTGCTCAAGGCAAGCTCAAGCGAGCTACTGACATTTTTTTTAAAATTTAAATCAGTTGTTTTTGTTGTTGTTTTTTTTAATTTGATTAAGTGGACTGAAATTAATACAAAATTCGTGAGGGAGGAAAGAGCCGGAGTACCCAGAGAAAGAACTCCCGACGGTCCGCCCGAATTAATGGTGACACTTACTAGAGGAGAAAAGTCCGACTCCGGAACCGGGTATCGAACCTCGCACCTCTGGCATTTGTGGAAGGTGCTTTTACCGCTGCGCCGCGGACCGCCCCGAATGCATGGGCTCATGAGAATCTATACCTCTTGTGGGCCGAGATTGGCACCAGCCGTTTGTGACACGAAGGGTATCGGCGTTTGTCCATTGTGTGTGACAGTTATTAGGGCCCTTTCTCTGATGGCCTCTGGATCGTTCCCACTCGGGCGATACGGCAGAGGAAATAGCAGCCAACTGCACAGCATCACGCTTTGGGCGGGGGAGTGGTCTGATCGTGGAGTGTTGAGCTGTGTGTGCTTGAGGCCGTAAGGTCCAAAATCACAGACCAGCACACACTTTTGAGTCTGTTTTGTTTTGTTATGTTTGGGTTTGTTTGTTTGGTTGGTCTGTTGGTTTGTATGTTGTGTGTGTGTGTTTGTTTTGTTTTGCTTTTTTGTTTTGTTTTTAATATCCGAACCAGAATATCGAATTAACTTCAGTAGTTGTGTCTGATTAGCTTGACTCCGCCCGCACCAACTCATTCATTAGTCACTACCCTTGATGTGTCCTTCTGTTGACCCAACTCCATACACATCCAAACTTTATCAACAACGAACTGTCACATTTGTAGATCATTTTCTCTGTCGTGTCAGGCCTAGATGAGTTGAATATTTCTTTCTCGTTCAGTCGTACCTGGAGCAAGGACTGGTGGTGATGACGTACGGGTCACGCGACTCGCTGGTGGACTTCCTGCATGTGGACAACCTGGTGCAAGGTCACATGCAGGCCGCCAAGGGACTCTCACAGGAGAAACATTACGTGGCGGTAAACTGGCGACTTGTGTACTTCTAGCTTAGTCGCGGTGGGGTGTAAGAAAACCTGGATATGTAACGGCATGTTTCAGCGGTCCTCGCCATTTAAAAAAATGTAAATTACGTTTGTTTAATTTAACTTGGATATAACTCCTTTTTTTTTTCTTCAAAACAACCCCCCCCCTCCCCCCCGCCCCACCACCACCACCACCAGGTATTTTGTTAATTTGTGTCCAAAAACTGCCCAGCTATCCTCTCAGTTGTAAAGCATGTAACATCCAGAGCGGGTTTGGGGACTTGCTTGCAAGGCGGACTGCGATCTCGATCGAAGTGTTCAGCCGCCGTATGTCTGGGGCACACTAGTTGTCTCCGTCGATTCGCTACCGCTACAGCGGTAGCGAATCGAGGGAGACAACCAGTGTGTGCCCGAGGCTGAGGTCAGCTCGATCGGCGTTCGCTTGGTAAGTTGGTCCGTGATACTGACTCTGGATGTCTGTGGCGTGTAGTAGACCAAGCATTTTGGTAGACTGTGATATGCGGGCCATCGTGCGCTGTGTTGTATGATTATTTTTATTTATTTATTTATTTATTTATTTATTTCAGGCTGGCCAAGCATATTTTCTGTCTGACTCCAAGCCCATCAACAACTTTGAATTTTTCCGTCCACTGGTAAGTGTATTTAGTGACTGTGCGTGAGAAACCAACATGGCGTACTGCTAGTGCTTATAATCCAGGAGACGCACCGAGGAGGTAGGAAAAAGGACTGCCTCATAAGGCAGTGAACTGTGCATTACTGACCAAGATCACACACACACACACACACACACACACACACACACACACACACACACACACACACACACACACACACACACACACACGGCACACACACACACACACACACACGCTCACTGATAAAAATGCAGGGGTTGGGGTAGAGGGTTGCTAAGTAAGAGACTGGAAGAAATGAACACATGTATAAATGCGTAAGCCCCCATGGTGCATGGAAATTTAGATCTGGGTACCCATATTGGGGTCCAGGTTGTATTTGCCAGTGTGGACAGCAGTCCTCAGATACACCCACTCGGGGAATACGACACAAGGACACTACTACTCGTCGACACAAGTACACCACTAAGGCTATTCCAATAAAATGCAATTAAATAGAAGTGTGCTTGTGGCGTACTCCCCGAGTCGGGCAGTCTATCTGGGGAGGGGTGGGGGGGAGGTACCCGTACACGATGCCAATATACAGTGACACGTGTCGTGAAAACATGTTTGTCAACCCCGTCCGTTACCGAAGTGAACCCTGACCAGCAATAGGGCTCGGGAAGCTGACGTCATCACGCCAGTCATGGCGGCCATCTTGTGAGGATACGGGACTAAAAATCGCTGTTTTTGTAATGTCAGGAAAGTCCTGACGTACTATAAGCAACAACAGCAAGTCTTGCCATCACTGTAGGAAACCGCTCACCAGAATCTGTTTTTGTTTGTTTCCAAAGAGGAAGAAAAATTAAGAAAAACGTGTTGAAACACTATTTCGCTACTATACGATGACTATGGTATCCTCTTAAGATGGTGGATGACGCGCAGACGCTGCTAAGCAACGCGGGGAACTTCCCGAGCCCTATTGAGGACTGAGAGAATTACCCTGTTCAGGGCTAGCTGACGTTAATTCAAGACAACAGCAAGTCATGGTTGAGATGTTTCAGGAACGTGGATTCAAAGTGGCGTCAGCAAGAGGTATAGATCCTCATGAGCCCCCGCAACTGCGGGGGCTCATGAGGATCTATACCTCTTGCAGTTTGGGTGGCGGCGTTCAAATTTTCTCGGCAGCAGAATGCGGTCATAGTTTTGTGCAGCCTTTGAAGTTGAAATTGTCCCTGCTGGAGCTGACTTTCTGCTTTTATGTATCCGGTCTTCTCATTGCCACCATGAGAAGATGAAAGGCCCAATTATGGCTCCGGTGAGCGAAAGGTCATCGGCACGTCGTCGGCCTTAGAGCCGCTGTGCCGTCACCGACTCCGTGGATTGTTGCCATGCACTGATTACTGAATTCTGAGCACCTCACCTGGATCTGCGCTTTGCCTTTAGTGGGGTTACCCTGCCCCAGGTGGTAGGTTTGACACCGGCGTTGTTTCTGGGGCTTGCGTGTCTGTGTCCCCTTGATCTATTCATACACAAAATAATAATAATAATAATAATAATAATAATTAGTATTTATATGGTGCATTTCTCATATTTATAATATAACTCAGTGCGCAGGACATAGCCGCGAACTGAACCCAACAAGCACGCTCACGCGAATCACGCGCATTCCCTCACACACTGTACATAAACACAGAACATTCACGTGGTGCTAAGAGCAAGCTCAAGCGAGCTACTGAAATTTTTTGAAATTTTTTAATCATTTTTTTAAATTATTTTTTTAAAAACTGTTTTGATTAAGTGGACTGAAATTAATGCCAAATTCGTGGGGGAGGAAAGAGCCGGACAGAGAAAGAACCCCCAACGGTCCGCCCGAATTAATAGTGACACTTACTAGAGGAGAAAAGTCCAACGCCGGAACCGGGTATCGAACCTCACACCGGCCTGTATTTTCATTTTCAGAATCTCCCTCTTGTTTGCCTTCTGCCTGTAGCCCTTCAAATTCGGTGTGCCTTGCTTCTTGCAAAACGCATGATCTTTTGTGCCCAAGAGATGATAAGTCAAATCTGTTAGAGCTGTTTGACCAAAATAAACTCGGAGGTGCAAATTCACAAAACGATAATTTGAGAGTTCTTTGAGGACTGCATGCCAGGTTAGGGCGGAGACGGTGCCAGCCGGAATGGCCTTGCTCAGGTTTAGGATTCATCATGTGATAGCTGAAGTGTGGTGCCCGAATAACTTGGCGCCAAGCACTTCGGGCACCAACCTTCAATTAGCATGGTCGCTGTTAAAAATAAAATGTGCTACCACAGAAATGCATCAGAACTGAGCGTGCAAGTTTCAATGAATTCCTGTAGAGTGGTCCGAGGGAAACAACCTAAGCTTTCTCCTGCCGCCGGATTCCCGCTGCTTCTTTTCCCTCCCTTTTCCTTGAGCCCTGCTAGAGCAGGAGTCAGGGGTTGATCTGGGGGGGGGGGGGGGGGGGTTCCGGGTTCCGGACCCCCTTCCCTGACCCCAATCTTTTTTTAAATGCATTAAGAACAACCCCCCCCCCTCCCCCTCGGTCGTTTGTTATTATGGTGAACGGTGCGAGTCTGAACATGCACGTGCCACCTTTCTCTACCCCCCGCCCCCTCAGCCCCTCTCTCTTCCAATTTTTCGGCCCCTGGAAGCAAGGTCTAGCGCCGGGGAGGCCTTTTTCTATGAGGATGAAGTTCCCAAACAAAAGTTGGACCCCCCCCCCCCCCCCACTCCCTCGAGGTAACTGGTCCGTCCCTGAAATTGTACTCTTGGCACTATTTGAAATGAGGGTATTTGAAAGGTTTTCTGTGCTTTCAGATGGAGGGTCTTGGCTACAAGTACCCCACCATCAACCTGCCTGTAACTCTCATTTTCTACTTCGGTAAGTACAGATGCTCATCTTCTAAATGTCACTAAAGCCTGCCAACATCTTAACCCTTTTATCCCCAAGGTCCCATTTCTCAAATTTTAGAGACGTTGCCTAACGACTGTGTGCCAGTTGCAGGAGATGGACTGATCATGATAATTCAAGGTAGTGCCAGATGAGCTTGGCGCCTTCAGGCGCCAAGCTCATCTGGCACTGCCCTTGCATTATCATGATCAATCAATCCATCTCCTGCTGCAAGGTCCCCGGGCCTAAAAGGGTTAAAGTTTCAAAACATTCCTGTTAGTATAGGCACATATATTACTGGTTTATTCTATCTATCTATCTATATCCCGTAGTCTTGCCGACCGTTCTGCCTGTAGCCCTCTGATGACCCGACAACCAGCTCCCTCCATTCCGCTGTTGTCTGCCATTCCTAGTGTATCGCCCAGCTTCAGTCAGTCTTGTCCACTCTGAGATATTGTCCTCCCATCCTTTCCTCTGTATTACTGGTATTACACGTTTTCATTTCATCGGATAATATATTTTAATCCCTTCACTGCCTGTGGTCGCAGACCTCGTTTGTGAAATCGGCGGCTTCTCAAAATTCAACATTTCCCAAATTGTACACGTGCAACTTAAGACCTGCTGGGTATGTACCAGTTGCAGGAGGTGAATTGCCCATGATAGTTCAAGGGTTGTGCTTGGTGAGCTGTGATGGCGCCAGGCTCATCTAGCACCGCCTTTGAATTACTGTGGTCGATCCATCTCCTGCTGTAGTGGGCTGGGGCTACTTAGGATAAGGAAAAGGTATCCGCAACAACAATAACAACAACAACAATGATCAATAAATGTGTGCTTACTTGGGACATGCGATTTTGAACCTTGTAGTTGAACTAGTCTGTGGTTTGAAACCATAAGGCCTTAATAAGCCATTCAGCCCCCGAGACCCTACAGCAAGAGATTGATTGACCATGATAATTCAAGGGTAGTGCCAGATTAGCTTGGCGCATGAAGGCGCCAAGCTCATCTGGCACTACCCTTGAATTATCACTTTCAATCAATCTCCTGCAACTGGTACATAGTCATTAGGCAACACCTCCAAAATTTGAGAAATAGAATTCTAGAAATGGGACCTTAGGGCTGAAAGGGTTAGCCTTTTTGTTCCCCTAAGGTCGCGTTTCTATAGATGCCACTTTCCTTTCCTCCAGTCTTCCGTCATACCTTTCCTCCAGTCTCATCACTTACCAGCCCTCTTGCTCACTGCGTTCATCGGGAGAGAAATTCTCAAAGTTCCAAAGTACCATCTCAAATCTGCTGGTGAATGCTCTTTCAGATGTACTGCTCCTTTAATTTGGAATTCCTTACCGACTGAGCTGAGAAACGCTTCCCTCATTACGCAGTTCAAAGCAAAGTTAAAAACTTACCTTTTCTCGCAGACTTTCGTGTAATCTCTACGGTATTTTTGTACACCCCCCCCCCCTCCCCTGCAGACTCTGTGTGTGTGTGTGTGTGTGTGTGTGTGTGTGTGTGTGTGTGTGCGTGCGTGCACGTGTGTGCGTGTGTGCGTGTGTGTGTGTGGTTTTCGCATGCGCACTGAGTTATATTATAAATATGACAAATGCGCCATATAAATACCATGCCATGGTAATATTATTATTATTATTATAGATGTCACTTAACAACTGTGTACCAGTTCCAGGAAATGGATCGACCGTACTAATTCAAGGATATTGCCAGATTAGCTTGGTGCCAAATGGAGCCAAGCTAATCTGGCACTACCCTTGAATTATCAGTGGTCAGTCCATCTTGTGCTGATATGTTGAGGTTACAGGGGTTTTAAGCCGCAGGGTCCAGAACCTGCACGTCTTGCAGATTAGCGTCATTCAGTGCGGATTTTTTTAAAAGCTTTTATTTTGGTATGGTGTGCAGCACTGCTGACGGAGATTGTTCACAGTATTGTGGGCAAGATCTACAACTTCCAGCCACTGCTCACCAGGACGGAGGTTTGTTCCCCTTTCTCCACAGTGACTGGCAGTTACATGTATCCCTACTTTTATATATCTGCCAAGGCCTAACCCATTAAATCATGAGGAGGAAATAATCATTTATTTAGATACCATTTGAGGTCTACATCACAGTTCTAGAGGCAGCTCAACCATGATAGTTGAAAGGTGGTATCAGAATAGGTTGGCGCCTACAGGCGCCAAGCGATTCTGACACCACCCTTTAACTATCAAGGTGGACCCACATCCTGTCATAGCGTGTCGGGGCTTTATATGTTAAAGACACCATATTGGGAGATAGGATCATTGAAAATAGAAGGCTGATAGTGCTGGATTTGCTTGTCATCTTTCTAGGCACCACTGAGCTTCAGTAATCTGGCACTATCCTGAAACTATAATGGCCATCCAATTCCTTTAGATAGCACACACTTTTTAGAAGCACATCCAGAACGTTTTAAAAGTCATTATTTATGAATACATTTATTTTTTTATAGGTATCAATTTGTTAATACTAAATGTCTTTCACTGCACAGGTATACAAGACTGGCGTGACCCATTACTTCAGCACGGAAAAGGCTCACCGAGATCTGGGCTATACGCCCACAGTCCAGAACGACATGTCAGGTGTGGTGCAGTATTACAGGAAGACCGGCCATGTCAAGCAGGCCGGCTCCTCACACTCGTTAGTGTATTACATCGTCAATGTTCTCCTGGGGCTTGTCATAGCAGCCATGATCCTGTCCTATCTACCTGGAGTCAAATAGTAATTTTAGTTCTCTTAACCCTTATCATTCGGAATAAACCAGTGTGTGAAATAAGTTTGACTAAACTAGTTCAAGGGTAGTGCCAGAATAGCTTGGCGCCTCTATCCGCCAAGCTATTCTGGCACTACCCCTGAACTAAGCCATTGGTCTATACCCTTATCTGTAAGTACTATAATGTAGCTTGCAAATGGCAGTGTACAAATCTGAAGCTTTTAGCCTCAGTATGATGTGGGCTAAGAAAACTTATCTTTTTAACACTTTGAAGCATGACAGTGCTGTTCACATGCCTGATGCCACAAGTAGATGACGATAGTTTTAATGGTAGTTTGTGACTATGATAGTTCAAGGGTAGAGCCAGAGGGGCATGGTGCCTGAAAGGCACCATGCCCCTCTATGTGTATTTAGAACCACTTTGTCCTCATTGATAATGCTGCTGTCCCTTGGTCAACACTCTCTGGCATTGTCTGCAACTTCAGCCAGGATGTGATGACAGTTTTCTGGAGAGAGATTGACAAAGAAAGATCTAGGTTCGTTCCTGAATAGTTTGGCACCATAGCAAGCGATGCTAAAATGGCTTGGCACCTTAGTCAGTGGTGCTAAAATGGCTTGGCACCTTCGAGGGAGGTGCCAGGATAGCTCAGCTCTTTAAGGATTGGTGCCAAAGTTGCTCAACACCTACTGTCATTGTTTTTCCATTATCATGCTATAGTGTCAATTTGATGATAAATGGAATTAGACTCTTTCAGGTTTGTGTCATTGTCCAGGCATTTACAGCAACAGTGATGCAATCATAATATACTCTTGACAACTTTGTTTTTTGCGACTGTTTTTTTGAATGTTGCTTTTTGTGTCGGATACATTAATAATAATTACGGTATTTATAATGCGCTTATCTTATAATAATTATAACTCTAAGCGCGCACTCACGCGCACGCTTTAGACAATGACTCACGTAACACAAAAAGTGAAAAAAAAATTACTACGTTCAGCTTGGGGTGGGGAGTGTGGTTATATAGTGCTAGAACTGTTGAAAGAGGTGAGTTTTGAGGGCGGACTGGAAGGAGGAGAGCGAGTGTTTCTGACGGAGAGAGAGTGGGAGAGTGTTCCAGGTGGATGGACCGTATACTGAGAAGGAGCGGGGACCGAAAGTGCTGAGTTTGGTGCGGGGGATGAGGAGGCGGAGAGGGTCGGAGGCGGAGCGGAGGAAGCGGGGAGGGGTGTAGGGGTGAAGTAAGTTGGAGAGATAGGCAGGAGCGTAGTTGTTCAGGGATTTGTAGCAGAGAGACAGAATCTTGTATTGGATGCGTTGGGGGATGTGGAGCCAGTGAAGGAGCTTGAGCAGGAGAGTGATGTGGTCGGATTTTTTCTTTCCGAGGACGAGGCGGGCAGCATTGTTATGGACGCGCTGGAGAGTGAGAGTGGTGGAGTGAGGAAGGCCGGAAGGAAGAGAGTTGCAGTAGTCGATGCGAGATAAGATGAGAGAGACAGCGAGTTTGGTGGCAGCTTTGGTAGTGAGGTATTTTCTGATCTGACTGATGCGGCGGAGGTGGAAATAAGATGCCTGGGCCGTGGCGGAGACGAAGCTGGTCATGGAAAGAGGAATCGAGGATAACGCCAAGGTTCTTAACCGAGTCAGAGAGGGAGATGGGGTGCTGTCGAGTTGAAGGTGGAGAGAGGGAGGGAGCTGGGAAAGTTTCTGGCGAGTGCCTACCAGCATGGCTTCCGTTTTGTCGTCGTTCAGTTTGAGCTTGTTTGCTGTCATCCAGTTTTTCACGTCTTCATAGCAGTCAGCCGTGCGAGTCAGTAGTGTCTGAGTGTTGTCGAGTTTGTCTTTGTCTAGTAGTTGTGAGTCATCGGCGTAGAGGTGGTGGTGTATGTGGTGAGACTGGATGATGTTGGACAGGGGGGAGGTGTAGAGTGTGAAAAGGACCGGGCCCAGGACGAACTCCTGTGGAACGCCGCAGGAGAGCCTGACTGGGTTGGAGGAGACGCCGTCGATGGTGACGGACTGCTGTCTGTCGGAGAGGTAGGAGAGAAACCAAGAGTGAGCAGAGTCAGTGATGCCAAGGGAGTGGTGAAGGCGGTGGAGGAGGATAGAGTGGTCTATGGTGTCGAAGGCGGCAAAGAGATCGAGTAGCGTAAGAAGGGAGATGTTGCCCGAGTCATTACACATACACGCTATACTCCTCCAACACACAATACAAATATCTAGCACAAAAACACACACACTGACACACAAATACACATGCAAAAATAACACACACCAAAGAGACATGAAAACAAACATGCAGAAACACACACCAAACACGCACACTAACAAACACACAAACATCGGAGATTATATCCAAGATGCACACACACACACCCAACGTTATGACAGAAAAGCCAGACCACATATCATATGATAATTTACTTTCTGAAGATGTGGCACCTCCTCAAAAGTTAACATGTCCATCCTTTCCATTGTCTATACTGGAACACGGCATACACATGAACCCCTAAAGTTAAATGAAAATCGCGCACAAAAATAAAATGACGGACTTGAAAAGAAATTATTCAGTACGGTACATCTGTAAATGTTACATGCCTTATTACACCATTCGCTGCTGGCACATAGAACACCTCCTCAATGCAAGAGGCATAGATCCTCACGAGCCCCCGCAAATGGGGTGGCTCATGAGGATCTATGCCTCTTGCCACCATCCGCATCTGTCTTGATGCAGACGGGAAATCTGAGGGCTTAATGAAAAGCTTCTTCCAGGCCACCAGTAATGAAGGGAACAACCCCTTGCCTAGGTGTAAAGCATTGTTTCTGTTATTTCAAGTTCAGAGCCAGAAAAAATCCCTTCTTTCAAAAATCTTGCTTATGTAGTTGACAGAGTAGAACCCACACATGAACTACTAATGCATGAGATCAGGGTAGGTTTCAAATGATTGGAGTCACGATGATACGACATGCAGCTATGAAATTTACAATTAAAAATTTCAAAAAGGCAGGTTATTTTGGCACCTTGCAAGTGTTTGTGTCCGTCAAAAATGTATAGGAAAAAAAAAATCATAAATCACGATACACAAATAGTCTCAACAGTTCTACAATGTCAGAGTATCTTGAGCAAGAAACAAAAGCAGACAGACAAACTGAAGTTTCTAAACCATGCGCTGCTGGGTTCTTTTTAATAAAAAAAAAAAAAGAAGCCAATCACTGCAAACCAAAGCTCGATGATCTGGCTCTGATAATAACGATCTATAAAAACAGACCACAATTCAATGTTTAATATTTCTTGACAAAAGAACAGGCACATATTCTACTGCATGTAGAAAATGAACAAAATTTTACTGCAGAGGTAAAAGTTTAAAATGCACACTAACAGTAACAGTTTACTGATCTGAAAAAAAAAAAAATTACATTGAGGTATGTACACCAGAGGTACAAAAGAAAATAAGCTTCCACACAATGTATGACAACCACAAAATATACATCATTGCTGAAAAACAAACGGAGAGATAAAATTTGGAACACATAATCTAAAATGAAGAACTACAGGTACATCCAAACATAGGTAAAATATTCAAATAAAAAGAAACGCCCTTTTTGTTGTAGGCCAGTAAATACAAACGGCTGAAAAACATAGTCCACCCTTGATTGGCCCATTCAGCCATAAACGTGTCTGCAACTAATAAATAATAGAGAAAACAAAGATAAGAGTGATGCAATGTCACGTAACGGATGTGACATGTTGTTTTATTTTTTCGCCAAGTCGTTTTTTTTGTTAATAAATGTAGATCGCCGAATTCTGTAAATAGCCTTAGTTTAGGGAAGTTAATAAATGTAGTGTGAGCGTAATCGTAAAGCCCGTGCAGCAAGCTTAACAGTGAGCGAGTGCAGCGGTTGCACGCTTTAGTCAAGTAGCTTTAACCGAACAGATTGATTGATTGATTGTACATTGCTTAACGTCCCGACAGCAACAAGGCTTTCTCAGGACGTGCCTGCACTGCTTGTGAAAAAAAAAAAATAAACAGAACATTGAATGTATGTCGCCAGCCGGTCAAATACATTAAATAAACCTAACACATGGGGCCTAAATAAAGCCAAGACCATTTAGCAACACACATCCAATATCAAGAGCTACAGGCAGTGCAGACAGTAGGGAGAGTTTTAAAAAGGCAAATACAGGTGAATGGACAAAGGGTAGACAGAAACACATGCCCCAGAATAGAGAGAAAAACTCACCCTGTGGGGCTGACCAGGGTGACCCTGGGAACTAAAAAGTACCTAACCCCACCCAAGTCCCCCAGGGCAGACCCGGGTGGGGTTTTAACCGAACAGTGTTCAGAAGTAAAGTTAACCTGCAAGGTAGCAGAAGGATATTACAGTCAGTCAGCGGAGTTAGCCAGCGAAGTGAGAGTCTGGGTCAGGGTGCGGCCTCGTTTGGAGCCCTTGACAAGCTGTGTGAGGGTTCTTTTATCCTCCCTGCAAGACCACGGCCAGTGTTCCTGGGTGTGGGTGTCCCGAGAGACTTGTGACCACGGCTGCTACTCACCAGAAGACCCCTCCGGTTCGTCTTCGTCTTGTTTTGTCTCGTCCTGCCGGAGGACTCACCAGTGACAGGTAAATTCATGCCATTTTCCTCAGTTAGCTGCTGTGCTCTCGGGTGTGTGAATGTGTATATAGGTGCGGAAGGGTATGTTCGTCTAGTTTTTTAGTGATGTTTTAATCGAGGCTTTAACCATGTTTTTTAGGTTGGGTTGTAATGTGGTGGGTGTCGGATTTAGTTGTTTATATTCGGCTGTCGCCGAGTGAGTATATGTAAAGGGCCATGTTGTAAAACGAATTAAAGTGGGTATCCTTTCAAATATATTGGTATCAAGTCCTAGATGTAATGTAATAAGATTGTCACGTTGGGTGGTTGCTGGTGATTATTTCATATCTTTGTATGTACATCGGGATATTTTGATAATGTTGGTTTTAGCAGTGGCAATGTTATTATACAAAAGTGGTTGCGCCAGCTTAATGTTAGTGTAATGGAGTAGTGCAGACCTGGCGAATGTTGAATGTACATAGGAAGCTTTCATATCCATGATTGTATATTTAATATGGCCAAGGCAGGTATTAGGGTGAGACGAGACACAACTCACGTGGTTTGTGAGTAGGTGCGTGTCAAATAGGCCAGAATTAACTGTGTCGGCACTTTGACTGACAATGCGCCCTTTTCCAGTGCACTGGCTTCGAAGCGGATTGGCTTCGATCATTGGCTTCGAAGACTTCGTTCTTCGATCTCATCATCCACAACCAACGGTGACGCATCATCGGGAGTCGGAACGCCTTCGCTAGCCGGTCCTGTTGGACAAGTACGTTGGGCTACAGCAGGCTGATTCTACGTTCTGAGCGTCGGTCACAGGCGTGCGTGGGCAAGCGCGGCTACGGTGCTCTGTGGTGCAGGGGTAGTACTCGTACGTTATGAGCCACCCTGTCTAGTGTGGGACAGAGGACACTGTACAGAGACAAAGTTACCCGCCTTGTATAGCCGTTGGCCATATTAGTCATTATCACCTGTTAGTCATATTCACCTGTTAGTCATTATCACCTGTTAGTCATATTCACCTGTTAGTCATATTCACCTGTTAGTCATTTTCACTTGTTAGTCATTTTTTATATGTTAATCTTTTTTATGTGTTAATACGTTATGAGTGCATGTGTGGGTATGTGTGAGTGTGTGGGGCGTTAGTGGGTTGGGGTGGGAGTTAGAGTAAGGGTAGGTAATAAAGGATTTGTTTGTTGTTTATCACTGGCGTTGCGTTATTTATTTAGAGTGGGTGGGTTTTCTCGAGTGTCTGCACTCATATTGTCCACGGCGCCCTGACTCCGTCAGGCGTGTCGTGACATGCAACACAAAACCTACACAGTGATTATAAACATTGACTAGTTTTTATAAAACAAAATATGAAGGCCACTAATCAAACCAAAACACATGATAATCAAAACAAAATGGCAAGATACAGATTTTTTTAACACAACCGAACATGGCCAAAATGTTTTTAAGTGGGATGTTGCTTGTAAGCGTACAGGACGACATGCATGAATTGAGATTTGAATGAAACCTTCTTACAGTCCCCACCAGCAAGAGTCACGGATTCTCGTCAAGACATGGGTCGAGCATGATAGCTCAAGGGTCGTGCCAGAATAGCTTGGCGCCAATAGGCGCCAAGCTATTCTGGCACCACCCTTGAACCATCATGCTCCATCTATCGCTAGAATTGCAATACAGTCCTTCAGAGGGCAACTTCAAAATTTGGGGCTGATGAGAACTGCGGCTCTTGCTAGTAATGACCGACTCCTGTTCCTCAAATTGAAACGGTTACTGCAGGTCATACATAAAATTAATTATACCTATGAATGCTTGTTCCGTGTACATGTAAATCGCCGTCAAACTATATGTTATTCACAAACCCGATAGGCGAGGCTAGCGCTGGTAGAACTGTGTATGTGTGTTTCTCCTGCCTACTTCCCAAGTTCCAGAAAAAGACACGGGTTATAGGCTTGATGTGAGGCATCCTTTTTTAGGGATGTACATCATCTGGTTCTATACCTGCATATTTTTCTGTGGGCTGGCGATTGGGTGCCCGATAGGGGATCTAACTGTTTGTCTGTCCAGCGCTGAGTAATTTCCCTTGGTATGTGTACAAACTATATGTTGTTGAGGTGGGTTTTTTTTTATAAAACTGTGATCAAATACGTTCCACCTTTGATGCAAACCAGTAAACACAGCAAATAAACACATTGTACCATGTACGCACTGAACATAAAAATGATAAAACGCACACAATGTGCCAGCTGGTAAAACATCCAAAGTCTACCCACAGCCCGTGGTCAAAGTGTGCGCGTTTCACCAAACCCACAACAATGCTGTCTGTACACGTTCATTAAAACATTGATAAAAACGCATGCTGGCCTGTGATTCTGGACCTCAGGGGAGGTCCAACATCACAGATCAGCGCACAAATAGTAAAGTGCAGTTGGTCCATGCATGCACACTTTCGCTAGCTTTCAACCCTCGTACAAAGTGCTGTGTAACAACAAAATGGCGTGGTGTAAAAATGTACAATACTGTCCTACGTTTGTCACGCACTTTCTCGATTTCACATTTCCATTTATTACATAGTACTGATCGTTTGTGTGCTGGTCTGTGACTTCAGACCTTATGGCTACCTTATGGCTTACAGCCATAAGGTCTGAAGTCACAGACCAGCACACACTGACAGTTGATTGAGTGGACTGAAGTTGAAAGATAGTACACAATGGTGATGTTGAAAGATGCCCCGTGAAATAACTACAATGCGAATAAAGATGAGCCTTTCACCTGATGTTAGATAAAAAGCACCTGATGGTACGCACGCAAGACAAAAAAAACAATATTGTGAGGCAAGGGCCACACCCCCAGCAGAGCAAAGCTAAACACACTTAGAGAACCCTACCAGATGTCCAACGCAGTTTGCCCAACAACGGGAACAAAATCAGTATATATAAAATGCAAAGCAGCACCCCCAAAACAGGCAGCCCCACTAACAACGCACTACGCATGAGCTCACTGGGCCAACGTCGGCTGCGGTTGGCCCATGCACACTATGGTTGACACAGGCCTAGGAACTCTTGTGTACAGTAAAAAGACGTATCACACAATGTAACAGACGTATCACACATTAACAGACATACATGTACATTGTATCACACCATCTACCTAAAAGGAACACATCCAGGATCAGTCCAGCGAGCAAAAGGTCCTCAGGCCGATGC
This sequence comes from Semisulcospira habei, assembly GCA_036245525.1. NCBI lineage: Eukaryota > Metazoa > Mollusca > Gastropoda > Semisulcospiridae > Semisulcospira > Semisulcospira habei. The sequence continues at coordinate 76,844,264 of BTPG01000008.1, read as the reverse complement.
CAGCCTCGATCGGCACGCATGTCTCACCTTAATCGGCCCACGCACAGATGCTCATAAGCCGTGCTCAATGTTGGTTCAAGCTCCTTTTGAATACTGGGAATAATTTCTTTCGTGTGAAGGTGTAAATCTACCTCTCCAATTATCAATCTAACTGTCCACCCATCCAAGGTACAGAACTCAAAGGTGTGATGCCCGTTAACTCAATTGAGATGAGCCACCTAAGGCGCATCTCGAATGAGTTAACGCTGTTTGTTGCGATGATTGCTGCAGGAATCCGCATGACAAGAAGGGCTACCGACAGCTGAAGGACTAAAGATATTAACCCATCTAGCCCCAAGGTCCCATTTCCCCAATTTAGAGGTGTTGCCTAATGACTATGTACCAGTTGCAGGAGATGGTTTGACCATGATAATTCAAGGGTAGTGCCAGATTAGCTTGGTGCCTTCAGGTGCCAAGCTAATCTGGCACTACCCTTGAATTATCATGGTCAAACCATCTCCTGCTGTAAGGATCCACTTAAGTAATCACCCTTATGCATGCAGCCACCGGTATATACTGTATACACTACTGGTGGCTCCATGCACAGGGTGATTACCTCATAAAATCATCGAATCTACACAGAGTATTGATAGAGTATTAGCGGTTTACCGTAGATGTACTGCTCTGAAAACTTCAGCCTGCACACCTGCATTCAGTCTAGATTTCACATGCAATATATTCACGCTGGGTTGATTCACACGGAGTATTGCCTACACCAACACATTACGAAGCTGATCCTTTCAAAATGCAAAACAACAGAGGACACCTTTTCATAACTAGTGTTAGGCGTGCAACAATTATGATTAGTCCTAAAGTATCTTCATGTAGCAGAAGGTAACCTTACAACAGTCCACCATCCACAGCGTCCATTCAGAAAATGTCCACTTTCTAATACATGATTAAATAGTCGCCGCTTACTAAGAGGTACATTTCAAATTACATGTGCCTACGCAAAGTACGCAGGTGTGCTGGTCTGTGATTTTGGAGCATTACGGCCCAAAGCCCTCAGGTCCAAAATCACCACCAGCACATATTTGTTTTCCAGGTATGGCATAAACGTTACCAGTACAGACAGCGTAAATCAGATATCACTCCCCAGTTTAACTTTGAGCAAATTTTGTCCAAATAAAAGGTTCAGATACAAGTGAACACCACCAAATGAAAGTAATTAAGTGTTAACACATTCTGCTCCAGGACCGAAATCCGCAAATTTTGAAGTTGCCCCCTGAAGACGGTATTACACTTCTGCAAACAGATTGAGCGTGATAGTTCAAGGATTGTGCCAGAATAACTTGGCACCTATGGGCGCCAAGCTATTTTGGCACAACCCTTGAACTATCGCGCTCGATCCATGTCTTGCCGTGTCGTGTCGAAGTTGAATGGGTTTAAAGAAACATGGTGTCTAGAATACAAATTAACAACACAAGCCATTTACAGATTTCACCCTCCAATCCTCTCACTGTCATGACAAACATGCTTCGATTTAACCCATTCAGCTGATGCAGGCTGTTTTTTTTGCGTTAATCGACGCCAAAAAGCCCTCGCTGTCCCAGAAAAGGGACCCAAAAGTGGCGTCAGCAAGAGGCACACATCCTCATGAGCCCCCCGCAATTGCAGACGCTCATGAGGATCTATACCACTTGCAGTTAAGTGGTGTTGAAATTTTCTTGGCACCGAATGGGTTAAAAAAGAATCACAAAAATTACAAGCTGAGGGAGACGGATCGACCATGGCTGCTATGGTGCCAGATGATTGGATTGGCATTTCACTCTCAAATTGATCTTGGTAGCTCAAAGTAGTGCCCATCCTTCCTGCGAGTGACCATGAAAGTGAAAGGATTAAGACCAAACTCACAGACTTGCCTCACAACCACAACACTAGTGGAGCACAGAAGGCGCGTAAAAAATAGTCAACTATTGCTTATAGTGATCTGTTAACGTTCAAGGCCAGAATACACAGCAGTCAAACCCATCCTGAATTCTTACCTGGGTGGGGGGTGGGGGGCTTTCCATACAAACACACACTGGTCGTCTCCCGTGGCAAACTGAAGACAGTCAGTGTGTATACAAATCCCCCTCTATGAGGAAGAGAGCTCGAGTTACGGGTCATGGGGGAAGGGTGTGGGGGTAGGAGGGAGTTGTGGTACAGGTGCTGGAAGCTGGGGTGAGGCCATGGATATCTGATCTTAAAACTGGTGTAGTCACACTCATGCAGAAAACCTAAAAGTTACGTACATGTGGAAATTTCTGCAGGCAAAAGAAGCCATCGCTGCTTTTGCATGCAGAAATTTTCCACATGTACACTAGTCCATCTGGCTGTACATTACATAGAAATTACCCGAGAGGTCCTCTGAAAATCAAATTACCAGAAAAATGCAGGATGGTATGCACAGCTAGTCTGATAAATATACCAAGAGGAATATGAATTAATATCATCAAGCTTGTGATCACAATACCGTATGAATGAAACAACTGACCACACCATACAGTCTGTAACAAGTACATTATTTTCCTCATGTACAAAGATTAAAAGACATATGCACTGATTTCATTCATGTTGGCTGATCAGTGCACTTTGGACCTGCAGTGTGTATTTGGACATGTGAAAACAAACGGTTGATTGGTTCAAGGGAGATTGTTGATTGATTGATTGTACATTGCTTAACGTCCCGACAGCAACAAGGCTTTCTCAGGACGTGCCTGCACTGCTTGTGAAAAAATAAAAAAGAAACAGAACATTGAATGTATGTCGCCAGCCGGTCAAATACGTTAAATAAACCTAACACATGGGCCTAAATAAAGCTAAGACCATTTAGCAACACACATCCAATATCAAGAGCTACAGGCAGTGCAGACAGTAGGGAGAGTTTTAAAAAGGCAAATACAGGTGAATGGACAAAGGGTAGACAGAAACACATGCCCCAGAATAGAGAGGAAAAACCCACCCTGTGGGGCTGACCAAGGTGACCCTGGGAACTAAAAAATACCTAACCCCACCCAAGTCCCCCAGGGCAGACCCGGGTGGGGGGTTCAAGGGAGAACAAGAGGGGGTTAGGCGATAAACTGGTGAGTGGAAAAGAGCACGCATGTCCAGGGAAGGAACACAGTAGCAACTACCGTAGTATGCACTATGGGAGCTAGGGGCACCTTGTTTAACTTTTTCACTGCAGGGGCTCACCACACAACATAAAGTGAAGAGACCACAGTGTCAGTGCCAATGACTTCCCCTGATCGCCTTCCCCTAATATTCTCGGCACTGGTACTTCGGAAGATCATAAATGAAGATTTGTAACCAAAATAAGGTTTTGCAGTCTCTCAGCTAGTCACGTCCTCCTGCCAGATGCATAGACTTTCATGAGCCCCTGCAGTCGCAGGTGCTCATGAAAATCTCTGCATCTAGCTGGCAGATCAGCTCAGTTGACATTATTTTATCTGCAGATTTAGGTCCACCATTGTTTTCAGCTCTCATAATTTTGTCCCTGGTCACACGCTGCTCTACAATGTACACTCTTGGCCATTCTAACAGGAAAACATGCAACAAGAGGAGATGTTAACGCCCTTGAGCCTGCAGTCACCAAGTACTGTATATAGTACCGGCAGCTGCATGCACGGGAACGGTTAAGCATCCCCAGCATCACTACCGAGTTGAGGTTAAAGGTCACGGCGCAGCATCTAGACCGACAGGGAAACGAAGCTGTTGTATTGGCCGATGTTGCGCTTGAGGATGTCTGAGCATGGGCCGAGCACACGTTCAAATCTAGCGCGATCCAGCTTGACACACTTCAGGGGCCCCCGAGCCACCACAGTGGCCGCTCGCGGTCGGTCCAGCAGCAGGGCAATCTCACCTGGACACAGGAAGTGAAAGCGTGGAATTAATTATTTTTCAAATAAGTATGGACGCAGAACGTTGTGATCTAACAGACAGCAAAAGCATTACATCTACTGTAGTGAATTTCGAAAAAAAACCTTTGTGTTTTGGAAATCATTGCAAAGTCTATGTGAAAGATCTCCAGCCATAAAAGGAACATAGATATGAATTAGTTAAATGACGATGCAAAGATCCTCTTGAGCCCCTGCAACTGCCAGGGCTCATGAGGATCTACACCTCTTGCAGTTTGAGGTGTTGACTTTTCTCAGCACTGAAGAGGTTACCTGACATAACCAAAAGCTGTCACAAACATTCAGCCCTGATTTACATTGCAGCACGAGACAGAACGACCGTGACAGTTGATTGATTGTACATTGTTTAACGTCCCGACAGCAACAAGGCTTTCTCAGGACGTGCCTGCACTGCTTGTGAAAAAAAAAAATAAACAGAACATTGAATGTATGTCGCCAGCCGGTCAAATACATTAAATAAACCTAACACATGGGGCCTAAATAAAGCTAAGACCATTTAGCAACACACATCCAATATCAAGAGCTACAGGCAGTGCAGACAGTAGGGAGAGTTTTAAAAAGGCAAATACAGGTGAATGGACAAAGGGTAGACAGAAACACATGCCCCAGAATAGAGAGAAAAACCCACCCTGTGGGGCTGACCAGGGTGACCCTGGGAACTAAAAAATACCTAACCCCACCCAAGTCCCCCAGGGCAGACCCGGGTGGGGTGACCGTGACAGTGCGAGGGTACCTCCTAGAGTCATTTTATTGTCACCCCCTTGCACTCTCATTGTCCACCTGCCCCCTGAACTGGGGTGCAATCTTGTAAGGACTTGTCTCAGCGTTGGGCACTGCCATCCCAGTGCCTTCACCCACTCAGTGCTAGTTGATGTAAACTGTGTTTCTGTAGCCTTCATTAACTGAACACATTAGCTGTCCCAGGAACATGGATTTAAAGTGGTGTCAGCAAGAGGCATAGATTCTCATGAGCCCCCGCGACTGCGGGGGCTCATGAAAATCTATACCTCTTGCAGTTGGGTAGTGTTAAAAGTTCTTGGCAGTGAAGCAGTAAGCAGGTCTTACCAAAGTAATCGGAGGTGCCGAGACGTCCCACCTCAACAGGTTCTTCATTGTCGGCACGTCGCTGGAGTACTGCTGCGCTGCCCTGTACACAAAGCACGGAATAAGTTTACCCCTAACCCTTGTCAGCAGCAATTTTTACCTGAAGTGATTCCAACAGGAATGACCTCAAACAAAATTGCTACCAACATTCAAAAGGTTAATTATAGAGTTCCCTTAACTCATTCTACCCCAGACACACCACAGCAAGAACAGGATAGACCGTGATTCTGGCATCACCCTTGAACTATCATGGTCGATCTGTGTCCTGCACTGCAATGCAGTCTTCAGAGGACAACGGCAACATTTGGGGATTTTGTTCTTGGGGTAGAATGAGTTAACTGCATTGATAACAAAAGACAAAGGAACCAAAATCTGCTTCTTTGTTATGTCCGAAGTTTGTATATAACTGAAGTAATTAACACGGGAAAAATGTATTTTTCCTTAAAATGTATTTTTTTAAAAAAATACTTACCGATGGTATTACTGTAAGGAATGGTTTCTTAGCTAGTCTAATTTTAGCCCAAAATTGTTGTGTACGAGTATGGTCATGATGGCAGGTGAGGGGCGCCATAGCCTAGGCGGAAACTCGGGTAGCCTCGCCTCCAGTTCAACCACGCATGCGCTACAGCGCTTATACGCCAGTCAGTTTTCTTTAGCAGACCAGCGGCAAGCGGGGCAGGTGGGAGGGACCTTCGAGTAATACCATCGGTAAGTATTTTTCAAAAAAATACATTTTAAGGAAAAATACATTTGTTTTCTCAAAACACATCACCGATGGTATTACTGTAAGGAAGAATCCCAAAGAGGAGGCGGGTGCCGCTATAACGCCCCTACCCCCTGCCATCGATGCTACTAGCCGCCATCCCCCAGCAACCTCCCTCTAATTTTAGCAAAGACACCTGCGGCGCCTAGGGCGCCGGGAGGGAGTGTTGCGCCACAAGCCGCCCCCCACCAGCGAGATCTGGCTCTGGCTGGATAGGTCCCGCATGTAGGAGCGGGCAAGGTGTCTCCGCTCGACACTCCACTGTCGTGACAATGTCCTGAGAGCCGCGTTGCCATCAACAGCGAGGCTAGCGGCCATGGCTCAGACCTTGCGTGCCCTGAAGAACATTCATTGGGCTTATCAGGGGCGAGGTCGCGGTGGGTGGAGCGTATCCCCCAACGGAGCCAGGAGGATAGGATTAGGGCTGAGTCGTCCTCCCTACCTGGGGGCAGAGTGAGGGGTGGCGAGCGTCGCCTGCGTAGCGGCAAGGACCCGCGCAGGTAACCGTGTCCGGCCCTCACCGGTTCCTGATGCCTAGTCTGCCAGGGGGCCTGGGTCTCTCACTACGTGGCGAGACCGTCCAGGCCCGCAACCAGTGGGGCGTGTTGACTGGAGTGCAGCTTGTTGGCTTAGGACGTCGAGGCGGGGGCCAGAAGGAAGCCGGTCCTCAGCAGCACGTCTGGTAGACTTGCCCACCCGAACGGTTGAGTAGAGGCGCGACAGGTCCCATCGTGGAAGGGGGGGGGGGGGGGGGCGAAGGGAGGGAGGCCGGCGTCCGAAGAGCTATCAGGTCGGCAAGGCCGTGCAGATATCCGGGTCGTGACGTTCCAGGGACAGCACGTGTCCGCTCCCAGGACATGTAGAAGCGAAGGGTGATCGGAGCAAATGCTGGCAGGAGAACCGCTAGGAAGGTGTCCGCCAGTAGGGGCCTGTCCACGCGAGGGAGATGCGCAAGTCGGCAACAGATGTAGGGGCCGCACCTATTTCCTCAGTAGAAGCGTCCGGTCAAGATTCCGCGGGCTGTAGTGCTGCTGCCACAGTCGCCCCCGCGAAGCTCTGGAGGCGATGGCGTGCCGCACAATCTCCGGGTGTGAAGGAGGAGCCATTCGGATCCCGGGCGGGACCCACAGAGGAGAAGTCGTGGCGCAGTGCAGGAGGCCGGTGGTCCACGCCTTGGTCCAGCCGACCAGGTCACCCGGAACGGAACGCGTTGTACCCGCTGAGCTGGACTAGAACCTAGGGAAGCGCGCTGTCAGCATAGGGATGGAGGAAGCGTTGACGATCCAGGCAAGCGGGTCTGGAATCGGCGAGGAGAAGCAGGTAAGCTGTCCATCTCAACCTGTCGCGATCAGGGGAGGTGTCTGCTGCGCAGCACACCCGAACGAAGTTAGGAGGCCTATCTGCTCTGCGCGTCGAAGCCGGCCGCTACACGCAGGGAGTCAGCCGGTCATGAGGCAGTCCCAGGAGGTCTCTGTGCAGAAGTGAAGCGACGAGTTCGCGCCAACCGCGATGCGGAGGAGGAAGTACCGGGAGAGGAGGCGTGCCCCGTCTGCTTCTGAGGTAGCTGGCCACTGGCGTCGTCGGCGGGGGCGAGGAGCCCCCGGCCTCGTGGACGTGGCATCCGAAGCTGGACAGGCAAGACTGGAGGAGAGGTCGCCGCAGCGGTCGCACTGGAACCTGACGCTGGAGGTCGCCTGCCAGGGGCCGTCCGGGGGGGGGAAACAGGAGGTGCAAGGTGGGAGTAGCAGAGACATCAAGGGAAGAAGGTCCGCCGGGGAACTGGCCGGTCCCGACGTCGAAGTCCCTGAAGGAGGAGCACCTCTGGTCTGTGTACAGCCGCTGCGCTGGTGCGGGAAGAGCCGCGATCGCTGCTTCAGAGCTGCTCTACGAGGTCGGTGCGAGGTCCCATCCTCTGTATACGTAGCACGAAAGCGAACGGATGCACTAACCCATGGGACCCGAACCGCGTCAGCCAGGAGGAACCATAATTCGTCCCGATCCGTGTCAAGGAGGGCTCCACCCGAACCGCGAGGGATCACCTAGGGCCATCGATGGGGCGCAAGAAGACGTCCGATTGGTCTTGTCCGACATCCGCTGCTCCTTCCTGGGGAAGACTAGAACGCGACGCCGTCCGAGGAGGACTCCGGCAAGCCTGTAACCTCGAGGAAGTCTCCGAGACCGGGCTGAAGACCCAGTCCAAGCCTGCACCGAGGCGAAGTCTCGGGAGGGCTCCCCGCCAAGGAAGGCGGTGACGAACTGGTGCCCGAGGTGGAAGCGGACAAGGTGGCAGGTCAGGAGCGGTAGGCAGCAGAGTAGGCAACGAGCGGGAGGCCCGTAAGCTCGTGACCGCGGCCAGAGGAGGAAGCGTCTCTGCTGTGGGAAGCTCTGTCCTTACTTCTTCTTGAACCCGTCATGGAGCAGGGTCTCGAGAACTGCGATCGTCTGTATCGCTTCCGCAGGCCAGTACCGTTGCTCAGTCATGCGTAGTCAAGCGTAGTCTTCGCAGGCAGACCTGCTGAAGCTGGTGTCGGAGAAATGTGCCAACGGCCTGAGGTGCGGCCAGGCACCCTGTCATTCGCCGAAGCTACTAAGGTAAAAAGGCTCGGTAGCTGAACGCGTCTGACTTACCTTCCAGCTGTAAGAGTAGCTAAGCGTACACGTCACCAACAGGAAGTGGCTGGAAGCCGACCCGGAGAGTGGAGTCGAGCCGAGGATATCCCTGCAGCCTCGCTCGGGGCGACGGTACTTGAGACGGACATGCGGCGGAACGCTGCCGTTGGACATGTAAGGATCGGCCGACCTAAGGGTAGTCCCGACAGATGTTCGCTAGGTTCTTCCCACCCCGTGGTCCTGCTGACTGCCTGAAGGTAGAAGGGTGAAGACACGCAAGAGCCGCATGGCCCAGCCTTCTCGTCCCGCCGCCGGTGTAGGCACCTACCGCGGCTGGGGCATCCTGTCTCGTCTAAGCTGGTGTAAACCCCCAGTAGCAGCGGCCGTGTGACCGACGTGACGTCTCGTCGCAATGCTGCGCCGAGTCCACTGCTTCCATCCCGGGAATGGAAGCGCGTCCTGCCGAGTCCCCGAACGCCACTCTGGCGATCTGACTCTGCGCTGGTCTCCAGTCCAGGGTGAGGCGGTGGCCGTGACTGAACCCCCCAGTGAAGACTACCGGCGCTGAAGCCCGTTCTCGCGCCTGATCTCTAACAGAGACCGTGGTGGCTGCTGATGCTTCGCCGCGAGACCAAGCTCACGGCGCCCCAGGACCTGACCGCACGACGGGACTGCGAAGGTTGCCGGTACTAACGCCGGCTCGCGTCCTCAGTCGGCGGTGGCGACATCTCACGCCCACGGTAAGGGCCACTCGCCTGGGCTGTGGCGCGTCCGGTGTTGTTTCTTCCCCCGAGTTGGAGTCGGCCAGACGCCGCAGTCGACTCTCCATAGCAGGATGCGCCGCCCTCCCATCAGGGGCATCTCCGCCGGGTAGAGACCACTCGCCTGGACTGTGGTGGCTACCATCATTGTCTAGGGTGTCTTGTCTCGAGGCCTAATCCGTAGCGCTCGAGGATCCTCGACCGGACAGAGACCACTCGACTGGACTGTGGTGTCTGCCGGCACTCACTCACGCGGTAAGGGCCACTCGACTGGTCTGTGGCGCCTACCGGTGATGGATCTTCCTCCGTGCTGGTGTGGGCCATCATGGTGGCAGACGCTCCCTAGCTGGTCCGCCGCCCCACCAGCCAGGTGTAACCAGGGGTAGAGACCACTCGACTGGACTGTGGTGGCAACCCTTTGCTATCTTAAAGGTGTCTAATCTCGAGGCCTAGTCCATGGCGCTCGAGAATCCTTGACCGCACAGAGACCACTCGACTGGACTGTGGTGGCTGTCGGCTGTAATTCCTTGACCGCACAGAGACCACTCGACTGGACTGTGGTGGCTGTCGGCTGTATTTCCTTGACCGCACAGCGACCACTCGACTGGACTGTGGTGGCTGCCGGCACTCACTCACGCGGTAAGGGCCACTCGACTGGACTGTGGCGCCTACCGGTGATGGATCTTTCCTCCATGCTGGTGTGGGCCATCGTGGAGGCAGAAGCTCCCTAGCTGGTTCCGCCGCCCCACCAGCCCGGAGTAATCAAGGGGTAGAGACCACTCGACTGGACTGTGGTGGCTACCCTTTCATTATCTTTATGTTGTCTAACCTCGAGGCCTAGCCCATGGCGCTCGAGCATCCTTGACCGCACAGAGACCACTCGACTGGACTGTGGTGGCTGTCGGAACTAGAGCTGGGCTCGCGCCTAGTCGCGGCAGTGCCAGCTCACTCCCTCAGAAGGGCCACTCGACTGGACTGTGGCGTACTGGATTGGAACTTTCCCCCGTGCTGGCGACGGTCGGTCGTGGCAGTAGATACTCCATAGCTGGGTCCACTGTTTTCCAGCCATGGGGCGCAGTCCAAGCATGGGTGTTTGATCTCCGAAACAACCTGCACCCTTTTCAGTGAATAAACATATCAAAACATTTTGCCAGAATAGCCGAAAAGAGCGAATGCCGAGTAGTACAGAATGTATTCCATAGAACATCAAAATACCACAATCTTTTTTTTTTTTTTTTTTAACACACAAATTGCTATATAATGGGTAAACAGATTAACCCTTTTGCACATGCAGTTACCAGTTCTACTAACCCCTTGGGTGTCGGCAACAAACCGCAGCTGACAGCCAAGGGCAAGCCAGCTGCAAACAGTACCAGAGGCTGCATCCACACGGGGCTTAACACTTCGACTGAACATGTAGAGGGACATCCGTAACCGAGCAGGCAACTGGCATGCTCGTCACTCGGCCAGTGGCACTGCCTACAACGCGAGCAGGTGAGGGCTCGCCTGAACTGCAAAACAAATATCACAAAGCCTACGAGGGAGCATGCCCCCAAGGGCCCGCAATACGAATCCACGTGTAAGAACGAAGATAAGTGTACGGCGCAAGCCAACGCCCGGCGCTCTAACCTCCCCTGAGCGCCCGACGTAGGCAATAGCCGAGGTTTACCTTGCCATCCGAAGAAGCCGGGTACCAACACCAGTCGAAGACCAACCAGAACACCGCGGCGTCCAAGACCCCCGGCTGAAGGCAGGCTCGACGCAATCCCGGTCCGTGAAAGGAGTCCACGCCGGCGCCGCTGGCACGCCCGGTCCCCAAAGCTAGAACCACCGCCGACGAATTCAGGAAGCGTCCACCTACACCAGACACCCTGAATAGTCTCGGCGCCGAGCAGAGGTGAGGCCACACGACGAGCGAAGAGCCACGAACAGTCCGGCACCGAGCCGTGCCGATCACACGAGCCAAGGTCACGTCAGGTCTAAGGCACAAACCGACGAGGAAAATCTCCCAGGAAGCGTCCAAGCCTACCAACGGGCACTCCGAGGCTAGCAGAAAAGCGAAGGAGGGTACAGAACACACGTAGTGAGAAAACACACAACGGCCCGACCGGCCACGCGGTGTGTGAGCACAGTTCACAATGGCGCCGTCTCGACTGGTTACGTCCCAAGAAGACCGACGCAGAATTCCACCCGAACGCGTCCAAGCGTAACGCCGGGTACTCCGAAGCTATCAGAAGAGCGAAGGAGGGGTCAGAACACATGCAAAGTGAAACAGTCTACGGCCCAACCGGCCACGAGGCGTGTGAGCACAGTTCACAATGGCGCCACCTCTACCGGTCTAAGTCTCGGGGCCGACGCAGACCTAGTCCACACGAAAGCGTCCAAGCCTAACACAAGGTAGGCGAAGGGAAGGCCCTCCTAAAACCACACGACAGGTTACTCCTCTCTTCATTAATTCCACCAAACACAGGTCGAAGCTTTTCTTAGAGTCGTAGACGTACACAACCTTCCGCGACTAGCAAAGAAAACTGACTGGCGTATAAGCGCTGTAGCGCATGCGTGGTTGAACCGGAGGCGAGGCTACCCGAGTTTCCGCCTAGGCTATGGCGCCCCTCACCTGCCATCATGACCATACTCGTACACAACAATTTTGGGCTAAAATTAGACTAGCTAAGAAACCATTCCTTACAGTAATACCATCGGTGATGTGTTTTGAGAAAACAAAAGTGTACGAGGACCTCTGAAGTACGAGGACCTGTGAAGAACATTTGTTATACCCGACTTTGTTGTATCTGACCTTGTTATAAGCAAAACTGACTGTCATGGTAACAATACAGCGTGAAGCGTTGGTGCTTTATTCCAAAAGCAAATTGGCTCCAAGCACCACAGCAAATAGAACCTAACATGCATGCTCAAGTTAAAAATCAATGTTTGTTCAAACACTGAACAAAAACACATTACAACCATGAGGTGTTTCATATGTAACATGGAGTGCAATATTTGCACTGGCAAGTGTAACTAGTACCTCCAGTATAATGAAGATATTTGCACTGACAATTGTAACTAGTACCTCCAGTATAATGAAGAAGTCCTCTCCGGGCTCTCCCTGCTTGACGATCTCCTCCCCGTCCTCAAACTGAACAGGCTCCAGGGCATCCGCAACTGTCAGACGCTCCCACTTGTCAAGGTTCTCTGAAAACAACAATCACTGCATGGTCACCCTAATCATGATTGAGTGTCTAGCTTCTGTTCCCTGTTTCAGCCTCTGTTACGACGTTAATCTGGTAGTATGCTTACCCTGGTAGGAGTCGCTTTTTGAAAGCGCTGATGCAATCTGAGCATGCATGCTACATCGATACATAGCAAACACATGTAACCAGAAATCGTGGGTTCATATCCTGTGATGCTGCACCCCACGTTTGAGTCAAGTAGATTGTCTGCTATAAACTCTACATGCCATTTTTTAGTTACTTCCCTTACTTAACCCTTTACATCCTGATAATCCTAACAGGTTAAATGTGGGCTGTCCTGGCACTGCCCTTGATAACCCTAACATGAGGTTAATTGTGGGCTGTCCTGGCACTGCCCTTGATAACCCTAACATGAGGTTAATTGTGGGCTGTCCTGGCACTGCCTTTGATAACCCTAACATGAGGTTAATTGTGGGCTGTCCTGGCACTGCCCTTGAAGTATCATTGTCAATCTATCTTCTTAGCTGTAATATACTTGTATAGCTTATATAGGACAACACAAGTCTGAAAAATTCATCCTCAGGAATTAATGGGTTATGGTAATAAGGGGCTGGGAAAACTTCATCTGGTGCCATGGAGTAAAATCGGCACAACATCTGGATGGGACACAGAGCACGGAAATCAAACTAGACCAGATTTGAACAAGCATGAGCGTTTGTGTGCTAGTCTGTGATTTTGGACCTTGGACTGGAGTCGTCAAGTCCAACATCACAGACAAGGATAAACCCCATCCAAATATTGCAGGCAGATGCAAATGAGGAGTCCAGCTGTCAATGCTGAGTGAATTAATTTGAGAATCAAACTGTTAGGTGTGACTGACAGGAGCCTGTTATGCCGACTAAAGGCCAGATGGAGGTGACTGAAGCCAATCTAGATCTCACTGTGTACAGGATGCAAGTGACACACTGCCAATTTTCTCTTGACACACCTGCTGTGAATGCAAGAGGCATAGGTCTCTCTCTGTAAGAGGCATAGATTCTCATGCGTCCCTGCAGCTTTGGGGCCTCATGACAATCTAAGCCTCCTATTGGCTTCATTCGTAAATATCAGTCCACGAGGCAGATATCAGTCGCTGATTAACCCCTTCCCTGCCGAGAAAAAGTGAACACCATCCAGCTGTAAGAGACATAGATCCTCATGAGCCCCTGCGACTGCAGGGGCTCATGAGGATCTATGCCTCTTGCTGAGACCAATTTGCAACCATTTTTCTTGGATGGTGTTGGCTATTGGTCATGGAATGAACAAAGATTTCAGAGACAACACTGACAGTGATCGTGCAGTGGCGGGGAAGGGGTTACAAACAAATGTCTTTTTTTTTTGTGGTTCCAACACACACGTTCTGCTGCTGCTCACCTAATATTGAAACCTTGCTCAGGAAATCCTCATAGATCTTCCTCTTGCGGATGGTGCTTCCCTGCAGGCAGACACAGTTCATTTGTTTTGGCCATTAATAATAATAATAATAAAGAGCATTTATATCGCACTGAATCCCCAGGAGCAGTGGACTCCGCGTTACAAAAAATGTATATATACAGAATCTCTCTCCCAGCTGATGTGCATCACTCATCATCTCTCTCCATTTTCAAATCCAAGCTTAAAACACATCTTTTCTCTGTTGCATATATGTGACCCTCTCTCACGAAATCAGTCTTAACTTGCATTTTGGGTGTTTTGAGATATATACATTTCTGAAATGTACAGAGTCTGCTGATTAATTTGATATATGAATGAATGCTGTAGTGCAAAAATTGTAGAAGTTATTAGGGTTTAAAGTTGTTAAATGCACCGGTGACCATTTTGAGAAAACAGCCTACAAAGTTTATGTGTGCATGTCTTGCACACCTACCTTAGCAACGGGGGTTCAAAGTCAACCAATCAACCTGATATTTTACATGGTGGTTCAGTAAGTCCATCACTATGTGTAAAACCTCACATTAAGTTGCTAGCTAGTCAGGATCTTGTGATAAATAGCCCCCAAAAGTGTCATACCTAATGTAAACATGACAGATTTGGGGGAAAAATGCATTTTCATATTTTGCTATCAAACTCAAGGCATAAATAATTTCAATTCTGTTTGAGCATAAAAGTATATTGCTATAATATATTTAGGCAAAACATGTATGAAAATGCTGTGTAGCACTCTTATTTAGTGGGAAATGTTATCTAAAATTAGATTGCGGACGCGTTCAAGGAACGTGAAAACCACCATCACCAAGGCAAAATAAAAACCATCATTACAAAGACTGAATACAATTTACATCCAATTTATGAAGTTGCCAATCACTTTATTTCATTGTTTGTCATTAAACCCACTTATAATTGATTCAAACTGAAAAGGACACTAGACAGAAATTATCCTTAAAACATGCAAAACAGAAGTCACAGTCAGCTGCCTGTTGTCCCAGACTGAAATGAATACTATTTACTACCACTACCCTGCAAAATGAAGTCACAAAAGCTAAAAACAAATCTACAAACTGAGTATTAGTAGTTCCACATTCATATATAAATTTGTAAACATGCAACAACTTAAAAAAAAAAAAAAACAACACAATATTTACTTACAGGTTGCAGAAGAAATGTAAAAAAAGGAAAGTCCTCACGTATTGTAGGCAGCATACCGCTTCACCAAACAATTCCCTTCAGTATACAATTATCCATTCAAGCACAGCAAACTACACCACACAAGCACAGTAACCACACAAGCACAGTAACCAGACAGTTGTCTTTGCACACTGGAAATCAGCTGTGAGGAGGAGGGCACACAATGTCACACTTGTCGTCTCGAGCGTAGTCCTGAATGTGTTGAAATAGGTACTGTTGTATGTCTCTGAAAAGTCCAGGAACTGGTATGATGGCTGCCAGTGCCATGGTGGGGGGGGGGGGGGGGGGGGGGGGGGGAAGTGAGCAACATGGCCAGGAACAGCCAGCACCTTGTCCTCTTCAGCGTTGGTGATGTGGGTTGTCTTGTAAAACTTAAAACACCTTTCCATGGCGACTGAACCTGAAGCGTCCAACAGTCTTGATCCCATTCAAGCTACTCGTTGTCCTCCTATGCACAGTTTTTTTTAAAAAATAAAGCGCACCACGCGGTCTGTGTCGTGGAGCGTCAAGCTGAGGGTGTTGTTCTTTTTGCCCCCAGCCTTTTGTCATGTTGGCATCAGTCCCTGTGTCTGGTTGTACTTTGAAAGGCGTGTCAGGATTCTTGGCTGATACTGAAAACAGAAACAAAAAGAGTAATGAAGTCAGAAAACAGCAACAAAAACAATAATGAAGTCAGAAAACTGAAAGAAAAACAATAATGAAGTCGATGAAAATAAACTGTCATTGCTCACTAGACACAACAAATGAATTTGCATGATTCTGTTTAGTGCTTAAAATAATGTATTATACATACCCAGCGTTCATGCTGCACTGTCTTCAGTCCGTTCCGCATGCACTCACTCAGAATGCTGGGGATCATCCACTCCTTTGAATCTGAACAAAATAGTACAAAATCATTTTAAACTGTCTGTTTATGTGAGCCATTTCTGTATTGCCATTAGTAGTACAATTAGCCTATTCATCTTCTGTTGAGAGTTGGTCACACACACACACACACTCCACACACAAACACACACTCTACACACACACACACACACACACACACACACACACACACACACACACACACACACACACACACACACTAATGATCATACATCTGCATTCAGAAATGATGCACATACCTCGATCCATGTGTTGAATTGAGAGTTGAAGACTGTGTGATGCTTCTTCGCTTGTTTCTCGATCGGCCGGT
The DNA here is from genome assembly GCA_036245525.1 of Semisulcospira habei. Classification (NCBI taxonomy): domain Eukaryota; kingdom Metazoa; phylum Mollusca; class Gastropoda; family Semisulcospiridae; genus Semisulcospira; species Semisulcospira habei. The sequence continues at coordinate 76,828,038 of BTPG01000008.1, read as the reverse complement.
TCAAACTCAAAATCGTTGTATGAGAAGCTATCGTCGTGATGAGAATCGGCAACGAAATAGTCTGTGATCAGGTCGCTCAATTCTTTCTGATCTGCAGGCGTTTTTTTGCCTGATTTACAATAGTCTAATCGAGTCTTTCTTTCATTTTCGCGTGTTGTAAACAGACGAAAAGTGAACAGCGGAAAAGGATGTCCCTTAGTCTTGTCTCAGCCAATGAGAATTCGTGTAACTTCATCGTTACCATGCAGCTAAGAGTTCTACTCTCTGATTGGTCGGAATCGAACATTTGTGTACGCCCTTTTTTCCTTATTTGGGAGGAACACATCCGTGTTATGTAGAACACGACCCAAGCCCGCGAAAGTGCGGACAAAGGCCTTTCCAACGGTATATAACTTGATGGGGTTCTGTAGGGGATGCAACGTGTTCTGTTATGTTAAAAATGGGTCATTTTGCACAAAACAAAAGAATAATTGGGGCCGAGCTCAGACTTTTAAAATCATTTTAACCTATTTAATGGCATTTTTCATGATAAAGATTTTAACCATACGATACTTTGGTGTATGTAGAATACATTTCTGCAAAAAAGTGAAAATGACCCAGATTGACCCCCACCACATATTACTGCGTGTAGCGCCGATCGGCTCGCTGCGAGTTAAGACTGGTTTCGTGAGAGAGGGTCACATATGTGGAGACCATTTTGTCTGCCGGCTCATCATATGTGTGTGTGTGTGTGTGTGTGTGTGTGTGTGTGTGTGTGTGTGTGTGTGTGTGTGTGTGTGTGTGTGTGTGTGTGTGTGTGTGTGTGTGTGTGTGTGTGTGTGTGAGAGAGAGAGAGAGAGAGAGAGAGTTTTCTGCTCCTTGTAAATCAATTTATTTTAGTTGTTGTATGTGTTTGTTTTTGTATTTTGCTTTGTGTTTCATTACTGTGATTGTAAAGCGCCTAGAGCACCTTGGTGATTAGGCACTATACAAATTACCTTTATTATTATTATTATTTACCTTTAAAAAGATTTAATCTATGCACACACATACAACCAAAACACACATAACAAAACCACTGACAATCACAAGTCAAACGCATGTTGATGATGCTGATGCGCCACCACAAAGGTGCTACACGGTCAACAAAGGGAAGACCTAAGATCAAGGCCACCATGATGGTGCTACAAAGTCAATAGAAGGAAGACCCAAGATCAGCATAACCGCGATGGCACTACATGGTCAACAAATGGATGACCTGTGATCATCGAAGCCACCAAATGGTCAATAAACTAAGGATGTAAAGATCAAAGCCACCAGGATGGTGCTACACGGTCTGAAAATTGTATACAATCTGAAAATTGTATTACATCACTAAAGACACATAGATAATGCCAACATTGTTCACAACATTCGATTTTAACCCTTATCATCCTCATACACCCATTGCTTGAAATAAATCTGATAGTTCAAGGGTGGTGTCAGAATAGCTTGGCGCCTGAGGCGCCAAGCTATTCTGGCACCACCCTTGAACTAAAACAGTTGATCTATCTCCTAATCTGTAATGAGCCGTAACATGCCAATAAGCAATGTAGCCTTGACAGGGCAATAAGCAAATTTTAAAAAATCAGCCTCAGGATGGAATGGGTTAATTCAACAATATTGTTGCAGAGGTCAGAACCATTGTCTTCCTGTCTAAATTTGTACACATAAAAATAAAAAACACACTCAAGTATACATCTGAAAAAGTGTGATAATCTACTTTTCTGTTTTATCCAATGTTGTTGTTATGACGGTGAAGTCGACTGAATTTTCAGTTTTCCATCATTAGCAGACGGACACTAGCAAATTTCCCACAAAAGCAGGCAGTGCTTCGTGACAAATTTCCTAGACTCTAATCTACCAACGATGAATTCAGACACTTGAAATAAATGACATAGGGAGACATTACAAGTAAATTTACTGTATCTGTTCTAGTGAGAAATTTCCCTGTGATGGATGGAAGACAATTGAGATAATTAATAGTGATTAAAGAGAGAAAGCCGAGAATGTCGTTGATCACTGTCAGACGGTCTGGCGGGACCCATCCCCCATGATGATACTGCTGAGATGGTGTAAAACGTACCATGAGGATTCGCCGATAGCTGTCTCTGTCAATACCCCACAGTTTCACGTCACTCTTCGCCTGCAGCAAATCAAAAACGGCCAGACAATGACACGAGGGACTGATTTCAGCAAATTACAATAAATCAAACCAAAGGGCCATTGCCAAGCGTGAAGCAAGCATGAAAATAACCCAAGAACAAAAAAAAAAAGACTCCTTAGAAAAATAGAGACAAAGGAGAAAGACTTTAACTCACTGAGCCCGAGTTACAAAATCCCCTCATTTTGGAGTTATCATCTGAGGACTGCGTTACATTTCAGGAGACAGATCGACCATGATAGTTCAAGAGTGGTGGCAGAATAGCTTGGCGCCTATAGGCGCCAAGCTATTCTGCCACCACCCTTGAACAATCATGGTTGAGCCATATCTTGCTGTGGTGTGTCGCGGGCAGAATGAGCTAATAAAAAACAAAGGCAAAACCATGGAGTCTGCGCTTTTCTTAATATCGAAGCAGTGTATTTATCCCAACCAACCCACACTACTATCTAGAAAAAGATAAAATTGTTCAAACTGCACGAACCAATATAGAAAGTTAGCAATGTCTGTCAACATTCAGTTAAACAGTTCAAAGACCTTAATTTATTACCACAACAAAAGTAAAAAACAAAACCAAAATACAAATGTTTGAATTTGAACATTCATGAAAGTTGTTTAAAAATTACAGTAGCAAAGTAAAGCATATAATAAAAAAAAATTAAAAACTTTAATCAACAATTTCATTCCAAGTGTCACAGAACTGGCAAATATAAATCAAATCAAAATCAACTAAAAATGAACTGAATGAACGAAAAAAGGGGGGGAAAAAGTTGTTTCTCAGCCCTTAACTTCACTACCTGAAAGCAAAGGATACATTGCAGACACATGTACATTTTGTGATAAAATCAGTGCCTATGCAAGTTTATCTTGCAGTAAGTGTGGTCACAGCATACCGGTAGTATATATCTGATTGTCTCACACATTAACGTCTTGACTGCTATCTTTCCTTTAACTGATTACAACCCACGTCACATTTGTTAAATTTAGAGACGTCACTTAATGACTGTGTACCAGTTGCAGGAGGTGGAGCAACCAAGGGTAGTGCCAGATTAGCTTTGAGCCTGACAGCGCCAAGCTAATCTGGCACTACCCATGAGTTATTATGGTCGACCCACCTCCTGCTGTAGGGCCTCGGGGCTAAATGAGTTTTTAAAAAACTCAGTTTGCACACACTGCATCGCACAAACATCACATTGACCAGTTCAAAGAGTTGCTGCCCTAGCAATTAGCTAACCTAGATTACCGAAGTGCCAGCCCTTAATACCGGCAACTGGGACTGAACCAAAGAAAGTTTAACCAATTAAAGGACTGGACTGATTTTGGGACTGTTTTATTATCAACCCTTTGGCTGCCATCAGGAATTATCACAACAAAAACCACATCTAACAGTTAAAGGGTTAGGTACAGTGTTAATCTGAGTGCTGGTCTGTGGTTCAGATCGCCTTAAATCACAGAGCAGCTCACCTGAATGCAGTTTACAGACATGAAAAGAGTACAGGACTGTATATTTTCATGTGGGGGAACTTCACAAAACACCAATATTCATCTTATAGTGTAAGCAATGAGTCCCAGAAAAATGTAAAAATTCAACATGTAAACATGCACCATAATTCAAAAAAATTTCTCAACGAATTTGCACTGATCTAAAAAATAACCCAAATGCAGGGGAAAAAAATGGATTTCCGAAAAAATTCGGAAAAGTCCCATGTCTGAATTTAACCTATATAACCCCATTGCCACATGGCCCAGATTTGGGAGGCGTCACCTAGTCACCTAGGCGTCACCTAACGACTACGTACCAGTTGCAGGAGATGGATCGGCCATGCTAATTCAGGGGTAGTGCCAGATTAACTTGGCGCCTTAAGGCGCCAAGTTAATCTGGCACTACCCTGAATTAGCATGGTCGATCCATCTCCTTGTGTAGTGTGTCAGGGCTGAACAGTTAACCCACTGACTGCTACTGACGATGCCATTCAGCAGGAAAGCAACACATAGATTCGTCTTTTCTACCAAGCGGTATTGTCTGTAGCGGTGAAGGAGTTAATGTGATCTAGTTTCCAACTCACTTTGACGGTGGCTGCCCTGGGTGTGCCGTAGATAAGGGCCAGCTCACCAAAACTGCCTCCCTCCCCAATCGTCGTCACGTGCTCCCCATTCACATACACCTGGAGAAACAGGCATTTACAGTGTCACAAACACAAACAATCACATTTTGAAACACCCCACCCCTCGCACAAAAAAAAGTACACAACAAGCAACCACAGAGTCAGAAACTATCAGATTTTTAAACAACAGTACTGTGCAACAACAACAAAAAAAAGTTCTTTTTTCAACTGGTGAATATAGAGCAGAAAAACAGCAGAAAATCATCAATTTATTGAAAGCTCTTGCACTTTCTCAATTTCTTTTACATTGCGTTTGTATATGTGTATATATATATATATATATATATATATATATATATATATATATATATATATATATATATATATATATATATATATATATATATATATATATATATATATATATATATATATCCTAAAAATGACAGCAGTTAATCAACATTTTAGCGAAACATCAACTGGTCTCATCCAGTGACCTTTTGCAGTCAAGCACAAAAATCTGTCATCATCGATCTTATTTCCAATAATGTGCATCATTATTTTCTTGTTCATCAATGAAGGGGACCGCGAAGACACGGGAATTCCGCATGAACTGAGATGAACTTTCAGGACAGCAACCTTAAACGTCTAATCCCACACCCAGTAGCTAAAAGTTCCCTGGGGCCGACGTCGGCCTTAGTGGGCCCGCGCACGGCCATCGGCCCGAGGACATTTTGCCCGCTAGGTGCCCATTTCGCTTAAAAATCCCCTCTTCCAAATCCTGCAGGAAATCAAGTTTCGCCCACCACCGTCATTGACCAACACACTCTACATGGGCCTACCCCGGCGTGTATGCAGCTAAGCCTATTAATTAATTCTGTCTGAAAGTGGTAATGATTCTCATCAGCAACCTGTAGTCGCTGGGCTCAATCGGACGATCTTTGCGTCTTGGTTACAAAGCTCGTCCGAAACCTCGCCAGGCCTCGACTGAACAGAGGCTCTCCTATGTTAATCCACTGCGCCCTATGGTCGACGTTCACAAATTACGAGTTGTCATCTGAAGACTGCACTACAATCCAGGACTAAACAAATCGACCATGATAGTTCAAGGGTGGTACCAGAATGGCTTGGCGCCCACAGGCGCCAAGCCATTCTGGCACCACCCTTGAACTATCATGGTCGATCACTTATCTTGCGATGGTGTGTCCGGAGCTAAATCATCGGCCACGACCGTACTGCTCATACCCCACGGTCCATAACAGACAGAGTTGCTGATCGTAACAAAGGTGCAGTAACCTGTATGCTGGTCCGTCATCGTGGACCTGACGGCCATAGGTCGTAAGGTCCACAGGCACAGACCAGCACACATCTCATGTCTCCTTTACTTCTGCTGCCGAAGAGCGGCGGATGTGGGGTGGGTGCGCATGTTTGCGCAAACACTTGATTGATCGATTGTACATTGCTTAACGTCCCGACAGCAACAAGACTTTCTCAGGACGTGCCTGCACTGCTTGTGAAAAAAAAAAAAAAAAACTAAACAGAATATTGAATGTATGTCGCCAGCCGGTCCAATACGTTAAATAAACCTACGACATGGGGCCTAAATAAAGCTAAGACCATTTAGCAACACACATCCAATATCAAGAGCTACAGGCAGCGCAGACAGTAGGGAGAGTTTAAAAAAAGAAAATACTGGTAAATGGACCAAGGGTAGACAGAAACACATGCCCCAGAATAGAGAGGAAAACTCACCCTGTGAGGGCTGACCAGGGTGACCCTGGGAACTAAAAAGTAGTTAACCCCACCCAAGTCCCCCAGGCAGACCCGGGTGGGGGCTGCGCAAACGCATGCGCGTCCTTCGCCACAAAGGAGGATCAAAAGTTCATCAGAAACAGCCTAGCATTGGCAAATGTGAGTCTACAGCTTCAGATCCTGGCTGAGGACGCCAACCTCTGTTCCCACCCCCATCCCCACGGGAGAAAGATCCTCCCAAATGTACAGTTATTTTATGCCATATGTCATGGCTGCACACGTGAAAGATTGGAGAGTGTACAACAATGTGAAATACAATCCCATCATGACCGTATCTCAATACGTGTTTTTCAGATACATCTCTTTACTGTTAACATTCTGGGAGTTAAAAAAAAGTGCACAATTCTAGACTCCACAAAGCACTGCCTGCACAAAGGACCCGTCCCTTCTTGGCAAAAATTAATTGAAACACGATACTTACATCCACCTCCCCTTGGTCTATCACATAGAAGTTATCACCCTCGTCACCTGAAAAACACAACAGACTGAGCTGTTAGTACGCGTTTGGGGAAAAGGCAATCATTCTCCAAGGTGAAACCCGCTCACTGCCGAGAGAAACTCAACACCACCCGACTATATTGGAATAGATCCTCATGGGCCCCCACAATTCGCGGTGGTTTGAACAAGAAGCATAGATCCTCATGAGCCCCCGCAATTGCGGGGGCTCATGAGGATATATGCCTCTTGTTGAAACCACCGCGAATTGCCGGGGGGGGGGGGGGGGGGGGGGCGCCGAAGGAGGATGTATGCGTCTTGTTCAAACTATTTTGTATCCATTTTTTTTCCTGTGACGGCTGGAGACATTTGACGCTAAATTTACAATGATTTCACAAACACACTCTGCGTCCTCGGGCAGTGAAGGGTTGCAATTTATGCACCCCACCCACAGACAAAAACATTTTTTTTTAAATGAAGGATATCAAGCTACAAGCAGCCTTCACACAACTGAAAAAAAACACCCCAAAAAACCCCACAAAAACATGTTTTACTAAACTTCTGGATTTTGTGTTTGTGTGTGTGTGTGTGTGTGGGGGGGGGGGGGGGGGGGCTTCGTTTTCCAGTGAAAGTTAATGCCGTGCCATCTCACCTTGCTGGATAATGACTTCTCCCGCATGACGATGAACTGGGAACATGGCATCAAAAATGTCGCTGCACACAGAAAGAATACAAAAACTGAATTACTGAATTCCAAAGCTATCACACTACAAACTCCGTGACGAATAAGAACTATAATTATTGTCGTTATCATAATCTCAGCGATATAGACAGAAACCATGGCAAACACAAAAATAGGTATCATTTACCGAATAAAATCTGCTTACAACATGTATAAATCTACTTGTTTACGAAATGTGTAAACCTCCCCCCCCCCCCCCCCCCCCACCCCCCCCCCAACCGCATATTTTAAAAATAAAATTCCTGACCCAATTCAGCCCCGACCCACGCAACTCAAATCGTGGTGGTTACAAAACACCGAACTTTCCTAATGGAATAATATGGGAGGAAAAAAGTATTCTGAACTCGTCCGTGGTAATCAACGCCGACGCATACTGACGACACGCAGCTTCTCCTAGTAAGCTAAAGGTCCTCCGGCCCACTCCGGCCCGCGCACGACAATGCGCGGGGCCAATGGCGGCCGGCGTGGGCCCCCCGAGGATCTGTTCTGCGTGTTGGGCTCATAGCGCACGAGTGCCTGTCTGAGAGGCAGCTTGTGTCTAAAAACTGCCATGGGGACACAAAGACCTTGTGAAGCCATCAATAAAACTACGGCTTTGTGTGTGTGTGTGTGTGTGTGTGTGTGTGTGTGTGTGTGTGTGTGTGTGTGTGTGTGTGTGTGTGTGTGTGTGTGTGTGTGTGTGTGTGTGTGTGTATACTGGATCCCACAGCCTGAATAAAGCCCAGAGGAGAATCGCCCACTCTTCTACCCCCGGCGCCAAATGCTGCACGCGACGGGGACACAGCAGCTGAAATTCAGTGCCTGAATAACTGTGCTTTTTCTTCCCACGTCGCGGTGAAACATCGAGTGCAAAGACCACTAGCAGTTTTTCACACAAAAAAAAACAACAACAAACAAAAAAAACACGGATACGGGGGACAGTTGGGTGTGTGAGCTTAGTCCTGCGCTGTCGCGTATCACCTTGCTTAGTGGCTGGCGCAGGACTAAGCTCTCTCATGCAACTGGCCCCAGCTGCAGGTCATAATTTTCCAAACCAGCAGAAACACCCACGAAAGCTGAAGGGAAGCACCACGTTTAACCGTGACAAGTGCTGACATCACTTGATATCCGTGTTCCATGGAGGACTGGGTCTCTAGCGTTGAACTGACAAGTTTTCAAAAACAGACTCTGCGTCCATTAGCAGTGAAGGGGTTACACTATCACGCTCAATCCATCTCCCGCTTATTGTGCGGACAGTTTCGCAAATGAGTCTAAAACGTGAGGATCCCTCCCACTCCCGCCCCGCCCCCCCCCCCCCCCCCCCCCACATGTGACAAGACGCCATGAAAAAACATCGGCACTGAAACGAAAAATGTAAACATGTGGAAATCGGCTCAGTGGAGCAAATGTGAAAATGTAAAATAAATTCCTGCAAATCGAACACCTTAATACCGCGAATCTATCTCCAGAGGATTACTTGCTGGCTGTTTGTAAAATGAGGAACGCGCAAATTACACACGAGAGAGCGAGAGAGGGGAGAGAGAGAGGGAGAAAGAGAGAGAGAGAGAGAGAGAGAGAGAGAGAGAGAGAGAGAGAGAGAGAGAGAGAGAGAGAGAGAATTGAATTGAATTGAAACTTATTTTCTAAGGATGAAGACAGTAGGCACGCAGAGAGAGAGAGAGAGAGAGAGAGAGAGAGAGAGAGAGAGAGAGAGAGAGAGGATGAAAAGCAAAATCCTTCTGAAAATTTGCATGAAATTCTGATGATACAGAAGACAATCCACTATACAATCCACTATCATCAGCCATTCCACAATTATCACGGTTATTTTGGTTTTTTCTTTTATAGAACACATTTATTTCAATATGAAACGCTCTAACGGGTATATTTCCTCACCCTCCCCACCGCTAGAACCAGCAACCCCCCCCCCGGCCCCCTCCCCCCCAATCACCGCAGCCGCAACTAATTTTAATCCTTTGCATGTTGGCAACGTTTTTTGTCGTGATTATTCTTACAGGAATCATCGCGACAAAAACCGCTACCGACACGGAAATGGTTAAAAGGCATTATGTCCTTTAGAAATACAGTCGGTATGGAAGAATGGGACAGCTTATTACACACACATAAATCTTGGTTCTTCAGCACCCACAAGCGACAATGTATGACAAAACTAACAAATTACTTGGTTGCTGTACGTCTTCATATGATAACACAACCCCACACTGTTGTCGCCATTGATCTGGTACCACTACAGCGGCAGAGAACCTAGGGAGACAACCAATGTGACACAAACTCACATAAAAATCCCCTAAAAAGCACTTTCCATTTGCTGCAGTTTATTTTATCATTTCCTAGAGTCCCATGTGGCTGTTTCCGCTTTTTAACTAATGTACGCCTAACGATGACTTTCGCAACTTTTGGAGGCGCCTACCAACCCATTCAATATCAAGGAAAAATAAACACGATCCAAGACACAGATCATCATGTGAATTCACAGTTGCGGGGGCTCATGAGGATGAATGTCTTGCCGACACCACTTGGGTGGCCATACTGCTTGGACGGTTTGGGAGCTCTTGCGTGCTTGTGTGTGGAATGGACAGAGGAGGAGGAGGGGAGGGGGGTGGGGGGGCAGACGGGCTGGGGGGAAGGGGGGAAAGCAGACGGGGGCTGGGGGGGGGGGGGGGTACAGGGCTTTCGGAGCCCTCCCTCAGAGAGACTTTCGCCTATGGTCTTTGAGCGACTTTAGTCTCTGGTTGTAGGTCCCAAAGAAATACAGCTGTGACCCGACGTATCGCGGTCGTCGGGGTCCACAAAATGGGACCGCGATATATCCATCCGCGAGATATCGGGCTAAGGAGGGGGGGCGGGGGGGGGGGGGGGGGGTATCCGATGAGAATCGGGGCGTGTGCGTAGGCATTACCTATCGCCTGTGCGTTCTTTCTTTCAGAGCCTAGGCCAAGAGAGGAGGAAAAGACAATTCAGAAGGCAAGTAATTTCACACACGCACAAAAGACAACTTCTGTTTCTCGTTCATGTCATTCACACAAATCAATAGACAATTACCGTGGCAAGTTAGGTAGCCTTTATTCTTCCTTGTATAGGTTGATCACCTCGCTAGTGTGTTTTGTTTGAAGTCGTCATGCACAGTGAGAAAATCCGATTACGATGACCGGTGAGTACCAGCAGTAGGGTAGCACACCTCTCTCATTTGTGTATGTGTTCTTCATCTGGAGAAGGTTTGTGTGTGTTCAGTGTGTGGACGCCCTCCCAGCTGTCGCGTCAGGCGTGTGTGCAGCACCGGTGGAGCACGATACAGCCAAGGCCGGCGACAAATTATTTCGCGGCACGGTTCACCGCCGTCCGCGGTCGGTCCGATTTTTTTCGGGATCCAAGGTACCCCCGCGATGTAACGAATCGCGATATGTCGGATCAGAGCTGTAGTTGGACCCCCCCCCCCCCCCCCGCCCTGCCCCCCTCCCTCTTCAGGAGGTAACTGATCCGCCGAGAAAAGATGTACACAATTTGTGGCAGCTATGGGGTTAAGACCGTGTATCTGCGCAGGAGATGGATGGACCATGATAATTCAAGGGTAGTGCCAGATTAGATTGGCGCCATTAGGCGCCAATCTCATCTGGCACTACCCTTTAATTAATATCATGGTCCATCCATCTCCTGCTGTAGGGATGCGGGGCTAAATGGGCTCAACCAGCCTGTCTCAAGGGAGATAATAACAATTGAGATGCTGAAAGCTGAAATGCTGGCATACAAAACCAATTTCATTTGTACAAAACTAGTGTGCAGGAGATGGGTGGCGCTGTGTTAGCTTGATGCCTTCCGAAGGCGCCATGCTAATCTGGACAAACCATTAAACGACCAAGACAGTTGCAACTCCCGTCCTGGTATTTCACGGGTGAATGTTTTAATCATTTGTGTGTCGGTAGCGGTTTTTGCGACAAAACCCGCTACCAACAACACGCAAAAAGTTAACAGGCTGTTGCATCATAGGGGCCTGACGAGCGATGCGCGCTGACATGCGATACGGTCTCCGGGGCGCTCAGCGGAACACAACCTCCATAGGGATACGGTATCTGTTGTCTGAGGGATGTGTCGCAGAGCCTACCCGCACATCAAGCAAATCAGCGCGCACTGAGCGGAGACTATCAACCATGTCAGCGCGAACTGTGTGTTGTATATATAAATCTGAACTTTTTTTCCCCTGACGTCAGTAAAGTATGCTGAGCATTACCCGCCTAGCTGTAAGAATAAGATTACACGAGATTAAAATAGATGAGAGAAAATGGGAGTCAAATATCAAAATTTAATGGGCACCTTTTCCCCTGTAATACACATGCAAATGGAACAGCATTGTATTTTCCTGAAAACACAAGAATTTTTCAAACAAACAATTAAAGACAATTTTTTTCTTTTAAAAAAAAATCGCTTTACAAAGGAAATAATAATGTTTGCACCTTTCTAAAAAAGAAAATCTGATTTATATCTTTTATCTTTCCAAAAATTACACACTGCAAAGACAAGAAGTATTTTTCCAGACCAAAATTGCACAGCGGCTTACATTTCCGCAGCTACATTCCCTCACCCCAGACTTCCATTCTCTCTGCATCAATCCCATCCCACGAGCCCCAACAGGCTCAGCAGCTTCTTGCAATCTATTCCTTTTGCCCGGCGGAGATCGACTTCCTTTGCGTCCCCAGATTGAGGGAATTAACATATTCGAGACGTGCCTCAGCCGGATACGCGGCTTTCACAAGCCGCGTATCCGGATGCGGCACGTCTCGAATGTGTCGCCTAGGTTGCGGCTATGAAAACGATGGTCACAAGCAAGCAGGCGAGACTTGCGAGTCAAGAACCGATCTATCAACTGTAATACAATGGTGTCCAGTTAAGAGATGTGCCCGAACGTTGTTAACCAGAACATATTATCTATCAACTGTAATACAATGGTGACCAGTTAGTTAGTTAGTTAGTTGGGTTTAACGCCGAGCATGCAACTAAGGCCATACAATGGTGACCAGATAAGAGATGAGCCCGAACGTTGTTAACCAAAACATATCAACTGCAATACAATGGTGACCAGATATGAGATGTGCCCGAACGTTGTTAACCAGAACATATCTATCAACTGTAATACAATGGTGACCAGTTAAGAGATGTGCCCGAACGTTGTTAACCAGAACATATCTATCAACTGTAATACAATGGTGACCAGTTAAGAGATGTGCCCGAACGTTGTTAACCAGAACATATCTATCAACTGTAATATACAATGGTGACCAGTTAAGAGATGTGCCCGAACGTTGTTAGCCAGAACATATCTATCAACTGTAATATACAATGGTGACCAGTTAAGAAGAGATGTGCCCGAACGTTGTTAGCCAGAACATATACTAATGTTCAAAACTTAAGGGCCACCCCACTTTTTGTGTCATTGTTTATCGTCGCAAGTACGCTAATTAAATACAATGTTGTCGATCCAAATGGGTTAAAAGTTGACCTTAGACACTCCACTGTACAGGGAACAATAGACAACAATTCATTAATTTCCACGAACGTGTCAAATGCACGTGAAACATCGTCAGTTTTTGTGAAAAGCTGTGCTATATTGGCAAGCGTACCAAAGGCAGGCAGATGGAAAAACTCGGTAAAGTCGTGATGCACGTGCTAAAGGGGTCAGTTGTGAACACTGAGCACTTCTGTTTCGCTACAAATACCGGTACAGTACGGGCATAATTGTCACTTTCCTAACCATGCCACCACGACGAAGCCTAACGCCAGTAGATCAAGGCCGGGCGCTAGCATGGCTGCAGGATGGAATTTCCGGACGAGAAGTTGGGAGATGTCTTGGGGTGTCCCATTTAGTGATCCAGAGGCTGATGGCACGATTCCATGAAACTGGAAGGGCAGAACGACGACCCTGCTCACGACGCCCACACTGCACCAGCAGAAGGGAGGACAGATACATCTGTGTGCCGGCTCTGCGCGAGCAAACTGTCACGTCAGCCACTCTGCAACGTCAACTGATGCAAGCTGCAAACGTTAACGTCAGCAGAAGCACAGTCTGCCGATGTCTGCGCGAAATTGGCCTGGCTTCATGCAGAGCAGCAGTGAGAATACCCTCACTCCAGCTCGTCGCAGAGCCCGGGTTGCCTGGTGTCGTCAACATGTGAGGTGGAACAGACTCCAGTGGACTCAGGTTCTGTTTACTGATGAGTCACGGTTCACTGTGTCCTTCAACGACGGCAGGGTGAGGGTCTGGCTGCAAACGGTGGGTACACTCGCTACTGACTGGACCAATCTTGTGCGACTTTTCAAATGAGGGGTGGGTGAACATTCTAACGTACTGCTGTTGTTACAATTGCTTGATTTACTCAAAACTTAAATGAAATTGTTACTGAATAAATTAGCAAAGTACTGACTCCAAGTATTGTTACATTATTTGTGTGGTGTTGACGGTGCTTCTGCGATAAAAAGTGGCCCTTAAGTTTTGACCATTAGTATATCTATCAACTGTAATGCAATGGTGACCAGTTAAGAGATGTGCCCGAACGTTGTTAACCCTTTCAGCCCCAAGGTCCCTTTCTCAAAATTTGGAGGTGTTGCCTAACGACTATGTTCCAGTTGCAGGGGATGTCTAACCATCAAAATTCAAGGGTAGTGCCAGATTCTGGCACTAACCTTAAACTATCATGGTCAAGCCATCTCCTGCTGTAGGGATCCGGGGCTAATAGGGTTAACAGTGACGCCTGAGACGGGCCTACCACGACAGCTCGTGAGTTCAGCCAGATTAGCTCAGCCTTAGTGCCTGCCATGGCACCTTCCTTTAGAGCCACATTAGCTTGCTACCTAACTGACCTGGCCACTGGAGATTAACCTTTAGAGCCACATTAGCTTGCTACCTAACTGACCTGGCCACTGGAGATTAACCTTTAGAGCCACATTAGCTTGCTACCTAACTGACCTGGCCACTCGAGATTAACCTTTAGAGCCACATTAGCTTGCTACCTAACTGACCTGGCCACTCGAGATTAACCTTTAGAGCCACATTAGCTTGCTACCTAACTGACCTGGCCACTCGAAATTAACCTATAGAGCCACATTAGCTTGCTACCTAACTGACCTGGCCACTCGAGATTAACCTTTAGAGCCACATTAGCTTGCTACCTAACTGACCTGGCCACTCGAGATTAACCTTTAGAGCCACATTAGCTTGCTACCTAACTGACCTGGCCACTCGAGATTAACCTTTAGAGCCACATTAGCTTGCTACCTAACTGACCTGGCCACTGGAGATTAACCTTTAGAGCCACATTAGCTTGCTACCTAACTGACCTGGCCAATGGAGATTAACCTTTAGAGCCACATTAGCTTGCTACCTAACTGACCTGGCCACTCGAGATTAACCTTTAGAGCCACATTAGCTTGCTACCTAACTGACCTGGCCACTGGAGATTAACCTATAGAGCCACATTAGCTTGCTACCTAACTGACCTGGCCACTCGAGATTAACCTATAGAGCCACATTAGCTTGCTACCTAACTGACCTGGCCACTCGAGATTAACCTTTAGAGCCACATTAGCTTGCTACCTAACTGACCTGGCCACTGGAGATTAACCTTTAGAGCCACATTAGCTTGCTACCTAACTGACCTGGCCACTTGAGATTAGCCTTTAGAGCCACATTAGCTTGCTACCTAACTGACCTGGCCACTCGAGATTAACCTTTAGAGCCACATTAGCTTGCTACCTAACTGACCTGGCCACTGGAGATTAACCTTTAGAGCCACATTAGCTTGCTACCTAACTGACCTGCCCACTCGAGATTAAACTTTAGAGCCACATTAGCTTGCTACCTAACTGACCTGGCCACTGGAGATTAACCTTTAGAGCCACATTAGCTTGCTACCTAACTGACCTGGCCACTGGAGATTAACCTTTAGAGCCACATTAGCTTGCTACCTAACTGACCTGGCCACTCGAGATTAACCTTTAGAGCCACATTAGCTTGCTACCTAACTGACCTGGCCACTCGAGATTAACCTTTAGAGCCACATTAGCTTGCTACCTAACTGACCTGGCCACTTGAGATTAACCTTTAGAGCCACATTAGCTTGCTACCTAACTGACCTGGCCACTCGAGATTATTTAGTTAGTTATTGGGGTTTAACGCCGAGCAGGCGACTAAGGCCATCTCACGGGTAAAAATCTGGTCAGCCAGACTAAAAGAAAGGTCTTTAAAAGACAAGATGTAAATATAGCTTAAAAATACGTCATGCTAAAATGTCGCACGAGTCTGTGAAAGAAACGTCGACAGACTCGCAAAAAAAGGTCGAAATAATGCAATTCACATAGTCTATGAATGCTCAGATCTTGTTAAAAAAAAATATTGCATTGGAGAATAACTGACCGCGATCCAAGTGCAAAAGGCAATTGCGGGGGCTCATGAGGATCCATGCCTCTTGCTGAAACCACTCTGTATCCATGTTACCGTGACAGCTCTCTGGTATTGTATTAGCAAGATTTTCACAGGCTTAACTCATCCAGCCCCGACACACCACAGCAAGACATGGATCGACCACGATAGTTCAAGGGTGGTGCCAGAATAGCTTGGCGCCCATAGGCGCCAAGCTATTCTGGCATCACCCTTGAACTATCATGCTCGATCTGTCTCTGGAATTTTTAATACTAATCCTTTACAGAGCAACTTCGAACTTTGGGGATTTCGGTCCTTGGTGTAGGATGTGTTAATCGGCGTCCAGTGGCAGTGAAGAGATGTGAAGAGGTTAACTAGCGTGACACCTTCTAGGCGCCAAGGAAATCAGCCCGGCACTGAGCCTCAGTTGAACAGTGAACAATCTAATAATAATAATAATAATAATAATAATAATAATAATAATAATAATAATACCGTTATTATATAGGCGCTTTTTCTCCGCCCCGCCGAATCTTAGTCGACGCACCTGCCACTTAGCTCATTGTACCCCAAGACCGAAATCCCCCAATGTTGCCGTTGTCCTCGGAAGACTGCACTCTACTGCAGGACACAGATCGACCATGATAATTCAAGGGTGATGCCAGAATAGCTTGGCGCCCCTAGGCGCCAAGCTATTCTGGCATCACCCTTGGACTATCATGGTCGATCCTTATCTTGCTGTGGTGTGTCTGGGGTAGAATGAGTTAAGCCTCGCACACTGCTGAATGGGGGAGACAGCTGGGTGGCTCGGTGGCACAGCGTTCGACTCTCGGCCGAAAGGGCACGGATTCGAACTCAGCTGGGGTCAAAATTGGTTCAGACCCTAATCGATGCACTGTCTTTGAAATCACCTTCGTGGTAGACAAAATAAGTTAACTCATTCGAGACGTGCCGCCTCCGGATACGCGGCATAAATTAAGCCTTAAACGTTGAACGCGTTAAGGTCCGTTTATACAGAGCGCGAACGCGAACGCGTCCAACGCGAACACGAACGCGAACGCGACTTTTGAGCAGTTTTGACATTCAAATAGAGCACGAACCCGAACGCGGAAAACCGTCGACGGCTTTCGAGGCGGCTCGTCGTTTTCTTGCTGTGAGAGATAAAATTTAATTAATAAAGTCGTGCAGACATTTTTTGTTACAGTTTCATAACATTGTTGACACAGGTAAAATAAAATTAATTTCAATCACATACCTGTCAGTCCGACTCTCTGTCCAGTTGCTTTCCATATGTCTCTTTTTTTCGTGATGTCTTTGTAATCTTTGTCTGCTTTGTCATACAGTACATGATTCTTCTCAATTTCAAGAATCATGGCTTCTGTCTTGTCCATTGTCAGGTCAGGCGTACAAGTTTCTATTTGTGGAAATGATGCAAGGTAAGTACCTGCTGATTGGTTGATAGCAAAAAAGCCGCGCGACCTTCTGAGAAAATTCGCTCTGGGGGCAATCAAGGCGGTCGTTCGCGCGAACAAAAAATTGTTCGCGTTCGCACTCTATTTGAACGGTTCCTCTACAAATGACTAAAATATTCCAGGACGAAAAAACGCGCGTTCGCGCTCTGTATAAACGGACCTTTACACTGGTGATGATAGAATACAGAGTAAAATAAAGCAACTGATTTACCGTACCTTCGTTCATTGTCGTCCAGATGGGAAAAGAGAACGTTCTTGGCGATGGCTTTGGACAGTGCGGCCATCGTCTTGTAGTCCTTAGGCACAACCTGAAACATCAAACCAGAATCCACGCATGAATTCGCCAAATTACGATCACTACTTCAATGCGTGCAGCTTAGCTAGGCAATAACCAACCAAAAATTAAAAAAAACCAAAAAACATCCGCTTCGAAAAAAATTAATCAACGAAACCAAGGACAACACAGTTCACAAACCATTTTGTCATTGTGTTTTTTTTGTGTGTTTTTTTTTTTTCGAAGAATGTTTAATAGGTGATTTCAGGAGTAGGTTAAAAAAAAATGTGCGTCTTTCAACGTAAACAGCGGATTAAAAGCAGGGACAAACATGCGATATCGAATGTTTGTCCCTGCTTTTATTCCACTGTTTTCGTCGAAACATGCGCAATTTTAAACTACCTCTGATTTCCGAAGTCTATTCTTTCTCGGCGATTTCCGCGCATTTCAAACAATTGGCAGACACACGTTGTCAAATAAATAAATCGTACAGTTCAACAAATAAAAAGATGGTCCCCGAAAAAGGCAAGGTCAGAAACTGTTTTGCGCAAATGAACTGACCTTCAGCGGAGTTCACTACAAACAAACACTGATTTAAAAAAAAAAAAAAAAGATTTTATGTCCTTTTGTCGCTGTAAACAGGCTGTATACGAAACAAGAAACTGACACAATATACCGATAATATCGAAAGAACCTTCCACTGCAGTGTTAAGCTCCAGACTCACAAAAACAAAAGCCACAAAAAATTCTGAAATCTGAACAGAAACAGCATCAACAAACAGAACAAATCTAATAACACATACCTGTGCTGGTCTGTGATTTTGGACCTTTCGGCAGAAAGCCGAAAGATGCCAAAATCACAAATCAGCACACATTTTTGTTGCCTGTTTTCTTCCGAAAATATACCTCGGTACTGGAAGCCATGTGACAGCTGACGGATTTTTGTTTCACCCCAAAGTGCAGATCGTCGGGTCGCTAATGGCGACTCTTTACGTGGCTTGCAGTCTAAGGGAAGGGCGAAGCCAGAGCGGTGTATCGCCTCCTCACCTCCCTCGTCCTTTTATATCATCCAGAGGACAGGGGGGAGGAGGGGGACATCATTAATATCCAAGCAGCTGCGCCGCGGACATTCTGGGAGGTGTAGGTGCTAGAGAATGGAAACTATGATATGCGTGTCTGGGAGTGTGTGTGTGTGTGCGTGCGTGCGTATAAGAGTTGTGGGGGCTCATGAGGACCTATGTCTCTTGCAGTTGGAAAATGTACTCTCTCTCTCTCTCTCTCTCTCTCTCTCTCTCTCTCTCTCTCTCTCTCTCTCTCTCTCTCTCTCTCTCTCTCTCTCTCTCTCTCTCTCTCTCTCTCTCTCTCTCTCTCTCTCTCCACCCCCGCGTCACACTTCCATCGGGCTGCTGAAATGAACTGTGTGGCTTCGCTAAGATGTTGGACCTAACGGTTTCGCGGGATAAGATTCAAACTCAGAGACCAGCATACATTTTCACCTAAATCAGTCTCTCTTACTATACCTGCTTGAGACACAGATTCACGTGAGGCCTTGCAGTCAACCTCATGCTGGCCGAGACTGGCTCCAGCTGTGCCTTATTTTGCGGGTGGTATTCCGTTCGTACGACTGTGTATGATCTAAGATCAAGACACTGTACCCTTCCCCCTCCCCTCCTCCCCCCAGCCCCCCACATAGCCGTTTTTGTTGCTTCCCCTTGGACGCAATTGTCCCATTCTGAGGGCAAACCGCGTCAGTACTTGTCTCGTTAGCAAGTCCACCCCGAGCTAAGCTAAGGAATACTGATGTACAACAGATAACACACGAAGAAAATTCAGAAGCATGGATCCTCACGAGCCCTTCTGCAGATGAAAGTCAGGTATTCTGTGGCCCACTCCTGGGTTGGCTGGCACCATGTAGACAAACACGTTAGCAGGAACATTGACGAAAGTGGATTTCTGCTCATGTGAATCTGACGCTAAATGCGAGATGGCCTAAGTTACTTTGCGGGTGTCCTCGGCCAGAACCTCAAGTCTACAGGAGGACTCACGCTAAATGCGAGATGGCCTAAGTTACTTTGCGGATGTCCTCGGCCAGAACCTCAAGTCTACAGGAGGACTCAAGCTAAATGCGAGATGGCCTAAGTTACTTTGCGGATGTCCTCGGCCAGAACCTCAAGTCTACAAAAGGCGAAGATTCTCATGAGCTCGTGCAGAAACCATGCATCTTGCTCGTAAGGGTATCGGCTGCTTTCACTTACATCTGTGCTCTGAAGACAGGCTGTGGCAGGGGATTCAGTCTGTAGCATAAGTTGGTTTTCGTCCAGGCGACCAAATCAAAAAACGTGTGGTTTTGCGGTCTGGTGACCAATCTAGTCCAACATGTGCTACTCAGGACTTGTAGTCGACAAAAGCCGCTAACTGCAGAGCCATTATGTGGCTGCCAGAAAGATGGAATCGAACGACCAATTTGGAAGTAAAGGTTCACACTGGCTGTCTCTCTCGATTCGCTCCCGCTGATAAGCGGCAACCAATCGAGGGAGACAACCAGTGTGCTTAGGTCCACTTAAAGAGAACGGATTACAGCGATCGAAGAACGGACTGAACACCCGACAATCCACTCTCAGGATCACAGACGTAAAACACATCAACAATATAATACATTGTCACGAGCCCCCGAGTTTCCTGAAGTGCACGCGTCTTGTTGCAGGTGGTGGACTGGCAGTGGAAGAGTGAGACTGTCGGATCAGGAATGGCTACCATGCAATTTGCAAATGTTTCTCATTAGTTTGATACAACAGAACGGACGGAAGGAGCTATACCATTCTCTCGCCTTACTTTTTACTCATCGACCTCAGAGACCCGGCTGACACCTGAAACGGCCAATTTCCCAACAAGCAAAAGGTCCTCGGGTCGACATCGGTCGCACTTGACCCGCGCTCACCAGTGCCCTGGCCAACTCAGGTCACAGGCATTGAATGATCACTCCCAATACGATCACCTTTATAACACAGACATTCGGCAATGGACAAAAAGATGTGTTCTTTCCTACATCCCTTGTTAGAGGTGATCAGTTTACTACATCTCTTGTTTCCTGCATCCCTTGTTAGCGGTGATCAGTTTCCTGCATCCCTTGTTTCCTGCATCCCTTGTTAGTGGTGATCAGTTTCCTGCATCCCTTGCTAGCAGTGATCAGTTTCCTGCATCCCTTGTTTCCAGCATCCCTTGTTAGTGGTGATCAGTTTCCTGCATCCCTTGTTAGCGGTGATCAGTTTCCTGCATCCCTTGTTTCCTGCATCCCTTGTTAGTGGTGATCAGTTTCCTGCATCCCTTTTTAGCGGTGATCAGTTTCCTACATCCCTTGTTAGCGGTGATCAGTTTACTACATCCCTTGTTTCCTGCATCCCTTGTTGGCGGTGATCAGTTCCCTGCATCCCTTGTTTCCTGCATCCCTTGTTAGTGGTGATCAGTTCCTTGCATCCCTTGTTAGTGGTGATCAGTTCCCTGCATCCCTTGTTAGCGGTGATCAGTTTCCTGCATCCCTTGTTAGCAGTGATCAGTTTCCTGCATCTCTTGTTAGCGGTGATCAGTTTCCTGCATCCCTTGTTAGTGGTGATCAGTTCCTTGCATCCCTTGTTAGTGGTGATCAGTTCCCTGCATCCCTTGTTAGCGGTGATCAGTTTCCTGCATCCCTTGTTAGCAGTGATCAGTTTCCTGCATCTCTTGTTAGCGGTGATCAGTTTCCTGCATCCCTTGTTAGTGGTGATCAGTTTCCTGCATCCCTTGTTAGCGGTGATCAGTTTCCTACATCCCTTGTTAGCAGTGATCAGTTTCCTGCATCCCTTGTTAGCGGTGATCAGTTTCCTACATCCCATGTTTCCTGCATCCCTTGTTAGTGGTGATCAGTTTCCTGCATCCCTCGTTAGAGGTGATCAGTTTCCTACATCCCTTGTTTCCTGCATCCCTTGTTCGTGGTGATCAGTTTCCTGCATCCCTCGTTAGCGGTGATCAGTTTCCTACATCCCTTGTTAGCAGTGATCAGTTTCCCCGCATTTCGCGGTGATCAGTTGCCTACATCCTTTGTTAGCGGTGATCAGTTTCCTACATCCCTTGTTAGCGGTGATCAGTTTCCTACATCCCTTGTTTCCTGCATCCCTTGTTAGTGGTGATCAGTTTCCTGCATCCCTTGTTAGAGGTGATCAGTTTCCTACATCCCTTGTTTCCTGCATCCCTTGTTCGTG
Organism: Semisulcospira habei; assembly: GCA_036245525.1. Classification (NCBI taxonomy): domain Eukaryota; kingdom Metazoa; phylum Mollusca; class Gastropoda; family Semisulcospiridae; genus Semisulcospira; species Semisulcospira habei. The sequence continues at coordinate 76,806,377 of BTPG01000008.1, read as the reverse complement.
GTGATCAGTTTCCTGCATCCCTCGTTAGCGGTGATCAGTTTCCTACATCCCTTGTTAGCAGTGATCAGTTTCCCCGCATTTCGCGGTGATCAGTTGCCTACATCCTTTGTTAGCGGTGATTAGTTTCCTACATCCCTTGTTAGCGGTGATCAGTTTCCTGCATCCCTTAATGGCGGTGATCAGTTTCCTGCTCCCATTGTTTTCTGCATCCCTTGTTTCCCGCATCCCTTGTTTCATGCATCCTCTGTTTCCTGCATCCCTTTTTAGCGGTGATCAGTTTCCTACACCCCTTTTTTTCCTACATTCCTTGTTATAGGTGATCAGTTTCCAGAATCCCTTGTTAGCGGTGATCAGTTTCCTACACCCCTCGTTTCATGCATCCCTTGTTAGAGGTGATCAGTTTCCAACACCTCTTGTTTCATGCATCCCTTGTTATAGGTGATCAGTTTCCCGCATCCCTTGTTAGAGGTGATCAGTTTCCTGCATCCCTTGTTAGAGATGATCAGTTCTCTGCATCCGTTGTTTCCAGCTTCTGTTGTTTCCTGCATCCCTTTTTAGAGGTGATCAGTTTCCTGCATCCCCTGTTTCCTGCATCCCTTGTTAGAGGTGACCAGTTTCCTACATCCCTTGTTCCCTATATCCCTTGTTAGATGTGATCAGTTTTCTGCATCCCTTGTTCCCTGCATCCCTTGCTAGAGGTGACCAGTTTGCCTACATCCCTCGTTTCCTGCATCCCTGGTTAGAGGTGACCAGTTTCCCTACATCCCTTGTTTCCTGCATCCCTTGTTTTTATGCATCCCTTGCTAGAGGTGATCAGTTTTTCTACATCCCTTGTTTCCTGCATCCTTTGTTAGAGGTGACCAGTTTCCCTACATCCCTCGTTTCCCGCATCCTTTGTTAGAGGTGACCAGTTTCCCTACATCCCTCGTTTCCCGCATCCCTTGTTTCCTGCATCCCCTGTAAGAGGTGTTCAGTTTCCCGCATCCCTGGTTTCCCGCATCCCTTGTTCCCTGCATCCCTTGTTTCCTGCACCCCTTGTTAGAGGTGATCAGCTCCCTGCATCCATTCCTGCACCCCTTGTTAGAGGTGATCAGTTTCCTGCATCCCTTGTTAGAGGTGATCAGCTCCCTGCATCCCTTGTTTCCTGCACCCCTTGTTAGAGGTGATCAGTTTCCTGCATCCCTTGTTAGAGGTGATCAGTTCCCTGCATCCCTTGTTTCCTGCACCCCTTGTTAGAGGTGATCAGTTTCCTGCATCCCTTGTTAGAGGTGATCAGCTCCCTGCATCCCTTTTTTCCTGCATCCCTTGCTAGAGGTGATCAGTTTCCTGCATCCCTTGTTAGAGGTTATCAGTCCCCTGCATCCCTTGTTTCCTGCATCCCTTGTTAGAGGTGACCAGTTTTCATACATCCCTTGTTTCCTGCGTCCCTTGCTAGAGGTGATCAGTTTCCCTACATTCCTTGTTCCCCGCATCCCTTGTTTCCTGCATCCCTCGTTTCCTGCATCCCCTGTTAGAGGTGAATAGTTTCCAGCATCCCTTGTTTCTCGCACCCCCTGTTTCCTGCATCCCTTGTTAGAGGTGATCAGTTTCCTGCATCCCTCGTTAGAGGTGATCAGTTTCCCGCATCCCTTGTTTCCTGCATCCCTTGTTAGAGGTGACCAGTTTTCATACATCCCTTGTTTCCTGCATTCCTTGTTAGAGGTGATCAGTTTTCCCACATCCCTTGTTTCCCGCATCCCCTGTTCCCCGTATCCTTTGTTTTCTGCATCCCTTGTTTCCTGCATCCCTTGCTAGAGGTGATCAGTTTTCTGCATCCCTCGTCCCCTGCATCCCTTATTTTCTGCATCCCTTGTTAGAGGTGCAGTTTTCTGCATCTCTTGTTTCCTGCATCCCTTGTTAGTGGTGATCAGTTTCCTGCATCCCTTGTTTCCTGCATCCCTTATTAGAGGTGATCAGTTTTCCTACATCCCTTGGTTCCTGCATCCCTTGTTTCCTGTATCTTTTGTTAGAGGTGATCAGTTTCCTACATCCCTTGTTAGCGGTGATCAATTTCCTACATCACTTATTACAGGTGATCAGTTTCCTACGTTTCCTGCATCCCTTGTTAGAGGTGATCAGTTTCTTACATCCCTTGTTTCTTGCATCCCTTGTTAGCGGTGATCAGTTTCTTACATCCCTTGTTTCTTACATCCCTTGTTAGAGGTTTAGTTTCCTGCATCTCTTGCTTCCTGCATCCCTTGTTAGAGGTGATCAGTTTCCTACATCCTTTATTAAAGGTGATCAGTTTCGCAACGATTAAGATTCACATTTAGAAAACTGCATTGCCCCATGCCAAGCTGACTAAGGAAATGTTTCTTTTGATCCAATATACATATAATAAAACTGGGTTTCTCATTTTCCCGCAGTCACGCGAATGTCCCATGCCTGTGACTGCGGCTGATGTTGCCCCGATGACCTTTTGCGTAATGGGTTCTCGTGGCAGCCTGCAAACAGAACTAGAAGATCTGACCCAGCCATCCAATATATCGATCACAGATGATGACAGGGGCACAATGCGGATAGCTTGCGTTTGCTTTGTTTAAAAACTGTCCTTAGACGACGTAATCCTGATCAACGGCAACGGCGACGTCACTGACGATTGATTGATTGATTGTACATTGCTTAACGTCCCGACAGCAACAAGGCTTTCTCAGGACGTGCCTGCACTGCTTGTGAAAAAAACACAAAAAAACCCCAGAACATTGAATGTATGTCGCCAGCCGGTCAAATACGTTAAATAAACCTAACACATGGGGCCTAAATAAAGCTAAGACCATTTTAGCAACACACATCCAATATCAAGAGCTACAGGCAGTGCAGACAGTAGGGAGAGTTTTAAAAAGGCAAATACAGGTGAATGGACAAAGGGTAGACAGAAACACATGCCCCAGAATAGAGAGAAAAACTCACCCTGTGGGGCTGACCAGGGTGACCCTGGGAACTAAAAAATACCTAACCCCACCCAAGTCCCCCAGGGCAGACCCGGGTGGGGTGACGTCACTGACGAGGTTCTGATCTCAATCACGTCAGAAGAGAGCAGAGATGCCATCTACAATGGAGGCTGTGACCAGGAATCTGTTGACCAACATCCAGTGCGAGGTGCAGATCCTCAGGAGCCCCCGCAGTCGCCTCTCTTGTCTCTTGTAGTTGCATCTGATCGCCATACCGTAAGGAAGAGAGCGTGTGTTCTCAAGAGGCGCCACAATATTCGGCAAGAGGCATAGATCCTCATGAGCCCCCGCAACTGCGGGGGCTCATGAGGATCTATGTCTCTTACAGCTGAATCGTGTTCAGTTCGTTTTCCTCGCCCTATAAAGCTTCACTGAGAAAGTTAAAGTCCCATTACGCCTAAATCTGAAGACACATTTCAGCACCATTTGTGTTTGTTATGCCTTGTCGACACACCAAATGAACGTTAACAGCAGTTTGGACACGCAGCAAAACCACACGCGTAATCGCATTGATTTATTCTGCATAGCCGTTAGCAGGTCAATCTATTTATATCTGTTTCTCGCAATGATAGAGTTGTATTTATAGAAATGAGTGGAGTCATTGTCAGCTTACTTCATCTGTATACAGACGACGTGTGCTGAACTGGATTTTCCTGTGTCTAAATGAACCATAACTAGACCCGTGTCCTCGCGCTGGGACCATACGGCGTTGAGGCGCGTCCCCTGGGTGGTGGATAGGGGGTCCCTCGTGAGAGGGGTGCACCGAATGAAATAAGGTGCCGTGAACCAACATGGTCTAAGGGAAGGTGACCCCGACAGAAAACCCCTGGTCCTCCTAGTAAGGGGGTTGGGCGTGGGGGTAGCTTCCCCACCCTGCAAAAAAGGAAATAGCTACAAAAACGCCGACGAAAAGACTAACAGTAATTCCTTTCCTGGAGGAGGAAGGTTCTTCTACTAGAAGACTTATGACGTCCTGTGGTGAAAGCCGGAAGTCTTCGGAAGCCACAGGACTGAGCCGCCTCTCTCTATCCAGGGATACAACCATGGGCACATGGAACGTCAAGACCATGTACCAGAGCGGCAAGGCCGCCCAGATAGCAGCGGAAATGCAAAAGTACAACCTTTCCCTGCTAGGCATCAGTGAAGCCAGATGGACGCAGTCTGGCCAGAAAAGGCTGTTAAGTGGGGAGATGATTCTGTATTCAGGTCATGAAGAGGAGAATGCCCCCCATACAGAAGGAGTAGCACTCATGCTGTCACCAGTGGCACAGAGAGCGCTGATGGGCTGGGAACCTCTTGGGCCAAGAATTATAACAGCAGCCTTTAGAACCAAGAAAAAGCTCAAGCTGAACGTCATCCAGTGTTATGCGCCCACCAATGACAGTGACGAGGAAGAGAAACAAGAGTTCTACGACCGACTCCAGAGTGCCGTGGACAAATGTGCGGAGCGAGACATCACCATCGTCATGGGCGATTTTAATGCCAAAATAGGGGAGGACAACACCGGATACGAAGAGGTGATGGGGAGACAGGGACTAGGCTCGGAGATGAGTGAGAACGGGGAGAGGTTTGTAGACTTTTGTGCTCTAAACCGACTTGTCATTGGAGGCAGCATCTTCCCACACAGAAGAATACACAAAGCAACTTGGGTCTCACCTGACCATACAACAGAGAACCAAATAGACCATATCTGCATTAGCAAGAAATTTAGAAGATCCTTTCAAGATGTTCGAGTGAGGAGGGGAGCAGATGTCGCCTCAGACCACCATCTGCTTACCTTAAGAATGAAGCTCAAGCTAAAGAAAAGCCGCACAGAGACAACAAGAAGACAGCGCTATAATGTAGGCCTCCTGAGAGAAACTGGAGTTAGAGAAGAGTTCAAACTGGTGCTGTCCAACCGGTTTCAAGCGCTACAGGAGCTAGTAAATGAAGAGGAGGCGGTCACCACAGAGCAGCAGTGGAAGGCAATTAGAGAGGCGCTGAACTCAACCTGCAAAGACACTGTAGGGTTCAGGAAACACCACCACAAGGACTGGCTGTCGGCACAGACCTTGAAGAAGATAGAAGCGAGAAAGCAGAAGAAAGCAGCGGTCAACAACAGTCGCACGAGAGCAGCCAAAGTAAGGGCACAGGGGGAATACTCGGAAGCCAACCGCGAGGTGAAGAGGAGTATCAGGGCAGACAAGAGGGCCTACACAGACAGCCTGGCAGCAGAGGCAGAAAAGGCAGCAGGCAGCGGCAACATGAAACAGCTCTACGACATTACCAGAAGATTGTCGGGTAAGTATGGCCATACAGAAAGACCAGTAAAAGACAAAGAAGGCAAGCCTATTGCAGACAGAGCAGACCAACTCGACAGATGGGCCGAGTATTTTGAAGAGTTACTGAACAGACCTAGCCCACCCGACCCCCCCGACATCCAGCCGGCAGAGACCGACCTACCCATCAGCTGTGACAGACCCAGCCGGGAAGAGATCAGAAAAGCAGTGGCATTTTTGAAGAATGGCAAAGCAGCAGGGCCAGATGGCATCCCAGCGGAGTCTCTGAAAGCAGACCTAGAGACAACAGTTGAGATGCTGTACCCACTGTTTGGAAAGATCTGGGAAGAGGAGGTGATGCCAGCTGACTGGAAGGAGGGGTACCTAATCAAGCTTCCCAAGAAAGGCGACCTCAGCAAGTGTTCCAACTACAGAGGAATCACCTTGCTGTCAGTACCAGGAAAGGTCTTCAACAGGATCATCCTAGAGAGAATGAAGAGCTCCGTTGACCCCCAGCTGAGAGACCAGCAAGCAGGATTCAGGAAGAACCGATCATGTACAGACCAGATCGCCACTCTCCGCATCATCGTGGAACAGTCTCTGGAGTGGAGCTCCCCGCTGTACGTCAACTTTGTGGATTATGAGAAAGCATTTGACAGCGTGGACCGAGAGACTCTGTGGAAACTCCTACGACACTACGGTGTACCCACAAAGCTCGTCCGCCTGATCAAGAGCAGCTATGATGGCATGACATGTCGCGTGATCCACGAAGGGCAGTTCACCAGAGAGCTCCAGGTCAGAACTGGTGTCAGGCAGGGGTGTCTGCTGTCTCCGTTCCTCTTCCTACTGGCCATAGACTGGGTCATGAAGATGACCACAGAGCACAGACGAAGTGGAATACAGTGGACACTGTGGACACAGCTTGACGACCTCGATTTTGCAGACGACTTGGCATTACTGTCCCACACTCATCAACAAATGCAGGACAAGACCACGAGGCTTGCTGACATCTCGTCCCAAGTGGGCCTCACCATTCACAAACAGAAAACAAAGACAATGAGGCTGAACGCAACCAGGGAAGAACCAGTCTTGCTTGCTGGCACCCCCGTTGGAGGAGGTGGAGTCCTTCACCTATCTCGGGAGCATCATAGACAAAAAAGGCGGCACTGATGCAGATGTCAGAGCACGAATCGGTAAAGCCAGAGCAGCCTTTCTCCAGTTGAAAAAAGTGTGGAGTTCCAGAGAGCTGTCACAACACACCAAAGTCCGGATTTTCAACTCCAATGTAAAAGCAGTTCTCCTATATGGAGCAGAGACATGGAGATTGACAAAAACCACAGTCAACAGAGTACAGACCTTCATGAACAGTTGCCTTAGAAGAATTTTGAAAATCCACTGGCCAGAGAAGATCAGCAACGTCAGACTCTGGGAGAGAACAGAGCAGATAACAGCAGAGAATGAAATTGGGCGAAGAAGATGGGGATGGATCGGTCACAGTCTGAGAAAGCCAGCTTCCAGTATCACTAGGCAGGCATTGTCATGGAACCCCCAGGGAAAGAGGAAAAGAGGTAGGCCGAGAAACTCCTGGCGTCGAGACCTCCAAGCAGACATCAAGAGACTGGGAACCACCTGGAGTAGAATCGAAGGAGAAGCACAGGACAGGAGTTGCTGGAGGTCTCTCGTCGACGGCCTATACCCGGGTAGGGGTGACAGGCGTAAGTAAGTAAAGTAGACCCGTGTGTATAACCTTCGAAACCATCTGTTACAGAAGTGTACCTTTGAACAATTACGGTGGTAGTGGGCCTTTAACACATTCACACCAAGTAACAGCGACTTTCTCAACGTTGAGAGGCATTTACAAAGACTGCGCATCAGCTGTAGGAGATGGCTCGACTATTGCCGTAAAGGGTATTGCCAGACTAGCTTACCGCTTCCGCTTCCACTGGTTATGTGGGAGACGGCTCAGTCGTGATAGTTCAAGAATAGTGCTAGACTCGCTTAGCGGCTTCCGGGCGCGAACTAAGCTGACACTACCATTTACCTGACGGACCTCCCACTGTGATGTCATCAGAGTAAATGTGTTAAATAAACTCACGCTTGAAGATGGAATCACTTGAACATCATTTCAAACACCGAGGCGGAAACCGTTTAAACCATATTTACCCCAAGTCGGAGTTTCGATCACCAACAATAACGCTAAAGGTTTAAAAGCCCAGAACATATTGACCCCACAAGTCCCATTTTCCGCCACTCCTAAAGCATTTACTCTCATGATTTTTAAGATCAATGCCAGCATAAAAAGTGTCTAAATTTATCCTATTTACCAGCCGTGTACGCGGCCTGTGCACCTCATAACATTATTTGCGACGCAGTAAATGGAGAGACCTCCCGCGGTTACACAGACAGGGTAATGGCACCAATCGATCCCGACCTACCAATTTCACTATGTAACAGCTAATCCCGTGATCTACGCAACCGGCACCGATCACCATGGGCCACTGAAACATGCTGGAGTCATGTGCGCTGGTCTGTGATTTTGGACCTAAAGGTCCAAAATCACAGACCAGCACACGCGTGACAACGCGCTGCTGGTCCACGCACAGGGACTGTCACACTTTCAGTGGTTTTCAATCCGTTCGCGCTGTACGCAAGGCCCCCGAGACTCTGTGACAGTCACTGATGACAAAAGGTGGGTCTGCGCCACTTTTATCTACGTTCCTCATAGGGGGGGGGGGGGAAGGTGGTTATGCTTCACTGCGGAAGACGCCGAATCAGCAGGGGACATTAAATTCCTCCCACCCACCTTCCTCGCTTCGAGCACCAGACCGGTGAAGTCGTTGATTGGTGCAGAGAATGGTGGTTGATGGAGATGAGCCTGATACTGATGACACTCGCCCAGACTGTTTACTTCTATAGCAACGCTGCGCACATTCTATCACTCACACCCCACCCCCCACCCCACCCCCACCCCAACCCTCTCAACAGAGGAATACGGCCGAGTCGTGGTAGCTGAAAGAAAAGGTCAAATCAGCTTGCCGCATGGCTGCAAGAGTCAAGTAACCGTTTCGAAGCGTGTTTCTTAAATAGTTTATCGGTTGGTTTTACTCGCCCGCCCTGAGATCTTCATAGTCGCCTGCTCGGCGTGAACCCATTTAGCAACAGGAGATGGATCACACTGGTGAAGTGACACTTGTACAATTTAGGAAATGTCACCTTGGTGTTAAATGGGTTAAACCCATTTACGGCGGGAGGAGAGTGGCGGTGAGCGGGAGGAGGGGCGGGATGAGAGTGGCGGTGGGCGGGATGAGAGTGGCGGTGGGCGGGAGGAGAGTGGCGGTGGACGGGAGGAGAGTGGCGGTGGCGGTGGGCGGGAGGAGAGTGGCGGTGGTCGGGAGGAGAGTGGCGGTGGGCGGGAGGAGAGTGGCGGTGGGCGGGAGATGAGTGGCGGTGGCGGTGGTCGGGAGGAGAGTGGCGGTGGGCGGGAGGAGAGTGGCGGTGGGCGGGAGGAGAGTGGCGGTGGCGGTGGGCGGGAGGAGAGTGGCGGTGGGCGGGAGGAGAGTGGCGGTGGGCGGGAGGAGAGTGGCGGTGGGCGGACGGAGAGGGCGGAGGGAGAGAGCGCACTGCATCACATGCTTTGTAAAGCGCTTTGAGCCTGGGGATTTAGGACTATATCAAAACCCTTTATTATTATCATTATTATTATTATTTTTATTATTATTATTATTATTATTATTATTATTATTATTATTATTATTATTAACTGTTTGTAATCGTCTTACTACAGAGAAAAAATATAATTTACCTGCAAGAGGCATATATCCTCACGAACAACTGCAGGGGCTCATGTGGATCATTGGCTCTTGCCGACATTACCTTCTACCCATGTTTCTGGGACGCCTGGGGCGTTAAATTACAGATTTAACAAACGCATTTTTGATCACGCACAGTGAGGGGGTTAAGTGAACTGTGTTGCCCTGGATATTCCCCAGCGTGCGTTTGTCTCTACACTGGTGACTTTATTTGCGTTTCACGCGCGTGGCAGTCACTCGCGACGTCTAGACTTGACGTCACATCCAGCGCAGTACGTGTTACACGTCACACCAGACAGACCCGCTGTGAGGGCTCAAACACACACAGGCATGGAATGCGCGTTGGGTAAATTCGTTACCTCTATAACACTGTTCTTTCCCACTAACTGTGTTAGTGATCATCTCACGCCTGTGCTTAGGATTGGTCTGTTAGTCTCCAGACGCTAAACTAATCAAGCACTAGCCCTAAGTCCTCACAGCCGTGAGAACTCAAGGCCAGTACCTGATTAGCTTAGTGCATAGAGACTACCACTTTACCAGTGAAGACGCTGAAAATGGCTCGAGGATTAAATTAGGCTGTTTTCAATACTATTATAAGGATTGGGTGCCTCTTATTAGGCCTTCTTCAAGAAAAACAATAAAGCAGATGGGCTGACTTTCATTGTTGAAATGTACTTCATTAAGTTGGTGCTTTGAGTGGTGGCAAGTTAATCGAGCACTACCCTAATCCTGCGACCCATCTTCTAGCTCAACACCAATCCTGCAGTCTCAAACGTTCAAGAATGAAATGCAGACCAGAAAGGTGACTGCCACGCGTGTAAAATGCAGACAAATCACGACAAAGAAACATGCTTATAAAGGATAAGTACAACTTTTTTTTTCTTTTCAAAATGGACAGACAAGAATGACAAATGTTCAAATTAAAATCACGTGGCGTAACACTGCCAGAAACTGCGGAACTACACTCTTCATGAGTAACAATATTTGTCTCCCTCGCTTCTCTGCCCCTGGTAGTGAATCAAGGGTGAGAAACCCGTGTGCATTCAGGTCTCTCAGACAGCACTGGGGAAAGGTTACGGTCTGCCGCCGGCAAAGTGCCTGCATCTTTTATTTTTAACCAACTGAGCTCTGACACTACAACTTACTTACTTACGCCTGTCACCCCTCCCAAGGTATAGGCCGTCGACGAGAGACCTCCAGCGATCCTGCCCTGTGATTCTCCTTCGATTTTACTCCAGGTGGTTCCGAGTCTCTTGATGTCTGCTTGGAGGTCTCGACGCCATGTGTTTCTCGGCCTGCCTCTTTTCCTCTTTCCCTGGGGGTTCCATGACAATGCCTGCCTAGTGATACTGGAAACTGGCTTTCTCAGACTGTGACCAATCCATCCCCATCTTCTAAGCCTAATTTCATTCTCTGCTGTTATTTGCTCTGTTCTCTCCCAGAGTCTGATGTTGCTGATCTTCTCTGGCCAGTGGATTTTCAAAGATTCTTCAAAGGCAACTGTTAATGAAGATCTGTACTCTGTTGACTGTGGTTTTTGTCAATCTCCAAGTCTCTGCTCCATATAAGAGAACTGCTTTTACGTTTGAGTTGAAAATCCGGACTTTGGTGTGTTGCGACAGCTCTCTGGAACTCCACTTTTTTTCAGCTGGAGAAAGGCTGCTCTGGCTTTACCGATTCGTGCTCTGATATCTGCATCAGTGCCGCCTTTTTTGTCGATGATGCTCCCGAGATAGGTGAAGGACTCCACCTCCTCCAACGGGGTGCCAGCAAGCAAGACTGGTTCTTCCCTGGTTGCGTTCAGCCTCATTGTCTTTGTTTTCTGTTTGTGGATGATGAGGCCCACTTGGGACGAGATGTCAGCAAGCCTCGTGGTCTTGTCCTGCATTTGTTGATGAGTGTGGGACAGTAACGCCAAGTCGTCTGCAAAATCGAGGGCGTCAAGCTGTGTCCACAGTGTCCACTGTATTCCGCTTCTTCTCTGCTCTGTGGTCCTCTTCATGACCCAGTCTATGGCCAGTAGGAAGAGGAACGGAGACAGTAAACACCCCTGCCTGACGCCGATTCTGACCTGGAGCTCCCTGGTGAACTGCCCTTCGTGGATCACGCGACATGTCATGCCATCGTAGCTGCTCTTGATCAGGCAGACGAGCTTTGTGGGTACACCGTAATGTCGCAGGAGTTTCCACAAAGTATCTCGGTCCACGCTGTCAAATGCTTTCTCGTAATCCACAAAGTTGACGTACAGCGGGGAGCTCCACTCCAGAGACTGCTCCACGATGATGCGGAAAGTGGCAATCTGGTCTGTACATGATCGGTTTTTCCTGAATCCTGCTTGCTGGTCTCTCAGCTGGGGGTCGACGGAGCTCTTCATTCTCTCCAGGATGATCCTGTTGAAGACCTTTCCTGGTACTGACAGCAACGTGATTCCTCTGTAATTGGAACACTTGCTGAGGTCGCCTTTCTTTGGAAGCTTGATTAGGTATCCCTCCTTCCAGTCAGCGGCATCACCTCCTCTTCCCAGATCTTTCCAAACAGTGGGTACAGCATCTTTACTGTTGTTTCTAGGTCTGCTTTCAGAGCCTCCGCTGGGATGCAATCTGGCCCTGCTGCTTTGCCGTTCTTCAAAAATGCCACTGCTCCTCTGATCTCCTCCCGGCTGGGTCTGTCACAGCTGATGGGTAGGTCAGTCTCTGCTGGCTGGATGTCTGGGGGGTCGGGTGGGGTGGGTCTGTTCAGTAACTCTTCAAAATACTCGGCCCATCTGTCAAGTTGGTCTGCTCTGTCTGAAATAGGCTTGCCTTCTTTGTCTTTTACTGGTCTTTCTTTATGGCCATACTTGCCTGACAATCTTCTGGTAATGTCGTAGAGCTCTCAGGTTGCCGCTGCCTGCTGCCTTTTCTGCCTCTGCTGCTAGGCCATCTGTGTAGGCTCTCTTGTCTGCCCTGATACTCCGCTTTACCTCGCAGTTGGCTTCCGAGTATTCCTCATGTGCCCCTTGCTTTGGCTGCTCTCGTGCGACTGTTGTTGACAACTGTTTTCTTCTGCTTCCTCACTTCTATCTTCTTCAAGGTCTGTGCCGACAGCCAGTCCTTGTGATGGTGTTCTTGAACCCCACAGTGTCTTTGCAGGTTAAGTTCAGTGCCTCTCTAACTGCCTTCCACTGCTGCTCTGCCGCCTCCTCTTCATTTACTAGCTCCTGTAGCACTTAAAACCGATTCGACAGCACCAGTTTGAACTCTTCTCTCACTCTAGTCTCTCTCAGAAGGCCTACATTATAGCGCTGTCTTCTTGTTGTCGCTATGCGGCTTTTCTTTAACTTGAGCTTTAAGGTAAGCAGATGGTGGTCTGAAGCGACATCTGCTCCCCTCCTCACTCGAACATCTTGACGTGATCTTCTAAATTTCTTGCTAATGCAGATATGGTCTATTTGGTTCTCTGTAGTATGGTCAGGTGAGACCCAAGTTGCTTTGTGTATTCTTCTGTGTGGGAAGATGCTGCTGCCAATGACAAGTCTGTTTAGAGCACAAAAGTCTACGAACCTCTCCCCGTTCTCACTCATCTCCCCTAGTCCCTGTCTCCCCATCACCTCTTCGTATCCGGTGTTGTCCTCCCCTATTTTGGCATTAAAATCACCCATGACGATAGTGATGTCTCGCTCCGCACATTTGTCCACAGCACTCTGGAGTCGGTCGTAGAACTCTTGTTTCTCTTCCTCGCCAATGTCATTGGTGGGCGCATAACACTGGATGACGTTCAACTTGATCTTTCTCCTAGTTCTAAAGGCTGCTGTGATAATTCTTGGCCCAAGAGGTTCCCAGCCAATCAGCGCTCTCTGTGCCACTGGTGACAACATGAATGCTACACCTTCTGTATGGGGGGGGGGGGGGGGGATTCTCCTCTTCATGACCTGAATACAGAATCATCTCCCCACTTAACAGCCTTTTCTGGCCAGACTGCGTCCATCTGGCTTCACCGATACCTAGCAGGGAAAGGTTGTACTTTTGCATTTCCGCTGCTACCTGGGCGGACTTACCGCTCTGGTACATGGTCTTGACATTCCATGTGCCCATGATTGTGTCCCTGGATAGAGAGAGGCGGCTCGGTCCTGTGGCTTCTGAAGACTTCCGACTTTCACCACACGACGTCATAAATCTTCTGGTAGAAGAACCTTCCTCCAGATCCTCCAGGAAAGGAATTGCTGTTTGTCTTTTTGTCGGCGTTTTTGTAGCTATTTCTTTATTTGCAGGGTGGGGAAGCTACCCCCACGCCCAACCCCCTTACTAGGAGGACCAGGGGTTTTCTGTCGGGGTCTCCTTCCCTTAGACCATGTTAGTTCACGGCACTTTATTTCATTCGGTGCACCCCTATCCACCACCCAGGGGACGCGCCTCAACGCCATATGGTCCCAGCGCGAGGTCTGACACTACAAGTATAAGAAGATTTGGCAGGCGCCAAGCTATTGTGGCACCACCCTTGAACTAACATGTCGGATCCCTCCATTGAACTGGCATGTAGCCAAAACGGACAATTGTCTCATTAAAACAATTAGATAAAATTGAGCAAATATTTGGTTTGCAATGTGGCCTTGCCTCGACCCACACTCTTCTACCCTTCTTTTGACAACGTGTAGAAACTGGGACACCTCAAGGAGGGTTTCTACTTCCACTGGCTCGAGTCGGAGGAACTCTACATAGGAGAAAAGGTGCTGAACAGAAACAACGTGTAGAAACTGGGACACCTAAAGGAGGGTTTCTACTTCCACTGGCTCGAGTCGGAGGAACTCTACATAGGAGAAAAGGTGCTGAACAGAACTTGGCTTGAGTCGGAGGAACTCTACATAGGAGAAAAGGTGCTGAACAGAACTTGGCTCGAGTCGGAGGAACTCTACATAGGAGAAAAGGTGCTGAACAGAACTTGGCTCGAGTCGGAGGAACTCTACATAGGAGAAAATGTGCTGAACAGAACTTGGCTCGAGTCGGAGGAACTCTACATAGGACAAAAGGTGCTGAACAGAACTTGGCTCGAGTCGGAGGAACTCTACATAGGAGAAAAGGTGCTGAACAGAACTTGGCTCGAGTCGGAGGAACTCTACATAGGAGAAAAGGTGCTGAACAGAACTTGGCTCGAGTCGGAGGAACTCTACATAGGACAAAAGGTGCTGAACAGAACTTGGCTCGAGTCGGAGGAACTCTACATAGGAGAAAAGGTGCTGAACAGAACTTGGCTCGAGTCGGAGGAACTCTACATAGGACAAAAGGTGCTGAACAGAACTTGGCTCGAGTCGGAGGAACTCTACATAGGAGAAAAGGTGCTGAACAGAACTTGGCTCGAGTCGGAGGAACTCTACATAGGACAAAAGGTGCTGAACAGAACTTGGCTCAAGTCGGAGGAACTCTACATAGGAGAAAAGGTGCTGAACAGAACTTGGCTCGAGTCGGAGGAACTCTACATAGGACAAAAGGTGCTGAACAGAACTTGGCTCGAGTCGGAGGAACTCTACATAGGAGAAAAGGTGCTGAACAGAACTTGGCTCGAGTCGGAGGAACTCTACATAGGAGAAAAGGTGCTGAACAGAACTTGGCTCGAGTCGGAGGAACTCTACATAGGACAAAAGGTGCTGAACAGAACTTGGCTCGAGTCGGAGGAACTCTACATAGGACAAAAGGTGCTGAACAGAACTTGGCTCGAGTCGGAGGAACTCTACATAGGACAAAAGGTGCTGAACAGAACTTGGCTCGAGTCGGAGGAACTCTACATAGGACAAAAGGTGCTGAACAGAACTTGGCTCGAGTCGGAGGAACTCTACATAGGACAAAAGGTGCTGAACAGAACTTGGCTCGAGTCGGAGGAACTCTACATAGGACAAAAGGTGCTGAACAGAACTTGGCTCGAGTCGGAGGAACTCTACATAGGACAAAAGGTGCTGAACAGAACTTGGCTCGAGGAGGAACTCTACATAGGACAAAAGGTGCTGAACAGAACTTGGCTCGAGTCGGAGGAACTCTACATAGGACAAAAGGTGCTGAACAGAACTTGGCTCGAGTCGGAGGAACTCTACATAGGACAAAAGGTGCTGAACAGAACTTGGCTCGAGTCGGAGGAACTCTACATAGGACAAAAGGTGCTGAACAGAACTTGCAGTTTCCGACATTCACACCTCTAGACCTTTTGTGCAACACCAAGAACATGTTAACAACGATGCCCTGCAACGACCCTGTTCCTGACGCACAGACTGTTCATAGTGATTTTAGACCTGTGATTAGTGCGTGCATAGCCCTTGAGTGGCAGTCCGGGTGGGACAAAGAGGAAGCTAACAAGCTGCGTGAAGCTCTTCCTAAGGTGTCCGTGAGGAGACTGTCCTTGGTCGGATCCACATCCGGCACACGTATGTTACGCACTCTTATTTACTAAAACAGGAGGAGCGTCCATGGATGAGCAGTATTCTGTTAAACACATTTTGCTGTCTTGTGCCGATTTAATTGTCACAAGATATAAATACTTCACAGCAGACTTATTGAAGATTTTGTTCCGGGATGTTCCCTCGGACAAGATCTTGAGTTTTCTGAGATAGTGCAATATTTTTCATAAGATTTGAGCATTCATCGACTATGATAATTCTATTTTTTGTGATCTTTCTGAGAGTCGGTAGACGTTTCCTTTAAAGACCTGTGCGACATTTTAGCATGAAATATTTTACAGATATATTTACACCTTGTCTTAAGACCTTTCGTTTAGTCTGGCTGGCCAGATTTTTACCCATCCGGCCGTGAGATGGCCTTAGTTGCCTGCTCGGCGTTAAACCCAAATAACTAAAACTAACATTTTAACGTTCATAAAAGACAGTATTGCAAACTAACCCCTTTGCTGCCTTTAACCCATTACATCCTGAGGCTGATTTTTTGTTTAAAATTGCTAATTGTCCTATGAAGGCTGCGTTACATATTACAAGACAGATCAACCATTTTAGTTCAAGGGTGGTGCCAGAATAGCTTGGCGCCTAAGGCGCCAAGCTATTCTGGCACCGCCCTTGAACTATCATAACCAAATTTATTTCAAGCAATCGTGTATCAGCATGAAAAGTGTTAAATATGGGCCTGTATTTCGCAATCGTCTTGTCATGCTGTCAGGAGGCGTGATTTCTGTTGCTGTCAGGAAGTGCGATTTTTAAGACTTATGCAGAGGCCTTGCATGGTGACCTTTAAAATTTTCCGAACGCTCATAATGCCATGGGGTTTTAATGCGCGCTCTCTCTCTCTCTCTCTCTCTCTCTCTCTCTCTCTCTCTCTCTCTCTCTCTCTCTCTCTCTCTCTCTCTCTCTCTCTCTCTCTCTCTGTGTCTCCATAATCAAAAGGTCCTCTGGCTGACTTAAGTCAGAGTCATGCACAGCTGTGAACATGAGCCAACTGCAATCCATGTCAGACATATGGCTGATTGTGTGTGTGTGTGTGTGTGTGTGTGTGTGTGTGTGTGTGTGTGTGTGTGTGTGTGTGTGTGTGTGTGTGTGTGTGTGTACTTCTGTCTGTATGTCCTAAAATATTATCTTATACATATCTGTATGACTGTAAAGCTCAGTATTTTGCAGGGACACTAGGGCCCAAGGTATCTTGTTGGTGTTTATGTCTGTACTGTGTATGTCTGCTTTTGGATGCACCTCCACCTGTTTTGAGATTTGCAGTACAATGTACGATATTAACACTTTGGCTGTCGGTAGCGGTTTTTTTTCACAATGATTCCTGCAGGAATAACAACATCCTGACATCCTGCAGGAATAACAACATCCTGACATCCTGCAGGAATAACAACATCCTGACATCCTGCAGGAATAACAACACCCTGACATCCTGCAGGAATAACAACATCCTGACATCCTAAAGGACTAACATCCTGACATCCTGCAGAAATAACAAAACCCTGACATGCAGGAATAACAAACATCCTGACATCCTGCAGGAATAACAACATCCTGCAGGAATAACAACATCTGACATCCTGCAGGAATAACAACATCCTGACATCCTGCAGCAATAAAAAATCCCGACATCCTGCAGGAATAACAACATCCTGACATCCTGCAGGAATAACAACATCCTGACATTATGCAGGAATAACAACATCCTGACATCCTGCAGGAATAGCAACATCCTGACATCCTGCAGGAATAACAACATCCCGACATCCTGCAGGAATAACAACATCCTGACATCCTGCAGGAATAACAACACCCTGACATCCTGCAGGAATAACAACATCCTGAAGTCCTGTAGGGATAACAACATCCCGACATCCTGCAGGAATAACAACATTCTGACGTCCTGCAGGAATAACAACATCCTGACATCCTGCCGGAATAACAACATCCTATCATCCTGCAGGAATAACATCCTGACAACATGTAGGAATAACAACATCCTAACATCCTGCAGAAATAACAACATCGTGACAGCCTGCAGGAATAACAACATCCCGCAGCCTGCAGGAATAACAACATCCTGCAGAAATAACAACATCCTGACATCCTGCAGGAATAACATCCTGCAGGAATAACAACATCCTGACATCCTGCAGGAACAACAACGTCCTGACATCCTGCAGGAATAACAACATCCCGACATCCTGCAGGAATAACAACATCCCGACATCCTGCAGGAATAACAACATCCTGATGTCCTGCAGGAATAACAACATCCTGATGTCCTGCAGGAATAACAACATCCTGACGTCCTGCAGGAATAAAAACATCCCGACGTCCTGCAGGAATAACAACATCCCGATGTCCTGGAGGAATAACAACAACCTGACATCCTGCAGGAATAGCAACATCCGACATCCTGCAGGAATAACAACATCCTGACATCCTGCAGGAATAACAACATCCTGACATTCTGCAGGAATAACAACATCCCGACATCCTGCAGGAATAACAACAATCTGACATCCTGCAGGAATAACATCCTGACATCCTGCAGGAATAACAACATCCTGACATAATAATAATAATAATAATTATGGTATTTATAATGAGCCTATCTTATAATAATTATAACTCTAAGCGCGCACTCACAAATCGCGCACGCATGCGCACAACGACTCACGTACCACAAATAGTGAAATACATTACGACATTCAGGTTGGGGAGGGGAGTGTGGTGATAGAGAGGTAGAACTGTTGAAAGAAATGAGTTTGAGGCGGACTGGAAGGAGGAGAGAGAGTTTCTGACGGATAGAGTGGGAGAGTGTCCAGGTGATGGACCGTAGACGAAGAAGAGCATTATTATTATTGTACATTGCTTAACGCCGACAGCAACAGGCTTCTCAGGACGTGCCTGCACTGCTGTGAAAAAAATAAATAAACGAACATTGAATGTAGTCGCAACCGGTCAATACATAAATAACCTACCATGGGCCTAATAAAGCTAGACCATTTAGCACACACCCATATCAGCTACAGGCAGTGCAGACAGTAGGAGAGTTTTAAAAGGCAAATACGGTGAATGGACAAAGGTAGACAGAAACCTGCCCAGATAGAGAGAAAACCCCCTGTGGGCTGACCAGGTGACCTGAGAACTAAAAATCCTACCCACCCAATCCCCGGCAGACCGGTGGGTAGAAGGAGCAGGGGCCAAAAGTACTGAGTTTGGTGCGGGGGATGTGGAGGCAGAGAGGGTCAGAGGCGGAGGGGAGGGAGCGGGAAGGAGTGTAGGGGTGAAGTAAGTTGGAGAGATAGGCAGGAGCGCAGTTGTTCAGGGATTTGTAGCAGAAAGACAGAATCTTGTATTGGATGCGTTGAGGGATGGGGAGCCAGTGAAGGAGTTTGAGCAGGGGAGTGATGTGGTCAGATTTTTTCTTTCTGAGGACGAGGCGGGTAGCATTGTTCTGGACGCGCTGGAGAGTGGAAGTGGTGGAGTGAGGGAGGCCGGAAAGGAGTTGCAGTAGTTGATGCGAGATAGGATGAGAGAGACAGCAAGTTTGGTGGCAGCTTCGGTAGTGAGGTATTTTCTGATCGAAATAGCATGCCTGGGCCGTGGCAGAGATGAAGCTGGTCATGGAAAGAGTGAGTGAGTGAGTGAGTATAGATTGCTTTACGTCCTGCAAGCGACAAAGGCCTTCTCAGGACGTGCCTGCGCTAAATGAAGAAAAGAACTGCAAGAAGCGCAGACAGGAGGGAGAATTTCAAAAGAAAAATACAGATGAATGGACCAGAAAGACAGAGGTCATGGAAAGAGAGGAATCGAGGATAACGCCGAGGTTTTCGGCTGAGTCAGAGAGTGAGATGGGGGTGCTGTCACGTTGAAGGTGGAGAGAGGGAGGGAGCTGGGAAAGTTTCTGGTGAGTGCCTACCAGCATGGCTTCCGTTTTGTCGTCGTTCAGTTTAAGCTTGTTTGCTGTACATCACGCAGGAATCATTGTGAAAAAAAAAACCGCTAATGACAGCCAAAGGGTTAGACAGCACCATCATTTGTAAACAGACTTTTGAAGGTATAATCAGAAGAATGTAGATCAGCAACCAGTAGTTAAAACAGAGTACTCCTATCATTTGGAAAGTGTACAAACATAAATCAGTAAAACACCTTTATTTTTGTATATATTTCTGTATAAAGTGTTTCACCTAAAAACAAACAAGCAAACAAAAGAGATAAGTGATGCATTGTACTTTTGTCTGGATGTCCATTCTGACTAAAATTCCGAGTTATTATACTTGTACTTTCTAAGAATGCTCCTTTCTGTCTTTTAATTTTTTGTTGTTGTTGTTGGGTTTTTTTGGTATGATTCTCGTGTCCTTGACAAAATACAACTGTTCGCACTAGAAGGATACATGTCGCCGACCGGGCATTTCAACATAATAAAGTTTCCAATATTCCAGTAACCGTGGCAAAATGGTGAAGCTTGCGCTGGCGCGAGGTTGTTTCCCTTAGACCATACCGGAATTCTGCTACTTCTAATACCGCACTAAATTTAGGTTGTCTCCCTTTGCCCACGCTCTACATTCACTTGCTTGTTTTGGCGGTTGCACGAATAATTAGCTCTGTTACGTCTGCGTATTCACATGCCTTGCAGAAAGACGAACAGAAAAGTTTTAAAATATATGTGAATGTTTTATTTGTCGAATTTTAGCACTCTTGTTAAGGGCAACGTTGACCCATTATATCCTGAGGCAAAATGTTTTTGTTTTATTAATTACTTACTTATTATCCTATGAAGGCAAAATTACAGATTATGAGATCAACCATTTTAGTTCAAGGGTGGTGCCAGAATAGCTTGGCGCCTGAGGCGCCAAGCTATTCTGGCAACACCCTTGAACTATCATAATCTAATTAATTTCAAGTAGCAGTGTTTCAGGATGAATAAACAACACTTTCGATTTTGATTTCTCGTTGACAGAGGTCAAGTGTAGACTCTTGTGCAGGTCTGTAACAGGACGTGTCTGTCTTTTCACTCACCATTTTGACGTACTGGGCGGCATCCTCTTCCTTGTACACCTCGGCACTGACGGCACCTCGTCGCATGCGCTGGTTCATGGGGGGTGGAAAGTTGGGGGGTGTGGTGGACACGTCATCCTCTTTCTCGTCACTCGGGGGCGTGGCCGACTTGTTCTTCTCTTTCACCTGCTCCTGAAACACACGCAAATAGAAGACATTTAATAACACGTGTTGAAAGAACAGGCACACGCTGTAAAATCATCAAAATAGTAGGAAGCCACATTTTCACATTCCAGATGAGAAACGACAGAAATAGTTCTAACTCGGAATCCTGCAGTCATTTACGGAATATTTTCGCGGTCTCTCACAATGAACCTTCTTCAGCCGGAATCCTGGATTTACTTACGGAATATTTCGGCTATTTCACCCATGGAATATTTTGGCTGTCCCACAGCCTTCTTCAGCCGGAATCCTGGATTTACTTACAGAATATTTCGGCTGTCTCACACAACCTTATTCACCCAAGCAATATTTCGGCTGTCTCACACAACCTTATTCACCCAAGCAATATTTCGGCTGTCCCACACAGCCTTATTCACCCAAGGAATATTTCAGCTGTCCCACACAGTCTTATTCACCCAAGGAATATTTCGGATGTCTCACACAGCCTTATTCACCCAAGCAATATTTTGGTTGTCCCACGCAGCCTTACTCATCAAAGGAATATTTCGGCTGTCCCACACGGCCTTATTCACCCAAGCAATATTTCGGCTGTCTCACACAGCCTTATTCACCCAAGCAATATTTCGGCTGTCCCACACAACCTTATTCACCCAAGGAATATTTTTGCTGTTTCACACAGCCTTCTTCACACTTGGGTGAAGAAAGCTGTGTGAGACAGCCGAAATATTCCGTAAGTAAATCCTGGATTCCAAGTCAAAACTATCATTTCTATCATCTAAACTGTGGAAATTTTGAGATACTGGTCAACCATAGTGTGCTAGACTAATAACTTCAGGGTACCATTCAAGATGGTCTACGCCCAATCTTCCGGTTTGCATGGGTAGTACAAAACCTGAGAATGATAGTAATTTGTTTCTGGTGGTAACGGGGCTAGAACGTTTTGTGCGTGACACTGATTGATTGTACATTGCTTAACGTCCCGACAGCAACAAGACTTTCTCATATTGAATGTATGTCGCCAACCGCTCCAATACATTAAATAAACCTACGACATGGGGCCTAAATAAAGCGAAGACCATTTAGCAACACACATCCAATATCAAGAGCTACAGGGAGCGCAGACAGTAGGGAGAGTTTAAAAAAAAGGAAAATACAGGTGAATGGACCAAGGGTAGACAGAAACACATGCCCCAGAATAGAGGGCAAGACCCACCCTGTGGGGCTGACCAAGGTGACCCTGGGAACTAAAAAGTAGTTAACCCCACCCAAGTCCCCCAGGGCAGACCCGGGTGGGGATTGTGCGTTAAACATATAGGAGGAAACGGATGAAAATACTACTGACATTTCTTTTTAAAAGTAAATGTTATAAAACAGATACAAATAAACAAGTTTAAACTGTCCCCGTTACATTAATGGTTACAGTGTATGTGTATATAAAATACAAATCGCCGCTTTTCCCAAATTTTGGAGGTGTCACCTAACGACTGTGCACCAGTTGCAGAAAATGGATCAGCCATGATAATTCAAGGGTAGTGCCAGATTAACTTGGTGCCTAAAGGCACCAAGCTAATCTGGCACTACCCTTGAATTATCATGCTTGGTACATCTCCTGGAACTCACTCCCACATCATGTTAAAGCCACTCCGACATTATCTCAGTTCAAGAAAAGTCTTTAAAGATATCTGACATCACTCAAATAATAATATCTAGTTATTCGTAGACACACGAATGTAGGTGCATATTCTAACAATCATGTGTGTGTGTGTGTGTGTGTGTGTGTGTGTGTGTGTGTGTGTGTGTGTGTGTGTGTGTGTGTGTGTGTGTGTGTGTGTGTGTGTGTGTGTGTGTGGACGCGCAAGTGCGTTTGTGCGTGTATGCGCGTGTTTGTGTTTAGTGGAGTATATATTTTGTATCACTGTGCTTTGATGTCCCTGTTTTATGTATATTTTGTACTTAGCTAGTCGTAGTTGTAGTAACGGCAGGTACGAAAAATGACATAGTCACTGACTGTGTCAATATCTTCACCGTTGTAAAATAAAGATGGATGGACGGACGGACGGACGGACGGACGGTTGGTTGGTTGGTTGGTTGGTTGGTTGGTTGGTTGATCGATTGATTGATTGATTGATTCCTGCTGAAGGGCGTTTGCGCTAAATGGGTAAACTTTACAAATCAGCAATGACGTGCATCACGTGAAATCTGAATTAAATTAACTCATTCTACCCCAGACACACCACAGCAAGGATTGACCATGATAGTTCAAGGGTTATACCAGAATAGCTTGGCGCTTATTGGCGCCAAGCTATTCTGGCATCACCCTTGAACTATCATGGTCGCTCTGTGTCCTGCACTGCAATGCAGTCTTCAGAGGACAACGGTAAAATTTAAGGAATTCGGTTTTGGGGTAGAATGAGTTAAAAACCCCGGAAACACGCTTAGAAAGATTGTTGACTATAAACGTGTCAGAGGCAGCGACGTCCGTGGATAGGGGCCAACAATACCAGCATGAGGCATAGATTCTGATGAGCCCCTGCGACAGCAGGGCACATGAGGATCTGTGCCTCTTGCTGATGGTTGTGATCGAGGCTTTAACTGTAATTCATTTGAATGCCGTCTGATTGAACTAATCATTGCTACAGTGGCTCCGGACTTTGCATCTTGCATGACACACGCAGGATAATAATTTCTGGTCTGCTAAAACAGACATGGCGCATTAGCAGTATTGCGGAGAGGGGTGTGTGTGGGCGGGGGGTGGGGGATGGGTGGGTGGGGGGGGGGGGGGCATTGTGACAGAGCGTTTGTTTGCGTGTCTACATGGTGAAGCCAATGGTCTCTGTTCGTCAGGCAAGAATTTTACTCTCATAAAGGCTTTTTCACCGCAGTCGGTTTTTAATTTCTGGTGTGTCAAAAACAACAACAAAAACAACAACACAAAACAAAATAAAAACCACACGCTTTTGCGGTGTGGCGGGGACAGACAGACTGAGCGCTTGTTTGCGTGTTGACAGGGGAGGGCCGAATGGTTTTTGTGCGGGAAGCAAGAAACGTTACCCTCCATTGTCTGGTCGCAAACACAGGTCGGGATAGAGAAATGCGTTTTTACCAGTCACTGTAGAACAAGGCTCGTCTTACATACCAGACACATACATACTGTACACTGGCACAGTCGTGAAAACGCATTTCTCTGCCCAACCTGTGGTCACAAACAAGGTGAAATTCTTTCCTGACCAACAGAAACCATGGTGGCCATGGTTACCCAAAGATAACTATCTGGGCCAAAGGTTGCAAAGAGTGAAAACAGCGTGAATCTGCGTACCACTGTATATTGTGCCGGCCTGCGGTTTTGGACCTTAGGGTTGTAGACCGCGAGGTCGAAATCAGCGGCACAGGTAATATCTTCCCACACTTGTCTCCCTTGATTCGCTACCGCTGAAAAGCGGTAGCGAATCGAAGGAGTCAACCAGTGTGTGATCTTCTCTGATATGAGCATAACACCAATGCCACCTTAGATGGAATGTGTTTTTGGAGCCTAGCAGCAATGTCTGGACAATGGCATGCCGAGCATCTTACCTTGCATGCCTCCATTTTCCTTACCTTCGTCAAACATCAAGAACTGAAACATCAAGAACCGCCATGAAATTAGTCTGAACCCATTTAGCCCCGAATCCCTACAGCAGGAGATAGCCTGACCATGATAATTCATGGGTAGTGCCAGATTAGCTTGGGGCCTATTCTACCTCTACACGTCCATGTGCTCCAGTGAAACACGGCCACTGCAAAGCGCGTCAACTGCAAATAAAATCCGAACATCTAAAGGAACAGGGCAATTACAACGCAATTTATAAATTATTGACAACCTGAATAACCTGTGCTGCAACTGTCCTCCTTAAGCGTGTTTCTTTCTTTGTTGGGAATTTCCTTAACTCCTATGTGACGGGTGGCTACGTGAAGTCAGGCGGTGTGCGTCAAATTACTTCAGCTGCGCGCCGGAAAGCCCAATCACTTAGACCCCGACCACCGCAGACAGACTGACTCTTTTAACCCCAGAGTAACACCTCAGTTTGAGGAACAGCTGGTCAGCAAGAGGTGTGAATTCTCATGAGCCCCTGAATCCATACCTCTTGCAGACGGATCTCGCTGAGCGAGCGACTGGAGAGTTTTAATCGATTTTCGCTTGTTCAATTCCAACAGGCATCTCGCTGTGAAGCTAAACCTGGGATCGGTATTGTTAAATTAAAACATGGAATGAAAGTGTCAGATGTACTGTGCTGACGTTTAAATTCCGAACGCAGACTAATCACTTTCGGCTTCTTTTTTTAAAAACTCATTCAGCCCCGACACACCATAGCAAGACATGGATCCAGCATGATAGTTCAAGGGTGGTGCCAGAATAGCTTGGCGCCCATAGGCGCCAAGCTATTCTGGCACCACCCTTGAACTATCATGCTCGATCTGTCTGTAGAATTGTAATACAGTCCTTCAGAGGGCAACGTCAAAATTTGGGGGATTTCGGTCCTGTAGAATGCGTTAAACACAGCATTCTCCGTTTCACGCATTCTGATCGCTGATTGGGGTTTAGTTTCGCGTGTCACCTAATCTGTTGTTTCTTTTTATTTATATACTGTTCGTCTTTTGTTGCTCTTTGTTTTGAAAAGCATAATAAATTTGACGGTTAAGTGCTATATAAATTCACAATATTATTATTATTATTATTATTAAAACTGTGGGAGATCGATCGTCAATAGTAGTCCAAGTTGCGGTGCCAGAGTAGGTTAGCGCCTACCCAGGGTAGGTTGGTTGGTTGTACATAGCTTAACGACCAAACAGCAACAAGACTTTCTCAGGACGTGCCTACACTGCATGTGAAAAAAATCAACTACACAGAATATTGAATGTATGTCGCCAGCCGGTCTAATACGCTAAATAAACCTAAGACCATTTAGCAACACACATCCAATATCAAGAGCTACAGACAGCGCAGACAGTAGGGAGAGTTTAAAAAAGGAAAATACAGGTGAATGGACCAAGGGTAGACAGAAACACATGCCCCAGAATAGAGGGGAAAACCCACCCTGTGGGGCTGACCAGGGTGACCCTGGGAACTAAAAAGTAGATAACCCCACCCAAGTCCCCCAGGGCAAACCCGGGTGGAGGCCTATTCAGAGGGTGGGGTTGGTGGGGGGGGGGGGGGCGAGGTGAGGAAAGTAAAAAGGATGTTGGGTGCGTGGGAGGGCTCCATCCACAGAGTACATAATGTGACAGATAGACTGGCACGTTGATGATGACATTCTTGCACTTCCAAACCCATCTGGTCCACAATTGCGTTTAAGTCAGCGAAAAGATCAGTCACCCATGACGGCTGAAGACTCACGCCTGATTAGATTGGCGCCCGCAAAGGCGCCAACCCAATCAGGCACTACCCTGCTGCAATCACAGTCAATGCAATTCCTGTATTTGGCGACGCACGTGCAAAAAATAATAGCCAGTCAATCTTTGCACGCGTTCTGGGCAGCTGTCTCAGTGTAGATATTTTTATCTCGGATACTAACCCTTTTAGCCCCGGGACCCTGCGGCAGGAGATGGATTGATCATGATAATTCAAGGGTAGTGCCAGATGAGCTTGGCGCCTTCAGGCGCCAAGCTCATCTGGCACTACCCTTGAATTATCATGATCAATCCTAGGCAACACCTCCAAAATTTGAGAAATGGGACATTGGGGCTAAAAGGGTTAAGCTGACGTGAAATAGTCTGATTCCACAAAACTGCATGAAAAACATCACTTAATGAAAGGACGTATGCTATCAAACTGCATGAAAACATCACTTAATGAAAGGACATATGCTATCAAGAACACAGCTTAACAAAGAAAGGAATCATGTTGGCCAGAGGATCCCCCCCCCCCCCTAGCATAGAACTAAATGTGCCTTGAAAAAACCAATCCGAAAATCTTTCAAATACAGAAATGACAACAGCAACACCCAACCCCCTTCTCCCCCCCACTCCCCTGCCCCCCCCCCCCCTCACACACACACACACACACACACACGCATACATACAAACATAAACACATCATCCCCTGACAGTAACAAGACACACAGCGACAGCCTCTCAATCTGACCATTGGCCAGACCGGTAATTAACGTCACTCCCTTACTGGCCGGTGTCACACGCCAAAACGACTCATGTCATATCGACTTTGCGTCACTTTGGCTGCGCGTGGATATTTTGCACGGGCGAGTGGCACACCAAACTGACTCAAGCCAGATCGACTCGGGGTCACTTTGGCTCACGCCAAAGTGACCAGGAGTCGATCTGACGTGAGTCAATTTGGCGTGCTTCTCGAAATATCCACGCACAACCAAAGTGACCCCGAGTAGCTTTGGCGTAAGACACAGTGACACCGGGTAGATCTTGCGTACGCCAGAACTGATCCCAGGTCGATCTGCCGCGAATCACTATGGCGTATAGGTTACAACGGTACCGTTATGTGGGCAAAAGCACCAAGCAGTACCGTTATGTGGGCAAAAGCACCAAGCAGTACCGTAATGTGGGCAAAAGCACCAAGCAGTACCGTTATGTGGGCAAAAGCACCAAGCAGTACCGTTATGTGGGCAAAAGCACCAAGCAGTACCGTTATGTGGGCAAAAGCACCAAGCAGTACCGTTGTGGGCAAAAGCACCAAGCAGTACCATTATGTGGGCAAAAGCACCAAGCAGTACCGTTATGTGGGCAAGAGCACCAAGCAGTACCGTTATGTGGGCAAAAGTACCAAGCAGTACCGTTATGTGGGCAAAAGCACCAAGCGGTACTGTTGTAGGCAAAAGCACCAAGCAGTACCGTTATGTGGGCAAAAGCACCAAGCAGTACCGTTGTGTGGGCAAAAGCACCAAGCAGTACCGTTATGTGGGCAAAAGCACCAAGCAGTACCGTTATGTGGGCAAAAGCACCAAGCGGTACCGTTGTGGGCAAAAGCACCAAGCAGATTTTCACTACATCCGTACATTACGGAATTAAAGTGCATCGACCTCCCAGAACTTAGCTACAGATAAACCAAAACGTACATCAAAAAGTAGCCCGGGACTTTGCACGGTGGAAATCCACTAGAAAGTTCAGTGATCCCTAAAGCTGAGTTAACGAGGGCGACAGACGGACTAACACCTTCCAGCCTATGGCCAATTTCCCCACTGTTTGATCCACCATCGATCGGCTGCGTACCGGGTGCGCGAGAAGGATCGACCGTTCCAGTTCATGGGTAGTGCCAGATCGGCTTTAAAGTAGTCCGTAAGTCCGAAGACCAACATACATATTATTTCTCTCAATCAAACGTCATTACTCCACACCGACACGTTCCCATTCATAAAAGGTGTCGTAAAATAAGCATGTAAATAAATGTTGCCGAACAATATCACAAGAGGTATAGATTCTCATGAGCCCCTGCGTCCGCAGGGGCTCATGGGAATCTATGTCTCTTGCTGAAGCAGACTTTAACAGACAACTTTTCAAAGCTGAAATGAATTGACTACTGAGACTTTCATCCGACTAATATATCACTGAAAACGTCTTCTCACTGAGAATGCTAATCCATTTAAAAAGACACTGTCATCCAGAGCACAGAGAACACTGTCCCCCAACTACTCTACAATACAACAGAACTAAAGCAACAGCAAAAAATCCGACGACAAAAACACACAAAAAGGCACAAGCGCGCCACTCGATGGCAGAAAAATAAACAAAATGGCAATATCACACAAACTTGACGGCAGGAACGCAGAAACACAACGAAGTGAGCACACCGTTATCAACTATCACAATAAACTCAAGTCGAGTTAACACACTCTCACCTCGCTCATGTTATCTCTCTCTTGGCTTGACTTCGCGAACGAAGATTTTATAGGAGTTGCCCACGACGTCTGCAGGCTTGTTCGTGGCTGCGGAGGCCAATCCGAGACAGGCAGGTTCGACCGCAGTGGCTGCAGGGGAAGGTATGGCCAGGGTTCTGAGCTGCGGCGTCTCTGTTTTTTCTCCTGAGCCGCTTGTCCTTAAGGCTAGCTCTGTGAGAGTCCTCAAAGGAGACAGCTGCCTTGTAAATGGTGGAGCGCCAGGTGTCACGGTCCGCAGCAAGCGAAGACCACTGGTGGTGGTCGATTTGGCAGGCACTAAGTGACTTCTTGAGACAGTCTTTGTATCTCTTCTTTGGTGCCCCTCTGTCACGGTGTCCAGTAGCAAGCTTGCCGAACAGGGTGATCTTTGGTAGGCGATGATCCTCCATCCTGGAGACATGCCCCGCCCAGCGGAGCTGTGTCCGCAGCAGCAAAGCCTCGATGCTCACAGTTTCAGCCTGTTCAAGGACCTCGACGTTGGTGACATAGTCACTCCAGTGAATGCCCAGGATGGTACGCAGGCAGCGCTGGTGGAAGCGTTCGAGGAGTCGTAGTTGGCTGCGGTAGAGGGCCCAGGACTCGGAACCATACAGCAGGGTGGTGAGGACCACAGCTCTGTACACGCTGATCTTGGTGCCTGTTTTCAGCTGTTGATTGTGCCTCACCCGCTTGAAAAGTCGCCCGAAAGCGCTGTTCGCTTTTGCCAGCCTGCTGTCAAGCTCCTTGTCCAGCTTGGCGTCCGACGTGATAATGCAGCCAAGTTAAGTAAACTGGTGCACTGACTTTAGTTCAGACTCGCCAATGGTGATGTGAGGAGGGCGATACACTGTCTTGGGTGCCGGCTGATGGAGGACCTCTGTCTTTTTCAGACTGACCTCGAGTCCAAAGAGCTGGGCAGAATCTGCGAAGCAAGACGTGATGCGCTGCAGGGCTCTCTCTGTGTGTGCAACGAGGGCAGCATCATCAGCAAAAAGCAGCTCACGAATCAGTTGGTCCAGGGTTTTCGTGTGGGCCTGCAGTCGTCTGAGGTTGAACAGGCTGCCATCGAGACGATACCTGATGTACACTGCATCGTCATCATCGAGGTCCACTGTGGCCTGCTTCAACATCATGCTAAAAAAGATGGTGAAGAGGGTCGGTGCCAGCACGCAGCCCTGCTTTACGCCGTTGAGAATAGGGAATGGTTCTGAGAGGTCATTGTTGAGTCTGACCTGGCCTTGCTGGTCCTCGTGTAGCTGGACAATCATGTTGAGGAACTTTGGGGGACAGCCAAGTCGCTCCAGGATCTGCCACATGCCTTGCCTGCTCACAGTGTCGAACGCTTTTGTTAGGTCGACAAATGTTACGTACAGCCCTTTGTTCTGCTCGCGGCACTTCTCCTGCAGCTGTCTCAGCACAAAGACCATATCGGTGGTGCTCCTGTTTGCTCTGAAGCCACACTGGCCCTCTGGGAGTTGGTCTTCAGCGATGGCAGGTACCAGCCGATTCAGGAGCAGCCTTGCAAGGATTTTCCCAGCAATGGACAGCAGGGTAATTCCCCGATAATTGGAACAGTCAGACTTCTCGCCTTTGTTCTTGTACAGGGTGATAACGACTGCATCACGGAGATCTTTTGGTAGTGTTCCTTCCTCCCAGCAGCAGAGAAAGAGGTCATGTTATACAGTTCAGGTGTTAGACAGAATCCAAACACCTCAGATTTTAATGCGGTCAAGAGTCTGACTATCACAACGCTGTCTCCATAAATTCACACTATTAAAGCCTATATTCTTCCACCAGCTGAGGAGCTAAAACGTAAGTAAACGCGGCCCGTGCTTATCAACAAGACATATATTCTCGTGAGCCCCTGAGAATCTATGTCTTTTGCAGTCGGACGAACCAGGCTCCGGGACCCCTTCTCCAAAATGTGACCAGCCCAAGCACCACGCTAACACGCTGGGCGGGCCGGAGAAAAACAAGAGGGGCCAGTTCTGTGTCATATACTTACCGAGGGCGACGCATCCATGTACTTCGCACGTGTTCACGGGACAACGCAGGCTATTACCCCGGCAGATGCCATATAAATAATCATGATACTTATTTGAAAACTAAGCTTGCTCGGCAAAGCTCACCCACATGCATGACAAAAACCATGTAGGCGTCCGGGGCTCACGCACAATGGTTGGCTCGGCTCTCTCGACTCGCTAAGCGGTAGCGAATCGAGGGAAACAGCCGGTGTGGGGCTCATGTTGTCTTGTGCAACGGCCTTCTCAGTAAATGGAGACGAACTTTGCGCAACGATTTGTACGACGAAATCGCCAATTGCATTGCCAATGACATCAACTTGCTGGTCAGAAGTTTTGAAAATGGGCAGTCACACTTTTTTTGTAGTTCATTGCGATTCTAGTGAAAGGTTTTGCGGCTGATGTGATTCCAAGTGCGACCGCTGACAATTCTGGAATCAGCAGACCTCTGTAACATAAGGATCTCTGCCGTCTGCTGCCGATCGTGTTCCCAGGACGTCATGCAGACTTCACCCCAACACTACAGTGCATGCTGGTCTGTGATTCTGGAGCTTACGGCTGAAAGCCGTAAGCTCCAGGAATCACAGACCAGCACGCAGTCACGATTAACCGCAAAAAGAGGGTACACGACCCTAGCGTGATTCTAGACATCATTTCTCGACATCACTTCATCCAGACGTAGTTTGCAGGGAGCTCTGGCTGCTGCCTCTCATGTGTGTGCTGGTCTGTGATTTTGGACCTTACGGCTTTCAGTCGTATGATCTAAAATCACAGACCAACACACGGCGGTGAGCAGCAGAGACTGATGGGTGCTACACGACCGTGGCGATGTTGTGGCACCAGTGCCCGTGAATGGCGTCCCCGGTTGGTGGTGATTAGGCGGGGGGGGGGGGGGGGGGGGGGGCGGAAGAAACCACGCGCGGCCGACGCTCTGAAAGGTTTTTTCTTTAGTGTGTGAACCAGTCTGTGACTTTGGACCTTACGAGACGAGGCCGTATGGTCCAAAGTAAAAGACCAGCCCGGCACACCAATGGACACTAACTGACTTAAACCCTACTGACTTTTTCCGTGCAAGTAAAGGAGGTGAGATGTTGCAAAGATCGCTATATGAGTTTGACTACTGGTATCGCGCTGTCACCAGTTGCTCTGGGACCGACAGGGAAAGAACCACTCTGAGACGAAACACAATTTATAACTGCAAATGTATTCTTGCGTTCGACGAAAAAGTACGGTATGCCTCAAGGTCGTCAACTTCGTAAGTGACCTTATGGCGCGAAATCATGTTTTGATGTGTTTGCTTTCTTGTATTTTTCTCTCCATTTTCGGAGATAATCTGCAACCTGTAGGTCGACAACACGAAATGCACATAACGCCGCGCGATGAAGCCTCAGATCACGTATTCCAAGCAAAATTGTACACAGATGTTTTAAATTTTGTTTTTCTCGAAAACACAGAATTGTTATTTACCAGGTTCCATACGAACACCATCCACCTCCTCTCTCCCGTTTCACCAAAACACGAGCAGCTCTTAACGTGTGAAAGTAACGTGCGGTAAGCTTAACCTGTTCAGTGCAGTGAAAATTTTTGTTGTTTTTTTTGTGTTTTTGTTTTGTTTTGTTTTTTGGGGTGGGGGATGTTGAATTCAGGAAGACTGCCCAAACAGATGCAGGTGTCAAATCTACAACAAAAACAATTTTCTACGCGTGGGTGTGCTGTCTCTGTCTAACAATGCTACATTCTAAACCAAATCTCCACACGACAAAGACAATCTGGGACTCGAAATCAGATCGTCAACTAGGTCACCACCGGATCTTGCAATTATCGTGGATCAGCCTATTCAACATAAAGCTGCTTTGTCAAAACAGCCCCTCATCTAAACACGATCCATCTGCAAAAAGCATAGATTCATATGAGCCCTGCAACTGCAGCGTTCATTGGGAAAACTATCTCTGTTGCTGGCTGCCGTGATTTTTGTAGGGTGTGGGTCGTCGGCGGTATTAGCATACGAATATGAATAAGCCCGGGTCTATACCCCAAACATCTGCTGTTTATCATGATGTGCGAATACGGTTCGATATTACTACAATACTTTCCATACATGAGAACCGGTGTTTCCTATGAATGTATCCTCTCGCCAGATGTGACACCACACCATGCTTCTTAAACAAAACCTGAGCATAAAAGCAGCACAACAAATCAATATGAACCGTTTCAACCCAAAGCCAAACATCTGACACCTCGTTTTCGATACTAATTCATGAAAATAGCGGGACATGGATCTATTACACACTGGTTGTCTCCATGGATTCGCTACCGCTTATCCGCTGTACTGTGCGAATCGATGGAGACAACCAGTGTGGGATCTATCACTGCGGGTAAATGGAAATGCCTTTAATTGTGTCGATGCCTCTCCAGTCGCCAAGCTAATCAGGCACTAGCCTTGAACATTCAACCCATCTCCTTGAAACGAACGGTATCACCGATTTATCCATTCATACAAATAAACCGCAGAGGCGGAGGGTTGTAGCCATGAGAGTTTCATGTACTTCCAGATAAGCTCGCCGCTCGCGAAGGAGCCAAGCTAATTTTGGTCACTACCTTTCAACTCCAACTACTTCTGAAATCGTCTAATTAATTTATGCACCGCCCGACTTGACAGGAGGAAACACCAGTCACAACTGCCCTGCAACCTACTTTTCTTGGCCACCGGAACCTGAAGCCAAGATGTCACTCACACGCCCACTCACGACAAAATGATGTGAAAAAGACCCGGAAGACCGTGCCCGAGGACCTTTTGCTCAACTGGTTGCTCTAGCCATCAGCACAAACTAATATTACGAGGAAAAAGAACAGCGGACCACGTCTCCCCTGTCTGCATCTCTCTT
Organism: Semisulcospira habei; assembly: GCA_036245525.1. Taxonomy (NCBI): domain Eukaryota; kingdom Metazoa; phylum Mollusca; class Gastropoda; family Semisulcospiridae; genus Semisulcospira; species Semisulcospira habei. The sequence continues at coordinate 76,772,953 of BTPG01000008.1, read as the reverse complement.
TCGCAATCGTAGTTTCTCAGCAAGCAAAAGGTCAAGAGCCTTAATTGGCCCGCGCACGCATCTTGCGTAACGCAGATTTATCTAACACATGTGTAGGAGAGGAGGGGTGAGATGGGGGTCGGGTGGACAAATGAACAAGGCGGATCGCAAGCAGCCCTACGCTAACCCTTATCATTCGGAATACACCGGTGCGTGAAATAAGTTTGACTAAAATAGTTCGAGGCGCCAAGCTATTCTGGCATTACCCTTTAACAAAAGTCATTGGTTTTATATCTTTATCTGAAAGTACTATAATGTAGCTTGCATATGGCAGTGTACAAATTTGAAGTTTTTAGCCTCAGCATGATATGGGCTAAACCCCAATACGCTCTGATCGACGAGGTGACGTAGCCAATATTGGTCAACAAGAGGCATAGATTCTCATGTCCGTGCAACTGCACGGACTCATGAGAATCTATGCCTCTTGCAGATGGAATAAAGGTTGGGATGAACAACTGATCCCCGAGCAGTGGACAATGCCGACAAGAGGTGTCAATAGTTCATTTTCCCGCTGTTGACGCGAGAGGTGAGATGTGCGCGAAATGTGATCTACCGCCTCGCAACACTAACTGTGAAGTGGACCATTGCACTCTTACAATCTAGCAGCGCTGACGTCAGCTGAAAACAGCACCCCTTCATTACTCTACATCGCCACTGCAAGTCTAATCAGTCACCTGATATTAACACCGTCACTGTCAACGTTTAACCTCGCGCTGGGACCATATGGCGTTGAGGCGCGTCCCCTGGGTGGTGGATAGGGGGTCCCTCGTGAGAGGGGTGCACCGAATGAAATAAGGTGCCGTGAACCAACATGGTCTAAGGGAAGGTGACCCCGACAGAAAACCCCTGGTCCTCCTAGTAAGGGGGTTGGGCGTGGGGGTAGCTTCCCCACCCTGCAAAAAAAGGAAATAGCTACAAAAAACGCCGACGAAAAGACTAACAGTAATTCCATTCCTGGAGGAGGAAGGTTCTTCTACCAAAAAGACTTATGACGTCCTGTGGTGAAAGCCGGAAGTCTTCGGAAGCCACAGGACCAAGCCGCCTCTCTCTATCCAGAGATACAACCATGGGCACATGGAACGTTGATTGATTGTACATTGCTTAGCGTCCCGACAGCAACAAGGCTTTCTCAGGACGTGCCTGCACTGCTTGTGAAAAATAAAAAAATAAACAGAACATTGAATTATGTCGCCAGCCGGTCAAATACATTAAATAAACCTAACACATGGGGCCTAAATAAAGCTAAGACCATTTAGCAACACACATCCAATATCAAGAGCTACAGGCAGTGCAGACAGTAGGGAGAGTTTTAAAAAGGCAAATACAGGTGAATGGACCTCGGGTAGACAGAAACACATGCCCCAGAATAGAGAGAAAAACTCACCCTGTGGGGCTGACCAGGGTGACCCTGGGGAACTAAAAAGTACCTAACCCCACCCAAGTCCCCCAGGGCAGACCCGGGTGGGGTGGCACATGGAACGTCAAGATCATGTACCAGAGCGGCAAGACCGCCCAGATAGCAGCGGAAATGCAAAAGTACAACCTTTCCCTGCTAGGTATCAGTGAAGCCAGATGGACGCAGTCTGGCCAGAAAAGGCTGTTAAGTGGGGAGATGATTCTGTATTCAGGTCATGAAGAGGAGAATGCCTCCCATACAGAAGGTGTAGCATTCATGCTGTCACCAGTGGCACAGAGAGCGCTGATGGGCTGGGAACCTCTTGGGCCAAGAATTATCACAGCAGCCTTTAGAACCAAGAAAAAGCTCAAGCTGAACGTCATCCAGTGTTATGCGCCCACTAATGACAGTGACGAGGAAGAGAAACAAGAGTTCTACGACCGACTCCAGAGTGCCGTGGACAAATGTGCGGAGCGAGACATCACCATCGTCATGGGCGATTTTAATGCCAAAATAGGGGAGGACAACACCGGATACGAAGAGGTGATGGGGAGACAGGGACTAGGCTCGGAGATGAGTGAGAACGGGGAGAGGTTTGTAGACTTTTGTGCTCTAAACCGACTTGTCATTGGAGGCAGCATCTTCCCACACAGAAGAATACACAAAGCAACTTGGGTCTCACCTGACCATACAACAGAGAACCAAATAGACCATATCTGCATTAGCAAGAAATTTAGAAGATCCCTTCAAGATGTTCGAGTGAGGAGGGGAGCAGATGTCGCCTCCGACCACCATCTGCTTACCTTAAGAATGAAGCTCAAGCTAAAGAAAAGCCGCACAGAGACAACAAGAAGACAGCGCTATAATGTAGGCCTCCTGAGAGAAACTGGAGTTAGAGAAGAGTTCAAACTGGTGCTGTCCAACCGGTTTCAAGCGCTACAGGAGCTAGTAAATGAAGAGGAGGCGGTCACCACAGAGCAGCAGTGGAAGGCAGTTAGAGAGGCGCTGAACTCAACCTGCAAAGACACTGTAGGGTTCAGGAAACACCATCACAAGGACTGGCTGTCGGCACAGACCTTGAAGAAGATAGAAGTGAGGAAGCAGAAGAAAGCAGCTGTCAACAACAGTCGCACGAGAGCAGCCAAAGTAAGGGCACAGGGGGAATACTCGGAAGCCAACCGCGAGGTGAAGAGTAGTATCAGGGCAGACAAGAGGGCCTACACAGACAGCCTGGCAGCAGAGGCAGAAAAGGCAGCAGGCAGAGGCAACATGAAACAGCTCTACGACATTACCAGAAGATTGTCAGGCAAGTATGGCCATACAGAAAGACCAGTAAAAGACAAAGAAGGCAAGCCTATTGCAGACAGAGCAGACCAACTCGACAGATGGGCCGAGTATTTTGAAGAGTTACTGAACAGACCTAGCCCACCCGACCCCCCAAACATCCAGCCGGCAGAGACCGACCTACCCATCAGCTGTGACAGACCCAGCCGGGAAGAGATCAGAAGAGCAGTGGCATTCTTGAAGAACGGCAAAGCAGCAGGCCCAGATGGCATCCCAGCGAAGTCTCTGAAAGCAGACCTAGAGACAACAGTGCTGTACCCACTGTTTGGAAAGATCTGGGAAGAGGAGGTGATGCCGGCTGACTGGAAGCTTCCCAAGAAAGGCGACCTCAGCAAGTGTTCCAACTACAGAGGAATCACCTTGCTGTCAGTACCAGGAAAGGTCTTCAACAGGATCATCCTGGAGAGAATGAAGAGCTCCGTTGACCCCCAGATGAGAGACCACCAAGCAGGATTCAGGAAGAACCGATCATGTACAGACCAGATTGCCACTCTCCGCATCATCGTGGAACAGTCTCTGGAGTGGAGCTCCCCGCTGTACGTCAACTTTGTGGATTATGAGAAAGCATTTGACAGTGTGGACCGAGAGACTCTGTGGAAACTCCTACGACACTACGGTGTACCCACAAAGCTCGTCCGCCTGATCAAGAGCAGCTACGATGGCATGACATGTCGCGTGATCCACGAAGGGCAGTTCACCAGGGAGCTCCAGGTCAGAACCGGTGTCAGGCAGGGGTGTCTGCTGTCTCCGTTCCTCTTCCTACTGGCCATAGACTGGGTCATGAAGATGACCACAGAGCACAGACGAAATGGAATACAGTGGACACTGTGGACACAGCTTGACGATCTCGATTTTGCAGACGACTTGGCATTACTGTCCCACACTCAACAAATGCAGGACAAGACCACGAGGCTTGCTGACATCTCGTCCCAAGTGGGCCTCTCCATTCACAAACAGAAAACAAAGACAATGAGGCTGAACGCAACCAGGGAAGAACCAGTCTTGCTTGCTGGCACCCCGTTGGAGGAGGTGGAGTCCTTCACCTATCTCGGGAGCATCATAGACAAAAAAGGCGGCACTGATGCAGATGTCAGAGCACGAATCGGTAAAGCCAGAGCAGCCTTTCTCCAGTTGAAAAAAGTGTGGAGCTCCAGAGAGCTGTCACAACACACCAAAGTCCGGATTTTCAACTCCAATGTAAAAGCAGTTCTCTTATATGGAGCAGAGACTTGGAGATTGACAAAAACCACAGTCAACAGAGTACAGACCTTCATGAACAGTTGCCTTAGAAGAATTTTGAAAATCCACTGGCCAGAGATGATCAGCAACGTCAGACTCTGGGAGAGAACAGAACAGATAACAGCAGAGAATGAAATTGGGCGAAGAAGATGGGGATGGATCGGTCACAGTCTGAGAAAGCCAGCTTACAGTATCACTAGGCAGGCATTGTCATGGAACCCCCAGGGAAAGAGGAAAAGAGGTAGGCCGAGAAACTCCTGGCGTCGAGACCTCCAAGCAGACATCAAGAGACTGGGAACCACCTGGAGTAGAATCGAAGGAGAAGCACAGGACAGGAGTTGCTGGAGGTCTCTCGTCGACGGCCTATACCCGGGTAGGGGTGACAGGCGTAAGTAAGTAAGTGTCAACGTTTAAGAAATGTCACCGAAACAACACTGTCTCATCTGCGTGACGCATGCGATTGTGAGCTGGAGGCCAGGACGAGGCATAGATCCTCACAAGCCCCTCGCAACTGCGGGGGCTCATGAGGATCTATGCCTCTTGCATTTGGGAGCTACTCGCTGCGTTCAAGCAGTAAGAGCATAATCGCTCAACAGAAATCAATTCCGACTGTAAGAAAAAGTCGATTTCCAAATCTGTCTTTCAGCAGTTAAGGGAAACGAACTTCAGAAAATGAAAAAGAAACGCCGCATCCTGTTGAAAGGTCAGAGCGTCGGCTTGTAAAAGCAATCGCATAATTCCGTCCATAAAAACGAAACAATCCCTTTAGAATAGAATGTCACCTGTTTTTTCAAAGCCAATCGATAAGGTCATTTCCCCTCCAAGACACAACGCCCTGTTAGGCACGTTCATCAGTGTACCAGTACAGATGCACCACGTCACTATTTCGTTAAATAATTGAGGCCAAGTCGCGGAATCAACTTTCAGCGAGAGGCGTCCTCTCATTTTCGAGAGGATTTCTTGTTGGTTTTATTTATATCCGGAAGTATCAAAGCACCAGACAATTGTCCAGCGAAATACATCAAAACGTGTGCTGTTCTGTGGTATTGAACCTTACGGCTTCCAGCCGTAAGGTTCAAAATCACAGACCAACACGCACACGATCCACCACACTGGTTGTGTTCCTCCACTCACTACTGCTGATGAGCGGTAGCCAATGGAAGAGGACAAGCAGTCCGTGTCATGGTCTACAAAAGCAACGGCCAGTCTAAACCTCATCGTCACACTGTCTACCACACCGGTTGTCCCCTTCGGTTCGCTACCGCTGATCAGCGATAGCGAATCGAGGGAGACAACCAGTGTGGTGGTGTACAAAGCAATGGTCCATAGGTGTGTCACAAGCCAAACCAACCCTCATGGTCACGAAGTTTCTGAGGCGACCTCTTCAGGTAGAAGAACTCATCCAGCGCCACAGATACGCGTGAGGTACTCCACCGCTGATCTTCTGTCGGGCCCACGGATGGAAATAGGACAAACACCGCCGTGTTGATCGCTCGCTCTCTTTAGCTCTCTCCTTCACATCACTCGAGTCCTCGACAAAAGTGATCCAGGCGTACACGCCACGACGTGCGAACAGCAGTTACAGGCGTCCGTAAAACAGCAATCACAACAGTTGCATGTGTCCATAAAGCATATTCCATTAAACTGAAATTCACACGTGTATGTCAATCAAATGGACGTCTTGCACAACCAATGTCCATTTAAAAACAGCAGTCGCTTTGTTCATTTAGGTTAAGAAATGGTTTCAAGGTACTGGCGGCACACGGAGGTTAAATTACTGCCTGGAACAACGTCGTATTAGCAAACGCATTGCTCAAACACAGCAGTATCGAATTTGTAGTGAAACGTCAGCAGAAACGTCAAACGAAATGAGCTGCTGTGTCCATTCCAACAGCACCAACACGGAGAAATGTAGTGTGTATTCAATGGAGATGTCCTTTAAGTATTTGAAGAAGAAGGGGGAAAAAAAAGAAGCACCAACAAAGGCAAAACACCCACGTCCGTCCGTTTCCTGTCGACACCAACTCTAAGCTAACAGTTGTAACTAACTCTGGGGATAAACCTGAGCAGCAGTGACGCTTGTTCTAGCTGCGTCTGCGAACGGCGAGCTCACAGCAGTCAATGTGATCGATTCATGTTTCCTTTCACACTCTCACCCGTAGGTCCAAGGGATGGAAACTACCCAGCCCTACCATCAAGAGGCACATATTCTCATGAGCGCCTGCGCCTGCAGAATCTATGCCTCTAGCAGACGGAAGCCAAATGGCTGATGGCGGGAAGGCGATCGGCTGATCAAACACTCGTGTGCTTGCCTGCCGGTCCCTTCGAAGAGACAAAGAGGAATCACACCTACTGAGCGCTACCCTACACTTGATTCCGCAACCAATCATGCACGTGCATCGAGTTGAGAAAAGTACACCACAGCTAGACATAGATTAACCTCTACCCTGCCAACAACAACCTTGACCAAAAAGATGCGCAAGCTTAACCCATTTAACCCCATGGCCGCATTTCCTCATTGTCCTAGGTGTCATCTACGAATTTTGTACCAGTTGCACGAGATGGATGGACCATAATTCAAGGGTAGTGCCAGATGAGCTTGGCGCCTGAAGGCGACAAGCTCATCTGTCACGACCACTGAATTATCATGGTCAATCCATCTCCTGATGTAGGGCTTTGGGGCTATGTGGGTTAATATTACTCCGAACACAGGACTGGAAGCGTACATATTTACCTGTCAAAATAAGGAATGTATTCTGCATCTCCCCGTCAGTTTTTTCCTGCATGTATGTCCGCCACTCCTAAATCAATTTGGTCACACTGAAGCTGTGCAACAGCAGACTGCACTTTACAAACCACGAGGACGTACCCCCTTACAACGTACACAGAGACTTTCCAATCAGGTACACGTGCAAGTACGTCGCCGAAGTGACAGGTGGCAGTAACCACGTCAATGATCTGATCGGATGAAATTGAAAATCCATACGGTACCAATGCCTGGCGATTACACGACTGTGCATTACGAGTCACGCAACGCCTTCACCCCTTCAGTGCTGGGAAAATGCGAACACCATGCGCCCCCGCCCCCTCGCCCCCCCCCCCCCACCCCACCCACCTCAACACTCAATGTTTTCAAGCTTTTAATGTGCGTCAGGCAATACCCTTGAATATTCACGGTCGATGAAAACCTTGTTACAGTGCGATGAGCTGAACAAGTCAATATGTATGTAAGTTGTTCCCCGGGTCAGAACAGCGAGGTCAATGAATTTGTAAACGAGTTTTTAACCAGATGGCACGGCACGCGACTAGTCTAAATTGGTTTTGCGGGAACAGCCACAAGACTGGACCACAGACGGCTACCATGATCCCAAAAACCTGACAGGAACAATAGTGAAGGAGTGACAGCATAGATATACCGCAGACATCCACTGATGGAGCTACAACAGCTACATAGCTATCGCATTTGGATCATGTATTCACACTGGTTGTCTCCCTCGATTCGCTGCCGCTGTTAGGCGGCAGTGAATCGAGGGAGACAACCAGTGTGGGATGGATCTTCTATAGCCACTCTTCCGCCCTCCTCAACGGAGAGAGAGAGAGAGAGAGAGAGAGAGAGAGAGAGAGAGAGAGAGAGAGAGAGAGAGAGAGAGAGAGAGAGAACCGAACTAATTGATTGATTGTACATTGCTTAACGTCCCGACAGCAACAAGGCTTTCTCAGGACGTGCCTGCACTGCTTGTGAAAAAAAAAACAAAAAAAAAAAACCAACAAAAAAACAGAATATTGAATGTATGTCGCCAGCCGGTCCAATACGTTAAATAAACCTACGACATGGGGCCTAAATAAAGCTAAGACCATTTAGCAACACACATCCAATATCAAGAGCTACAGGCAGTGCAGACAGTTGGGAGAGTTTTAAAAAGACAAATACAGGTGAACCAAGGGTAGACATTAACACATGCCCCAGAATAGAGGGAAAACCCACCCTGTAGGGCTGACCAGGGTGACCCTGGGAACTAAAAAGTAGTTAACCCCACCCAAGTTCCCCAGGGCAGACCCGGGTGGGGGAGAACCAAACTGAAACTTTATTTTGTAAGGATGAAGACAGTAGGCACGCAGGCCATTTTACATGTCTGCCCTTAATAACATTTAAAATATACCATAAGAGAGAGAGAGAGAGAGAGAGAGAGAGAGAGAGAGAGAGAGAGAGAGAGAGAGAGAGAGAGAGAGAGAGAGAGCGAGAGAGAGAGAGAGAGAGAGAGAGAGAGAGAGATGATGATGATGAAACTTTATTACATAACGGTAGAAGTTTTGACAGATACAAATACGTCATTTTTCAAACTTGCCGTTTCTAACGTTCTACAACATGAAATATAATGAAGACAAACAAAAAATATTTAACGCAAACAAAAAACATAACTAAATAAGTACAGACACACGCAGTACAGAAAATGATACTACTAAGGTAGCAATAAACAAATACAAAAAAGGAAGTAACACTCCTCAGCACAAATTACATAGGAGAAAAATCATAGCACAGCAAAAACAAGCACAAATTACCAAGAATCAAACATACATACACACACCTTTACAGCCGTGTAAATGCACGCATAGATACATTTACATAACCTTTCATCAGAATGACAGGATAAAAATAATATATCTAAGCAGTTTCCATCAGGTATATGTGTAGTTTTGTTTTAAAGGAGGAAAGGTGGGTTAGTGTTTTTAAATGTTGAGGAAGTGAATTCCATAAAAGTGGTCCCGAAAAGGCTAGGCTTGATTTGAATAAGTCAATGCGAGGTAGTGGTAATCGAAGAGTACTGTTCCTCGAGGACCTTTCACACTGTCGTGGAGTAAATTTAGCTGTTAGATACTGTGGAGCTTTCTTGTGGAGAATTGTAAACATAAGTATGCACTTGTTGTAAACGAGTTGTTGACGAAGGCCAAGAAGTTTGAGATTTAGCAGTTTTACAGCGGTAGGAATGGGTCTTATATCTACATGTTTAATGGCTCTTTTGTATAGTGAATTTAGTTTTTTGATATGCACATCACCGCTACCATCCCAAACAGTGGAGATGTAATCATGGATTATGTGTCATGAAAAAACATTTTTCGTGTATTTATGTCACTCACACTTCTCAATTGTGAAAAAAGAAAAATATTTTTTGAGATTTTCTTACATATATTAGTCACATGTTTCTCCCAACTTAGTTGCTCATCTATACATATTCCAAGGAAGTTGCGTTCATGAACTTGTTCAATAGGTTGGCAATTAAGACTGAGCGTTAGTGAAGGGGGGTGAAGTTGATGTTTTTGTCGTGAGGTGATTAACATGCTCTTCGTCTTATCAGGATGTAGTACCATGTGGTTTTTACAGCACCAATCAGAAACTTCGTCAAGACTGGATTGTAAACGACGACTAATATCATGACTGTTCTTACCAGGAACGTGAAGGCTTGTGTCGTCCGCAAAGAGATTACAATTAACGTTAGGGTCGGAAATATGTAAAGGAAGGTCATTTATGAAAAGTAAAAATAGGAGGGGTCCTAGAATGATCCTTGAGGAACTCTTAACATGGCCTTGCCTAGAGTACTGACCATGGACGTATACTTTTTGCTTTCGGTCTTCCAAGTAGGATCTGAGAAAAGTTATTGTAGTTTCGTCCATGTGGTATATTGTAAGCTTATGTAAGAGAATCTCATGGTCCACAAGATCAAAAGCTTTTTTAAGATCTAGGAAAACTGCTCCCGACATTAAATTTTTATTAATTGACTCTAGCTAGCAATCTACAATATGTGTGAGTGCTGACTGGCATGAATGGGTCGGGCGAAAACCGGACTGATGAATGTTTAGTAAATTACCCTTCTCAAGGAAATTAAGAAGATGCTTGTGAATGTGCCGCTCTAATGGCTTTGACAAGGCTGAGAGCAAAGAGATCGGTCGGTAATTATGAATATCTTCAAGGTTTTTAGTTTTGGGGATCGGAACTACCTTTGCTTGCTTCAGGACTGTAGGAAAATAACTTTTATTTATACACAGATTAAAAATGTATGTAACGGATTGTATTGTGTAAGGCAACGACAATTTTAGTGATTGGTTATCAATATCATCAATCCCTCTACTTTTCTTATTCGGCATGTCAGAAATATACTTACCGATTTCTGCTATTGGTAGAGACGTGACAGAGAGGAAATTAAAGTGTATTTCTAAGATAAAAAAACACCGCCATCCTAGAGCACAGCCCGATCGATACGCGCATACAGTAACTTGGTCAAGCAAATCTCAGGACAAATGAAAACAAAAGCGGATCTATCATGTCAGGCAAAACAGTGTGCTCGCATGCCTGCAGATCGTACAAGAAAAATGACTGGCGTTCGACAGCGGTGTCCACGGGGTTCCGATTGTCGGTCGTCATTTGGACAAACACTTGTTCATGATCTGGAGCCAATGGCAACCGTCCGCGTGGATGTTAACGATGAAGCGTGTGCTGAGCTGTCATTCTGCAGCTCACGGCGTCAAGGCCAACAAACGTCTGTCCCAAATTCTTCCACTTACAGCGCCAAGACCATGCTTGTTCCAGAGTAGTTCGTGACAAGGCTGCTGGCAAGGTGAGGCACTGTCTATGAACATGGGGGACGGACAAAGGTGACAGTTTATTAGTACTGCCGGAATAGCTCCTGGCGAAACACCGCGTCACTAATCTCGCACTATCACGGTCGATACGCTTTCAGCGGCTTTCCAGGTAGTGCTTAGTATCAGACTAAAACAGTCGAGCCCGTTTGCTGCGGAAATCAAAATGACATGACACTACCAATATGCGCTGGTCTATGATTCTGGATGGTTGTGGTATGCTCTGTGATTCTTTACCTTACGGCCTACGGGCGTAACGTCCAAAATCACAGACCAACACACACACGGAAAGTTGTAAAATAATGTGACAGTCACATCCAGAACAAGGAGATGATTTGTTCGTTGACATTTCCAGCCAGCCAGAGGACAGGTGGACGCACAGATTTGTCTGCTTGCAAGAACCTGCGCTCGCATGCGGAAAACTGACATCATAATTTGTTCTTTTGACATTTACAGTTATTCCCAGAAAACTTGACTTCGACAACAGCGTTCTGGACTCGGAGAATGTGCTTCTGTTTGCCTGCTATCGGTTGCTGCAGTTGGCTTGAACGAACAAGTCCAGGTTTACCATCACTCAATATTTTCCTGACACGGCGCCGACCCGAACTCGGGAGTTTGACATTTGTCAGGAAGAGAGGTTTGTGTATTACTCCATCAAACAATAAGTCAACCCACTCTGTCTCTGCAAGCGGCACAGATTTTGATAAGCCCACAAAACTAACAGCAGCTAACTGCAGGGGCTTATGAAAATCTGTGCCCCTTGCCTGATTTCGAAGACTGACGCTGTGACGGTGGGAAAGGCATCGGGGCTTACGCTTAGCAATGAACAAGGCCTTTGTTTTTCACCCATTTTTCTGCCACAGCTAACAGTCACATTTTCTCTCACCCTTCTTAAACAGTTGAACAGCTAGGCCCAGAGCGACTCCTCCATGATGATTTGCACTTACGACCACTGAAATCGGGCTGATGTACTTCCTCGACTGCAGGCGCAGGGCTCATGAGAATCCATGCTTATTGAAGAGGGAAGGAGCTGGCTGAAGAATCAAAAACTGACAGAGAGATGTGAAGACGCTTACAATACTCCGGGGTATACACCCTCCCTTAGCTTTCAAATCAGGTCGACGTAAACATAAAACAACATACATTCTGAAAGCGACATATTAACCCTGTACATATCGGTAGCGCTTTTTGTCGAGATGATTCCTACAGAAAGCACAACCGACAGCTAAAGGGTTAAACTGATAGAAAAACAGGGATGTAGCTTTTCCTGTTCACTGTTACATTTGACTCTAGGCTAGACGAGAACGCCCTGCAATACAATGGTCAACTGTCTTGTGATAAAATACCTCCCCACCCCCCACCCACCCCCCACCCCCACCCCCCCCCCCCCCCCACACACACACACACACACACACCTGCACCTGACACACGGTATCGTCTCAGATAGTGGCGCCAATACTAATCAGGCACTGTCCTGGAGCTTTAGAAAGTATTGGCGCCACGACCTCAGACGATAGCATGTGTCAGGACTGCCACACCTCGTTACTGGAATGAAAGTTGGACACCCATTGTAGAGCACTTTAGAACATTTCAGACAGCGATGTAGCCCGCAGGATGGCCTGGCCGAACAATGAGGGACTGGCCGATAATCATTAAAATCGACACTGAGGCCCAATCCAAACTGCCCGGTTCAAAGCAATTGTAACCACAGGCGAGGTGGAGAAAGCGTTTTTCTCGATGCCCAGTGCATCGACTAACATCAAGTGTACTCCCGCAGTGGAACAAGTGATGCTGAAAATCCACACTAATCAAAAAAAAAAAAAAAAAAGTTTCTCGACGGAAACCTGTTTTCACGATCGCAACTGCGCCACCGTGATACCTCTTTTCACTCGTTCAATTTTAGCGCCAAATGCAGGAGATCGATCAACCATGATGTCTCAGGGTAGGCTGGATCAGCTTGACGCTTCTCCAGTAACAGACAAATAAACAATCGTGTGCCGGTCTGTGATGTTGGATCACAGGCTGGAAGCCGTAACGTCCACAATCACAGACCCGCACACATATAACCGTACTATCCCTGATGATTCCCAGGACAACCACACAGTGGCGTCAGACCTGCACAAAAGCACTGTTCTGACCGTCCTCAAACAGTCGATAGAGTTCACCCCCCAAATGAGAACCTCAATCTGAGAAAATAAATGAGTCTCTTTCTGCAAGAGGCATAAATTCTCGTGAGGTCCTGCAGTTGCAGGGGGCTCATGAGAATCTATGCCTCTTGCCGATGGAAAGAGCTGACTGAAGGACGACCCGAGGCTGTTCGCTCGACATGAAAAGTCTTTTACCGCCCTGTGACCGTAGCACGTAATCCGTCAATGAATATGCATCGGCGTTCTGTCACATGACAAAAGTGAACACTCGCCATCGTATCGGCTTTTGTTCCAAATTACAAGCAAGCAAGGTCATGGTTTGCACTAGATCAAAACAGCCGATCGTCCTGACTACAAAGCTAAAGCTACAACGCATCTGTGGGCATGTTTAACCCCTTCCCTGCCACTGGACGCATATTTAATTTCTAAAATCCTTGTTCATTCAAAGGTCAAATGCCACAACCGCCTAGGGAAATGAACACAAAGTGGTCTCAGCAAGAGGCATAGATCCTCGTGAGCCCCCGCAACTGCGGGGGCTCATGAGGATGTATGTCTCTTGCTGTTGGATCGTATTCCCTTCTTCTCGGTAATAAAGTGGTTAAAGTCACAAATACTAAAATACAAATACAGCCTATCACATGGCGCTTACTCTAGCTGGCTTCACGTGCAGTACGATACCAAACACAAATGACCACTCTTGGCCCATCTGCTATCTTATTTCTTTTTCACTTAAAACTGTGCAAGATGGATCGACCATAATACGCGTCCAGCAAAAGTAGTGCATGGCCAGACATACAAGCCTCAAGACTCCAAGCTAAAAAGTCACTAATCCGAACTATTTCGATCGTTCCATCTTCAGCGACTAAGAATGTTGACAGGTGAACCGTCTGACTTTGAAAGTCAACAGATAGAAACATTGTAAAATGCGTGCTGACTAGCTCTGTGGGCAAAAGAGTGAAGATTCTTGTGGCGTAGGACAAGCCGCCCGTGTTATTGCAAACGAAAGGTATTGGCCATGCATATTCATGACAAGACAAGACCCAGTCATACCCGCAGAGACCTAGCCAGACACGGCTGATTCTCACGTGACAGTCAAGTTCCGCGGCCCAAAATTTCCATCTGCAAGAGGAATAGATTTTCACGCGCCCATGCAATAACTTGGGCTCATGAGAATCTATTCCTCTTGTTGCTGTCGCTCGGCCTCATGAACTTAATCTCCAAGTCATCATGGCCTGTGACTGGGAGCCAAGTAGTCTACTAAACTGGCCAAGGAATACAATCCATCTGCCACTACCAGACAAGGAATCCTTGCTTCTTTAACATGCCGGGTCCAGTGAGGACCCATGCCTCTTGCTTGCAGGGTCTGTGTTTTCCGATGAAGACCCGCGGAACGCGGCCTACAGCTCTGAGTTCTGACCAGACACCAAAGGGTGGCGCCGATATGCTACAAGTCCCAGACCAACAAGCAAAACTGCAGGCAAGAAATGACAATCACCAATTCTAATCTTTAGCCCATTCAGTCCCAACAGAAGATGGCAGTCCAAAGGCGATGCCAAAATAACTTGGCGCCTCTACCCGCAACTATCGAAGTCGATCTGTCTCCTCCATTCAACTCTGGCGTCAAAACAAGCTATTCAGGCACACCCCTTAAACTATTATGGGCGAATCATCGCCTGAACTGGTATGCATTTTTCAAAGGACAACTCCCAAATTTGCGACTTTCAACCTTAGGTCTCAGTGTGTTCTATTGTAAAAGAAGTCCCTGCGAGGCATATCGCTGACAGGTATGTTCCACATCGCGTTTCACACTGGTTTTCACCATAGATTGCTACGCTGCAGCGCAGCAATCGATGAAGACAACCAGTGTGGTCGCGTTTATGCCAAAGTCAGGCGTCGACAACGTCTACCATCGAGGCGCAAACGGTATTACAAACCGCGCAAATACTTGGTTCTGTCAAAACAACGACGAAAGACAGAAACTTGGCCGACCACATTTCACAAGTAAGCGAAAGAAAGGCGTTAAATGTGCACTTCCAGCGCTGACGCAGAACTTCACGACAGAGAAACACAATTAGGAAAACCCGCAAGAAAGTAGGCCACCGAAGGCTTAAAAATCAAAGGAGTCTTATACAGTGAGGGGTGGTCTCCACGACAAAAGAGCAAAATAAACTAATTACAGAACTAACGAGGGAATAATGGGTGCTGAACATTGCCAATTTAAACATTCTGTACAACGCTGCGAAAGCATTCCACGATTTTACACACACACACACACACACACACACACACACACACACACACACACACACACACACACACACCGTACACACACACACACCCGTAAGAGCTTTAATCCCTTCACTGACGACAAAATGCGAACACCGCCCAACTGCAAGAGGCACAGCACTGGAGATGCGGGAGCTCAGGAGGTTCGTGTTGAACCTATTCATATCTGTGTTCCTCGATGCTGGAATTGCCATGCCCAAGACACACATTTGCGTCCACTGTCTGTGAAGGCGTTAAAGGCCTACTGAAGCAGCATGGGAAACCTCAGTCAAACCCCTACAAAGCCAACGCCAGATCAAGAGGTGTAGATCCTCGCGTGCCCTCAAGCCCCCCACCCCCACCCCCCCCTCCCTCCCCCCACCCCTCAACCAGCCCAACCCGTGTAATGTATTAACACTTGTGTTCTTAACCGCTTCACTGACGAAGCACAAACAGCAACACCCAAATGCAAATAGGCCAGATCCTCATGAGGTCCCGTAGCTCCTGGGGCTAACGAGGATGGATACCTCTTTCGGCATCATTTACATCAGAATGTCACATGGCGCATTGGTTTCAGACACTATTTCTAGACGCTGGCTTCAGGGCTTTAATAGGCGATGGAAACCACTACTCAGACGCAGCCGAAAACAGAGTTTAGTGATACAGTCAGACCCAAATTACGGTGATGCACAATTGCGACGGGGCGCGACCCGCACTTACTGTCTGATCAGCGGTGTCTGAAATAATCAGGAGACACGCAGACTAATACCAGGATCCTCACCATCCTGTGACCCAGTAACCTTTGTCCCATTTACCCCACACACGTGCAGCAAGAATATCTAGGTCGATAGTGATAGTTCAATGATAGTGGCAGAATAGCTTGGCGCCTTTAGCCACTACCATTCAATTTTTTTTCCAATCCAATAAAACAATACAATAAAATACTTTACTTATGTCTCATGGAGGACTGAACTGCTTGGCAAAAAAAAGCTGATAATCCTTTTTGTAAACCTTTGATACGAAAAGGTTCTGTGAGAAAACTCGCTGGATTCATAAAGGCACAACACATCGCTTGTGTTCATTCAAAACCACAGGTAACCGTAACGCAACACGCTCGGCTAGCGGTGCAGGTGAACTTAGCCGCGACGACAAAGGGGTTGGGATTACCATCCTGGCAGCAGGCTCGGTCTTCATTGTGCCAATGCGAACTGTAAAATAATCCCGAGGAGAAGGTAATCCTCAGACGCAAATCAACACAACCAATATCTGTCTGTACACTTAGCGTCCGCATTGAAGCGTCACAACAGCTGTTCTACAGCAACTAGTGACCAGGAACCTACAGCAAGACAACACAGTCCGTAACGTGAACATATCTGGACTAACAGTCCATGACGGTTTCGGCCGTCCTTATCCACAGAATAAAAATCAATGCCTAAACTCGCGCAAAGCCAACAGGTAACAAACAGGTACGAATAAATTTGCCAGCTGGGACTCATGATATGCGAACAACAATCAATGAAATCGTGCGAGAAATTTCCTTCAAGCATGGCAAGACTCAAATGAGCGGACATTAATTGATACTGTCGTAAAACAAGCAAATGACATCAGCGGTTGATTTCAGGAAACGCAAAAGAACGGTGCCTTGAACTGGACTTCCTGACGTGATACGCAAATATTTAGCACGAGGCGCTCAACTGTGTGCCCGACTTCCAAACAGTACTGACTCAATGAGACTGTCGCGTGTCTGCTTGCCTTCACACCCCCCCCCCCCTCCCCCGCCACCCCATACCCTCTCTGACTACATGTAGACCAGCACACACAAGGCCTACCTTTTTCCAACGTCTGTACATGGAGGACGCCCCGATAGGGTCCCGCTAACCTTCTTGCCCGGAGATTAACACCAACGTGCGCAAAAGCCTACGCATCGCTTAAGGTCAGATTAACTCAGCTATGTTCAAGTAAGCACCGGGTTCTCGGGCTGTTTGCCGGTCTGTGCGCGGGCCAGCAGAGGCCAACGTCCGCCCTAGGTCCCTCTTTGCTAACTGGGTCGAACGAAGACAGGGACCTGAAAGCGAGCGAGCCAACCAAAAACCCCCAGGCACGACTTTGGAGTCAGAAAAATGGCGCCAAAGTATTCGAAAGATTTCATTCTCGGCATATCGTCCAGTCTGCATGAACACTACGGCCACCCAATTCCTGCAGCACGCGAGTGGCCCAATAATTATCACATTATCGTCCTGTTATTACCGACGCTAAGGAAGTACTGACCGACCTCAGTGGGGGTAAAATATAATTAAATTTTATCTTAACTCATTCAGCCCGACGGGCCGTATTTCCTAAATTTTTGAGGCGTCATCTAATAATTATGCTTTGCTCAATTATCATGGTCGACCCATCTCCTGATGTAGGGCGTCGGGGCTGAATGGGTTCAAATTCTGAAGCTGTAAAAGATACAGAAAGGAGGGAGAGGGGAGGGGGGGGGGGGGAGGTCAGGGGGGTAAGGGGAGACCAACATTAATAACAGAACGATCACCACGTACCGGAAACAACCTATCAACACGACATTCTGATAGCGGAACACTTCCAAATCAGCTTCCTAGTGGGGTCCTAGTTCTTTCCCCCCCCCCCCCCCCTCCTCGCCACTAAATCCAGCACTAGCTGCAGCGATCGACTGTGATATCTCAATAGTGCGC
This sequence comes from Semisulcospira habei, assembly GCA_036245525.1. Classification (NCBI taxonomy): domain Eukaryota; kingdom Metazoa; phylum Mollusca; class Gastropoda; family Semisulcospiridae; genus Semisulcospira; species Semisulcospira habei. Next base: position 76,755,197 of record BTPG01000008.1, on the reverse strand, counting down.
CTGATTTAGCTTGAACTATCACGATAGATCCCTTTCTCGCGACCTACTTGCGTAATGTGCAAGGGCCGAATGGGTTCATAAAATATAACAAATAATCGTTTGCGTAACATCATCGAGGTCAGATTGCATGGTCAAGCAAAGTCAGACCAAAAGACGACAAGACGGGATCAGAAACCAAGACAATACATGAATAATTCATCCAATCAAATGGTCAACAACGAGGACACACACTCATCGAATGAAAACACTTGTGCAAGAGACACAGATCCTCATGAGCCCCTGCGGACGCGGGGGCTCATTAAGACCTGTGTCTCTTGGCGGAATAATTCCACTTCATTTACATTTTCATTTACATTTCCGGGGCGTTTCGTTCGCTGGACGCATGAAGAGGTCGTCAGACAATTCAACCCAGGATTGTGGCTGACTCGCAGAAAATTCATGCCACACGACAAATTTGCAAGGAAATGAGAGAGGCTTTGAGAACGCATCCTGCGCACGACTTCAAATCAGAATAATCATCCAGACAAGCATCAAAGGATCCTGAAAAGGACGAAATAGGGTGATGGAGGAGAGGAAAGGGGGAAGGGGGGGGGGGGTGCGCAACGGAGAAGTGATGAGAAATGAACGGCAAAGTCGGGGGGGGGGGGGGGGGGGGAGAGACACTGGAAAATATCGTCTCATCTGTAATACAATGGTTCATGTCAAGTATTCGAACGGAGCGCCGCATCACCGTATGGCAGAGTACTATTACTGTTACCTCATTCAACCCGACGCACGTATTTCCCAAATTTTGGAGGCGTCATCTAATGACTATGCACCAGTTGCAGGAGGTGGATCGACCATGATAATCCAAGGGCTGTGCCAGATTAGCTTGGCGCCTGTCGGCGCCAAGCTAATCTGGCACTACCCTTGAATTATCATGGTCGACCCACCTCCCGCTGTAGTGCGTCAGGGCTGGATGGGTTACTGTCGGATAAAAGGCGATGATATCGTCGCATACCAATCGAAATCAAACTAATAAAATGTTTGCCCTAAATCGTCGGTCTGCTGGTCTGGAAACGCCTGGGGAAAAAAAAACATCTTTATTCTGCAATGTTAAACAAATGTTAGTCAGAAGTATTAACTATGTGTTTGCCTGATATTAACAAATTTTAATGTCAGTCCTGCATGGTCACAAGCAACTGCCCGCCTCACGATTGTCATACTAAATTGTAATTTTTTTTTAATTTTCTTCTTCTTATTTTTTTATTATTTTTTTTTTTTTTACAACAGGGCAATATTCGCCAACAGACATGACAGCTGGTATAATTTAAAACAATTTAAAATACAATTTTTTAAAGAAAAACCGAGGCTTATGACGTCGCTTCTTATCGGAGCGAACATCAAATAGCTGTCGCTGTGTTTGTGGTCAGCTGGAATCCAGTGACAACCCAAAGGCGACAAACCCGCTAAAGACTTAATGGGGCATTTGCACTCAAAACGTCATCGATCGGCATGAGGCGCAGACCCTCATGAGCCCGACAAAGTATGGGGTTCATGAGGATCCATACCTCTTGCACACATTACTTATACTTCCTTTGAGTTCATCGGCTTTAAAATAAATAAATAAGCGCATTAAATAGGCAGGCGCTATGCAATTGAATATCGGCTCGAAGCGCCGCCGCGAACTGAACCCAACAAGCACGCTCTCGTGAATCACACGCATTCCCTCACACACTGTACATAAACACAGAACATTCACGTGGTGCTAAGGGCAAGCTCAAGCGAGCTACTGAAGTTTTTGGAAATTCAAATCGTTTTATATTTGAAATTTGGTAAGTGATACCAAAGTCGTGGGGGAGGAAGAGCTGGAGTACCCGGAGAAAGAACCCCGACAGTCCGCCCGAATTAACCGTGACACTTACTAGAGAAGAAAAGTCACCTTTAGTATTGGTGGCAGGCGCCTTAACCACTGCGACACGGACCGCCGATCTGATCAATCGTAGAAATCCGTCCAACTCCAAGAGGCACAGATTGTCATGAGCCCCCGCAAGTTGCTCATGAGGATCTATGCCTCTTGCAGACATTACTACCACCTTCCTTCCTCGCGTGGAGAAGTGTTTGACGTGTATTTTACGTCGCACGGCACCGAACAGCTGTTATCCAGCTAAGACGGCGTCTATAATCAGGTGAAGCACACCACCACAACGGCCCCTCGACAGTTACCATCAGCTGTCCAGACAAGAGCAGGTGACCATCTTCCGTCTGAGGACCGGGCACAACCGACTCAATTTCCACCTGCCCTGACGCTTTCACCTCGTGCCATCTCCCCTGTGCCCTTGTGGAGAAGCAGAGCAGACCACAGAGCGCATCCTCCAGGACTGTGGGAACCCACCAGCTACTGAGTGAGGAGATATGGCCGAAGCCCGCCACTCTACAAGAGAAAATGTACGGGCCTGTGGAGGCGCTACAGAAGACCACAGATTTCATTTTGAGAGCCAAACTCAAAGTATGACGGTGTTCGAGAAGAAGAAGAAGATCAGGTGAAGCCGGATCCGATTCAAACGGCATTACGCGTAAATAACCGTTACAGGTGGCTGCATTTAACTCATTCTGCCCGCCACACACCACAGCAAGATGTGGCTCGACCATGATAGTTAAAGGGTGGTGGCAGAATAGCTTGGCGCCTACAGGCGCCAAGCTATTCTGCCACCACCCTTTAACTATCATGGTCGATCTGTCTCCTGTATTGTAATGCAGTCCTCAGAAGATAACTCCAAAATACATCGGGCACGATGAGTGAAGTCAGATCTGTTGGACTTTTACGGACTCGCTCGGAAATCTTTAATTCAACTCAACCGACAGCTAATCAAAACACCACATTAAATACAAAACAAAACAACAACAACAACAAAAATATGTACAGGAATTATACTAACTTTTCGTCAAAGAAACAATTCAGAAATCAACAGAAATACAGTATCAGACAGAGGGGGAGGTGGCACTAAACAAGGCGTCACTACTGTCACAGCAATCATAATGTGAACTAATTTCCAGTAATTTCCAGGTAAATTTCCATCACGGAAACATCAGTTGGCAAGACAAGTTCCGCCAAAGAAGAAGAGGCGTGGAAAGTGAAGGGAGGGAGAGAGTTGGGGAGGCGTGGTGGCGATTCAAAACGTACCTCACGGGTTATCGCCCTCTATTTCAATCGAATCGAAGGAGATAACCAAAGATGTCACGGAGATAATCTGACACGGAATTGGCATCTGATTCTAGCGCGACCTTCACCTTCTTTGTACGTGATACTGGTCGCCGGAACTGCCCAGGAACTAGGTCACAAGGAAATAACAAAACCAAACGCCCCCGTCTTCCTCCATCATCGTCTGCTGAACCCCCCCCCCCCTCCTTTCGCTTGAGAAAACATGAAAATATACACGAAAACGAATGCGAAAATATCACGCGAACTAGCAACACTAAATAGAAGCGGGGGAAAAAAAAAAACAGGCGCGGGATATTTTGTTCAATGTAATTGGGGAGATAAAAAGATTGCACTCTTCGATTTTGAGCGCCTGCATCTGCTGAGGTTGTCTGACGATCTACGCCCTGGGCTGATGTAAGTCTTCAATCCACGATTAAAACATCACACACAGAAGACCCTCGCATCCCCCAATCAACGGGATCAGCAGGAAGCAATGAAATGCACGAGCCCCAGCGAACAGCAAGTGGAAAAGATCCTCATATTGCGGGGGGCTCATGAGGATCTTTGCCTCTTGCAAGTGGACGCATCCGCCGAAGGTTCGACACATCCGATACGCTAAAACATCTTCCGCACGCTCTAATCAACACTGACAATTGCTGGGGGCTTTTGAGAATCGGTGCCTCCTGCAGGTGAAAGCCTCCGCTGAAGGCCCGACACTTCAGATACACTAAAACATCTTCGCAGCCCTCTAATCAACGTCAGCATGCAAGCCCGACATGGCCCCAGTAATAACCACGGCGGCAAACCATCGACCCCAATTTGTGTTGCCTTTAGATGACGGGCTGCAGAACGCTAAACATTAACGGCTGCTCTGATGCAAGGCGCGCGCACGCCGACGCCCACTCTTCTGTGTGCGACATGCATCCACAATTTCTGCGATCCGCCGAGGAGAGATTGCTGAATGGCATCAACAGTGTAAATAGAACGGATGTAAAATGGAGCTATAAGAAACATCGAAATTCCGCCGTGAACTCCCACAGACGTCGGAGGCTCATGAGGATCGATGTCTCGACAGAAACCTCTGAAACACAGCCGATTGCACGAAGTTTTCGAACTAAATCACAGGTTATCTGAAGTAATCTTAAGTGGGAGATCACTAAACTAGAAATGCACAATGTAAAAAAGAACAAGCAAACAAACAAACAAACAAACAGTGTTTGCTGACTGTATCATGCTTGTTTAACCCTTACTCTGCCAATGGACACAGATTGTGGATCTCGAATAATTGTAAATTCAACTTAAAAGATTCATAATGGTTAAAGGGACATGAATACAAAATGGTTTCAGCAAGAGGCATAGATCCACATGAGCCCCCGCAACTGCGAGGGCTCATGAGGATCTATACCTCTTGCAGTTGAGCGGTGTTAAAAATAATGTTCTCGGTTGTCAGGAGGATCATGGCCACGCCATCCCGTGCGCCTGTGTCCTGACTGCACATCATTGTCACCATCACGACACCGCTTTGCTCGCGCCCAGGCACTGCAGCGTGAAGTCGATACCACTCTTGAATTCTCCCCCATGACATTAGGACAAACTGCGCGGACAAACACAGTTCTCTTCCACAAACACGGCAAAACTCAATACAGACAGGGAAAAGCGGCTCACACACTCGCGATACTGAGACAAAGTTTTAAGAATACAAACTCGACAAAGGCAGTGTGTTCTGCTTCAACTTTGCCAAACCGTGGTATACGATCGAAACCGACTCGCTCCGCCAACTGAATTAGCATTATTAGTAGACGCGCTGCGTGTTTACACAGTGAAATAGTTCTAAAATACATTAGTGCACGTGAGTCTGTGATCTGCACCACACGTGTCAATGCCGAAAGGTCCAAAATTACACAGCAGCACAAAAATATCTCTAACTACAATAGCGTTAAATGTTTTTAGTGCTCGCACGGATTTCAGATAATGTAACCTTTAACACTCTTTGTCTATGACGCACGCACAAACAAAGAGTTACGTATGTAATCAATTGTAAAGTGCGCTTAATTACATAGAACAGAGAGAGAGAGAGAGAGAGAGAGAGAGAGAGAGAGAGAGAGAGAGAGAGAGAGAGAGAGAGAGAGAGAGAGAGAGAGAGAGAGAGAGAGAGTTTACACAACTAAATGTCATTCCGGATGTCCTCGAATAGCTAGCTATCTTTAGAGAAAGGAGTCTATTGTCTCAGTTATAAAAAAAATATATAAAAAACTTCCTGGTATGAAAGCCCACAGACGACGAAGTATCCATATTGTATTGACATGGCACAAATACTTCAGACCGCTAGAGGCTGACCAACTAATGACGGACTTTGCTGGAGCAGCCAGATAAATTGACCATCATCAGCCCCCGTGTGGTGCGAGTTCTCATGAAGACCAATGCCCTTGCAAACGGGTGGCGTTTGCTGCAGGTGCGGCGAGTTGTGGAATCTGAATCCTCTAAGCGAACCAACGTAATCTGTCTCGACTTGTCACGAGTGCTCTTAAGCCTGATTAACTTATGTTGCTGTCGTCCTTCAGCAGCGCCCACCTCTTAAGTGTATTCCAAACAGATCTGCACGACTATGTATGCGCCGGTGGTCTATGATTCTCGACCTTACTGCTATCAGCCGCAAGGTCCCAAACCACAGACCAGATATTTCTGGTAATGCACGGTAGGGGAGCGGCAATGAACGTGCTTAACCCATTTAGCCCCAACACTCTGCAGCAGGAGATGGATTGATCATGATAATTCAAGGGTAGCGCAAGATGAGCTTGGCGCCTTCAGGCGCCAAGCTCACCTGGCACTACCCTTGAATAAATCACGATCAACCCATCTCATACAACTAGTACATATTCGTTAGATAACACCACAATTTGGGAAATGCGGCCGTGGGATTAAATGGGTTAAGAATAAGTAGACGCGTAAATGGATGGATGGATGGATGGATGGATGGACAGACATACATGGACAGACGGTCCAGCGGATCGGCATTGGGGACCGGGCTTCCCACATTAACGCCCACCCCGTACAATGTGACTGGGCAGCACCGGGATCCTAGTCAGCATTCCTGACACTGACTGCCTGACTGAGACGAAATGAATGGAAATACGCTGGACGAGTGGGGGTGGGGGTGGGGGTGGGGGGGGGGGGGGGATACACACACTGTTTATGATTCAGCATGAAGAACGCCGGCAGGTTCACAGAACAAGTGTTTCTTGGATCTGAGTGAACTGAATGACGGGACGAAAACACACACGCACGGTCTACTGTATGATATCATATACCGTATACGGTTTAGGGCTGTCGTCATCACAGACCAGCAAACCGTTACGGTATGACGTCATCTTTATTGTATCAGTTTTTTTTTCTCCAAAAGAAAGTCAAGCGATGTATACAACAAAGTAATGCAGACAGACTATACACTAATAAAGGCACGGGGAAATGAGTTGGGAAGTCATGAAAACCTCGTGCCGTAGACCTCTATTGCTAGCTGCTCATCACTGTATTCATAAACATCTGCCTTCATTTTCTCTGCGTGATTGGAAAGCCGCGGACTCATAATTGCGGCCAGTGTCGACCGACTGCATCAGGCACAGATCCTCACGAGCTCCCGCAGAATGCAGGAGCTCCTGAGGATCGATGCCTCTTGATGGGACATTAGCTCTATGTTCCTCAGACAGAGAAGGAGGCATCGATCATGGACTGTCAGAGGACCTCCTGTATTATCCTGCACAGCAATACTTGTTCTGCTTCTTCTACTCTCTATACTAGCGTTTTAGTAATACATACAACTTCCGGCATTTTCTAACATTTCTAAGCCGCGAACTAGCGGAAACTAATCATACATCTTCCAATCGTGCGCCGCGTGTAAGGCAGTCGCGAGAGATGTATCGCCCATAAAGGCTCAAAAACAGTCTCCTGCATACATGCAACTGGAATCAGTTGCATGTTCAGACTATACAAATTCAAATTATTGAAATATTAATCAAATTATTCAAATAAGACGCGAATGTAATCCTTGTGTAGTGGTTTCAGACTCCTGGAAAACACGACAAACAAATCACTACAAATTCTAAACTTTGCTCCAAAGTTTGTTTTCAATCTGGGAGTTTTGATTAGTCTTTCTTGGCACGCTAGAAGATCTCGCATCAAAAGAAGGACCAATCCAAACTCCTACCAAACTTTCTACTTTCAGTTCGATCCATCTCCATGCTAGACACAGCGCTTATCAAAGCCGCGTCTTCCTAAGGCATGCGATTGGCCGCTCCGTCTCACTGCAACAAGAAAGACGTGCCGTTTCCCAGCGCTCCCACTTTCAAAGTTGATCAATGAGGTCCCTTCGTCTGCAAGTGGCATAGGTCCGCATGGGCCCCTGCGGTAGCAGGGGCTCATGAGGATCTATGATACTTCCTATCAAGATCGCCGCCAGGTGTCCCTGGAACTGAGAGTGCCATTGCTGGCTAAGCCGAAGGCTGCTAAACATTACGATTGTCGAACGAGACGCCACGAGAGTAGGAATCCCGCAAGAACTCGTGTGTGTGCTGATGTGACGGATACCGGGCGGAGAATGTTTACCCCTTTTTACACACAAGGTCCAATTTCTCAAATTTTGGAGGTGTTGCCTAAAGACTATGTATCAGTTGCAGGAGATGGCTTGACCATGATAATTCAAGGGTAGTGCCAGATTAGCTTGGCGCCTTCATTGACCATGATAATTCAAAGGTAGTGTCAGAAGGCGCCAAGCTAATCTGGCACTACCCTTGAATTATCATGGTCAAGCCATCTCCTGCTGTATGGATCCGGGGATAAAGGGTTAAAAAAAGTTCTTATTTTTTTGGTTGACGGCAGGAAGACACTAGGCGAGACGGGAGGCGCAGCAGACGACACTTCCATCAGCCCGCACCCATGAAATAGTCATGATGCCCATGATTGCCCATAAGCCATCAGTATGTCGTCGCCAGCGTCCTTCTGTGCTGAACAAGGCGTGGAAAGTTCAAGTCTTTCCTTCTGCATTGAGGCTCAGACAGCAGACGACTTTCCCTCAAGTCGGTGCTCTTTTGTTTACATAGTATCAGACACAACATACGCGCAAACGCCGGGAAAAGCAACATCAAGGCACAAATTTATTTTTAATTTTTTTTTTAAACCCGCACCATCATTGAACGCTTTCGAAGTGGCATGGACAAAACGGGTTTGCTTTTTTTTTCCTTTTCTTTTTTTTTTTTTTTTTTTTTTTTTCTTTTTTGTATTTTTGGGACAGACAACAGAAAATATGCAGGCTGAAAACATAGCTGATCAACTTTGCAGTCGATTTTTTTTTGGTCCCTGTACACTGCTGTTTCCCCCCTTACAATGAGTAATTAAATGTGTAATGATCTCAAGCCGTAGGGTCCAAAGTAATAGACCAGTAATACCGATTTCTGCTTCGTAGTCACACTTCTTGATCTAATACGGCAAAGAAACAAAAAAGACAAACTGAAAAATAACTTCGCTGCAATAAAGGTTTAAAACTGATCAATGCCAAACTTAACCCATTTAGCCCCGGTTCCCTGCAGCAGGAGATGGATGGACCATGATAATTCAAGCGGTAGTGCCAGATCTGATTGGCGCCTTCAAGCGACAAGCAGATCTGGCACTACCCTTGAATTATCATGGCCCATCCATCTCCTGCAACTGGTACACAGTCGTTAAGTAACACTTCCAACATTTGGGAAATGCACCCGTGAAGCTAAAAGGGTTAATTTGTACAAGACGCAAAGAAACACGCATAAAGGACACGTAGAATACAACTGACTACATTTCGCGTTTTCACTGGAAAAATTAAATAAAATGAGCTGTTCTTGTCATGTCCAAGCATGTTGTTTTCTTAGTTCGGAACGTCTTTAACCCTTTGCGTGCCCGTAGCGGTTTTTGTCCGCGATGATTCCTACAGGAATCATCGCGACAAAGACGGCTACCGACACACTAGGTGTTAATCTGTACCCACCATGGCTGGAACGCGGCATCCATCAGAATATATTCCGATCCCGATGTTGGCGGCTCTGTGCACGAGTGAGTGAAAGCACTGCATCCGACAGAAAAGGCACTGACACTTTAAAGGAACAGAAGCTAGGAGGGGGGACACGGGCAAGCGATCGCTCTGTATAACATTAACACCACGATGACGTCCACCTCATGAGCCTCGAGCCGAAGGCAGTGGCCGGGGACGGGGCGTGAAGAATAAACTTGAAGCCTTTTCCACGGCGGTTCGGAGCAAAGTTTGTGAGTTGTTTAGACTGACACCACCGTGCGGCGAAAGAGGCGTAAGATTCAGGGCCCGCGACTGCTCACAGGGCAGACAACTTCACATGCATGACAATTACCTCTCGTGACACGCTCAAACCTGGTCACTTGCTTCGTCTGCGGAGCAGGAATGGTGGTTGAGGGTCTGACACCCCACGAGCAAGAGGAATCAACTCTCAGGAGCTCCTGCATAATTAAGCAGGGGCTCATGAGAATATATGCCTGGTGCAGGTGAGGGAGTTTGTGCAGAGTGGAAGATTGTATTGCAGATAGCGCGATCCTTCCGGACAGCTATCTTCTGTTGTTGACCGTCAAACGCTTAGTCCAGGGCGAAATGATCTCTTTACGGAGCACAGCTGTAACTCAACAAGGCCGAGGCACCAGGCACCCTCTGCGGTTTCACAGGCTCAAGAAACTCTATGCATCGTGCAGGTGAGAGGCGCTGGCCGAGAGTTTGCCAAAGCAAGCTAAGCCTGCACTCTTGCCCCGTTTTCTTTTCTCACTTGTGCGCGACGGGGGGACCCGCACTCGCTCCGATATCTGAATTCGAGCACGTCCCCTGAATGGCATGTCTCACATTCTCTGCGTTTCGATTCGTCTGTGCACGAAGCCGTTACAGCAACACGCACACAGGAATGGAAACGCGCGGAATTTGGGATATCGCTGCACTGTTCGCCGTGCAAACTCCCTGGCCGGTTGACGGGCGAAAGAACAAGTTCTGGGCCTACACGTCATCCAACAGAAAACGGTGTGCTGGTCTGTGATTTTGGACCTCCCTATATAGAAACGACGTGAGTGCAGGTCTTTGATTTTGGATCTCACGGCTACAATCAAAGACCAGCACGGGTATAAGAAATAGACTAAGCGATATCGCAAGGTCTCGTCACCGCAGCCAATCCGAAGGAGCCACCAAACAGCGAGGACAATTCCAGTGTGATCAATATTCGCGTGACTTTGGACCTAGCTCGTTCTAGACACACCACAGCAAGACATGGATCGACCATGATAGTTCAAGGGTGATGCCAGAATAGCTATGGGCGCCAAGCTATTCTGGCATCACCCTTGAACTATCATGGTCGATCTGTGTCCTGCACTGCAAGGCAGTCTTCAGAGGACAACGGCAACATTTGGGGATTTCGGTGTTGGGATAGAATGAGCTAGGCAGTAACGTCCACAATTACTGACGAACAGGGTCACTGTACGTTATTGTATTGAAACCTGCTGTTCGGTCAGAAACGGCGCACACGGAATAGCATCTCCAACTCTCGCCACTACTGACAATAACATGAACACACGGGGAGATGGTGCATGGAGATGTGTCTCCGCGTGATCATATTATTATTATCCGTAGTCATGAGTGAAGCTGCTCTTTGCATCTATTTTAGCAAAATATCAATCCAAAGAGCGCGTTCACAGGAAACAGCATGTGCACAGTGAAGAATGGAAATCACCCGTGTACACATGCAGTGCTATCACGTCTTCATCCGGCACAGCCATTGGCAAGCGGAGGAAGCGATGAACCCGAGAAGCAATCAGCATCCGACGTAAGAAGCACTCCCGAATATTGGTCAATAGTCCTCCGTGCTCGGGAGCTATCGATACGCGAATGAATCCGCTCTAAAGACGCCAGATCTACAAGCGGTCCGAACCGCTGGGAAAGTCTTAACCTCAATCCCCACTGCACGACTGGCACAGCCAAATCAATCGGACACTGGGCTCCTTCGTTCAGGAAACACAGATGCTCACGGAATCTACCTATTTTCATAAATCTACTACACATTTTCATTTGCTAAAAATAATGTTTTTGTCATCTCCGTTCGCACCGCAAGAATGGCATGAGCTACAGCGACCACACTGAGCAATCGTACACTGAGCGTCATATAGTCTCTATCGCTCAAGAAACTGATTATGCACACTTCTCTCCAATGACAGTGCTTTTACCTACTTTACTTTGTAATCTTCCTAAAATATTAGCACTGGCAGTCTCCCCTTTTCTTTTCATTTAAGAAACTGATAATGTTAACCCTTTGTGTCGGTAGCATTTTTAGTCGCCGATGATTCATGCAAGAATCATCGCGACAAAAACCGCTACCGATACCCAAAGGGTTAACAGTGTCAGTAGGATCTACAGATTCTCATGAGCTCCACGGCAGTGAAATCTTGATGTCTATTCCCACTGCACGCACTGACAGTCAAAACTACAGTGATCCGAGGTCCATCGTACAATGACCTGCTTCCGTTACGAATAAAAAAAATACATGTGAGTTGGGCCGTCACTTTGGAAATTACGGCCTGGAGCCGTAAGGTACAAAATCACAGGCAAGCACACACATGCCAGCTGACTCCGTGAAAGTAGCAAAGATCCAGAGGAACGGCCGCAGTGATGCCAGTCACATCCTCCACATTCACCGGCACGACGGAAAAACCCAGAGCATGGACAGATTCGTTAGTTCATCATCAAGAGAACTGCAGCCAACTCCGTACAAAAGATGTTACGCCGGTCTTTATTATGACTGAAATTCGTTTAGAAAGAAGTATGAATGATTCTCGTGAGCCCACGCAGAACTTGTGAAATGATTTGCGAAGTGAAGTAAAGTCAATCACCATTCACGTGCGGGCAGTACAAGTCATAACGTCACAGAATGCACTTGACTCATTCAATGGATACATTCCGCTGTTGAAAGAACAAAGATATAAATAGGACCTGCAAAAGGTATAGATTATCATGAGCCTCCGCATCTACGGGGGCCCATGAGAATCTATGCCTCTTGCAGATAGCGTAGTCACTCGAGAGATCGTTTCCACACGGTGGGCCTCTTGGGTTCAACATGGCCAGCCAATGCACACACACACACAGCGAGACAAATCAATTGATTTATTCCCGGCCTTATCACGTGTCATTGTGACCACGGCTATTGTGGCCACGCAACAAGCACCATGAGCATAAATTAGCCTAAGCCTTAATTACACGTACTGACCACAGCAAAACAACCGGCGCCAGAGATGACCCGATGCGTTGACTGCTGCCTACAATATCAATACGCCAAGCACTGAAGCAGAAACGCATACATCAAGGGGAACAAAACTAGCTTCCTTAAATACATGTATTAACTCATTCTACAGCAACACCGAAATCCTTAAATTTTGCCGTTGTCCTCTGAAGACTGCATTGCAGTGCAGGACACAGATCGACCATGATAGTTCAAGGGTAGTGCCAGAATAGTTTGGAATAGTTTATCTTCCTGTGGTGTGTCTGGGGTAAAATGAATTAATACACGAGAGGGAAACAACGCTAGCTTTCGTGTCAGTCTACCGACCATGCAAGTGTTCCAAAATTCAACAAGAACTCTCTAGAATCAAAAGAACTGGATGCTTCAATGGCTTCTCTACCAACAAAGAAAACCAGTCATTTTGTTCACATCAGACGCGTAAAGTTGCAAGGTCCCAGATCGCAGACAAAAATTACAAAATTACAGGCCAGCAGACAAAAAACCCACACTGGTTGTCTCCCTCGAATCACGGCGCTGATTCAGCGCAGCGATTCCGAAGGAGACAACCAGTGAGCACAGCACATACAAAAAAAAAAAAAAAAACTTGCCGCGTTCACACCATTCGACAGACGGTTTGATTCTAAAGTTCTGTGCCAAACATCTAACGAGAATCTTCGACCGACGCCGTGGCCAGAACACTCAGTCCGTGCAGGCGTCTTGCTGGTCTTCCCGTTCCTTATCAATTACTGACGCGTGTAATCAGTCCCGCCCGAGTTCTCAAAGATGGCAAGTCAGCCCGCGAGAAAGGAAAATCAGAGGCGGGGTGCCAGCCAACACACACTACAAACCACCTGTTTCCTGGTGATAGCCCAGTAAGCATAGGTCCTCGGGACCACGACGGCCGCAGTGGGCCAGCGCACAGCTGTGCGCGGGCCCACTGCGGCCGTCGTGTGCTCGCAGACGTTTTGCTCAGTTCTGGGGAGCAATGGCTTTAGGCGTCCTACTGAGAGGTGTATCAGTCTCAATGACTGCCGTCAGAGAAGGAGTATTTCTTGTGACAGCACAACTAGCGTCATCGTCCTTCGTGTCGTCATCAAGATATGGATGACGAAAGATCATCATGTCAACATGAAACGTCCCCGACAACAAAAAGGTTAAGAATTCTAGACCTTCTAAGTGAAAAGGAATAAGAAAAACATTCCAAAGCAACAACGGTCCAACATGTCTTCCAAGTAAGTTGTCTGTGTCAGTAACAACAGGACTAAGCCGCGTTCCTCTTTCGAAACAACCCTAACTCCACCAATATTTTTTCAACTGTCGCTACAAAATCCAAGGCCAGGCCCTCCGCCCGATACATAACAGATTCTTGTTACTACGCCTGCCACTTCTAGACCTCCATATACCAACCACGGAGTCCACCTAAACCTCGTACAGTCTTACCACTGAGTACAGCAGAGCAAAATCAATATTAGTCGGGTCAAGCCTGTAACAGTTCAGTCGCCCTGCGAGGGCGCCCTCTCCAAAACATCTACCCTAGTTGGCAGCGCCCCCTCCCCGGCCGTTTCGCAGTGCGTACAAAATCTTCGGGCCGACGTCGTCCGCCGTTGGCCCGTGCATAAGCTGTGTGCGGGCCAAAGGTGGCCGACTTCTCCTCGAGGGCTTTTTGTGCATTGGGTTGCTGGAGCATCCTGCAAATCCAATAGAGCCAGACTTGACAAGGCATTGGAGGACTGGAATTAAGGTCTATCGCGTTATTGCGGAACACAAGTGTAGTACGCGGGACAGATCCCTCTCAGCAAGAGGCAAAGATTCTCATGAGCGGCCCCTGCTTCAAAGAAGGGGCTTATGAGAATCAATGCCTCTTGAAGGCAAACGAGGCTGCATGAATGGATCATGGAACATTGACATACAAATCGCAAGGAACGTGTCCAACATCCGCGCAAGACAGATGAAAATGACACTGTCCCGTCAAGCCGCCAGTCTCTGATCCATTAACAACACCCACTGATGGCCGATGTGGCTCGTGAAAATCTATGCCCCGTGCAGACAACATTCGCTGTTTTGCGACATGTCTGTCTGTCCATTCAATCCATCTCCCAGAAGCTTGGGGCATTTGGCGTACTTCCGTTGCCAATCTATGGTCGTAAACCTAAAAACTACAGCCGCCATGGGGAGCAAAGTATATAACACAGACCTAGTCCGTAATAAGACATTTTATAAATACTTCGCCTCTTAGGAAAACAACGCCTTTGGCCTTCTCTCTCTCTCTCTCTCTCTCTCTCTCTCTCTCTCTCTCTCTCTCTCTCTCTCTCTCTCTCTCTCTCTCTCTCTCTCTCTCTCATATTCCATTTTCAATGAAAACGAGCAGACGGCAAGTTAAGGCCTACACTGGTTGTCTGCCAGCGGCAGCGAATCGAGGGAGACAACCAGTGTGGGCTATGCCATGTCGCACTACACACAAACCCAATTACAGTTTATAGATCCATGTATTCCTGTGCGCTGCAGCACAACGAAAGCCGGCATATCTGTCGCGGTGACAGGACAGGCAAGAAACGCGAGCTCGTAAAAACGAGGAAATTAAAATGGTGTTCGCTATCGATCTTGTTACGTGTGGTGGTCTGCGATTGTGGACTTTACGACGCCCATTCATGTGATGTCATGCAATATTTTAACAACTTTACTAAGAAAAACTGAACGGGATCCAGCTGCACGAGACATAGATCTTCATGAGCCCGTGTCAGCAAGAGACATAGATCCTCATGAGCCCCCGCAAGTGCGGGGGCTCATGAGGATCTACGCCTCTTGCTGACACGTGTTTGCATCAACTTTCTTTGGATGACTGGAGTTCTTGGGCACAAACACTGCAGAAACGCAATCGACGGGTTGCGAAGGGGCTACACGACCTTAATGCTCCCCACGAGATTACTATATTTTTCTCGATATATGAATCTGCGAGTCTGTGATATATGCATCTGTGAATTATGACTATATTATGCTAAAGCTGATTAGCTCATTACCCCCCCCCCCCCCCGCCCCCAGCCCCACCCCAAATCACTCCTCGGCCCACCCCTAAAACCCCAACAAAAGGAGAGCGAAACAGCGCCCAAGTATCTTGCCAAACCAGACACTCTTGCTGTCCAAGCACGGCTGAACGGTTTGTCCATCAGTCAATGAGGTATGGTCGATGGGTCAATCACTGGTAGGAAAATAGTAGGCCCTGATGTCTGCGGTCTCGCTTCCGAAAAGTCCTCCCCATTTTCTCCGTGCGTGCTTTCCTACTTGAGTTTCTTGGCCACTTTCCGTGTGGGCTCCCACTCAGCCCCCCTCCAGCCGTCTACCACAGTTTCGTGACGACGTTTTGTGCGAGTGCTCCCTTCCTCCTGGTTTAATTGTCCCCTCTCGTGTCCCTATTCTTTTACAACTTGGCAGCTTTGTCGGCTAGTTTCCTCTTCTGCGGCTTTCGTGCCTACTTATCTACTTCGGGTTCCCGACTACTTTTTTGTTGTTGTTGTTGTTTTTTTTCACTACGTTTTCTCCAAGTTTCCAGGTAGGATGTCGGTCAAAGAGCGGCAGCGGAAAAAGTATGTGTACTTGTCCACGAACTTCTTTCAGGATCAATGAAGTATTCCAACACCATCCCTCAACCCCCACCCTGACCCTTATCCCCAAAGTGTGTGCTGGTCTGTGATTTTGAACCAAAATCGCAGTCCATCATACATATAATCTCCTCTGCCTTATGAACACTGATCTAAATACGTTAAGAAGCACACATCACTAGAGCCCCAGCAGGGATCCAGTACATCAGTTAATGCACACGGTGCTATAAGCCCTGTAGTCCTGTAGCTCTCGGAGCGCATAAATTCTCGCGAACCCTGCTGCCCTCAAAAGGCATAAATTCCCATGAGCCATGCAGCCCTGAAGGGGCATAAATTCTCATGAGATCTGCGGCTCTCGAAGGGAAGGAATCCTCGAGCTTTAAAACCACAAAGAGGCATGAATATTCACAAGTTTCTGCAGGGGCCCATAAAAACGTATGCACTTTGCATATGTAGGGATGACTAGCGTCTGTTCCCTGACCTCCGAGGGACGCACACGTTCTCTTGCAATCGATGAAGACGTGCCGGGCAGCCGGTTTGCCAGGACTCAGTCTAACCCAATCTGGCCAACAAGCGCAAATTCAATAAGGCAGACTTTTGGTGGCGCAAACGAGGGGAAGTCTGGAAGGACAAAAGATGTTATAGATCATACTAAAGTACAGACGTCAGTCAGTATGTCTTCCCGAAAGAAAGAAAAAACATTACTAACGTCTGTAATTATTTAGTTCTCCAAGACTTTGTATTGATGTTAGTTAATCATTTTGGCGAAGTGGACCAGCTCTAGTTCATCTTCATGTCTCGCGCCCCGGATCTAGCGCCACTGCCACGAGCACAGACCGCATGGCTAATTATAATAGTAGTAATCGATTGGCTGGAACCTTCATGTGTTGCACTGAAATAAACGGCTGACCAAGAAAAGACTGAATACACCAAAATGGCCTCATTGTTTCGGAGTGCATTGAACAGATTTATTTTCCAAAATACAATCATAATCTACTGAGAGTACAAGAAACTGACTAAATGGCGATTTTGTTTTGTACTGCTCGTTTGTTTTAATAAGTAGTTATATGATCAATTTCAGCCAGTCCCCCCCCCCCCCCCCACCCCAATGCTAAGCCAAACAGCGGTATGACTTCAGTCGTCTGTGTATTGACAGACGTCAGCTAACGAAACGACAGCTTACCAGCGGAAAGTTTGGAACTGCAAGGCTTTCTTGCTGTTTTGCTCTGCCTGGTCCCACGCACACACGCGCGAATACACACACACACACACACACACACACACACACACACACACACACACACAATGAGGCGGTCTGAAGACAAAATTGTGTGTGTGTGTGTGTGTGTGCGTCGTGCATACGCACACACAGTTTTGTCTTCAGACCGCCCCCAGGCGGCCTGAAGAAAAAAAATTGTGTGTGTGTGAGCGCGCGCGCGTGTGCCTGCGTGCGTGTGTGCATGCGTGCGTGCGTGTGTGCGTGTGTGTGTGGAAAAGGGGTGCTGATGGTGAGTGAAAAAGGGCAGATTCATACTCAATATCCCCCAGGTGCCGAATCGTAAAACCGACAGTAAATCTTTCGCTAACGAATACATCAACGTCGACACACAAACACACTTTCACCCCCCCCCCCCCCCCCACTCCCCCCCCCCACCCCCGGCCTCTACCCCCACCCGCCTCTTTCCAACTTTTTCGGTTTAAGTAACTTTCAGGCTTTCTGAGCCTTTCGTTTCGAAATGAGAAGAAGAAGAAGACATGACTCTAAAAAGAGCTGAAAGAAGAAACGAAGAAAAATAATACTTAGAGGTGCGGCAGTGATTATCGAATCAACTTCCGACACCGCCTCGGACCTTGCCATCTGAAGAAGACACAGATTCTCATGGGTGCCCGTAGCCGCACAGCCGCGAGAATTTATGTTGGTATCGTACTCCCTTACATCTCTGTTCCTCAGGCGGGAAATGTCTACTACACGGCTCCATCGATATTTACCGATCCATTTCCGATGCAGACGAAAAACTTGTCCGACATGGATTGCTTTTCTGCCTGCAAGACACGTTCTTAATGGGGGAAAAAAGGCATTCGCAGGTCCTTTCGTCTGCAAGAGGCAAGGATTCTCACGAGCCCCTGTGAGACTCTATGCTCCTTGCTGGGATCGGTTCCACGGACATCTTCTCGTCAGCTAGGTACGAAATGTCTACTGAAAAATACGTGCACACACTCGTCTGCATGAGTCATATATTGTCATGAGCCCCTGCGGCCGCAGGGGCTCATGAGAATCTATGCCTCACGCTGGCAGTTTTTACGCACTTACACATCTTCTCCTCAACCAATGAAAGTCGAAAGGGTATTGACAACAGCGAAGGGGACGGGAGGTAACTCGTGCCGGAACGCTCGCGAACCGATCGATAAGATTGTCCCCCGATGGGTTGTCACTCGTCTGCCAAGTGGCATGTAAAAAGACTGAAAATAGGCATCGAGGGCACCCGGTACTCTGATCAACGTCATAATTAATATGCATTAACTATGAAACGTCCCGGTTCAGCTATGTCAACGGGGAGGGGAGGGAGGGGGGGGTGAGGGGCTGCATAGCTCAAGTGGCAAAGCGTTCGACTCTCGTCCGAAATCACATTCATGGTGGACAAAAGATGTTAAGCTCTAAACGGTTAACGTTTTCAGCAAAGCGAAGGTTTTCAGAGTGATGATCTGCCTAAACAGTGTCTTTTTATCAGAGAAAAATGTGATGTTTACAGTCGATTAAAATCAAACTTGCATCAAGCTTGTATCTGACTATAATCAAGGCAAACTCGTGACTACACATTTGCTGCCAGACATGCCTCAGTCATCAATGTCAACATCAAAATACTAACGGGACTCTTCTGACACACATCACATAATGTAAATAAACATGTTTTTTTTTTTTTTTTTTTCAATCCCCAAACTGCAATTCAACATTTATCAATATCAAACTAACTTAACCCATTCAGCCCGACGCACGTATTTCCCAAATTGTAGAGGCGTCATCTAATGACTATGCACCTGTTGCAGGAGATGGATCGAGCATGATAATTCAAGGGCAGTGTCAGATTAGCTTGGCGCCGACAGGCGCCAAGATAATCAAGCACTACCCTTGAATTATCATGGTCGACCCATCTCCTGCTGTAGCGCGTCAGGGTTAAATGGGTTGTTGGTTGTACATTGCTTAACGTCCCGACAGCAACAAGACTTTCTCAGGACGTGCCTGCACTGCTTGTGAAGAAAGAAAAAAAAACCTAAACAGAATATTGAACGTATGTCGCCAGCCGGTCTAATACGCTAAATAAACCCAAGACCATTTAGCAACACACATCCAATATCAAGAGCTACAGGCAGCGCATAAAGTAGGGAGAGTTTAAAAAAGGAAAATACAGGTGAATGGACCAAAGGTAGACAGAAACACATGCCCCAAAATAGAGGGAAAAAGCCACCCTGGGAACTAAAAAGTAGTTAACCCCACCCAAGTCCCCCAGGGCAGACACGGGTGGGGGTTAAATGGGTTAAAGGTTCAGAAAGAGAAACATTCAAGAGAAACAATAATCCATTATAAGCCTACGCGTTTCATGTCTTAAGGGGCGCAACCCTTGGCTATCTACTGGCGACCCCTAATGTAAATGGGTTGTCTCCTCTTGACAAAGCTTTCTGCTCAGCACCATAGTTTTTGCCTGCCAGGCTTTGGCAAATCACTTCCCCCAAGGATACAAAGAAACCGAGTTCGCTCCCTGTACTCAGCAAGAGGCCGGCGTAGATTCTCATGAGCCCATGCGGACGCACCAGTACAGTACTGCGAACGCTCATGCGAATCTAAGTCTCTTGCAGGCGGAAGCGGTGGCTGAAGGGATTTGTAATCTCTGCTGTTAAAAAACAACAAATAAACAAACACCTCGAGGCTGTCAAAGAGAGCTGCTGAAAAAAAAAAGCCCAGCTTTACTGCCGTCCCTTGACGTTCGCGTTTGCATTCATTGTTTCATTTTTCAAGCCCTCATCAATCCACGCGACAGGTCAACAGAAGTTTCGTGTAAATACACGGTTAAAAAACCTACAATATGCGTGCCATGGACGAAAGAGCTGGTGCAATGCTGCCAAGCAAAGCAAATCTTAGGTTAACCAACTAGGGCCTACAGCGTGGCAGGTGACCAAACGCCCTTAGCTGGAGGTGACGTTTGATCATAATAAACAGTATTTATCCTGCTGATACTGGGGACTTCCCATCCATCGTTTCGTTGTACATGAGAGCCATAATACGCATGAATAGTTCATTTCCCAAATACCGACATCTGAACGGAAAATAATAAAATTAAACATTTCGCTGCTTTCTGTGTGCACGTTTGAAAGTAGAGCAATGTTGACTCATGCATAAATTTAAAAAACAAACAAACAAACAAAAACATATAATTGCGCAGAATAGATCAGATGAGATTTATTTAAAGTTTGAATAAAGGTTAGTGCGAGTTTGTTTTTCTGAAAATGTCAAGAACACATAGCGATCTCCATCCGTGTACTTGACATTGTGAAACTCACAAAAACTGTCCTCACTTTTGTATCAAATATTATCAAATATCCAGTGATCTTTCACAGACCATTAACCACCACGGCTTGCTGCTTGTTTTCTGTATTATTTGTATTTTCCGCCTTCCGCCAATCTATTCCTTCCATAGCTAATGGTCATTTCCCTGAACCCTTTCAGCCCCAAGGTCCCATTTCTTAAATTTAGGAGGTCTTGCCTAACGACAATGTACCAGTTGCAGGAGATGGATTGACAAAGATAATTCAAGGGTCGTGCAAGATTAGCTTGGCGCCTTCAGGCGTCAAGCTAATCTGGCACTACCCTTGAATTATCATGGTCGATCCATCTTCTGCTGTTGGGACTCGGGGCTAAATAAGTTAACCCATTTAACACCAACGGCGCATTTCCCAGATTTTTAATGTGTGACCCAACGACTATGTATCAGTTGCATGAGATGAATCAACCATAATTCAAGGGTAGTGCCAGATTATTTTGGCGCCTGATCTGATGGCGCCAAGCCTATCTGGCACTACCCTTGAATTATCATGGTCGATTCATCTGCTGCTGTTGGGCGTCGGGGCTAAATGCTGTATTATTGTTCATGGATACAGTCTAATGAATCACTAATGGAGTCTGAATCCGACAGATAACATCCAACATTCAAAAGATTGCAATGCAAGGCACGGTCCACCACGCACGAACGAGAAATCGAACGGTGCAAAGTGTTCTTTTCAATTCAATCCATAAACATAATCGAATGTAACAAAACTGACCCAAAAAAAAAGTGTATCTGACAGATTGTTGGTGTTGTAAAGACAAATGAGGCATTTCTGTTTTTCGAAAGCAGGAAGTGGTCAAACAAGCGAAGTGTTTCTCGGTCACTTTTATTTCAGAAATTTAGCACAAAATCAGAACTGAACTGATGGCAGACGAAGTAAACAAACTTCACCAACAAAGACGTAAGTTTCTATCATTGTGTTCACGACTTAACCTACAAACATGCCATTTTCTATCACTGTGTTCACTACTTAACCTACAAATATGCCATTTTCTATCATTGTGTTCACGACTTAACCTACAAACATGCCATTTTCTATCCTTGTGTTCACAACTTTACCTACAAACATGCCATTTTCTATCACTGTGTTCACTACTTAACCTACAAACATGCCATTTTCTATCACTGTGTTCACTACTTAACCTACAAACATGCCATTTTCTATCACTGTGTTCACTACTTAACCTACAAACATGCCATTTTCTATCACTGTGTTCACTACTTAACCTACAAACATGCCATTTTCTATCACTGTGTTCACAACTTTACCAACAAACATGCCATTTTCTATCCTAGTGTTTACAACTTTACCTACAAACATGTCATTTTCTATCCTAGTGTTCACAACTTAACCTACAAACATGCCATTTTCTCTCACTGTGTTCACTACTTAACCTACAAACATGCCATTTTCTATCACTGTGTTCACTACTTAACCTACAAACATGCCATTTTCTATCACTGTGTTCACTACTTAACCTACAAACATGCCATTTTCTATCCTAGTGTTCACAACTTTACCTACAAACATGCCATTTTCTATCCTAGTGTTCACAACTTAACCTACAAACATGCCATTTTCTATCCTTGTGTTCACAACTTTACCTACAAACATGCCATTTTCTATCACTGTGTTCACTACTTAAGCTACAAACATGCCATTTTCTATCACTGTGTTCACTACTTAACCTACAAACATGCCATTTTCTATCCTAGTGTTCACAACTTTACCTACAAACATGCCAATTTCTATCAATGTGTTCACTATTTAACCTACAAACATGCCATTTTCTATCACTGTGTTCACCATTCCACACAGTTTGCTATATCTGCTTCTTGGTTCACAAATGAATGCATGCTGTTTGTCGGGTGCTTTCCTCTCTGATTCCTTAATTGCGTTCTAATGACTGCTGATCGATGTGGACATTGTCGTTTGACTCGACGCACGTACGTTGTTTGGTTTGCTGATGTTATTTCTTCATCGATTTGTTTGTTAACGCAACGTACTGTGACGGTACACGGTTAAGATTTATTCAGCATCTTAAAAAGCGGGCACTCAAGACGCAGTCGACGCCTTCAATCCGCAAGAGGCATTGATTCTCATAAGAACATGCAGCCGCATGGGCTCATAAGGATCTAAGCCTCTTGATGGTAAGGATCTGACCAATGTAATAATAATAATAATAATAATAATGTATATTTTTAAGGCGCCTATAATTTCGATTGAAAAGCTCTAGGCGCCATACAAATGACATACTAACATACACACACCAAGCATCCTACAGCACATGCCCTAACATACACACTCACGCAACGAGATATACAAGGAAAATAAACTTAGCAGAGTAAACACACCAACAAGAAATGCTCACACACACCAAAGATATACGTGTACCATACAACTAATAATGGATACACTAGGCAGCTCTCACTGACAGCAACAACAAACAGAAAAATAAAATAATTATAACGGTGAATGCACGTTAAAAGGAATAAATGTGTCTTTAAAGACTGCCGGAAACTATTGTACACACATTTCTGCCCTGCAGATGTATACCCTCGTCTATTCGTCAAGAGGCGAAATGTCGACTTTCAATCTGAAAACAGCAAAAGCCTTTTTCCTCCTGACACAATGCTCAGCTCCCAGGACGCAAGTCAGATTTCCGTGCAGGCGAGAAGATGGCAAATCTTTACCCAAAGATATTGACCAAGTCTGTTTCCATGTCCCTGCTTCTTTCTTCCCCTGCCCCCCCCCCCCCCCCCCACCCTCCTAAATTGTTTTTAATCAGCCTCTAAAATCCATTTTACTTCCATTTTTCATCCTTTTTTTTCTTTTATTATTTATTTTAAATTTCGATCCTATTAAACTCTCCCCTATCCTCTATCACTGTTTTTAACCTCACCTCTTAATGTCTTCCCTAACCATTAGCATCTCTCTCTCTCTCTCTCTCTCTCTCTCTCTCTCTCTCTCTCTCTCTCTCTCTCTCTCTCTCTCTCTCTCTCTCGACTTCTTTATTGCATCTCCTACACGTTTTTTTTGTGTTGTTAAATTGTATTTGATTTTACCACTACAGCTGTAGTCGTTTGATCAACAGGACAGTCATCGATTTCCCCTACAAATAGCTCGTGAATAAACGATTCATCATCTTTATCATCATCATCATCATCAACTCTCTCTCTCTCTCTCTCTCTCTCTCTCTCTCTCTCTCTCTCTCTCTCTCTCTCTCTCTCTCTCACCACACACGCGCGCAAACACATACACACCGTTTGCGTAAGCAAGTGTGCATCGATCGCGTACAAGAAAACTTTTAGGTGACGGGGCCCAGGGCGCGCTACGTAACGTAATTTGACGGTCCACTTCCCTGCCCTAGCCCTCGGCTAATCGACGGCACAGACCCTCGTGGGCTGGAGGACACAAAGAACATATATATTTCCACTGTAGCTTCTAAAATCAAGTACCGTAGAACAGTAATCCTCCGATGAAGATGGCATCAGGACTTCAACGAACGCCTGGTTCCGCGGATGCAAGATGCATTGCTGCCTGTTTTCTGCACTCAACGCCAACCATCCACAAGAGGCACAGATCCTGATGAGCCCCCGCATTTGCAGGGGCTCATCAGGATCTGTGCCTCTTGCTGGCCTCGTTTACGTGTGTTTTTCAAACCTAGAATTATTTTTAGGGCTTCAATCTTTCATGATCTTTAACACGATTCCGTCACACCGACATGCCAACATTTAGTTGATTTCCTGAGTGTCCAATATAATTATAAAAAAATAATATATATAATATATATATATATATTTAAAACAAATTCAAACGTCAATAATCTGTTTCTAAAAAATAAGATTGAAAAATCTGCTTGTAATGCATTACCTTATGAAGCAAGCTGAAGGCAGACAAGTCATGCTATATGGCATTATTTTTGTTGCACGCGGAAAGCAAACAACGGAATTAGCACTCGTTCACGAAATCAATCTGAAAATGAATTTTCATCGAAAAGGGTTATAACCCAAAAATTGTATCAGAATGTTTTTGTCCTAGTCTTTCTCAAGCGTGTTTCTTTCAATGTTGGTTACTTTCCGCAAACGAAAGTCCAGCATGGACAAATCAAGTAAACAACAGCAAGTGCACTCAATCAATGTCTAAATCTTCGTGTAATCTCCCTCCTCCAGCCGCCGGCGGGGTAAGACGTGTAAGTCTTAGCTCCGTCGTGCAGCCAACCGTGACGCTTTGGATTGCTTGATATACTGTGTACTATGTGTTTTTCTATGTAAGCTGTGGACTTTCTTATACTTTTTAAACATTATTTCCAGTGGACGTGCATACTAACTATCATCACACGGATATCCTAATGCTTGTGTTGTGAGTGTGAGAAGTGTGCAGGACGAAGCACACTATTTTCCCCGGATGATATCATATTGTGTACGTGTGATGCGAGT
Source organism: Semisulcospira habei (assembly GCA_036245525.1). Classification (NCBI taxonomy): domain Eukaryota; kingdom Metazoa; phylum Mollusca; class Gastropoda; family Semisulcospiridae; genus Semisulcospira; species Semisulcospira habei. The sequence goes on along the minus strand of BTPG01000008.1, from coordinate 76,730,086 downwards.
TGTGCCCAGACTGAAGCCAGTCTTTGTCCGTCGTGCAAGGTAAATCCGATCATACGAACTATCACTTTACGATATTCTTCTCGTAATTTTGAACGCATCGTCATCCACTTTGTTTTCTGGAACTCATTGAATATAGTAGAACTTACGCCTGCCATTGTCTATATTTTTCGTTCAATTATATATTTCATCCCTTGCACTGTCAGTAACTGTGAGGAGTTAGACTGTGACTAGAGCAGTCTATTGCTGAACTTCAGATCTAAGCAGCCAATGTTTGCTTTTCGGCTTACTGACTCTGTGACACGATGCTGTATCGTCTCCACCAGACTCCACTCCTGTCAGCCCTGCAGACACGCTGGCACTTCCTGAGGGGTGTCACAATGTTTGCTGATCCCACCACCCTCCACACCTACCCTTGTTTCTAACTTTCTAAAGTTGGCGCTGAGTGCCCGGTTACAGCATACCACCAAGTCCGAGTCGCGATGGCATCTTCATCCCTCTCTCTAAGTGTCGTGACGCAAGACCCCACCCTCGCCAATCCCTTTAAGAGAGAAAACCCGGTGCTAAAGGACACTGCCTGCGGCCAGCAAACGCGTTTCTACAGCAACGGCCCCAATGGCGTCATCACCCTCAAGCGCTGGCGAACTGCCCTCTACCACCGCTACGTCAACCTGCTCCAGGCAAGAGGCGGTTACACTGTAGTCTGGAGGGACACAGACGCCAGAAATGAACCTGTAGAGTGTGGTGACTCCTACCTGGATTGTTCCAATCCTGACATTCCCGATGACTTGGGAAAAACATTCATACAAATCAGGGGGAGAGCAAAACCAAAAATCACCATCACCCTCTACTTCCACGTGCGTCGCAAGACTGGCGGCACCTGTCTCATTCAGGGACACAACAAGGACACGTGGGTCCTAAGCGAATATGACTCTTTGTGTACATTCGTACAACAGCTGAAAGACGGCTGCGCAGACCCTGCTGACAATGTCCCTGTTGACATGCCGCGTGACCAGTCATGCGATCCCACCATCTCCCCGATAGTATCATTCCCAGACACCCCTCCTCGGGCAATTTTGGACTCATCCCTCCCCTTAATCGGATTGGAGGCTGACGACTCTACCTCCCTATCGCCGATTGTTCAGTCCTGTAACCCTCGGAACAGCTCCGCTAATCTTGTCCCCGAGCCTCTGACCGTGACCACCGTCAGCGCTGTGAGTGACATGACCAGTGACGGCCCGCCTACCCCGCCCTCCATCCCACACCCCTCCTCCAGCGGGCCACATCTACGGGATGATCTCCACTCCACCCTCTCTGATCACTCTGATGTTCCTGCCAGTCAGTCCCTTGCCACTACCCCCCTCCACACCCGAACCTGCCCCCTCCACACCAAGTCCTGTCAGCCATATTGTTACCCAAGTGGCGTCTACGGGTGACGTCACCACCGAGGACTTGACCTCGCCCGGGTTACCCGTCTCGTGCACTCAGGTGGATTCTGATTATAGCGAGCTGGTGGTGTCCGGTGTCCGAGACGAAAAGCCGCTTATCATCCTAAAGCTGCAGACCCAACTCTGCAACAGCCAGGCCGCCGTCGAGGCTCTCCATCAAGAGTTGTGTCAGCTGAGAACTGTCACTATGCTAAATATTAAGCAGATTGACAGTAAGGTGTGCGAGTCCGCGGTGAAGATGGCAAATGACCTCCGGATGTTAGAGTCTTGTATGTGTGGCAAGATGTCCCACTTACATGATCAAATGACAAACATGGCAGAATTTCACTGTCTCGTCGACGACACTCTGCAAAGACTGAACTCTGAACAAGGGCTACCTCTGGCCTCTGGCCAAACCCCCCAACTACTAGTGTCAACAACGCCTGAAGGCTCTATGCCCGTAAACAGTGATACAATCATTAGTATGAAGTCTGTGTCCACTACAGCTGGTGATGTGATCCCAGTAAGGATTACCGTTCCTAAGAACAACCCTCCGAGTAGCCAGAAAGAGCAAGCCCCAGGGAGTGCGGTTATTACGGTCAACGTTGCCTCCCCTATCGCAGACAGCCACCGTGAGGGGAGCGGGCCGTCTCAGCCTGGCCAGCAGCAAGGGGGCGGTAATCGGATTGCCGGGAGCCAGCAGCAGCGCAAGGACTTTCTTCCGTGCGAGCGGGTCTTTGATCACAACGTAGAGGTAGACACAACCACGCTCGTCATCGGGGACTCCGTCGTGCGAAACTTCAAGGGAGAGAAGATGACCATGTACCAGGGCGAAAAGGTACAGGTCATCTCAATATCCGGCCTGCAAATCTCCCACTTGACTGACTGGCTCAAGCAGCAGCCGCAGTCACCCCGCGTCCAACTGGTCACCTTCCACGTAGGGGTGAACGATTGCAAGACGCATGAAATCACCAGTCAGCAGTGGGAGAGACTGGTCACTTCTTGCAAAGGCGTGTTCCCCAAAGCAAGCATCCAGGCCTCATCCATCTTGCCTGCTGCCCAGGGGAAAAACTCTCGCCTTAACCAACGTATTTCCCCCTCCAACGCAAATCTGTGCCACGTGGCAAAGAAGATGCGCGCTATCTTTGTTGACAATGCGGGCGTGTTCCTAGCCCCAAGCGGTCTTCCCCGGAAGGCGCTGTACCGTGTGGACAACAAAGGCCGACTTGACCCCATTCATCCATCCCACGTGGGAACCCGGAGGCTTGCCGGCAATATCAAGTACGGTGGTCCAGACCAGCTGTCAACCAGGCTGATGCAATTACTCACCAGCACAGAAGCTCTCAGGCGACCACTAAGACGAAACTCTACTCAGAGGCCTTAGCTGGTGGTAGCTTGAATGTACAGAGTGGCACTTCCACTTCTGACACTATTGTATCCGGTTCTGCTGGTCCCACATCACCAGTACAACTACCTCTACGCCAGGAGCCTCAACCACAGGACCATGAACAACTTCAACAGCAGGAGCAGCTGCAGCTACAACAGGCGCAGCAACAACATTTACAACAGGAGCAGCAACATCTACAACAGATGCCCTTCATGCCGGTTCCTGACTGGCAGCAACTCCAGTACCATCATCTGCTGCAAATACATACCAACTCTTCAACTGCAGCACCCTGGCAACAACCACAGTACCCGGATGGTTGCCATGGTGTGTGGTCGAATCATCGCCCAGCAACCAGTGTATCTGCTTATCCGGTTAATAGTCTGCCACCGTACCACCAGTTATGCCAGGTGCCCACAGCGAATGGTGCCAATGGATACGTCAGCTACTTACGCGGTTGGTAATTCAGTGTCGTGTGATCAGTGATCCTTCACCGTTGTGCTTCGCAGATTTCACCGTGGGTGTGTGAGGCAGTTCATTATTACGTCAGTGTTACGTGTGCTTCTTTATATACGGTTCTTCTGCGTTCGCTTGTGATTTATTCCAAAGCAGTGATTGACTGTGTGCCTCAAATTCTGTGATTTTCTCGCCTGGTTTGATTACCAAAGCTCCGCTAAGTTTTCATTGTGACAGTACGGTTTCAAGTGTTCAGCCTACGATACTTCACATCGCAGGCTACACCATTTGTTCATTTATTTAGACAGCTTGCGCAGCATTAATACGTGGATACACTATTAATCAAAAGCGATCTTCATTTGATAACGCTGTGTTGGACACCATTTGTGACGTTTTGATACAAGGTGCTATAACTTCAGCCGCGCTTTACTGCATTGAAACTTTATTCCCTATTCCCTCTGTTTATATATTTTTTGTATTGTGTTGCACTTCATTTGGGAAAGTTAAAATTCAACATGACCCATAATGCTCAGACACACGGAAGCCTTCAAACTGGTCACTTGAACATCTACCATCTTTTTAACAAGGTGGCCGATTTGAATGTTTTTCTAAACTCGTCTGAACCATTCCACCTGTTTGGTCTTAGTGAGACGCGACTTAACTCCGACATAAGCGATGAAGCCGTTCACATACCTAAATTTAGCATCACTCGACGTGACCCTCGTGTACTTGGTCAGACTGGGCTTGCCGTTTACATCCATAACTCAGTCCAACATTTAGTAAAAAGGCGTGAGGACATAGAAACTCCGGAAGTTGAGTGCATTTGGTTGGAATTTAGGGCTCCAAAAACTAAACCCGTCTTCATCGGCTTTTGTTATCGTAACCCATCAGCCAAGTTTGAATGGTACGACGATTTCTTGCATGCAGTAGAAAAAGTTGGCCTACCTAACTGTGATGCGTTGCTACTAGGCGACTTTAACATAGATATGTTAAAGCCCCATACCGCGTGGGATTGCATCACCACACAAACCGGCTTAGAACAATTAGTTTCGGCCCCTACTAGGATCACAAAAACAACCGCAACACTCATTGATCACATTTACACCAACCGTCCCCTTAGTGTGTTCAATGTTAGTGTTCCTGACCTCAGCATCAGTGATCACTTTCCTACTGTGTGTTCCTGGTCAACAAAACTGCCAGTGCATCGTAAGAACGGGCACACAACTATAACGTACCGCTCATTTAAACAGTTTAATCAGTCTGCTTTTCTAGCAGACCTTGATCAAACACCATTTAATGTCGTTAATAACGAAACTGACCCTGAAAAGGCTCTGACTATTTGGTATCGACTCTTTACAAGAGTACTTAACAAACACGCCCCTTTACGGCAAAAGCGGGTAAAAAACCACACGTTACCGCCTTGGCTAACGCAAGGAATAATTGAAGCTATGAAATTGAGAAATGACTTAAGAAGACACAAGCTATTTAACGAATACAAAAAACAACGTAACCGTGTCAAGTCTATGGTACGCAGGGCTCAAAAGTCTCTCTTTGAACGAATGATTAAAGAAGACAGAGATACTGCCGCACTCTGGCGCGCAGTTAATCTCATCACCCGAGGTAACAGCAAGAAATCGTCAGCCATTCCTTCTAGTATTACTGCAGACATCTTTAACAAACATTTTTTGTCTGTTGCCGAGTCAATCATACCCTCAAGCGGAAAAACGTCTTACACATGCCCGGAGTCCCTGCTTAACTTCTGTAAGCAGAAGACTAAGGACAAACCCCCCTTCTCTATACCGCCTCTAGCTGTGTATGAAGTAGGAAAACTGATCGGGTCACTGAAAAACAAAAAATCATCGGGACCTGACGAGATCAGTCCTAAAATCCTGAAACTGTCCCTTCCCTATACAGTAGAATCGTTAACGTATATTTATAACTTATGCATCCAACAAAATATATTTCCATCAGAACTGAAGCAAGCCAAGGTTATCCCTTTGCCTAAATCAAAAGATCTGTCTGATGTTAATAACTATAGACCCATCTCAATATTATCCAGCCTTTCCAAACCTCTTGAAAGACACGTGCACAAACACCTTTATCAATATTTGGAGAGTCGTAGTCTATTGCACGTATTTCAGTCCGGCTTTCGCCCCAAGCATTCTTGCCACACGGCACTAACAAGACTTATTGATGCGTGGCTAGCATCCATAAATAACTCCCAAATAACTGGGTCGATCTTTATTGATTTTAAGAAAGCTTTTGACCTTGTAAATCATAACATTCTTTTGTCAAAACTTCAAGCATATCTTTGCAATGCAGGTGCTGTCTCATTGTTCACTTCATATTTAAGCGGAAGGAAGCAAAGAGTATTGTTAAATGGATCCTACTCCTCGTATGGTCACGTCAAAAGCGGCGTGCCTCAGGGCTCTGTCCTCGGGCCATTGCTGTTCTGCATATTTATCAATGACCTTCCACTACATATTAGTTGCCGCGATATTTCTTGTGACATGTTTGCTGATGACTGCACACTACACACTCCTCACAAAAATGTAGCTGCAATTAACACGCGTCTGCAGGAAAGCCTGCGCGAGGTCACCGACTGGTGTCATTCCAACTCCATGTCCCTGAATCCGTCAAAAACAGAATGCATGGTTATAACCACACGTCAAAAGCACCAGCTATGCCCGCTCTCTCTTAGTCTGTCTATAAACGGCAGCCCAATTGAGCAAGTATCACACCACCGCCTCTTGGGGGTCACTATAGATGATCAGCTTAAATGGCAACTGCATATTAATAATGTGTGCAAAAGAGTTTCCAGAAGCCTGTATATGTTGTCAAAATTGAAAACAATTACTGACACAGATACGCGTCTTCTTTTCTACAATGCTCATGTCAAGTCGCACATAGACTATGCATCAACAGTGTGGGATGGTTCTAGTGATGTACATTTGAAGAGGCTGAACTCCCTACATAGGAGAGCTGCTAAGCTTATATTTCCCGATCCCGAACTCTCAACTGACGAAAAGCTTAAAACTTTAAAAATTCTCCCTCTATCCCAGCACTTTCAGTTCAATAAAGGTGTATTGATGTACAAGCTGTACAAGCAATCATGTCCACTGTACTTGAGTTCTTTTTTCTCAGAACGGACATCTGTAGCTTCTAGACATGGACAACAATTCAAAGTACCCCTGCCGCGTATTGATTTATTCAAAACCAGCTTGTCATTCTCGGGAAGTTCATTCTGGAATTCTATTCCTGCAGAAATTAGAAACGCAAAGACGCTCACCTCATATAGGGACAGCCTCTTCAAACACCTAGAATCTCTGACGTAATCAAATCATTACAGTATTGGGATAACTTACACGTGTGTTCAGATGTGTACATGTGCGTGCTTGTGTGTGTGTGTGTGTATGTATGTGTGTGTGTATGTGTGTGTATGTGTGCGAGAGAGAGAGAGAGAGAGAGAGAGAGAGTCCCTTTTTCCCATAGCCGTACCATAATATTTGAATGCCAAAGAGTACCTTTGAATACTGCATGTACTGTGTATAATGTTTTTGCCTTCATATGTGTGTGCTCGATATGTTGGGCGCGCGCTCGCGTATGTGTGTGTGTGTGTGTGTGTGTGTGTGTGTGTGTGTGTGTGTGTGTGTGTGTGTACTGTATGTGTGACTCTGTGTGTGTGTGTGTGTGCGCGTGCGTGCATGCTGTGTGTGTGTGTATGTGTGTGTGTGTGTCGGCGTGAGAGAGAGAGAGAGAGAGTGGGGGGGGGGAGAGATAGCACCTGCATTCATATTTGCCCTTGCTGTATGAACTTTAATGTACTTAATGATTCTTTGTTTATTGCTTTACTTTGTATTTTTACTCATTTTATACTTTTGTGCGTACGCGTATGCGGGTAGGTATGTCTGGAGTGCGTGTCCGAGAGCGTGTGTTTGTTTTTGTGCGTATGTGCCTGAGTGCGTGCGTGTGTAAGTGTGTGTGTGTGTGTGTGTGTGTGTGTGTGTGTGTGAGTGTTCGTGCGTGTGTGCATGCGTACTGAATTGCGGTGTACATGTGTGTGTGTGTGTGTGTGTGTGTGTGTGTGTGTGTGTGTGTGTGTGTGTGTGTGCGTGCGTGCATGCGCGGGTTGCGATGTGCATGCGTGCGTACCTGAGTGCGTGTGTGGGTATGTGTGTGTGTATGTGCGTGGTGCGTGCGTGCGTGAGCGAATGTAGCAGTGCATGCAGCAGTGTGTGGTATGTGTATGTTTACATGTCTATGTCACTTATGTAGTAGATGTAGCAACGGCAAGTTTGAAAACTGGTCCTGTTACCAATAACTTCTACCGTTGGAAAATAAAGGTTCATTGTTCATTGTTCATTGTAAATTTTTCGCGCACCCATGCCGTCAAATGTTTCGAACGAAACGCAATTTTGCCAACGACAAGCTGATCGATGTGTGCTGGTCCGTGATTCTGGACCTTACGGCGTTAAGCCGCAAGGTCCAGAAGCAGAGTCCAGCACACAAGCCATGCACCAGCACAGCATCATTAGTAGGTTGCATGAGTGAGCTTAGTCCTGCGCCAGCCACTAAGCGATAGCGGAGCACCTTGCTTAGTGGCTGGCGCAGGAGATAGCGGAGCACCTTGCTTAGTGGCTGGCGCAGGAGATAGCGGAGCACCTTGCTTAGTGGCTGGCGCAAGACTAAGCTCACTCATGCAACTGGCCCCTTGTCTAAGCCGCAGTCACATAAATTGCCCACAAAAACAAACACGTTCTGCAGCGAAAGCACACAACCTGCCAGGATAAACTGTGTGCTCCACTGCAGTTGACGGGGGCTTACAGTCGTTTACGTCGGGTTTTTTTGCTGGCACATTAAAATCTTTTCTTTGTGCTCAGCTGGTTAGTGTTAATTTTGTTTCTTATGCGGCCGAGCCTGTCGATGGTGGTAGGCAATTTCCTGATTTTGTTTTGACGAGGCGGCACCATCTGGAAGATTCTCGTGCACCCTTCAACCTTGCAGGGTCTCGTGAGGATTAGCGCACTTTGCTGACATCGATGTGCATCTTCGCTCCGCCTGCGCGATGAGAGTGGCCAGCAATTTCAGAGTCTCTAGGTGACAAAACTTCTCTGGAAGCTAAGTAACGTAATGAAAACAAATTGTACATACCACCAGTCATCTACAAGAGGCATAGATCATCATGAGCCCCCGCATCTGCCGCGGGCTCATGAGGATCTACGCCTCTTGCTGGATGTCATTTGCATCTTGGTTCTTCCTTTTGCAAGATTGTTTGCGATAAGCTAGGGAACACAGTGAGCGGGCACAGATACCATAAATCACCAGCCCCACGCAATAATGAGACATCCATCACAAGGCGTGAGATAACCCGACTACGGCGCAAGAGCGAGCCCAATCCATCTAAACTGAACAAAGAGCCCCATGAGTCCCCCCCCCCCCTCCCCCGCCCCCCTCCCCCTCCCCCGCCCCCCCCCCCCCCCCCCCCCCCCCCGCAGGACGCGAGACCTCATGAGAATCTACGCATCTTGCTGGTTCAGTTCAAACTCACACATCCTCGGCATCAGGAAACACTACAGCCGAGTCCTGGAAAGAAAAATGAAAATATCGAGCACAGGGAGCCCTGTGTCGAAATTCCCAATTTTGAGACTTGCCGTCCGTAGACTGCGATGCAGTTCTCCACAGGACACAGGTTGTTCATTGCAGTTCAACGGTGGTGCCAGAAATACACAAAAGTATCGTGGCACCACCCCGTGGCCGATCCATTCGGTGCTAAGTTACTCTAGCACTATCCTTTAAATAGCTTGATCAATTCGTATCTTGTTGTAATGTGTGACAGTGGTTGTTTCCCTCAATTCGTTAAAACTGATCAGAGGTAGCGAATCAAGGGAGACAACCAGTTTGGTAGTATTCCTGGGTTACGGTAAAGGATACTTTCGCTACAGCAACGTGGACACAATGGTTGCCTCTCTCTCGATTCGATGCGCTGTTCAGCGCAGCGAATCGAGAGACAACCAGTGTGCAACGTGCGATACACGTGCAACAGGATGGATTGATTCGCACTAATCCCTAGGCTCTCATTAATCATTTAGTGTAATCATTTTACAAGCATGTGGCGGGGGACGGCATTGCATGACAGAAAAATGTTGTATGTGATTAGCTTGGCAACACGCCATCTCTCTCGCACTGCACGATAAGACTGGCAAAAATCACACACAAGAGCTGACCCCCATCCGTCAAATCCCATTTTTTTAAGGGGCTGATTGAGACTTTATCAACATTGGAGCTTTCCAACAACTTCCTCTTCCACTCACTCTCCCCCCCCCCCACCCCCACCCGTGCCACCCTCCCCCCACCCCCACCCCCCGCCCCACCCCCGCCCACCCCTCCAACCCTAAAAAAGCAAACCTAGTAGAGCCAGACGAAAATGAAGTGTTTTTTTTTTTTATTTTAAAGTCTTACAAACACACAGTGCAGCACAATACACAAACAACACAAATGAATCAATATGGCGCAACGCCCACCCCTACCCTTTCCCAAAGCACCCCCGCGGTACAAAAATGTCCATGCGTACAAAACGCTGACAATGAAATAAATGAAACTACGCTCCCGGCATTACTAGTGCTGGAAAAAAGACCCAAAAATGTACGACAAAAGAGTACAAAAGAATAAATCCTGCACACAAATCCCTGGGAGGACATTCACCTGATTGCGGTCAACAGTCCTGGGAGGAACGCGAGGGAAAAACGGCTCGGATGACAATTACACTAGATTGCCGCAACATCTCTTCTGCCAGCCTCCCAATCCCCTCGCGTCCCAATAAATCCCGCGCTCGGCCACCACACTGGTTGACTCCCTCGATCCGCTATGCATAGATAATCGAGGGCGGTAACCTGTGTGCCAGCAAGAGTTACAAGTCGGCATCGGGGGATAGGAACAAATCGACGTTGAGCCAGAGAAACCGAAAAGTGAATGAGATTGATCCTTTCCGGCAAGCGACACAAATTCGCACGAGCCCCTGCGTTCCGCGTTCCGCGTTCCGCAGCGGCTCATGAGAATGTATGTCACTTGCAGACAATGGAGGATCTTTCCAAGCAAAGACAACTCAATGGGGTTGATCCTTTCCACCGAGAGGCGTAGATTCTCATGAGACGCTGAAAGCTGCAGGGGCTGATAAGAATGTATGTCTCGCGAAAGGTTGGGATCTGTTCCGGCAAGAAGCCAGTGGATTCTCCTGAGTGCCCCGGTACACCTTCTGACTTTAAGGGGGATACATTGTCCACAGCCCCTACATCCTCAGGCGCTCATCATAATCTGTGTCACTTGCAGGCGGAGAAAAGGTGTGTGGGAGGTCTGGATTAGGAGAGAAATAGGTATTCCACCTCAGAAACAGAGATTTAAAAGAGGGGATTATATGAATCTCTGTCTCTTGCCGATGTTGGGGGCCGGCTGATTGCTGGATCTGACGGGAGACCAGAGGAGACACGATAAGACAAGAGATATTCCGGCCAGAGGCACAGATTTTCATGTCCCCTGTACACACACAAAACACACAAGTAACACACAAAAATCTGTAATTTAGGACAGATGGTGATCAAATGTTTTTATTCAGGATAAAGCTGCAGTCACAGGAGCTTACAAACTGTCAGGGTAAACTACTTACACAGAAAGGCTGCGCGACAGACTGACCTGAAGACACGACCTCTTCATTCCTTGAAATAGAGGGGGGGGGGGGGGAATAGTTGTCTTGAGAGACAGAAGCATTCCGAGTCTTATTATTAGACAACGTAAATCCTACAGACCTTGTTAGCATGTGGAAGGGTGTGCACTAAAGGGTATTATTGCGAGTCTTGCCTGAGTTTGTGCAGGCTTCCAAGGTACAAATTGTTATGATCCCTTTGTAGTTAAAAGTGATCATGGCAATTTATACCTCTTGCCTGAAGGATGTAGAGGGCTGCAAGAGCTCATGAGAATACACCTTAACACATTCGAGACAAGCCGCATCAGGGCATGTGGCGTAAAGCCGCGTGTCCGGTTGCGTCACATTTCCAACGTATTAAAATGTCATCCAAATGTGGTGCTCAGTACACACCCTTCCACATGCTAACAAGGTCTGTAGGATTTACGTTGTCTAAAGGCATTCTCGGTCTCTGCAGCAAGAATGATTGACAGTCGCTTTAAGGGAAACACTCCTCGCCCTTCCACTCATCTCCCGTTGCTCGCGGAAAGAAGAAAAATCTATGCAAATGTCGGGTCGCTCACTCGGAGAGAGTTGGACAGTTTCGATCTCTCGGCGTCACCCGTGCTTCGATCTTCAGGTCTAATCAGACGTTCAAAGTTTCTGTTCAAACTGAAGACCCAATCAAGAGCACTGAACTAGCTCGGTAACGGGTCGATGGTGTTGGTGCAGCCCAGACCTTGCAAGCGGGATAAGCGTGCTGTTTCCATCAAAGAGCACGTAGGCTAAATATTATGTGCTGGCCTGTGATTATGGACCTTACGGCTTCCAGCCGTAAGATCCATAATCACATACCAGCACACGCAAGTATAAAACTTTTTCACCACGAAATCTCCTAGTTGGGATCCCACACAGAAGGTGGAGAAGAACTTTCCTAATGACTGAGAAACATAGGTCGTGTTTGTTGACTGACCACCATCTCACAGACGAGAATCAAACACGCTAGCCCCAGGTTAGTCGCTGATTCGCTCGGGATCTGTCTACTGCCCGTGAGCTGTACAACCCTGCACAATGTCCCAAATGCCCCCCCCCCCCCTCTCCCCCGGGGGCGGGGTGGGGGGGGGGGGAGGGAATTGGGACATTGTGCAGGGTTGTACACGTAAAGGCGGGGAGGGGGTATAGTTGTACACATTTACCAACGCCTTAACTGCCAGTTGACGCGGGCTGTGTTTTGGAAATCAATGTAAATTTGTCAATGTCAGTGAACCCCAGTCGCCAAAAGCATACGGAGTGGTTTCAGCTAAAAGCTCATGAGGAGATTTATCTCTTGCAGTTGGGTGGTGCAAGGAGGACGAAGGAGAGGAAGACAGAGGAAAAGATGGGAGGACAATAATTATCTCAGAGTGGACAGGATTGAAGCTGGGCGATACGATAAGAATGGCAGAGAAGAGAGTGGAATGGAGGGAGCTGGTTGCCAAGTCATCAGTGGTGCCCCAACGGTCGGCAAGACTACGGGATATAGATAGATAGATAGATAGATAGATAGATAGATAGATAGATAGATAGATAGATAGATAGATAGATAGATAGATAGATAGATAGATAGAGATAGATAGATAGATAGATAGATAGATAGATAGATAGATAGATAGATAGATAGTTGGGTGGTAGTCAGTATTTCTCGGCAGTGACGGGGTTAAAAAGACTGTAATACGTAAGCGGCTCACTGCCTCTTGCTGGGAGACCTCTGCCGCTCAATGCCTCTCTTGCTATATTGGCAAACGCATTGAGAAGGTAGGTGACAGTGTCAAATAAGTGCAAGAAAAGAAAGCAGGCCATTTTGAGACAGAAAAAAAAAAAAATCACGACGGCATCTCCATTCACAGCAGATGACAGCAAGAAATAGATCAAATCAAGCGTGGAATTGAAAAAGCCTGACGTCAGAACCAGTCTCTGAAATGTCACCTTGATGAGGAAAATTCAATAAATTACCTCACTATGAGCGGGGACGTTAATACCACATCCCTGAACAAACTCAATGGAGTATTTTTGGCAGGTTCAATTCTATCGCCGTCAAATAAGGTTAACCTACATGTCGCGACACCGGGTGGGACAAGTAGGGGAAATACAAAACTCAAGTGCTGTGCAACCACACCATGTATGGTTTTAAAGACCACTGCGTCCTGTTGTACAATTTTGGACTTTAGGGTGAAGCCGTAACGTCCAAAATCACAGAACAGTACACATTCAAACAATAATACTTCTGATTACGTCAAAGATGACAACAGCGCATCCACACGGGTTGTCTCCCTCGACTCACTGCCGCTGTACAGCAATAGGGAATCAAGGCACACAACCCGTGTGCAACGTGTAACGATGCTTTCCATCGACAGAACAAAAGTGTTGTTGACTCGGCCTACTGTGAATGCGTGATGGCTTGTGACTTTGGACCTGACGGCTTCAAGCAGAGAATCCAATGAAAGGAATCAGGGGCCAGTTGCATGAGTGACCTCAGACCTGCGCCAGCCACCAAGCAAGGTGCTACGCTATAGCGGAGCACTTTGCTTAGTGGCTGGCGCAGGCCTAGGCTCACCCATGTAACCCACCTGTGAACAAAAGTGGGCAAGTGCGAAGCAGCATGGACTAAAGCATGACAGAGTTCAGTGACCTGGTCACGGAAATACGAGACGTTACATCCACGCTTGACCGACTAATGACCGGTACCCTGTCAGAAAAAAAACACAGTTTCATCAAACAAAAGACCAGGAACCAGTTGCATAAGGGAGCTTAGTCCTGCACTAGCCACTAAGCAAGATGCGCCGCTTGCTTAGTGAAGCGGCGCATCTTGCTTAGTGGCTAGTGCAGGACTAAGCTCACTCATGCAACTGGCCCCTGCTGGAAAAAAACAGCGACCCGTGCGTCATTGTCAGCAAGATATAGAGTCTAACGTGTCCTGCTGACAAGGAAGTATGATTTACACCCACGTTTCACAGTAAGAAACACACACACACACACACACACACACACACACACACACACACACACACACACACACACACACACACACACACACACACACAGCCTGTGCACAAATCAATGGTCAGCAAGAGATACATGCACTATCACGTGTCCCGTAGATTATCCAACCACGCTTTTACGTAGGATGGCGTCATACATAATGGCGGTGGCTAACCCATCACGGACAGATAACCCATTAGTACCAACAGATAATTTTGTCAATAGAGACGAACGAAGATATCAAGAGGCATAGATTCTCATGGGCCCCCGCGGCTGTAGGGACTCAGGAGAATCCATGCCTCGTGCAGATGGAAGACACTGGCTGTGGGAAGGACCGATACTCCCAGAAACTGGTCTTAGACCCTTGCTGACCCGCCTCGGACACAGGACCGACTAAGTATGATAAGATAAGATAAACTTTACTGCCATATGCATAAAACATTAGGATTTTTTTGCGGCATAACTGACGAGCGCCCATATTAAGATGAACACATAAAACATACATACATCACAATCAAGCAGACTCTAAAATACCAAACCATACAGTACAGCAGTCATTCTACTAAGTATGCCACACACATCTAAGTAAGTAAAATAAGATAAATCTATAGCATAATAACCATATAATGACAACAAAACCCGCCAAGTGAGCCGCAACGAAAACAGATTAGCTAACTTCATATATGTTTTTTGTAAAACTGTATATCCTGTTCAAGAAGAGGTTTAATAGAACATATATAAAGAACTATAAACTAAGATGGGCTGTAGGTAATTCTGAAGGGACTTTGCGTCAATCTGCTGAGTTATATCATATCACAGCCACATTAGACAGGGCGTCCATTATGGCATTACCTGGCACTTTCCGTGCAAACACGACTTAGCCCTACATGTCCCAGGCTTAACTCAATCCACCCCAAGACCGAAATCCCCAAATTTTGCCGTTGTCCTCAGAAGACTGCTTTGCAGTGCAGGACATAGATCGACCATGATAGTTCAAGGGTGATGCCAGAATAGCTTGGCGCCCATAGGCGCCAAGCTATTCTGGCATCACCCTTGAACTATCATGGTCGATCCTTATCTTGCTGTGGTGTGTCTGGAGTAGAATGAGTTAACCCGCTATGACATCCTCAATCTGACGTACATCTAGAACCCCGCACCAAGGTCGGCAAGATGCACTGATTCTCATGTGCCCCTGTACTGGTGCATCCGCAGGGCACATGAGAATCGATGCCTCTTGCTGGTTGCTTTTCACGGCAAGATAAAGCGGCGCGCTAAATCTCCTCACAGGGCCGCAGTACACAGTACACTAGATACTGCAACAGAACTAAGCGGAACAACACACCTAGACTGACATTCTATAACGCGCTAAATCTCCTCACACCGCAGTACACAGTACACTAGATACTGCAACAGAACTAAGCGGAACAACACACCTAGACTGACATTCTATAACGCGCTAAATCTCCTCACACCGCAGTACACAGTACACTAGATACTGCAACAGAACTAAGTAGAACAACACACCTAGACTGACATTCTATAACGCGCTAAATCTCCTCACACCGCAGTACACAGTACACTAGATACTGCAACAGAACTAAGTAGAACAACACATCTAGACTGACATTCTATAACGCGCTAAATCTCCTCATACCGCAGTACACAGTACACTAGATACTGCAACAGAACTAAGTAGAACAACACACCTAGACTGACATTCTATAACGCGCTAAATCTCCTCACACCGCAGTACACAGTACACTAGATACTGCAACAGAACTAAGTAGAACAACACATCTAGACTGACATTCTATAACGCGCTAAATCTCCTCACAGGGCCGCAGTACACAGTACACTAGATACTGCAACAGAACTAAGCGGAACAACACACCTAGACTGACATTCTATAACGCGCTAAATCTCCTCACACCGCAGTACACAGTACACTAGATACTGCAACAGAACTAAGTAGAACAACACACCTAGACTGACATTCTATAACGCGCTAAATCTCCTCACACCGCAGTACACAGTACACTAGATACTGCAACAGAACTAAGTAGAACAACACATCTAGACTGACATTCTATAACGCGCTAAATCTCCTCATACCGCAGTACACAGTACACTAGATACTGCAACAGAACTAAGTAGAACAACACACCTAGACTGACATTCTATAACGCGCTAAATCTCCTCACACCGCAGTACACAGTACACTAGATACTGCAACAGAAGTAGAACAACACATCTAGACTGACATTCTATAACGCGCTAAATCTCCTCACAGGGCCGCAGTACACAGTACACTAGATACTGCAACAGAACTAAGCGGAACAACACACCTAGACTGACATTCTATAACGCGCTAAATCTCCTCACACCGCAGTACACAGTACACTAGATACTGCAACAGAACTAAGTAGAACAACACATCTAGACTGACATTCTATAACGCGCTAAATCTCCTCATACCGCAGTACACAGTACACTAGATACTGCAACAAAACTAAGTAGAACAACACACCTAGACTGACATTCTATAACGCGCTAAATCTCCTCACACCGCAGTACACAGTACACTAGATACTGCAACAGAACTAAGTAGAACAACACATCTAGACTGACATTCTATAACACGCTAAATCAGTCTTCTCACACCGCAGTACACAGTACACTAGATACTGCAACAGAACTAAGTAGAACAACACATCTAGACTGACATTCTATAACGCGCTAAATCTCCTCATACCGCAGTACACAGTACACTAGATACTGCAACAGAACTAAGCGGAACAACACACCTAGACTGACATTCTATAACGCGCTAAATCTCCTCACACCGCAGTACACAGTACACTAGATACTGCAACAGAACTAAGTAGAACAACACACCTAGACTGACATTCTATAACGCGCTAAATCTCCTCACACCGCAGTACACAGTACACTAGATACTGCAACAGAACTAAGTAGAACAACACACCTAGACTGACATTCTATAACGCGCTAAATCAGTCTCCTCAAAGGGCCGCAGTACACTAGATACTGCAACAGAACTAAGTAGAACAACACACCTAGACTGACATTCTATAACGCGCTAAATCTCCTCACACATCAGTACACAGTACACTAGATACTGCAACAGAACTAAGTAGAACAACACATCTAGACTGACATTCTATAACGCGCTAAATCTCCTCATACCGCAGTACACAGTACACTAGATACTGCAACAGAACTAAGCGGAACAACACACCTAGACTGACATTCTATAACGCGCTAAATCTCCTCACACCGCAGTACACAGTACACTAGATACTGCAACAGAACTAAGCGGAACAACACATCTAGACTGACATTCTATAACGCGCTAAATCAGTCTCCTCAAAGGGCCGCAGTACACTAGATACTGCAACAGAACTAAGTAGAACAACACATCTAGACTGACATTCTATAACGCGCTAAATCTCCTCATACCGCAGTACACAGTACACTAGATACTGCAACAGAACTAAGCGGAACAACACACCTAGACTGACATTCTATAACGCGCTAAATCTCCTCACACCGCAGTACACAGTACACTAGATACTGCAACAGAACTAAGTAGAACAACACACCTAGACTGACATTCTATAACGCGCTAAATCTCCTCATACCGCAGTACACAGTACACTAGATACTGCAACAGAACTAAGTAGAACAACACACCTAGACTGACATTCTATAACGCGCTAAATCTCCTCACACCGCAGTACACAGTACACTAGATACTGCAACAGAACTAAGTAGAACAACACACCTAGACTGACATTCTATAACGCGCTAAATCAGTCTCCTCAAAGGGCCGCAGTACACTAGATACTGCAACAGAACTAAGTAGAACAACACACCTAGACTGACATTCTATAACGCGCTAAATCTCCTCACACCTCAGTACACAGTACACTAGATACTGCAACAGAACTAAGTAGAACAACACATCTAGACTGACATTCTATAACGCGCTAAATCTCCTCATACCGCAGTACACAGTACACTAGATACTGCAACAGAACTAAGTAGAACAACACACCTAGACTGACATTCTATAACGCGCTAAATCTCCTCACACCGCAGTACACAGTACACTAGATACTGCAACAGAACTAAGCGGAACAACACATCTAGACTGACATTCTATAACGCGCTAAATCAGTCTCCTCAAAGGGCCGCAGTACACTAGATACTGCAACAGAACTAAGCGGAACAACACACCTAGACTGACATTCTATAACGCGCTAAATCTCCTCACACCGCAGTACACAGTACACTAGATACTGCAACAGAACTAAGTAGAACAACACATCTAGACTGACATTCTATAACGCGCTAAATCTCCTCATACCGCAGTACACAGTACACTAGATACTGCAACAGAACTAAGTAGAACAACACATCTAGACTGACATTCTATAACGCGCTAAATCAGTCTCCTCAAAGGGCCGCAGTACACTAGATACTGCAACAGAATTAAGCGGAACAACACATCTAGACTGACATTCTATAACGCGCTAAATCTCCTCACACCGCAGTACACAGTACACTAGATACTGCAACAAAATTAAGTGGAACAATACATCTAGACTAACATTCTATAACAAAACAACCGATAAATACGAAATACAAAGCCATCTTATTTACGCAAAAATACGAGAACACAAACAAGCCCTCAAAAAGTTCAGTGCGAGTAAGTGCCCACATGCTAAAAGACGAAATTCACATGCCGCTAGACGATTGTAGTTTATATAATCAGCTCAGAACTCAGCTAGCTACAAGTACAGACTGCCATAATGACCTGAGCCAAGCCAACTACTAGTCAGGGAGGATGCACAATGCACTCTAGCAAAGTTTGTATTTGACTGCTTCTCCATAAGTGAGAGAAATGTAACGACCCAAACAGCGTTGATACTGCGCACTCCCCTCTCTTCTTTTTCACGTCCCGGACCTTCGGAGACGCTACAAGACCGGACGAAACCACGGACCACGCGAAAATCACCGGCGGTCACAGGAATAATACGGACGGGACTCCACGAACACAGACGCGATGAACACCAATGAACTGACTTACTGCCAACAAAAAAGCGCAAAATTCCGTGTGGAAAGAGCTTAAATAATGACATAAAGTGATGTTTAAGTCCGATCCCTCTGTGTCCCTTTGGCTCCAATGGGCCCCTCGACAATATGTCGTTCTGCTCTGTCACGGCACGACCTTGCCCAGACGAAGACCTTTCCAACATGCACTGGCACTCTCAGTTTTAACCCATTCAGCTCTGACGCACTACAGCAGGAGATGGGTTGACCATGATAATTCAAAGGTAGTGCCTGATGTCGGCGCCAAGCTAATCTGGTACTGCCCTTGAATTATCATGGTCGATCCATCTCCTGCAACTGGTGCATAGTCATTGACACCTCCAAAATTTGGGAAATACGGCCGTCGGGCTGAATGAGTTAATAACTCCGTCAATTAACACTGAGCTTGAGCTATCATGATAAATCTAGTCCGCAAACGCAATCCCCCTGGAAGTGGAAACAATGACTGAAAAAAAAGGAAATTGTAAAGTTGCTGGTTGCACACCGCCTTTTGTTTCTCACGGAACACGGTGCGTACAATGCAGAAGAAAAAGCCGGAGCAAAGTTTGAGCCAATTGTTTCAAACAAAACAATCAACAAATCCTTTTCTCTACAAGGGCAAAGACATTAAGAAAAGTCGGAGACTTTGTCGTTTTCAGATCTGCCGCGATAAAACAGGCTAAACGTGACTCAAACAAAGACCCTGACCAATCATGTTTAAACCGGACGATGCTTTCTGAGTATGCAGCTCTCTGATGAATGTCCACAAAGGCGTCAAACACCATACGTACTTCACGGGTAGGATAGGAGGAAACGGATTGCTGAAACCTGGATAGCACGATGTTGTAATGTGTGCCGGTCTGTGATTTTGGACCGTACGGTTTCACGCCGTAAGGTCCAAAATCACCGATCAGCACACATATCGAGTTCGAAGCACACTATTGCTTGCAAATACTGCATCTAAGTAGAAGCAAACAACGCATGCCCTTTGAAGATTTTTAAAAAGTCAATACAAGTGCACCAAATTCGCACCAAGCTCTGCATGTCCTTTGATAAAAGAATAAAACAACACAGTTAACCCATTCAGCCCTGACGCACTACAGCAAAAGACGCGTCGACCATGATAATTCAAGGGTAGTGCCAGATTACCTTGGCGCCTGTCGGCGCCAAGGTAATCTGGCACTGCCTTTGAATTATCATGGTCGATCCATCTCCTGCAACAGGTGCATAGTCGTTAGAATGACGCCTCCCAAATTTGGGAAATACGGGCGTCGGGCTGAACGAGTTAACGAAACTGCACCAAATTCAATGCAAATACTGCATGTCCTGCGGAAGCGACTATCTCATCGTCCAAATACCGTGCCAAACAGTGTGTGCTGATAGCGGCCAACAAAACCCTGAGCTAAGGAAGAGGCTGGGCTGGCAGAGTGCTCTACAAACAGCGTCCTCGTAACACAAAACCAAACGTTTGGCCGGATGGAGATGATATTATTTCAAACGGGCTTCAACTCGTGTCCTCGGTCACCGCCCAGTCCCTCGGTCACGCCATCCATCTGCAGGAAGCATAAATTGTCTTAATCGTTTTGCGGCCGCGGAGAGTCCGAAATAGCTCAGGCGGTTAAACGTCGGAGCAGGAGAGCGAAGGGAATCGCCCGGTCGTGGGTTCGAATCCCGTCCCGGCCCCGGTAGCTGGACTCACAATCCAGGGGGAAAAAACGGATTTGTTCAATAGCATTTCTGTTGAAAGGTCCTGGTAAAGCAAAGTGGCACAGTTGGAGTGCGCCTGAGTTGATCAGTGTTCAGGTCGTACTCCATAGGCAATAGATTTCCCTGTCCCCCATAACCCGCCCGTCAGGGCCGTCCATGATCACCTCGGTGCTGTGGACGTTAAACCCGAACTAACTAACTAACTGCGGCCGCGGGGGTTTGCTGAAAATCTATACCTAATGTTGGACATCAGGAGGAACGGTCGTACGGGTTTGACTGTGAGCATGCGGCTTGATCTTCCAGATTTAAACTCGTGTTCTCAATTGCGACAATCCAGATATGTGAGCCGGTTGGTGATGTTGGACCTTACGGCTATAAGGACGTAAGGTCCAACATCACAGACCAGCACACACTTAACCCATTGAGGATTACAGCGAATGGCACAAACGGCTGAATATTTGACGACATAAATATCGGCGCACAAGGACAAAAGTGTCCGCTAGTTGAAAGCGAACAACGTATGACTCCTTGAATCCCTGGCTTCCAAGTTCCTTCGGGATGAAATAATTATAACTGTAAGCTGGTCTGCCAGTTTGGGCCTGCACACATGTAAATTCGGGAGAGGGCGGGGGGGGGGGGGCGAGGGGGGAGGGGCGGGAGGAGAGGGGTTAGTTATTGGGTTTAACGCCGAGCAGGTTGGGGGCGGGAGGGGGGGGGGGCAGAGAGAAGGAGGAACCCTGGTGTAGCCTGGTCACGGGTGCCTTTGCCCATAGGGGCCCGATGATAGTAGCTTTGACTAATGCAAATCCACTGCGCCACCGCGTGCGCGCCAGCGCCTACTATGCTCAAGTCAGTGGATTTGCATTAGTCAAAGCTACTATCATCGAACCCCTATGCCTTTGCCCTGTTACGTTCAGAGTGGTTTATACACGCTAAATCAAAGGAGTTCCAAACACAATTGTTCACATACTTCCATTCGACCAACTCTGCAGTGAATACACTCTTGATAATTAAAGAAATATACTCGCGTCTACAGAATCATTAGTAATCGATATAACTGTAAACACAAAATGAACTTTTACTTTTTAAACTCTACGTGACCCGCAGTTCCCTGCGAGGAAAAAAGAAACCACGAGTACAGTAAAAATTAAAAATAAAAATAAAAAAATAAAAAAAATAAAAATCGCCTCGAGTTTCATCCTTTTTAATGTCCTCAAATCAAATCTCCCGTGGCAAGATCTAAGAGCTCTTCAACCCAAACCTGTAGCCGGACTAAATGACTAAAGTATCCAGATAAAAGAGTGGAGAAAACACATTTTACAGTCACACTCCCGCCGAGTTCCAACGAGACTGGGACTTCACTGACCCAAATACCGATTCTCGTTATACTCCGACGTCCAGAGAACAAAGATGACGTAGTTTCGCAAGAGGTGTAGATCTTAATGAGCCCCCGCAGTTGCGGAGGCTAATTTAGATCTACACCTCTTGCAGACGGAAGGGTGTTGTGCTGTGGCGATCGGTGAAAATTGACGTTGAATCGATGGCGGGCTCGTTGGCCCGGAAAACGCGCAAGATAGCGGTTAGAACCTAGGTGATGAGGGTACGGGGAAGCCAGTCCGAGACAATCGTCGGAAAATATTGACTGCTAATTCTTGAGTGACTTTCTACACTCTGCTTAAATAACCTGCTGGTTTGATAGTGGTGGCAGATTCACATAAACATGCATTCACCCTCAAGACATCTCACTATCCATGACAGCTCAACTATAGTGCCGTATCAACTTGGAGCCTGGGGAAATAAACGTCTTGCGTCTGGTCCTGACAGGGCAGCAGAACTTGACTAAAGCAAGTACAAAATGGAGCGAGAGGAGAGAAAATTCACAAAACGGAAGAAGGTGGGAGACTAAGGAGGAGGACAGCACCATTATCTCGCTAGTCCCGGAGATGCGGAAAATGTGTCTGCTGGGAGAGTCCGCCCTGACGTTTCTGGTGACAGTATGATCATCTAATTACATAGCGTGATATAATAGTAACCCATCTCCAACAGCATATATCCTCACGAGCTCCGGCAGTCTGCGGGAGCTCATGAGGATCTACACTTCTTTTGTACCAAGTGCGGATTTTTGTTTTTCCCGTCCAGGTCAGATAATGATGAAATGAGGATTTAGCTGAAAAAGCTATGAAAAATGACCAGACAAGGGACAAAGGCTTTTTCATGACCAAATGAAGATCCGTTAATCGTACTGAATATCGTATCCCCCAACCAGAGGAGCTCTTTGGTAGCTCTACCTACGAAAGGCCCAATTTATCAAGGCATGGGGACGTCACAAATACAGATTACCGCTGGAGAGACCTCGTGCCGCTGATTACAGCTGAGCTCGTTAAAATGCTCAATCAGGAGTGGAAAAGATGATATCCCCAACCGCCTCACCCGCCCATCACCAACCCACACGACGTTCCGCTCTGAGCCCCGTGATAACAATTCTAAATCTTTAACTCATTCAGCCCGACGCACGTATTTCCCAAATTTTGGAGGCGTCATCTAACGACTATGCACCTGTTGCAGGTGATGGATCGACCATGAAAATTCAAGGGCAGTGCCAGATTAGCTTGGCGCTTGCCGGCGCCAAGCTAATCTGGCACTGTGTAACGAACGCCTTTGGTGCATGTTTCGGTCGGACGACGGTATGACGTCATTAGCAGTTGGACCGAATGTTCACGTGCGGTAATGTAGAGGTGAGCGATGTTCACGTGTCACCTGTGACAGGGTTGTATCGGGAACTATTGCTAGCCAGAGATGTCATATCAGCCGAGTCGAGCGGACGTGTTCGTTGGTGCTCTGAGAAAGAATTCTGGCTAGAGAATTCTATAGCTGTATATAGAATACAGGTATTTATTCTTTTTTTTTATCGGTATTTATAATGACCTGTAAAGCTATTCATACGAAAATGGAAAGTATTGTTTTTTTTATGAATTATTATGATTAGAGTGCAGAAGAGCCCATGTTGGAAGGAAGTGCGATGACTCGTGTCAATACTTGTTTGGTCATGTAATTGTTGTATGTGATATAGTTTATAACTAGGATGTTATGTTGTATTCATTTATATGTGAAAATGTGGGACGGAAATAGGAATGTAATTCAGTATGTAATCAGGTATACCTAATGATGAATGAATGTGCAGTAATATGTTATAAATTGAAGGTGAGCTGTGATTGTAATATTTGGCTCATAATTCATTGTGTGTAGGTACGCAAAATGTGTGCAGTGTTAAAGTGGCTATAGGAATTGTTATAGGAATTGTGACAATAGTGACTGTAGTAGTATGGTGGCATAGAGAAGACATTTTACAAAGGAAATGATCTAGAGCGCTCTGAAGTATAATAATGTGTCGAAGACACATTCAGACTCTTTAAGTATAAGAGCGAAAATTTACGAGTGTATAAATGTTGTGTACAGCGGGCCGGTACGGAGCGGAAACCCCTGGAGTGGGTTGCATGTAGCGTGCTTAAATATAGTGTGTTAAGCTCGCTGACTTAAGGTCTTTCTTGCTTAGTAAAGCTCTTGCTTAGTGCGCGAGTGTTTTCTGTTGCATGGAGCGACTTAGCGATGTGCGTAGCTCCGAACGAGTTCTTAGCGAGCGGGGATAGGTTATTTATAGCTTATGGTGGGGTTCTCCCCTACGTCATCATAGATTGTAGAAATCGGCCAATAAAAACGCACGGTTTTCGCTTCTTCTGACCTAACGGAAACGAAGTAGACAAAACGCCGGTGAAATGGCGGCGATGGAAAACAAGAAGTCAAGCTAGAAAGAATGGAAAATTTTTCGTGCAGGCAACCCTGCTTGTCAGTCTAATGTAGACGTACATTAGTTAAGGAGTACCATGTAGGCCCCATAGTATGAGGATCTATGTCTCAAGTCTAATGTAGATGTACATTAGAGTTAAGGACTACCGTTGAGTAGGCTCCCATAGTATGAGGATCTATGTTTCTCTGACAACGGCTGGTCAGTTGAATCAGTTATGCAGACTCCTCACCGATAATTCCAGATGTCCGTGAGACGAGGCTGGGTGGGGGGTCCGTGCGTTCCCACGTACATTTCGTGTTCCTCCTTCTCTATCCTAGATGGAAGGCTGTTTCTGCCACAAGGTTTAAGAGAGTGAATTCACATTTCCGTTCTCGCGTTAACACGGCAGCTAAGAACTCTTCCTCAGCTAAGCACGCCGCTACGCACGGGGGGGACCGTCCTTAGAATTAAGCACGCCACTAAGCTCGCTCCAGCAGATAAGCACGCTCATGCAACGCACATTTTCAGCTAAGCTTGTGAACTTAGCGCTAAGCAAGAAATTTGCGCGCTAAGCAAGCATATGCAACCCACCCCTGGTATGTGGCTGATGAAGCTGTCCTAAAAGTATCGTCTACGTGACCGGATACGGACATCATCAACGCCTTCATCTCTCCTTCGTCTACCATCACTGGTGCAGACGTGCAGCAACGGTGACGAAGTAAGCCTACAGATTTGAGCTACAGGACCACATGCAGTGTTCCTTCAGTGTAGCCTATGTCGCCTAGCGCCGTTGATAATTTCACGCCTAGGAATATTCTAATCTGTGAGTACTGTCATCGACTAGTACCATTCCGTTCGGGAAATCTGTCAAGTCAAGTCGTCGGTGTGATATCTTTGACTGTGTCGACACTAGTGTAAAGAGTAGAGTCGAGTGACGTCTCGAGAGAGAGACAACGACCTCTACGGTAGCGAGTGAATGTGTGAGCGCTGAAGTTATGAATAGCCTATACGCCACTTCTTAATATTTGTGTGAAACACTTGTTTGTATGATGTGAATTGTGTGATTTAATGTATATGATATGAGTGTATGAGAAATAGTGAAACATAGGGCAAAGAGCGATAACTGTGTGGCTTTGTCCTTGTTTGTAAGCGTGTGTGGTGGTGGATGAAAGAGTCTAGTAAACAGAGATAGAACACCCACCTTTATACTGATTGTCAGAAAACCCACGCACACACTCATTCTATTAGAATAACCGTTTATACACGCAACAACTTAATTCAGTAACGAAAAAAAAAAACCTTCGTTACACACTACCCTTGAATTATCATGGTCGATCCATCTCACAGGTGCATAGTCGTTAGATGACGCCTCCAAAATTTGGGAAATACGTGCGTCGGGCTGAAAGATTTAATCTGCTCGGTCTTCCACTTTTTCAGTTCTACCCCTTAACAAAAACTGCGGGAGATGCTATTTCCGCGATGGACTGACCAAGACAGCGAATAGAAAAATCGTCCCAGCCATTGCCTTGTAAAAAAATTAAAAAAAAAAATTAAAAAGGCGAATCACTGAAGAATTTTGCTCTGCAAATAAAAAGATAATAGTGGCTTGCGTGACAGAACGACTGACACGATTGTAGAGAAGCCCATAAATGTTGCAGGCAAAAATTTGATGCCAACTCCGGCCGAATTAGTCCTAACGAATTAAGCTTCTTTTTTTTTTTTTTTTACCCATTCAGCTCTGACGCACCACAGCAGGAGATGGGACGCAAATGCGGGGGCTCATGAGGATCTATGCCTCTTGCTGAAACCACTTTGTATCCATTGTTGATGGGGCGGGTGGAGCTCGAATTGACACAGATTTCAGACGCACAGTGTCGGATCAGTGACAGTCAAGGGGTTAAGGACAATGTCGCCCTCCAACTCAGTACAGGAGTACAGCTGCACGAAAGTGATGCTCGTGGCTTTTTCAGAGTATTTCATGCCAACATGACTCTGTCTGGAGCAAACCATCCAACCGCAATACCCAGCGCCGCTACTACGTAATTTGCAAGACTTACTAAGCCATAAACACGACACCAGGTGGTGGAACTTTATTGGCGGACTACAAAATAAGGACAAATGAAATGGTAGCCAACGTACCATTCTGACACACCGGAAGATCCAATCTTTTCATTAGGAAGTGGCACAGATCCTCATACCCACATCATCTATTCTGGGGCATGTGTTTCTGTCTACCCGAGGTCCATTCATCTGTATTTGCCTTTTTAAGACTCTCCC
Source organism: Semisulcospira habei (assembly GCA_036245525.1). Taxonomy (NCBI): domain Eukaryota; kingdom Metazoa; phylum Mollusca; class Gastropoda; family Semisulcospiridae; genus Semisulcospira; species Semisulcospira habei. Next base: position 76,703,246 of record BTPG01000008.1, on the reverse strand, counting down.
TACTGTCTGCACTGCCTGTAGCTCTTGATATTGGATGTGTGTTGCTAAATGGTCTTAGCTTTATTTAGGCCCCATGTGTTAGGTTTATTTAACGTATTTGACCGGCTGGCGACATGCATTCAATGTTCTGTTTTTTTTTTCACAAGCAGTGCAGGCACGTCCTGAGAAAGCCTTGTTGCTGTCGGGACGTTAAGCAATGTACAATCAATCAATCAACAATCATACCCACATCAAACGCGGCCACACACACACACACAAAAACGGTTGTATCGATAGACCAATGCCACTGATGTACCACGTAAGACCCTTGCCGCCCTCCCCCCCCCCCCCCACCCCCACCCCGAGCACTCCCCCTTTGCATGGCAATGCCGTCCAGGCCAATATTATCCATCTGTCTGAAGGTAGCTTATGAGCCTCTTGCTTATCTTCCCCTCTCTCCCTTTCAATCATATGTCCACGGCAACGATTAACTCACTCGCGGCCAGCCGCATCCGGATGCGCGGCTTAAAAAAGCAGAAGATGGATACAAAGGCACCAAGTTGGTCTGGCACTTCCCTCGAACTATCATGACCAGTCCATCACTGACGGCGCACAACGACCAATCTTGTCCCAATCTTTGCGAAACTCATTACAAGGTGTGAACAAGGTGCAGGCGTAATTTTTTTATGCAGCATTTCGCGCAACCGTTAGTACCGAGGTGCGATTTGTTGTTGCATAAGCAGCTGGATACAACAGGCGAAGCAGTCAACAGGCGTTCACGACGATGTCTGCGTGGTGATGGCCTGAAGTACTTCAACACGTATGCAATCACCCAGACGAGAAAATCTGGCATGAGCCCTGGTCTAACATGCCAGAGCTTGGATCATCTCGGACATGCTGGATGACGTGTTCATGCTGGATGACGTGTTCATGCGTCACACAAGAAAAGCCCAGTAAGGAAAAGGCCATCAGGCCGACGTCGTCTGCGCAGATCAACCCCAAGTAAGCAACGGTCCTCGGGCCCACGACGGCTGCTGTGGGCCCGCGCACGGGGGGTGCGCAGGCGCACAGCGGCCGTCGTGGGCCCGGCGAGCTTTTGCTACTGGCGACTACGGCCGACCTCGGCCCGATGACATCTTGCGTGCTGGGGCAGAAGCTGTTAGCGACCATCCACTTGACAGCGGTGCTTGGATGTCGTTTTCGTGCCAACATCGCAACTTACAGGGGCTGGAAATAACAAGCGAAGGGAAGGAGAAAAAAGTGAAAAAATGGGGACGGAAATAGGCAAAATAGGATCGATGAACCCTTATTAAGTCCCGCATCTAGCTCATTCCATCTGCATGAGACATAGACTCACACTTGCAGCCGCAGGGGCTCATGTGAATCTATACCTTTTGCTGACTCAATGTATCCCCCTCCCCCCCCCCCCCCCCCCCCCCTGAAACTGAGTGCTCATCTCCTTTCTATTTGCAAGAGACGTAGATTCCGATGTGATCCTGCAGCTTTAAAGGGGCATGTGACTCTATGCCGCTTGATGAACAAGAGCGGCTCCAACTGCTATTTAAATGGAATGTCATATCACGTTAACCCATTACATCCTGAGGCCTTTTCTTTTACAAATCTATGTATTGTCCTATGAAGGCTACATGACAGATTACAAGATAAACTAATCATTTTGGTTCAAGGGTGGTGCCAAAATAGCTTGGCGCCTCAGGCGCCAAGCTATTCTTGCACCACCCTTGAACAATCATAGAACTATCAGTCAAATTTATTTCAAGCAATCGTGTACAAAATACAAAGCGGTTAACCGGCCGTCCACCCTGATGCTGTCGGTAGGAAATTAAAATGCCACCAAGCTGCTTCCTGTCAGGCGTGTCGCCCGTCGTCTTGGCACGGTTAGGGACAGCACCTTTCACAGAGAGACAAAGCCGCATGCATTTCGGGCTGGCCAAATAAGGTATTTGGCCTGAAGCATTTCCCAAGCACAAACGCTTGGAAAAAAAATCACAGGCACTTAAAAACGAATGCTGAAAGGAACTTGCTAGGGTGTATGTGCAGTAAGGTCCCAAATGCGTTCCAATAACCACGGAGTGTGACAAAATAAGCATGTTCAGTTCTCTCACGTGCAATGCAGTGCCGCATAAAAAAGTCAATACATGAAGATACAGGAAAACGCAATAACCGAACCCCTTGCATTCAAAGAAAGAGAGTGCGTGCGCGCGCGCGCGCTGAGAGAGAGAGAGAGAGAGGGGGGGGGGGGGACAGAGAGAGAGAGAGAGTATTCAGGGCACTCTGCAGCTTTCCTATTACCATCGACTCGCATCTTTCTCCGCACAAATTACTGTAAATGTAGCTGACAATATTAGCCCCTTAACACAGTTGATTTACGTTCTGATAAATCAATTTGCTTGTCAAATGCTAGCCAATTTACCGTGCTGGCCGTCCCGTCCAAGTTCAGGCAAGGCACGTAGCCCCCGTAATGCTTTCCTTGTACATGAACGGGGCTCTCTATCACATTGCCCAGCAGCCGGCCCCTTGCATTTACAACGAGAGCAGTTCCTCTTGCACAGCTCCTTACGAGTCCTTACAGGTATAATAACTTTTGCTAGCCAACGTCGATGCCTCGCTTACGTGTGTGTTCCAAAATGTAGGCGATGGTCTGTAATTTTGAATCGTACGACCTAACGTCTTAACTCAAACTACCCCAGACGCACCACAGCAAGATAAGGATCGACCATGATAGTTCAAGGGTGATGCCAGAATAGCTAGGCGCCTATGGGCGCCAAGCGATTCTGGCTTCACCCTTGAACTATCATGGTCGATCTGTGTCCTGCACTGCAATGCAGTCTTCAGAGAACAACGGCAAATTTGGGGGATTTCGGTGTTGGGGTAGAATGAGTTAACCTATTCACTGCCAATAACAAGTGACCATGCCCCAACTGCAAGAGACATAGATCCTCATGAGCCCCCGCGCCTGCGGGGGCTCATGCGGATCTATGCCTCTTGCTGAGACAAATTTGTATCCATTTTTTGGGGGGGAGGGCGGTGTTGGCTTTTGGTCGTTGAATAAACCAAGATTTCAGAAACAAAAATGTACGTACAATGTCAGGGAAGGGGTTCAGGCCCAAAATCACAAGCACAGACCAGCACACAAACGGAGAAATCGTCTGGCTTTTTACCTACAACTGATAAAATGCTTCCTCTCAGAATGCCAGAATCCTCAATCTTATTGTAGGTGGAACAAGCGAAAGAAGAGGGCTGAGAGGGTGAAAGGGGGGGGGGGGGGTTCCGTTGCTTTTGATAAACCGTAAGGTTCAAAATCACAGACCTGCACACTTTTTGTTTTTACTGGTGTGTGGTTTTAGTTAGGAATCTCTGGACCATATACGTTGGTCTGCGGTTCTGGACCTTGCTGCCCTCAACCGTAAGATCTAAGGTCACATACTAGTACACTTATAATAGCGATGTTAAAACTTGTATGCAGTGAAGCCTCTTTTGTGCAAACAACGCTTTTTGCACGAAGGAAATTGGTCGTAAAAGACAGGGTTTGAAGGGGGGAAAGTGCCACTTAACTGTCATTAAAGACCATCGTTCACGTGGCTATAGCCATGACGGTCTTTGCTGACAGATGGTCTTTTAACTCATTCTACCCCAAGACCGAAATCCCCAAATGTTGCCGTTGTCCTCTGAAGACTGCACTCTAGTGCACGACACAGATCGACCATGATAGTTCAAGGGTGATGCCAGAATAGCTTGGCGCCCATAGGCGCCAAGCTATTCTGGCATCACCCTTGAACTATCATGGTCGATCCAGATCTTGCTGTGGTGTGTCTGGGGTAGAATGAGTTAAGGGTGGTACCTAAAAACCGGTTTGGCTCAAACGGATCTGCCGCTACAGTAATTACGCCAGCTTTACGTATGTTGGTTGGTTGGTTGGTTAGTTCGGGGTTTAACGTCCACAGCACCGAGGTGATCATGGACGGCCCTGACGGGCGGGTTGTGGGGGACAGGGAAATCTATTGCCTATGGAGTACCACCTGAACACTGATCAACTCAGGCGCACTCCAGCTGTGCCACTTTGATTTACCAGGACCTTTTAACGGACATGCTATTGAACAAGCCCGTCATTTCCCCCTGGATTGCGAGTCCAGCTACCGGGACCGGGACGGGGACTGATTCGAACCCACGACCGGGCGATTCCCTTCGCTCTCCTGCTCCGACGCTTAACCGCCTGAGCTATTTCGGACTCGTTAAATTTACGAATGTGTATGGCCTCTTCCTTTTAATATGCGAGCACTGTAACCTGCCTGAAAAACCATTCCGATCTGACTCATCACTGGAGCGAAGTGCCTTTATCCGTCACAGAGCACTGGTCCTAATGTGCACCCTGCTGCCAACGACAACCACTACATTTACACGTTCTTTCATCAAACTAAAGGTGCCGTCGAGTTGTTCAGCCTAGGGGTGGCTCTCTGGTCCATTACCTGCAAAAGAGATGCCGGTCGCCCGGGAATGAAATAGAATGTTCGAGAATAATAGGTTCATGTAGCAGAAGACTGACCCAAACGGCTTTTTCTCCATTACACGCTCAGATCGCGGCATTTTCGAATAAGCATGTGCTGGCCTGCGATTTTGGACCTTACGGCTTTCAGCGGTTCCATCTGATGAGACAAGAGGCATACAGAGTGGATGGTTCAATCTGATGAGACAAGAGGCATACAGAGTGGACGGTTCCATCTGATGAGACAAGAGGCATACAGAGTGGATGGTTCAATCTGATGAGACAAGAGGCATACAGAGTGGACGGTTCAATCTGACGAGACAAGAGGCATACAGAGTGGATGGTTCAATCTGATAAGACAAGCGGCATACTGGGTGGATGGTTCAATCTGATGAGACAAGAGGCATACAGGGTGGATGGCTCAATCTGATGAGACAAGAGGCATACAGGGTGGACGGTTCGATATGATAAGACAAGAGGCACACAGGGTGGACGGTTCAATCTGACGAGACAAGAGGCATACAGGGTGGATGGTTCAATCTGAGACAGGAGGCATACAGGGTGGATGGTTCAATATGATGAGACAAGAGGCATACAGGGTGGATGGTTCAATCTGAGACAAGAGGCATACAGGGTGGATGGTTCAATCTGATGAGACAAGAGGCATACAGGGTGGATGGTTCAATCAGTAAGAGGCACAGATCCGGCGAATCAGCACAGCCATAGAGAAACCTGATGTCATCCATGAGGATCCAAGTCTCTTGCTTACAGACAAAAAGTTCGCTGTTAAATGTCTTTACGTCATAAAAAATGAGGCACCCCCCCCCCCTCCTCCTCCTCCCCCCCCCCCTTCTCCGGCATCTATAAGGCCGGTATCTACAAGCAAGGATAGGGGCTCAGCACAATCTTGCGGACAGAAGATCCGCAAGGACTCATGCAAATCTCTGCCTGTTGCAGACTGAAGACTTGTGGCTCCGTCAAGGAAACGCACGTGCAATGGTTTTACACCGTGTGTGCGCGCGGCGAACTCTAATGAAGCGGTAATGAATGAGTCAGGAACCAGAAGTAAGTAAAGCTTTCTAGCCATGGCTGCTCACATAACGCTGAGATTGGCAAGCCACGAAGCGTATCTCGAAAGTCTTCTTCTCAGAGTTCATGCACGCCAGCCTCAAGGCCCACTTACCCTATCAACACATTCACGACGTGACGCATCCGGATACGCGGCGTTAACGCCGCGTATTCGGATGCGTCACGTCGTGAATGAGTTAACCCATATCATACTGGGGCTAAAAGCTTTAAATGTGTACACTGCCATATGCAAGCTACATTATAGTACTTGCAGATAAGGATATAGACTAATGGCTTTAGTTCAAGGGCGGTGCCAGAATAGCTTGGCGCCTAGAGGCACCAAGCTATTCTGGCACTACCCTTGAACTGTTTTAGGCAAACTTATTTCACCCACTGGTGTATTCCGTATGATATGGGTTAACCCCTTCCTTTCCACTGTACGTACATTTTGTTTCTGAAATCTTTGTTTTTTCAATGACCCAAAGCCAAACCCATCCAAGGGATGCAAATTGGTCTCAGCAAGAGATATAGATCATGAGCCCCCACGACTGCGGGGGCTCATGAGGATCTGTCTCTTGCAGTCGGGTTGTGTTCTCAGCTGTGAAGGGGTTAATAAGAAAATGCATAACAGTTAAAGTCTGATTCATAACATATTATCAGTGCGACAGGCATTCGCACAGAAAGCTTGTTTGAAATTGTTCCTGGCCTAGTCTATGCATATTTAAACATAAAAGCCTCGAGGCCCACTTAACCTATTAATCATAAAAATGCGTAACCTTTCCAGAACCGTTAACTCACTGGAGTCGTGCCACATGCGGATATACCACAGCAAAATGCCACGTGTCCGTGCACGACACGTCTCTAATAATTTAACAGGAATATTCAACCTGCTGACAAGAGTTTGGCGTTGGCAAAGTAAACTACAAGCATCTCGAAATTGCTCACGCCCAAATTTCAGCTGACAGCACGCTCGACACCTATTAATCACTGCACAGATACACTTTAACAGACCCGTTAACAGCAATATGTCCACAGCGTTTTGCAATAGGAATGAAGTCATTCACTTCAAACATAATCTCTCTCTCTCTCTCTCTCTCTCTCTCTCTCTCTCTCTCTCTCTCTCTCTCTCTCTCTCTCTCTCTCTCTCTCTCTCTCTCTCTCTCTCTCCCATTCAAGTCATTAGTACTGATTACAAGTTCAGGCTGCTGGATATCCTGCCACTTGACAAGCAGTTCATTTATAATAAGTTGGTACTCATGCACAAAATCACCCTCTCAGACTCAACAGCCTATCTCTATAATTTGTTCGAACTTGCCCACAGATCTAGTCGAACATCAGAGAACAATCTGCTAGTACCCTTAGATATTTACAAGACGTTCCTCTCCTACTCTGGTGCAAAATTATGGAACACAGTTCCTGCAGACATAAAAGCAGCACCTTCTTTACAAACTTTCAAGAACCAACTACACAAATTTATTAAGAACATGTTAAAACATATTGTTCATATTTTTCTTTCACATACCGTCATTGACTGCAGAAACATTTCCTTATTGTGTGTGTGTGTGTGTGTGTGTGTGTGTGTGTGTGTGTGTGTGTGTGTGTGTGTGTGTGTGTGTGTGTGGACTGGTATAAATCAGTACGTACATGTGTGTGTGTGTGTATGTGCGTGCGTGTGCGTGTGTGCGTGCGTGCGTGCGTGCGTGTGTGTGTGTGTGTGTGTGTGTGTGTGTGTGTGTGTGTGTGTGTGTCCGGACTGCTCTCTCTCTCTCTCTCTGTCTCTCTCTCTCCTCTCTCTCTCTCTCTCTCTCTCTCTCTCTCTCTCTCTGGACAGCATGTAAGAATGTAAGATAGACAAGTGTTGCCCAAAACTATCGTGCAATAAAAGCCCTCTAGTCAGTGCGTCTGTCCCTCACGGGGGTGATTTGTCAAGGCGACAACGATATAAAAAAAACCACCAAATTAACCCATTAATCCTGAGGCTGATTTTTTTAATTACCTTTTAGTCCTGCTACGTTAGAGATTAGGAGATAGATCAACCTTTTTTGTTCAAGGGTGCTGCCAGAATAGCTTGGCGCCTCAGGCGCCAAGCTATTCTGGCACCACCCTTGAACTATCATAGTCAATTTGTTTCAAGTCATAGTTTATCAGGATGAAACGGGTAAAACAACCTATTATGAAAACTATTTTCCACTGAAACAGTTTGCAGGTCTAATCTGACTTTTCTTGTCTACAAAGCATGGTGCATTTCTTGCGGGGCGGGGCGGGGCAGGGCGGGGCGGGGGAGGGGGGGGGGGGGTTGGGGAATAGTTGAGATGTGCAGACGTGAGTGAAGATAGACACAACGTGTAATCTAACATAGCAATCCGTACCAAACTCCACGCTTTCTGCTCTAGCGTAACAGAGCCAGTTTGTTTTGGCCGCTATCTCTGAGAACTAAGCTGAAAAACACGAGTCTGCAACTATTCCTAAACAAGCCTGCATAGTCACTGACCGTGCCTGATTTCATCCGTCTGAGCAAGAGAAGTATTGGGAACAGAAGTAAAATAGCGAAGATCCATGCTAGTTGAGGTAACAGATTGATCAGAATGTATGTCTTGCAGATGTAAGGGACTGACTGGGCGACTGCGTACCTGGCACCGACATGAGGAACACCGAAATCCTTTGTCGGCGGCCAAGCTTACGTTACAAACCTTATGATCCCCTCCGCATGAGGAATAGAAGTGCGAATGCCCGCTAGAAAATGGTATACAGTGCCTTACAGAGAGGGTTATGCGGATTTGTGCCTCGTAGAAACATGGGTTTCGTTGGAAGCCACAAGGGGTGGAACACACGGCTCACTCAGTACAGAAACCCAAACCTAGTGCGTGTTCAGTCCTTTGCACATCTTTTACCTCTAGCATAAAGTCATCGGGTAAGAAAAAGAACAAAATCACGAGAACACCGTAGTACAATCACCTACAGCATGCTTCAGACATTTCTAACGGAACACGAAAGTGCATATTACATAGGACTGAAAGAACATAACCTGAGAGAAACTGTGTCTCCTAGTACAATCACCTACAGCATGCTTCAGACATTTCTAACGGAACACGAAAGTGCATATTACATAGGACTGAAAGAACATAACCTGAGAGAAACTGTGTCTCCTGAGAGCGACAACGTGCTAATGTAACAAACACAGTCAGTGCCGGCAACGTGAACGAGAAAGATAATGAAGTAGATGGGGAGCCCCATTCAGCCCTGACGCACTACAGCAGGAGATGGATCGACCATGATAATTCAAGGGTAGGCGCCAAGCTAACCTGGCACTACCCTTCAATTATCATGGTCGATCCATCTCCTGCAACAGATGCATAGTCGTTAGATGACGCCTCCAAAACTTGGGAAATACGGCCGTCGGGCTGAATGAGTTAACATAAAAAGAATCATACATTTTGAAAAAGAATCATACATTTTAAAAAAGAATCATACATTTTGAGAAAGAATCAAACATTTTGAAAAAGAATCATACATTTTCAGAATGAATCAAACATTTTGAAAAAGAATCATACATTTTGATGTAACATAAAAGAGTCGCGGCTCACAGGTTTAATCCATTGTGTCCCAGGTACGAAATACCCACGTTTTGGAGTTGTCCTCTGAGGACTGCAGCACATTTGCTGGAGACAGATCGACCGTGATAATTCAAGGGTAGTGCCAGAACAGCTTGGCGCCTATATATTGCTATTCTGGCACTACCCGTGAACTGTCATGGTCGATCCCTCTCTTGCTGGGGTGTGTCGGGAATGAATGAGTTAACAAATATATTACTGCAACTTGAGTCCACCGGAATTTGCAAAACTGTCAAGAGGCCCTCGGAAAGGACTCGTCACCTATAATCTGGCTACGTGACATCAGCTATACATCACGCAGGGTAACACAAAGCAGACAAACGTCATTCCTTCGTTAACCCCTTGACTGTTACTGACGATACCGCTCGATGGCCAACACGCGTGGTTACAGGTCTTTTGCACCGAGCGGTATCGACAGTGGCAGTCCATGGGTTAACCCATAACGCCCTGAAAGACTAACGACAGGATGTGGACTGACCATGATAGTTCAAGGTTGGTGTCAGAATAGCTTGGCGCCTCGAGGCGCCAAGCTATTCTGACACCAACCTTGAACTATCATGGTCGAGGCGCCAAGCTATTCTGACACCAACCTTGAACTATCATGGTCGATCCACCTCCAGAACTGTGATACAGACTTCAGAGGATATCTAAAACGATTTGATAATTTGATAATTTGGTCCTCAGAGCGTATGGAGTTAAAGCGTGTATCCGGCGAGGACGTGACAATGGAGACGTAACAGATTTAATAAATAACCAGGACAGGGCCCCGCCATAGTACTTCTGTCGCGAACCAGAAACAGCGTGAACCAGACAGAAAAGTCGCAACAGCGCTATGTGACAAGCATCCATCTTGGCGAAATTGACCCGTCGTCCTCAGAAACAAGACTGATATAAAAGCGGCCAGCAAATGTATACCCCCCCCCCTCCAAAAAAAAAAATAAATAAATAAATAAAAAATAAACAAATAAAAATAATAATAATAATAAATTAAATAAAATAAAATAAAAAATAAATAAATAATAATAATAAATAAAATAAATATAAATAAATAAATAAATAAAATAAAATAATAATAATAATAATATTATAATAATAAATGGGGGGCTCACGTGCATCTATGCCTTATTCACATGAACTGTGCTTGGCCGGTCTGGGATATGGACGGAAACAATTGGAGGGCTGGCTATTCGGTCATTAGCCTCACGTATTTCTGTCTCCGTTGCCGAGCACCGTGACACCTTTCCACACCCAGGTCGTCCATCCGAGAGAGAGGAAGACAATGCACACAAGACAACCAGTGTGTCTGCACATGTCCTCGGTGAGCCCATGACGGCCTAGCGGTTGCGTGACAAGCGGCAGTCCGTTATTACAAATTTAATACCGCGCGCGACAGAAATTATCCTGTGCAGGGCAGGTCTGGTATGTCAAACCTCACAGGGCGCATAAATGAATATTGCACGTCAACTATTTCATATTCAATCGGGACCAGGACGGTGACTGCCAAGCGGGTAAAGTGCACACAAAAACGACGCAAAGCTAGAAACGCGCTCAGACAGGGCAGCTACAATACAATTGAATTTAACCGTTTGGGTGTCGGTAGCGGTTTTAGTCGCGATGATTCCTGCAGGAATCATCGCGACTAAAACCGCTACCGACACCCAAACGGTTAATAAACTGCGATTATCCTGTCGACGCGTGTTTCTTGCTATTGCTGATTTTTTTTCTTAATTCATACCGAGGTTGAACGACGGAAGATGGCTCGATCATTCTTTAATAAGTAATCTCAAGTGTAGTGCCTGATTACTTTGACGTCTTTCACATGCGCCATTCTTGTCAGGCACTGTCGCCTAAACATCATACTTTGCTTGTTGTACACCCCTCCAACGACAAAAAAAAACATGTTTTGTTGGTCTAAGGGTATACAAGCAAAGTATATACTCCTGCACTACCAGTTGGCCCAGGAAGTGTAAAACTGGCACTGGAAGTCCATTAAGTAGTGCCTTCCGCCCAACTAGGATTAGCGGTGCTGGGAGGATATCTGGCACGCCATTTTTGTCACCTGATTATCGCCCTTGTGGGTTTATTGCGGTGTCTGATAGTGACAGACATGTCCGACAGGCAATAGCTTCTGCAGGAAGAGCGATGCTGAAGTCAGAAAAGACACTTCACAACTTCAGAGAAGAACAATCCAGACCACCCAGACTCACTCACTCACTCACTCAAGCAAGCAATCAATCGAATACATTTGAAAGGTTTCTTTCTATTTTTTAAGTCAACTTTCTATAAAATGCGAAGACGGGTTACTTCATCGACAAGAAAAAGAGTAAAGGCGCCGACACAAGCATCTCTGAACAACACGTGAAGATTTCCAGCCGACTTTCAAGGTTGTACATTGCCTAACGTCCCGACAGCAACAAGACTTTCTCAGGCTTGTGAAAAAAAAAAATAAACAGAATATTGAATGTATATCGCCAGCCGGTCTAGTACGCTAAACAAACATACCTAGACCATTTAGCAACACACATCTAACATCAAGAGCTACAGGAAGCGCAGACAGTAAGGAGAGTTTAAAAAAAGAAAATACAGGTGAATGTACCAAGGGTAGACAGAAACACATGCCCCTGAATAGAGGGGAAAACCCACCCTGTGGGGCTGACCAGGGTGACCCTGGAAACTAAAAAGAAGTTAACCCCACCCAAGTCCCCCAGGGCAGACCCGGGTGCGGGTGACTTTAAAGGCAGCCGCAGGGGCTAATAAGAATCAATGCCACCTGTCGGTCTGCCAAAATGCTCGTTATTGTTGTGTGTTGCATCCACTAATCGCAACCATCTGCTTGTTACAGACATCTTCGTCGATATGAATTCTAATTGTGTGCTGGCCTGTGACTTTGGAACTTACGGCTGCAAGCCGTAAGGTCCAAAATCACAGGCCAGCACAAGCTAGACTTCATCAAACTTCATCAAACACCCGATGACTTACTACGGCCAAGGCCAGTTGACGCAAAGCAGTATGAGGCGTATTAATAAATGTATGTATCCTCTTAAGGCAGCGCCACTGAAATAAACATAATGGATTTTTTTTTTTTTTTTTTTTTACTCTAGTCTCTCGCAGATGTTTGCGGGGAGAAAAATCGCTGGAAGAGCGAAATGCCTCTCAGAGTATTTTGCGCAGATGTGATCCTCTCCGCAAATATGCGGCATCCTGTCTCGGAAGACAATGGAGTATGCGCTTGCTGGGTCAGTCACTGGAGTGACCTCTCCAGTGCGCAAGCCTGGGCGAAGTGTATGGAGATCCTGGGATGCCCAGTCGTCAAAATCCCCCTCTCGGCCTCGCTGATGTTTCCAAAGGAATGCAAAGCAGTACGTTTGGCATCAGTTTGGCTGCAGGAGCTGCCAGAACAGTGCGTGAATACAGGCAGCTGTCTGCCTTCGGGGCTCCACTCCTGATTTGAAGGGTTTACTCCCCCACATGTGGCCGTTGGATCCAACCTGATCTCCTCCGTCCTCTAGCCGTTGGCTGTCAGAAACAGCTCATCCGCCCGCAAATCAACGCCGTCCAAAGGAAACATTCCGAAAGCCCAAGACGCAGCGTCGACTGAAAGGAAGTCCTTAAGCTTAAACTGCTCGCTATCAATTAAAAGCTGAGAGGAAAGGTCCACACCCAGATGGGACACCCGACGGTGCCTTCTGTTGGAGAAACACACGCGTCAAAGCAGTCAGCAAGAGGCAAAGATCCTTATGAGCCCCGCAAGACGCGGGCTCATGTAAACCCATGTCTTTTATAGACAGAAGGCGGTCTTTCTGGATTGTGTAGACGGAAATACTCCGGCAGACTCTAGTCAGGTAGCTGCACACTAGTTCCCTACCGCTGACCAGCGGTAGCGAATGGACGGAGACAACCAGTGCGCAACTTGCTAGCTACCTACCTACTAGGCGCTACCAGCACGACCAGCAGCGGCAGGCCCTGCCCGGGAATTAGCTAAAAAGCAATTAGCGATCAGCGCCCAAGGCCATGTCGTGTATCCAGTCCAGTACGCAACGGTCCTCGGGCCGACGACAGCCGCAGTGGTGCACACTGCGGCCGCCGTCGTCTGGAAGACAATTTGCTACTGAGCAACCTCGCATTTTTTTTTTCATTATTCATGGTTGTTGTTTTTTTTTTTTTTTGGTTTTTCTTTCTTTACACGGTAGCCAGAATCCACAGAGAACATGATGAGGCCTGCGTGCAGTAAAACCTTCACTTTCAGATGCAAAGAACACTGAAGAAAGAAGGATATCTCTCTCTCTCTCTCTCTCTCTCTCTCTCTCTCTCTCTCTCTCTCTCTCTCTCTCTCTCTCTCTCTCTCTCTCCCTCTCTGCATGTACTGTGTATAATGTTTTTGCCTTCATATGTGTGTGCTCGATATGTTGGGCGCGCGCTCGCGTATGTGTGTGTGTGTGTGTGTGTGTGTGTGTGTACTGTATGTGTGACTCTGTGTGTGTGTGTGTGTGCGCGTGCGTGCATGCTGTGTGTGTGTGTATGTGTGTGTGTGTGTCGGCGTGAGAGAGAGAGAGAGGGGGGGGGGGGAGAGATAGCACCTGCATTCATATTTGCCCTTGCTGTATGAACTTTAATGTACTTAATGATTCTTTGTTTATTGCTTTACTTTGTATTTTTACTCATTTTATACTTTTGTGCGTACGCATATGCGGGTAGGTATGTCTGGAGTGCGTGTCCGAGAGCGTGTGTTTGTTTTTGTGCGTATGTGCCTGAGTGCGTGCGTGTGTAAGTGTGTGTGTGTGTGTGTGTGTTCGTGCGTGTGTGCATGCGTACTGAATTGCGGTGTACATGTGTGTGTGTGTGTGTGTGTGTGTGTGTGTGCGTGCGTGCATGCGCGGGTTGCGATGTGCATGCGTGCGTACCTGAGTGCGTGTGTGGGTATGTGTGTGTGCGTGGTGCGTGCGTGCGTGAGCGAATGTAGCAGTGCATGCAGCAGTGTGTGGTATGTGTATGTTTACATGTCTATGTCACTTATGTAGTAGATGTAGCAACGGCAAGTTTGAAAACTGGTCCTGTTACCAATAACTTCTACCGTTGGAAAATAAAGGTTCATTGTTCATTGTTCATTGTTCATTGTTCTCTCTCTCTCTCTCTCAGAAAATGGAGAATACAGGCATAATGTGATTAGTTTTCGGCACACACACACACACACACACACACACACACACACACACACACACACACACACACACACATGGCTTCTTGGCGCTGTAAATTCGGAGTTGCCGCTTAATAAACGTTAGTTCAGACAACAAGAACGGCCAGATTTCCTAGCAACACCCGCAGTTCTGCAAAAACATATATTACGGCCGTTCTGACATCCCCTTCCACCTGCAAGAAACATTATCGTGAACTCCTTAAGAGTCCAGATTACTGTCCCTGCTCACGCCAAAAGGCGTATGAGCGACAATTATCGTGAACTCCTGCAGCCGCACAGGCTCATAAGAATCTATGCCTCTTGCTAGGCAGGATCGGCCAATACACCAAGAGCTCCGCAATAACGGATTTTACTGCTAAGCCGATCGGCCAACTTCTGGGCGGCCCAAATCGGGTCGGATGTCAATCGTGAATTATTAAAATGGAAATGCTGATCCAGACTGTGTGGAGATTATGATGCATAGGTTGCCTGGAAATCACCAAATAAACATGACGCTTGTGGGACGATTTTTTTCCCCCAGCAAGACACCAGCAACAGTGCTCGTCTGTAGCCGGGGGCGATTGTGAACGGCTTTCAGCACCGCAGGGCAGCTGTGGAGTCAGCCAAGAGACGTAGATCTTCATCAGCCCCGGTCGTCCGCACAGGCTCTTGAGAATTCTTTTCAGTACCAGGTCCCTCATATGTGGAACTCACTACCTCCTGATGTACGTCAATCCCCGACACTCTCAGTCTTCAAAACCAACCTGAAAACGTATCTTTTTACTTTGGCATATCAGTGTTAATTTTCCTTTGCTTCCCATCATGTGATTTTTGGTTGGTGCTACTTTAAACAGAATGTGTTCGTTGTGCGAAAGACTGTGGTCAGTATGCCTGAACTGTTCTTGTTGATGTTGTGATTTGTAGTTTATTGTGTGTGTTAATAATAATAATTTGTAAAGCGTTCCTAGCCTGCGTAAGTGGGGAAGGACGCTATAGAAAAGCACTGTATTATTATTATTATTATTGTTATTATTATTATTTATTAATTCCGCATGCCAACAACACCCCTCTGGCAAAAGGCAGTCCTATCGCTATGCCAGACAGTCACTGATTAGCGACTCATGGTTGCGGTCGAGTTCAATTTGCGTACTGAAGGGTTTCTTGGACTTTCTGGCCAAAGACCAACAAGAGAAAAAAAAAAGTCCTAGACCTGCTATACTAAGCAAATTAGCTAACTCGCTTTCGACTGTGTATGCTGTCTGGGACTTACAACTAGAACTAGCAGTAGTACACTGAACGAACCCTCTTTCGCTGTATGTGCTGTCTAGACTAACACACTTTCATTTTCTAATTCGCACTCTGTCAACGCGTTCTGCCCTCTGAAAGATAAAGACGGTAAGTTCATTTTTGTGAAAAGCGAGAATGTTACTGCACTGCAGGCAAAATCTCGCTGTTCACACAAATGGAATTACTGTCTTTTGGCTTCACAGGGCAGAGTTGCCGGCGCGTATGTTGTACACTGGCTTCCACAGCCGACTGTGCCAATCGTCTCCTAGGGAGGCACCACGCACAGCTTTTAGCGAGGTTTCCACCAACGACTCCCAACAACGAACGACAGCGAAATCGCGGCGGATAACCAACTTCTATTACCAGCATAGACAACGCTCCAAACATCTCCAAGAGGCATAGATCCTCATGAGCCCTCCGGGCTCATGAGGATCTATGCCTCTTGGAGCTGTTCGGAGTGTTGTTTATGCTTCTGGTACACACTGGTTATCCGCCATGACTTTGCTGTCGTTACTTGCAAACAAAACATCACTATTAATACACGGAAGGATTTCGTCGTATGCAACGTATGTGCAAGGAAGTCGCCAGGCTATCCCGAGTGTAGCACCGTGTTGCAGCCAACAATCGGCGACATGCCACATCACGTAACAGTATGTCGGAAGGGTGTTGCATGCAGCAAAATCCCTACGTTATGTAAAGCGCTACTGTGCCGCTCCAAACTCTAGTGTCAGCACAGTGATCAATTTATCGCGATGTGAACAATACCTTGTAGATCAATGGAACCACGAAGGCAATATCCTATGCACTCGATATTACCAGGCCGCGGTCACTTTCAAAGCATCGATATTATTTCTGTAAACAATTACCCCACAGATTGTGAGGTGACGAAACAAACAGAGGCAAAGTGTGCATAAGTCGACGGCTTAAACCTGCTGGCTTTCTCAAGCTGAGGACGCAACCTGCGAATCGATTTTCATGTGTCCCCTTATTTAACCAGCAAGAGGCACAGACTCTCATGATCCCCTGCAGCCGCAAGGGCACATGAGAATCTATGCCTCTTGATTTTTCAGACAGAAGGAGACTGCATTTTCTCACCTAATTTTCGAGCACGTTTGTTTTTGTCCTCTAATGGACTGCAAGCAGTCAGCTCTTTGACATAGGTTCCATTAGCCGTCTAGCAGTCGACGTACTTCTCGTCAACGCGACTCCAGCAGGAACTGGCCTGACAGGAAATGTCCCAAAAGCAATAGTGTGCTGGCAAGTCATACGCCGAACACAAAAACAGTTGAAAGCTCTTCGCGCCTTCTGTGAATGGCTTCATTAGGCAGATTGTGCAAGCTCCCAGACTTCAGACGAGGTCTAATGCGTCCAGCCCACGTAAGGTACCTGTTTTCATCAGGGCCAATAACCCCAGTTTCGCGCGCCTGAACACAACATTCCCTGATGAAATGAACAGTGTGCGGCTCCTAACAGTGCACAAGTCGACGCTGAAATGACGGATTAGACACGTTTTGTAGTTCTACAGGATGAAATGAACAAACGAACAATGAACAATACGAACAAGGCATTTCAGTTCCAAGATGTTTTGTAGTTCTACAGAATCAAAGCGCAAAATGAACGAGCGAGCAATAAAGAAAATGAACTGGTCAATTTTGTAAACAGCTTTAAACTCCCGATGGAGACTAAGCTGAACGAACTATAAGAGAACGAATGCAAAAATATGAATTCACAAAAGTAGAATTCAGGTACAATACTAGACAGCTGGGAGCGCAATAACAGTTATTTTGTTAAAAATAAAAGTAGTATTCCACACGAGCGTCTGAGACACCTTCATACCTACAGGCTTGGGTAGACAAATGTTGTTTTTCTTCAGGATGTGCTTCAATGCACAATATTTATTTCTTCTAGGCACTGCCTAGAAGAAATAAATATTATGCATTAAAACACATCGTGAACAAGCATTTCTCCATCCCATTCAGTGTTCATACCTGCTCACCCCCCCCCTCCCGCCCCCCCCCCCCCCCCCACACACACACACACAAACACACAACACGCTCCCCACCACACTCCCGTCAACTGTGAACAGATTGTATCGATCATCTGAACTGCGCGGTCACTCACACTATCAGTGGTTGGTCGATTGGTTGTACATTGCTTAACGTCCCGACAGCAACAAGACTTTCTCCTGACGTGCCTGCACTGCTTGTGAAAAAAAAAAAATAAACAGAATATTGAATGTATGTTGCCAGCCGGTCTAATACGCTAAATAAACCTAAGACCATTTAGCAACACGTCCAATATCAAGAGCTACAGTAAGCGCAGACAGTAGGGAGAGTTCAAAAAAAAAGGAAAATACAGGTGAATGGACCAAGGGTAGACAGAAACACATGCCCCCAAAATAGAGGGAAAAACCCACCCTATGGGGCTGACCAGGGTGACCCTGGAACTAAAAAGTAGTTAATCCCACCCAAGTCCCCCAGGGCAGACCCGGGTGGGGGACACTAACAGTGATTGGGAAGAAGCGGTAACACACGCAGGGAAATAACAGAAGCCACGGAAGACAAAAGAACTCTTAAATGATCCAAAAACAAATGAACCCAAGAAAATGATCTGCATTTGGCGGTTATTGACGCGGGAAACATGCAAATGAGGCTATAAATCTAATCTAAACCTAACCGCTGGTTGTCTCCCTCGATTCGCTATCGCTGTATAGACCTAAACCCAAGACGATTCTGCGATTTGCCCTATCATAACGACAAAGAGAAATGACCACTCAAGACACTGACAACTCTATCAGTAACTCTGCGATGTGGTTTTTTTTTACCTTATGGGTCTGACTGTAAGGCCCAAAATCACAGGGCCGCACACAAATAAACAAATGGACTCCTATTGATGGACCACAGTGATAACATGACAGACAAAAGGCCAGTAAAGATCCATTAACCCCTATCATAAACCCCTTAACTGCCAGCGGCGGCACACGGAGTTTCTGACCCGAAAAGAATCGCATCCATCCAAAGAACACAGCTATACAAAGCTGTCAGCAAGAGACACAGAACCTCGTGAGCCAGCGCAATGGGGATCTGTGTCCCGGCAATAACAAGGTTAACAAAACACACCACTGAGTCCGGGTCTGTCACTGATACTGGACCTTATGACTCAAAGCCATAAGTATAGGCGCGTCCCAAATTACAGATATACTATACGACTCAAAGCCATAAGTATAGGCGCGTCCCAAATTACAGATATACTATACGACTCAAAGCCATAAGTATAGGCGCGTCCCAAATTACAGATATACTATACGACTCAAAGCCATAAGTATAGGCGCGTCCCAAATTACAGATATACTATATGACTCAAAGCCATAAGTATAGGCGCGTCCCAAATTACAGATATACTATACGACTCAAAGCCATAAGTATAGGCGCGTCCCAAATTACAGATATACTATACGACTCAAAGCCATAAGTATAGGCGCGTCCAAAATTACAGATATACTATACGACTCAAAGCCATAAGTATAGGCGCGTCCAAAATTACAGATATACTTTTTGTCCGTTATTATATCCAGGTGTGCATTCCAAGGAAGCGTGTATCTGCTTCAAAGCGGCTAATGAGCTTTGTGCTTCCTGTAGTGTGCGTGCAAGCGCGAGTGCGCGTGCGTGCGTGCGTATCTGCGTGTGTGTTACAGGACAGAGCAGTGTTTTAGCTAATAAAAATTTATTGTAGCAATTTAGACTTGTAAATTTGTGTCCCGTCGTCCTTTTTATCTTTTGCTTATCAGTTTACACCGACCACCACAAAACAATTTCTTTGTGTTAACCCTTTCAGCCCCAAGGTCCCATTTCTCAAATTTTGGAGGTGTTGCCTAACGACTATGCACCAATTGCAGGAGACGGATTGATCATGATAATTCAAGGGTAGTGCCAGATGCGCTTGGCGCCTTCAGGCGCCAAGCTCATCTGGCATTACCCTTGAATTATCATGATCAATCCATCTCCTGCTGCAGGGTCTCGGGGCCAAACAGGTTAATAGTAAAGTTATCGGAGTCTGAATCTGAACAAGCCGCTTTACTACGACAATCGACGCAATTCTTCTACGTACGTCTCGTCTCCTACTGCGCTACACTGTGTGTCCCTAGCAGCGACATGCCATGTATTGGTTCTGGATCGTGTGTCCGCGACAGATAAACAGATCTTGTCACTGTGGGCCCTGTAACAATGCACGACCAGCTCCCCGCTGTCACACAAGGCTTTGTTTCCTGGGGAATATACTACTGCGCAAATTTCGATTATCTATTCATATATCTCTTTCCCCAGGTCAATACAAGGATTCATCTCAGGCATTATAATGCATCCTAAGCAAATGACAACATCTGCATTCTGCGGGGGCTCGTGAGGATTTACGCCTCTTGCCAAAATCATTTTACACCTATGCCCCAGGTCGAGTGGAATGGCTCACAGGGCGTTATAAGCACGAAACAAACAGGAAACCACCTTTTATATATTACAGAGCTGAATCGAAGAAAGTTGTCTTTCATGTGCGGAAGTGTGTACGAAATTAGAGGCTTTGTGGGACCGGTATGTGGGCGAAACGCCTTAAAATCTTCTAACGAGAGATAACTAATAATCACACGCTACTTCCTCTACATCAGTTCTAAGCACCGTCGTCTGATGGGCAGGACATGGGACATGGGCAGGCACAACACAGAAAAGCGTAAAATCTGACTGGTGCAAACGGAACCCGTGACCTCGACAAACTGACTGAAATCGGATGTCCTGGCGTAACACACACACACACACACACACACACACACACACACACACACACACACACACACACACACACACACACACCTTCCCCACTACCAAGTCCGCGGTCGACATACACGTATTCCCAAAAGAAAAATAATTTTGTTCTACCAACACACTATACTGTGATCTTAACACTTTAACAAGATGGGATGAACCATAACCCACAAAGTCCCTTTTATATGAGAGCTGTCCTCGCTGTCAATGGTCTCTAACTTTTGTGTTTGACCTGATTCTGATGTTGAATTATCTCCTATTGAAAAAGTCTCGCATATCTGCCAATGCGTCAGTGAGTTCTATAAGGAGCGCAGGACATACGCGTCATTGATTTGTCAAACGTCATTTGTCATGACGTAAGTTTTAGTTTTTACGTAATTTTATATTTTACGTGACATGAGTTTCACTTTCGCTCCATAGGCTTGAGAAAATGGTGACAAAACTAGAACTTCACGGTACAATTTCAGTCTGGCTATAATTTGTGTGAAAGCAGGTTGACTTTACCTAGCTACATGATATACTAAGTACACGGGTCACCTGCATGCTCTTCTGAAAGCGCGTCGATGTGTGTGTGCGTGTGTGTGTGCGTGCGTGCGCGCGCACGCTCCAAACATCTCCAAGAGGCATAGATCCTCATGCGCCTGAAGAGCGCATGAGGATCTATTCCTCCTGGAGATGCGCGAATGTTTGTGTGTGTGAGAGAGAGAGAGAGAGAGAGAGAGAGAGAGAGAGAGAGAGAGAGAGA
This sequence comes from Semisulcospira habei, assembly GCA_036245525.1. Lineage (NCBI taxonomy): Eukaryota > Metazoa > Mollusca > Gastropoda > Semisulcospiridae > Semisulcospira > Semisulcospira habei. The sequence goes on along the minus strand of BTPG01000008.1, from coordinate 76,682,068 downwards.
GAATGACGTCATATTTACAGTATTATGTCACTGCGTGGTGACGGAGTTGCCTCTTTTACGTCACCGCCACTGTCTGATTTTCTCTAGAAGTAAAGGTTTTTTAGTGTTTTAATTCTTTTCTGAAAAGAATTAATTTTTACAAAAGAAGTTGAACGAATACAAAGCTGGCTAACGAACTCATCTAATGTCTTTCCAAACTAGCTATGTGCATAAGTTCAAGTAAATATGACAAAAATTACGGACTCTAATCTGGGTCAACCGAGTTCCTATAAACGGTTGTTTATGTCTTCAATGAGACATTCAATTACAGTATGCTCGGAGGCTCACTTAGCCACCCATTGAAAGAAAATATTTCGCCAAGTTTCAAGCTTGTGTGTTCAGAAATATCTTGTTTACATACATACGCACAAACATACATACATACATACATACATACATACATACGCACATACGGCGCTTCGCGCCAAATGTACGTTCAGCAACGAGGTAAGCGTAACTAGACATGACGTAATTGTTATCTTGTTACTTCAATTGTTAGAGGTTTAGCCTGCCCGCCTTTGACATCATGGACATGCTATTAAATTCGCCCGACCGCAACCCGTCCTATAAAGTCCCTTATATAAATAGAAGGGACTTAAAAAAATGGCACGGGATCCAGAGAAGTTCTTTATTATATTTGACATTTGTTAGAAACAAAGTACAAACTATGTAATCGGCACAGGATGTAATGTATACATTTGGCGCAACACACCTGACAAATACAGACACTAAAAGATTGTAACAATGACCCCACACTGATTGTCTTCCTCGATTTGCTACCGCTGATATCAGCGTTAGCGAATGGAGGGAGACAACTAGTGTGCACTGACCCACTACTTTGCGCAGTTCATCACTGTCCGGCAATGCCCCCAATAATCCTGTCACGACCAGAACTGCCCCTAATCTCCCTGTAGTGCAAGGCGACCAATCTCTCCTGCCAGTTACACAGTCCCTCAGCCAACCACTGCCCTCGGCAAGATGCGCAGATGATCATACACTCTGTTCTGCCTTAACTACAAGTGGTATATGATTGTACATTGCTTAACGTCCCGACAGCAACAAGGCTTTCTCAGGACGTGCCTGCACAGCTTGTGAAAAAACAGAACATTGAATGTATGTCGCCAGCCGGTCAAATACGTTAAATAAACCTAACACATGGGGCCTAAATAAAGCTAAGACCATTTAGCAACACACATCCAATATCAAGAGCTACAGGCAGTGCAGACAGTAGGGAGAGTTTTAAAAAGGCAAATACAGGTGAATGGACCAAGGGTAGACAGAAACACATGCCCCAGAATAGAGAGAAAAACTCACCCTGTGGGGCTGACCAGGGTGACCCTGGGAACTAAAAAGTACCTAACCCCACCCAAGTCCCCCAGGGCAGACCCGGGTGGGGGCTACAAGTGGTATAGAGTTGATATATCGAGATTCTTTCATCTGCAAAAGACATAGATTCTCATGTGCCCCTGGAACCGCAGTGGTTCATGAGAAAATAGGTATGATTTTTGTAAAGGGCTGGCCTCAATTTCTTGCACGTGTGACCGTAAGAAAAATATGTAGGAGATGATCAGGGCTGAGGGATCGGTATCAATCCAGTGCGCAATAGGACATAAGACCGACGTTAGCCGCCGAAGGTACGCGCACGGTCGTGCGCGGACAAACGGCGGCCGACGCCGGTTCGATGACCTCTGCTTGCTGGGAACAGAACCTGACCAATGTCTGGTGACCGCGAGGGCTCCAGGGAATCTATACCTCTGTCCGGCAAGAATCAGCTCCGCTTACTTAACTCTGCAGATCTCACCCAAAGAAAGCCATCAAGGTGTCATGTGTAGCCTGCGGCTGTCGCACAGTGATTGGCAGGGCCGGAATGAAGGTCAATAGGAACTTCCTGGGCGAGATGTGATGGCCGTGAGGGTCAGGTCACAACACACAAGACCTTACGGCGGCCAGTGACAAGGCCAACTCCGTGTATGTATCTGCACGAAGCAAAGATCCTCGTGAGTCCTTGCAGAGGTTGGTTGTGTTCAGGGTGATTGGCAGGGCAGGGGTCGGAGTTGATAGGCATTTCCTGACCAGGGGACGGTGGCCGCAGTGGACAGTCAAATCAGAAACACGAGACCTTTCCGCGGTGTTCGGATGGCTAACTTAAAATAAATACTCCATAGATTCACAAGTGGGCAGAAGAGGCATGGCTCTTCGGATGCACCGGATGCCCAAGGTTGGAAGGGCCGGGATGAGAGCTGACAGACACTTCTTGCCAGAGTAACCCATTACATCCAGAGGCTGATTTGTCTTTCATTTGCTTGTTGTCCTATAAAGGATACATTACAAATTAGGAGATAGATCAACCATTTTAGTTCAAGGGTGGTACCAGAATAGCTTGGCGCCGAAGGCGCCAAGCTATTCTGGCACCACCCTTGAACTATCATAGTCAAAGTAATTTCAAGCAGTAGTGTATCATGATGAAAAGGTTTAAGGACAATAAATGAAAACGTGTATTATGAACAGCGACTAGCAAATCAGGCATTACCGCTACTAAATTGTGTTCGAACCCACACTGGTTGTCTCGGGCCATCGATTGGCTACCCATCTTCTACGTTGGGTACTTAGTGCTGAGCAGAACATTCTGCGACGTAAGCCTCTTGTTTCTGGCTGTGGACGGGTACGAGAATGCTTCCTGGGTCATGCCCGTCCCAACTCCCAGACAAATTGGATCTGATCGGAGGGCGGGACCGGTGGTGTATGTCTACCCCTTAACCCTTTGGCTGTCGGTAGCGCTTTTCGTCGCGATGTTTCCTGAAAGGAATCATCGCGACATAAAGCGCCACCGACAACAAAGGGTTAAACCTTGTAAGGTCGATTTGCATCGTTTTCTCTGTCCTCCCCCCCCCCCCCCCCTTCCAGTCAGACCAAATTTCATCACTAGTCGATTTTTCCTAAGTGCAGGCACGTTTAGAATAGGTCTTTATCGGAAGGTGTCTGTCACTAGTGTCAGTTCAGAAAAACCAGGAAGGTTGCAGAAGATTGGTCCTCTGACATATTCAAACTTTGCAAGGATATCACAGAAGCAAAGACGTCACAGAGATACAACACGCCCCCCCGGGGGGGGGGGGGGGGGGGGCTAAACAAATCGATTGATGTCTACATCAGCGAATTTTCATATAAAAAGGATATATATTATGCGGACAAATGATAAAGCTTTGGCGTCTTCCGTCAAATAAACATTGAAAGATGGAATAGCCATGACAGTTCAAAGTGGAAAGGCGTCAAGCTAATATGGCACTACCATTGAACTGTCAGCCGATCTATCTCCCACAGCTGATACACAGTGTTTATAGACGGTTCTCAAAGCTGTGGGAGCCATTATCGAGCGTGAATAAAATAATCTTCTTTAATATAAAAATGGCTCAAAGAAGGAAAAACGGAACTGAACATTTTGCACGGAGAAAAAAAAAAGTTATTTGGACTCCAAAATGTAAGCAGCGTTTTGATATAAAGTAGCACACATACACACACACACACACACACACACACACACACACACACACACACATAAATAATAAAAACCTTAAAACCTTATGAAAGAGCTGTTTATGGTGGGCGGTGGGACATCCTGATTGCCCCCCCCCCCCCTTTCCCATCCCCACCATCAACAACCAGTCGAGCATAGGACACAACAGTGGCAGTCCAGACACATCCAGCGCTTGCCGATAAATGTATGTTTATGCACTATTCAGACGTTGAAGCAATTTCGCGATAAGCTGCTTAACCCCTTCACTGCCCGTGGACGCAGACTGAGTTTGATTGCGATGGAATCACTATACATTCAACGTCAAACCTCCCAAGCCGTCAAAGGAACATGAGCTAATAGTGGATTTAGCAAGAGGTATAGATCCTCATGAGCCCCCGCAACTGTGGGGGCTCATGAGGATCTATACCTCTTGCCTTTGGGTGATGCCTGCTGGTTATCCACAGTCTAAACAAAACACTTCCAATCTGACACACCGATTGAATCTTGCACAAACTGACGGAAGCCTTGCATCCCTGGGGGGAAAAAAACAAATCTCCTAATCAGCCCAAAATAGCTTCAGAAACGTTCTTTTTTTCACACTGAAAATCGACTTCGTTGTTATCTTTGAATTTAGTTACATCATAAATCAGGAGGGACAATAGTCGCCGCTGTTCATTTGAACGTTTTATTTCGAGGTACAGTATCTGATTCTGTAACACAACACATACTGGCTGCCTGTATCTCAAACAATTGTGCGCAAGGTTTCTGTTATTTGTTACAATGTTGTTACCGGTTCTGCTCCCACATATTTGTCCGACCTGGTTCATATTTACACGCCTTCAAGATCCCTCCGTTCAGTATCAGACACGCGTATCTTCAGGGTTCCTAAGCGAAAGAAGTCTAGCCAGGGCCAGCGAGCCATTTTTTAAATTTTGGTCCATTCACCTGGAACGACCTTCCAGATCATGTCAGACATTCCCCAAATCTGTCTGCTTTTAAATCACTGCTCGCCTATGTGTTTTCGTATGCATATAGTTAGATGCATTTTCAGTGCGTTAGCAATCTTTGGCAGTAACAGTTCTTGTAACGGTGTGTGTGTATGTGTGAGTGTGAGCCTTTGATATGCGTCACTTTAGTTTGTGTAACATTTATTGTAGCGTTTTCTTTCTTGTGCTTTTTGTTCTGTGATTTTTGATCTTGTAAAGCGCCATTCATTTGGAGGTTAAGCGCTATATAAATGTACATTATTATTATTATTATTATTACATACTGTTTAATCACGACACCAAGTTCTAATACTCTAGGCCATACTGCATTCACCTCTTGCTGATCCTGCGGGGCGACTGCGTACATGTCATTTAAAGGGCCCACACACCCTCATTAAACCCACAACCCAACCCCAGAAGAAGAAAAAAAACTGTCACCGGTGGCACAAAAAATTTTATTTATTTTTTTAAATCATTCATTTGTTTATTCGTAGCTAACAATCTTATGCAAACATGAAGTCTGAAATAACTGAGATGAATTTGTGTTTTTGTGGGAAACTGTCTCGTCTTGTCCTCAAGGCACACATCTCGACAGGATGGCACAAAATAGCAACACCAAGAAGCCTAAAGAAGAAAGGCTCTCATTCGCGCGACAATATCCTTCCATCTGCAAGATACACAGATCCTCATCAACCCTTGCAGCTGCAGTGACTCAATAGTATACATGCACTCTCAATGAGAAGGATCGGCGCACTTCCTTACGTGCATCTGGGACCAGTTGCATGAGTGAGCTTAGTCCTGTGCAAGCCACTTAGTGGCATGGCTTGTGCAGGATTAAGCTCACGCATGCAACTGGCCCCTGCTCCTTAGACGAACGCAGTCACTATCGTTTCAGTCTGGAGTAAAAAAGAAGAAGCCCTCATTTGCGCGACATGCCTCGGGCAAAGGTGTCCAGAAATCACCGATGAGATGATTTACGCTGCTTCTACAGAACAACCCCATCTGCCTTCTGCAAGAGGCATAGATCCTCATGAACCCCCGCAAGTTGCGGGGGCTCATGAGGATCTACGCCTCTTGCTGCCCAGGTTCTCATCTGTTCACTTCAATTGTAGTTAGATTGCAGTTTCCAGTCGTCAATGATGCTGAGAACCTCAGACTTCTTGAACGTCTAAGGCTAAGGATATAAATGAAGCTAGCCTTCAAAGCAAAAGATAAGGATCTTGCTGACAGCCCAAAAGCTGCAAGAGCTGATGAGGACCTGCGTCCGCTGCCAGTGATAGAGATCGCTGTATGTACCACGGCGCAGTTCTGGGATCTAGGGGTAGAAGTGGCTGGTAATGAAATGAAGGTCCTTGGGGAGTTTCGTCGAAAATATATATCTCTCTCTCTCTCTCTCTCTCTCTCTCTCTCTCTCTCTCTCTCTCTCTCTCTCTCTCTCTCTCTCTCTCTCACGGGCCTCATGGTATTCATGGTTAAACGACATATGTATCGCGTCATTTCTTGGACATGGCCTCAACTCCTGTAGGGCTTCGTGTTGTTGGCTGTTTCTATATTTGGCAGTATCTTCCTTCAATTCCGTATGTGTAACCGCAACTTGCTGGGATGCGCAATCACATCTTAGGGCAAGATCGATCGTTTGCAAATTTTGATCACAATGCGGAATCCCTAAATATTCCTTTGCCGTCTGCCATGGGCAATCTGCTGGTCCATCCTACTAACCAAGTCCCTTGATAGAGCCATAAAGTCGCCGCGCACGGCATTGATCGAAGACTTGATGACAATTCGCTGCATCCATTATGTTTTGAGAGTTGCGAACTCGACGTGTTCTTCTGAAAAGATTCACTTGTAACCGGCGCGATTGCCTTGTGGTGCTCAGCTGAAGGGCAGGACACATTAGCGTGGTTGTGGTGTGTCAAATGTCCGATGGCTTTTTTCATTTGAGGGGATATATAGGAGCCGATCATGATGAACAAGAGGCACTGATTCTCATGAGCCCCTGCGACTGCGGGGGCTCATGAGGATCTGTGCCTCTTGCAAATGGCAGTGACCTGTGGAAATGCTGCAAAACAGAAACTGAAGTGAGCACTCCAAGATCGCACGCCATAAAACCGCCTCCTCCAGTGAGAATCGCATACCAAAATAGAAAGTGAGAAAATGGCAGAGTTACTGAAGAATTCCTGCAGCCTGCAGCCGGCAAATGAGTATCTATGCCTTTTGCAGATGGGAGGTTTTCGCCACACAGGCCAACCCAAAAATTGTCTGGGCATATAATAGCATTCGCTGGAAGCAGTCCGGAGTCATTCCGGCCTGATTGTCCACGACTTGCATTACAGACTAGAGATGCCCTCAAAGGCGCTCTTCTCGGGAAATAACAGAAGAACACAGAGAAGAATGATGCCCGAGGCATGGTCAGAATAGCAATGGAAACATGGAAGACCGCCCTGCATTGTGGAAGCGAGTCTCCACCAATAACGCTGTCATCACGCACAGTACCCGCGTGAGTGCGTTTACAGTAAATTAAAACCGACTTCGCTTATAACAAGGTAGGCTGTAACAAAAGTCGGACATAACAACACTTTTCCTGAGGTTCCGACCACACAAACTCTATGCGCTTATTTTTACTGTATACACAATGCATGCAATGTTTTTCTTATACATATACGCATGCAATAAGCACTTAAGATATGCTATCAAAATCTTGGCCAACACATATTCAAAAACTCTGACATCAAGATTCGGTCCACGGAACTGCAAATCCAATTTAGGCTCTCCATCTTCATTCGAGTCTATTAGCTAATCTGACGCTACTGTTCCACCTGCCAATCACTCAATCTTCACTTTCGCAAGTCTTTAAAGCGCCGCCTCCAAGACGCCCGATTCAAACTGTACCACGATAAAACCGTGATGGAGGGCAATTGATTTGTGTCTCCTCAATCAACAGGCGACAAGGGAACTAATGGCCTGAAGACATGCAATCGCTGTCCTTTTACTTTTAGGTGCAAGTCTCCCACATTTTACAATTGTCCGCCACGCGCACTCACGCCCTAAGAGTTGCGGAAGATGGGTCGACCGTGATAGCTCAAGGGTTGTGCCTGATGAGCTTGGCGCCTGGGGCACCAAACTAATCAGGGATTACCCTAGAGCTATCATGGTCGGTCTCTCTCCTGCAGTTGGCGCTAAAAGTAAAAGACGTTCATGCATGGCGACGCGCTGCTTGGGGCGACGTGCTATTTGGTAGTAGCCGCAAATTATTTACGATCTGAAGGCGACTACTGTCTCTCAGCACGTCGACCAGAGAATAAATACGTAGTTTCATCACGACAAAGTAACCATCATGATCGAAAAACTGTACTGTTGCGGAAGATTTTGAACGACTAAAACCCAATCAAGCGACGCCCCACTCCCTGCTACCTGATCTCATCCCTCCTATAATTGGATCTGCTTCATTAGTCTTGCCATTGTAAGAATTACCCCCACCCCCGTCCCGTTTCCTCTGTTAAAGACAAGAACCAAAATAATCAGGACACATTTTGACTCAACTTTCAACATTTCCTCAACAATATAATACAATACAATAATAACAAAGTTATTTAATAATAATAATAATAATTACGGTATTTATAATGCGCTTATCTTATAATAATTATAACTCTAAGCGCGCACTCAGAACTCACGCACGCATGCGCACGCTTTTGACAATGACTCACGTACCACAAATACATTACGACAGTCAGCTTGGGGTGGGGAGCGTGGTGGCGTTATAGTGCTAGAACTGTTGAAAGAGGTGAGTTTTGAGGGCAGACTGGAAAGAAGAGAGTGCTTCTGACGGAGAGAGAGTGGGAGGGTGTTCAAGGTGGATGGACCGTAGACGGAGAAGGAGCGGGGCCGAAAGTGCTGAGTTTGGTGCGGGGGATGTGGAGGCGGAGAGGGCCGGAGGCAGAGCGGAGGGAGCGGGAATGAGTCTAGGAGTGAAGTAAGTTGGAGAGATAGGCAGAAGCATAGTTGTTAATAGATTTGTAGCAGAGAGACAGAATCTTGTATTGGGTGCGTTGGGGGATGGGGAGCCAGTGAAGGACTTTGAGCAGGGGAGTGATGTTGTCGATTTCTTCTTTCAACGAAAACGTACAGCCAGTCTCAAAATGCTTAGTCACCATGTTTGTTTCTGTTTTTTTGCACAAACGCACTCTTGGACAATTCCATTCAATCAGACAGCCCGGGGGACACGACTCACTACATACAAATGACGCACGCACGTACACAACCACATTAACCCCTTTATTGCTGGGAAAAGTGAACGCGATCCAACTGCAAGAATTATGCGACAGCGGGGTCTCATGAGGATCTATGCCTCTCGCTGAGATCAATTTGTATCCATGTTTCTTGGACGGTTTTGCGCTTTGGGGGTTAAATGAACAAATATTTCAAAAACAAAAATGTACGTACAGTGGCAGAGAAAGGGTTAAATATTCGATCACCTTTTCAACGTACTCAGCACATCCTGTGACCTGGTCTGTGATTTTGGACAACGAATCTGAGCCGTAGGTCCAAATTAAAAAACCAGTACACAAATAGTATTGGCTCTTTGTGGCTCAAGAAAAAAGGGCTGAAAAACGTACAGTTTTATGGAAATATGCCTTACAATCTGTCCCTGTCAGAGTATTTCAAGGGCCTAACAGTTTTACAGATCACACTCATGGTGGTATCCGTACCTTGTTATAGATCCTGGCGGAACCTCTCTAAGAGACTAGACGCTAATGAGGAGAAGGTTCTTGAAGAGGACTTGGGTGCTATTGGAAGACGCGCTCTTCAAGTCTATACCTATACACACGCCACTGGAAAAGAGAGTTATCTGAGAGACTGTTCACCCTTTGTCAGGCAGCGCTTTTTGTCGCAATGAATCCCGTAGGATTCATCGCGGCAAAATGCACTATCAACAGCCAAAGGGTTATCATTATTGAAGGATACTCTCGATGAGGCTGTTAACGCCCCAGGAAAAGTGTTCTCCGAGATGCTCCGAGCGGCATCGGGCGTCAGTTTAATCAATGCCCAAACACAGGGTCTCCCGCACCCGAGAAAACAGACATGAATGTAAACTACCTCCTGGCACCGGTTGCGGCGCCATTTCGCGCGTAGGGTCGATGTCTGCATTGTTGTTAGGCCACCAACAGGCTAAAACCTCCCTGGCTTCCAACGTCTGAGCAGTTGTTCCTGCATGAGGGCTTACCTCCCACTCAGCAAGAGGCAAACAGTCTCACGAGTCTCTGCCACTGTAGGGGTTAATGAGAATGTACGCCCCTTGCAGATAGAAGCGGCAGTGGCCATTGTAAGTTTAGGGGTCCGTTGCATGAGTGAGCTTAGTCCTGCGCCAGCCACTAAGCAAGGTGCTCCGCTATAGCGGAGCACCTTGCTTATTGGCTGGCGCAGGACTATATATATATATATCACTTCCCTGGTGGGCCCACATGAACCCCTTCTGGCAACCGTGAAACGGCGCAAGCTTGCTTGGTTTGGCCACGTGACCCGACACAACACCCTGTCCAAGACTATCCTCCAACTACTCCAAGGCACTCTCGAAGGAAGCCGCCGGCGAGGTCGTCAGAGAAAGAGTTGGGTCGCAAACATAAAAGAATGGACCGAACTCGAGATGCCAGACTTGCTTACCACCGCCCAAAATAGAACTCAGTGGAGAGCACTGTCTGTTGCTGCTGCCTTTCAGTCCCCCCAACGCCCAGATCGGATGATTATATATACTTAAAATGTGAAGAAAGAATCCACATACACCACGAAGTGGATACGTGGTGTATGTGGATTCTTTCTTAACATTTTAAGTATTTCACTGCTGCGCTTGGATTCATATTTGGAGTGTGTGGTGCCAGCTTTCTTGGACAGGTTTTATTTATTCACATATATATATATATATATATATATATATATATATATATATATATATATATATATATATATATATATATATATATATATATATATATATATATATATATATATATACACTGATTGACTTCCACCGTCTGTAAATAGGGACCAATACCCAGTCGACGCATGAGGCATGGATTCTGGTGAGCCCCGGCGACTGCAGGAACTCATGAAAATCTATGCTTCTTGCAGACGGAAGTGAATGTCACCACTCCATGCTCCCAAACCGGAATATAGAGATGCTGTCCATCCAGAAAATATAAAAATGTATCTCTCCGTCTATAATTCGCCAAGTTGTAAACAACGGAGCCGATTTACATACCAAGGCGCATATTGTACTGAAACCCTGCTGCTGTTGGGAGTCATTATACTCTTTGTCTCTTGCACATGAAAAGGTCTTGGTTGAGAGGCTATTATGCTATATGACCCCCACCAGGCATCGAGATGACATTACGAAGCATCGATGACATTTTGGACATTGGCCGCACGCTTGCGGTATTCGCTGCGGTAACGGCTACGTGGTGTGTGCACGAACAATGGAAACTCCTGGAAATGTCATTCAATATTTTCACACGGAACCAACCTACCATCGGCTGATGATTCAAAGTTGCACGAAGTTACACAACCATCGTATAAACACGCTAAACGTAACAAACAAAAAGTGGAATCGCCACTATTACCGTCCGTCAATGTCAAGATCAGTTAACTTTGTATCAACATCGAGAACAATGCAATAATACACGCACACCAGAAAGAAATGAAGATGACGATCAATCTCCACGAAACAAAGACAAAGTAGTAACCCCCTGCGCATGCAGACGCCGGTACTGTAAGCAGTATATGTGCCTGCATGCACACAAGGGGGTTAATATCGAAAATCATACCTGAGGCATGAAACCCCACATTATGACTATCCCGGAAACAAACTACCGGGAGGATGGAGATCGACAGTAAAGAGCTGTTATTACGCCTTTGCACAGTGTGACAAGCCGAGATCACGCATCGATTGCACATAATGATGAACGAGAGAAAATCATAGGGGCTCGATGACAATAGCTTTGCCAGGCTAATGCAAATCCACTGCGCCACCGTGTGCGCGCCACCGCCACGCCTAATGCTCAAAAAAAAAAAAAAAAAATGTCTTGAGCATTAGTAGGTGGCGGTGGCGCGCACGCGGTGGCGCAATGGATTTGCATAAGTCAAAGCTACCGTCATCGAGCCCCTATGGAGAAAATATAATTTCAGCTTTGTCGTGACCGTGAGCAGCATATTCTGACGGACCATCGAGTCGATGTTTTCTGCCTCTTTAAATTATCTACAATCGATGCGTTCTTCGACGACCCAAAACACTGCGTCTAGAGCCAAAGAAAGATCAAGGAAAGTTTATTCCAAACACCTCTCCTGTCGGCCGTGTCATGGCCGGATGGATGTCGTTTATTTCCGCTTCAGATTCCCACGTAACGCCCTTGTCTGAGCGCGAGAAGAATACCGAAAGTGCATAACGACTTTTCTATGCGTGTGCTAGTCTGTGATTCTGGACATTACGGCCTGGGGGCCGTAAGGTCCAAAATCACAGACCAGCACACATGAAAACAATATGAGAATGCGTTTGACTGGTCACTCCAAAAGGCAACCTCATTCAGTGAGAAGAACAAAGGAACAGCACGAGATGGCTTTTCAAAGTGAAAAATACCGGATGGAATCTGTGCATCCAAGTTCTTTCAAAGGCACTTTTCATGAAGGAAAAGAAAAAAACAAAGAAAGAAGGATCTTCCGGAGATGATTTTTCAAGAAGGAAAGCGGAATACAAAAACTGGCGAATTACATCCGCCCAAACATGTCGTTCAGACACTTTGAACGAAGAAAGTTCCTGTCTTCGTGCCTTCATTACCCTATTGCCCTTTAAATATTGACCCAACTGTATGAATTTAAATACATTGTTTTAATTTGCTTTCAAAAAGATAGGACTCCAATAATAAATGAAGTACTTTCCCCACAGAAAATAATAACGAAGGAAAGGCGACACTCAAAAACCCTTACAGCCCTACTTGATTCCTATAATCTGATACTTAGACCACAAAAAGCACTAAGCCTGAAAGCCAGATTGTATTTCCTTGGACACCACCAATTCACGCTAACGTGCGTATTAAAAAAAAAATAACGAGCTAATTTAATTGCATCGTATTGCGTCGTAATCCTCCTTCAGCGGAACAAAACGGTAACAATTTAATGGGGGATTGAAATGTTTTGCATCGTAATGCGCTTTCCAACGGCAAAGTGGTTAAAGTGCTCACTTAAAAACCATACTTCGGGCAAGGTGACAAATCAAAGAATATGGATGGGGGGGGGGGAGGGTAGAGAGAGAGAGAGAGAGAGAGAGAGAGAGAGAGAGAGAGAGAGAGAGAGAGAGAGAGAGAGAGAGATTGTACATTGCTTAGCGTCCCGATAGCAACAAGGCTTTCTCAGGACGTGCCTGCACTGCTTGTGAAAAAAAAAAAATAAACAGAACATTGAATGTATGTCGCCAGCCGGTCAAATACATTAAATAAACCTAACACACGGGGCCTAAATAAAGCTAAGACCATTTAGCAACACACATCCAATATCAAGAGCTACAGGCAGTGCAGACAGTAGGGAGAGTTTTAAAAAGGCAAATACAGGTGAATGGACAAAGGGTAGACAGAAACACATGCCCCAGAATAGAGAGAAAAACCCACCCTGTGGGGCTGACCAGGGTGACCCTGGGAACTAAAAAATACCTAACCCCACCCAAGTCCCCCAGGGCAGACCCGGGTGGGGTGAGAGAGAGAGAGAGAGAGAGAGAGAGAGAGAGAGAGAGAGAGAGAGAGAGAGAGAGAGAGAGAGAGAGAGAGAGCGGAAGGGGGGGGGGGGAAGATTGCATGATCACAAAACCATGAAATTGAGTGTATCTCAGAAGCTGCGCAGCGAGTACAAAAATGGACGGGGAATAGAGGCTGGCGGGATTGAGGTAACAAAATGTAATCTGTCTCCAAAATAGTAACATGATACTGACGCACGGCCGGAAAACACTGCTCCCACAACCAAACAAAAAAAAAAAAAAAGGAAAGAAACCGACACTTCTGTAATTTGTAACAAAACGCCGATGGTTTGCAGCAAATAAATACAAGGCGAGGAAACTAAAAATGTATGCTGTCTGTGATTTTTAACTTTCCGCTTATGGGTTCTTTCTATGGGTTCCGACGAGATGCCACGCAACATGATAGGCTGCCTTAATGGTACCAGCCTTGCCAATAGACTCAAATCATTGTCAAGTTCCCGACTTCTCACAAAACCCTCTCTTCTTCCAACGTTCTAATCAACGACTCTAAGCCATCCTCTATCCCCTTCTAGAGATTTGCCATAGGCAAAGATTCTCGTGTGCCCTGGGCTCATGGGAATCTATGCCTCTTGTTACTAAAGGTCAGACCAATTAATATCCATGTCCACTCCTCGGATGGAGAATGAAATAACGGTGTAACTTCCACTAACAAGCGAGTAGACCGAAGGCCCCGTTACCGCTCCAACGCTGCATTTGTCGCGAAGAGCACTGTAATACATCCCTGGCGCATGACTTATTTCCACGGGAGGCTTTATTGATTAACCCTAAAAACTGGCGGAGGATTTCCTGTCGCAAAGATTCTCAAATGCAAGGACCGCAGAACACGCACCACACAGTCACAGCTGCCATGAAGAGAGCCATAAATCGCAGATACTTGCACACACGCACTTGCCGGACAGCGGAAATCGGACTTTATACTGCGGGGAATTCAGATCATAATTCATTCGCGACCAGCCGCAGGCGGATGCGCGGCATAAGCCGCGCATCCGGATGCGGCTTGCCGCTAACGACACGCAAAGGATTAAGTTGTCCCGGTGACCGCTTCGTCTTGCATGGGATTGCGTGGGACTGTTGCTGCTGACATAAGGCTCACCAGTATTAGATCTCAATCCCAAGTTCTTCTCTTTCTGTTTAGGCGATTCTATGCGTACATGACCACTTTCTAACCACGGCACCAAATGTGCATGACCAGTCCATACTTGTTTAACTGAAATCCTCCAGCCCATACAGGGCACCATGCTGACATGAAATAGTTAGGCAACCAAAGTATCACTGCCTGCCTGCACCCACTCTGATGGTTTTCTTCTCCTGAGAAAACGCTGAACTAATAAATTTACATCAGTCCAGTACGTGAAAAAGACACACAGGCTCGTTGTACTATAACAGCCAATGCAAGACACCAGGTTGGCAAGAAGTATTTAGACAACCGAAGCGTCCGTGCCTACAGTACTCGGGTCAGACATGTTTTTTTCTTCTCCTGAGCAGAGAAAATAACCCGAATTGAGAACGCCGCCGCGAGAGGGGAAACACAGCGCAGGAATAACGTACTCGGACAGACAGAAAGAGCGGTTTTGGTCACGCAAATGTTGAGAAAGGTCACTGTGGATATTTCTGTAGCAGCTAAAAGGAAAACAAAACAAACTCAGCGGCAAAAGCAAACGTCCCCTAGAGGCATAGACTCTCATGCACCTTGCAAATGCAAGGGCCCGCGAGAGTTTTCCCCTCTTGCTGGCCCTTATTTACACACATCGAGGTAGCAGTTGAGCTGTGAAAGAAAACCTAATGTCCTTTATGTCTGCAAAAGGCATAGACGCTCAAGCACCCTTGCAGGCTCAAGGGCACATGAGAGTCTATGCCTCTTCCCGACCCCATTACATCTTCACATTGGGGTAAGCAGTTCCGCTGTAAAAGAAAAGCTAACTTGTTTGATTGATTTATTGTGACGGCTAAATGCGCAACGAATTGCCTGGTTTGTGTTCAGTTTCCCATGTGTGCCACCTCATGTTTGTTCAAATACATAAATCATTAAAAAAATAAGGTCGATGTGCAGCGCAATACAAAGCTGAGTCACAAATAAAGATGCATTATCGCTGGACGCAGATCAATTCCAGACTAGCAAATTAAATGTCACAAACTCATCAAATTTCAAATCTGGATAAATTGTATGGAAATCAGCCACATCCATGTAACAGTCCATGTACCATGGGGTGGCAGAGGGGGTACGACTGGACGAAGATGCCAAATCCAGACAAATAAACACATTTTCTGCTTCGATAGAACCGAAATCCCGATGCGTCCATCTTCTGTCCTCCGCAGACACATATTCTGATACATTCCTATTCCCTTGGCTTTTATCTCCAAGTTTCCTACTAACGCGTACCTACCGTATAGGCGTCGAGAGACTCAGATCTGTCTGTCTCTTCGATTCTCCAGTGGTCCCAGTCGAGCTGAGTCTCGACCAGATTTCGCACCTCCTCCCGGGGTTCATGCATGCCTTCTGGATTCCAGCATGCTCAATCCAGCAATCAAAGCTCACCCCCACACCCCCCACCCCCCACCCACCCCCAATCCCCACAACATCACCCCCCCCCCCCCCACACACACACACACACACACACACACACACACACACACACACACACACCGGCACCCACACACACACACACACACACACACACACACACACACACACACACACACACACCCCACACACAAAAATGCTTCCAAAAGAATCCAATTGTGCATTATCCCAAGGGGCAGGCAATTGGCGCCCGAGTGACATTCGTGTGAGGCTTTCCGTCCGCCCCATTTCGCTCCACATTGGCAAAATGAATAATTCACCCACGGCAGCACATATGTGCTTGGAATGCATCAACTCCTGAATCTTTCGTCGAATAAATGTCTGCTGACCTACTGCGGTTGTGGGACATTGTGTATGTGACCAGAAAGCGCTACTCGTCTACACGAGGCACAGATCCTGAAAGCCCGCACATTCCGTGGGGACTCATGATGGTCTAGGTCTATCGCCATTGGATAGTGAGTGCTATGCTGCAGGGTCTAAAAAAATCGAACCATGCAATCGACTTGTGCCCCAGCGGCGTCTATGTATGTCCAGACGGATGTGGCATGTTGGCTACTGTCATATACATGCGGGTTTTTTTACGAAAGCGCCAACAGCAGAACGCGTGTTGAACTAATTAATTGTACGTATTAATTAATGCATTGAGCCCCCTTCACTGCTTGTGGACTAGATTGTTTCTGAAATCGCTGTAAATTTAAAAAAAAATCCTCAGAAAATAAAGGAACATGGATACAAACTGGTTTCAGCAAGACGCATAGATCCTCATGCGCCACCGCAACTGCGGGGACTCGTATGGGTCTATAGCTCATGCTGCTGAGTGGTGTTCAATTTCTCGGCAGTCATATTGTCGTCATTTTTAACAAATGAATGATATACAACACGAAAATAATAACGCATCCCACAAAATACGTTTCTTGGCAAACAGTGACACATGTGTCTGTGTGGTCCAAACGACGTAATTATTGTAATTGAATGACCGCATGGTCACACGGGCCAGTTGCATGAGTGAGATTAGTCCTGCGCTAGCCACTAAGCAAGGTGCTCCGCTATAGCGGAGCACCTTGCTTAGTGGCTGGCGCAGGACTAAGCTCACGCATGCAACGGACCCCGGGACAGCAAACGCAGGCGCGTACGTGAACATGAATTTCATCAAAGCAGAAGACACATTTGGAAGGAATGATAAGACTAAGAGCAGAAGACGGAAATGTGGAAGGAATGATAAGACGAGAAACACTTCAGTTTTCAAGCGGACATGAGCTGGTAAGCGGCGTTAACGTTTAAACCATGTGATAAGAAAGCAGTGCACGGCTTATCGTGTGCGTGGATAAGCGCAAACCATCTGATAAGTAGGGAGTAAACAGCCCACCGCCCAGTAAACAAAGTCATCGGGCCCACTGCGGCCGTCGTGGGCCCGAGGACGTATTGATACTGGGGCAAATACGGCCTCGGTTTCAGCCGCAAAATCTAAAACCGCAGGCCAGTGCACGTTGAGCAAGTGCATGCGTGTACATGAATATGTATACACAACATGCCCAAGACGCTCAGTCACATGTACACCCATGTATGTGAGAATGTACGCGTGCCTGTACTCCTTGGGCACGGATTAACAATACTAAGTTTTATCTCTTTCTCTTCTGGCAGGAGAATGGTCGACCATGACACCAATGACAGGCCGAGGCCAACACGCCATATTTACCACGTGTACAATTGGTGTCTGGAAACGCGCCACTGAATTACAAGTGTAGTTATGAATCCATTTAGCCCGAACACCGTATATGGATCGACCATGATAGCTCAAGGGTGGTGCAGGAACAGTTTGGCGCGCTTGACAGTCTAAGTGTGGTGTAGGAATATCCAGGCGTGATCGACTATGACAGTTCAAGGGTGGTGCAGGAATAGCTGGGCACCTACAGGCGCCAAGCTATTCCTGCATCGCCCTTTCACAATCACGGTCGATCTGTGTCATAAAACATAATGCAGTCCTCAGAGGACAACTCCAAACTTTGGGAACAGATCTCAGGGACAAATGTGTGAGGGGCGCTAACCACGGCCTGTCCTTCGTGTGACGGTGACATGGGCGACCAAGGCGCAATCAAGCTAATCAGTGACCCTCTCTCATGAAACCAGTCTTAACTCGCATTGAGCCGATCAGTAATATGTGGTGGGGGTCAATCTGGGTCATCTTCACTTTTTTGCAGAAATGTATTCTACATGCACCAAAGTATCGTATGGTTAAAATGTTTATCATAAAAAATGCCATTAAATAGGTTAAGAATTATTTTAAAAGTCTGAGCTTGGCCCCAATTATGCTGCACACAGAAACTTTGCAGGCTGTTTTCTCAAAATGTCCGCCAGAGGCTTTAACAACTTTAAACACTAATAACTTCTACATTTTTTGCACTACATCATACAGTCATATATCCAATTAATCAGCAAACACTGTAGTTTTCAGAAATGTGAATATGTCAAAACATCCAAAATGCGAGTTAAGACTGATTTTGTGAGAGGGTCACCGAGTCGCATGGTTAATCCAATTTATGTCGTATGCACACTGTGCTTGGCGGATGATCAGACCGCAGGCGGCCTTGGCCGATTTCCTGTCAACGTTCTACATATCATGTATTATTGTAGAATGATGACGGCAATTCGTCAACGGCCGCCTGTTGTGTCTTGTGGTAAACTCCATCTCTCAGTTAACCACAACGGCTGATCAAGTTGTGACTTTTATCAACCACAAAAACCCAAAGGCATGCCTGATTCGCCTAGCAGTCATGTGAATGCGGAGCGACCCTGTGCCTATCATGGTCGACGCATCTCCGACAATTCGCGCAACCACAGACTGCACGTTTATGCAGTACTAGTATCTTTAGTCCCGTATCTTTGGTTTCCTACATACAAGACATCGTCAAGTTTATGCCGTTCCCACCTTATCGTAAACGCTAGACCTCCAACCGCGTAAGTCACTAAACGTTGGTACGCTCACTGACACACAATATCTATGTGCAACATACGGGATGCGCTACAGTGTGCTAACCAAGCCGCCCAAACAACAGTCGTGGTTCCTAACATAAACATACTCAAGCGTGCACCGTTACTGTACATGACACGCAAGTGCGCAACTCCCAACGCTCACAGTCAACACATAATTCACTCCATCGACAACGAGTAACTGAGCAGGTAACAAGTCCCGCGACAGGCCCTTCCATCTGAACAGGCACAGATTCGCAGGAACCCCTCTAGCTGCAGGGGCTCACGAGAATCTATTCCTCTTGCTGTAAACACGGGACCCATTGTGGCCCTGCGTTACTATCAAACTTTGCAAACTGCAGTCTTGTACTGTTTACCTTGAAAAAAAGATATTTTAATCTAAAAAAAAGTACTGTTTTAGTGTTTAGTTTGCACTTTGCTTTGAAAGACCTTGACCCTTTACGTGTCGACAGCGGTTTTAATCGCGATGATTCCTGATGGAATCATCGCGACTAAAACCGCTACCGACACGCCAACTAAGGGTCAAGAGAATCCACACCGCTTGGTGACCAAACTCGACTGCTCGTGTTCTCTGACGAAGGGAGTCATCGTGGTAAAACTTTAAGCTAAAGACTCGCTGGTAAATAGCTGAGAGGTTGAAGAGTACCTGTAAAGCGTCGTCAAGTACGCGTACCTTAGTAGTCAAGAGCCTTAGCACGGGATCAGAAATTATTGTGGGTTAAACTCTCCCACTTCCAACGCCGCAAGATTCGTATTTCAAAATTGTCTGCTATGCAACTAAGTCGTGGGAAGTGGATCGACCGTAAAAGATGAAGACACGCTACTGCATGAGTAGCTTGGTCAGATACATAATTGGCTAAAGAGATGTTACTGATAATAGTGACAGCACGCAGACGATAGTTATTTTCCCTCAAATCAACAACCCCTGACCGTTTGGCGGCTTCTCAGGAGTGAAGAGCTGCCCCGTATTTATTACAGTACACAGTCGTAGACTTATCCCCAAGATAATTAATTTTGTAAATAAGTTAAGGTCAATGCCTGCAAGGAAGAGGTGTAGATGCTTTGAGCCGATGCGGCTGTAGCAAGGGCACCTGCGAATCTGCGCCCGTTGAAGACATGCAAGGGATAGGTCATGAACCGGATATGTCAATCGGTGTGGCAAAACAATCTGCAAAGTCAGCACAATCCACTAAGACGCAAGTTTGACGAGGGCAGTAACCGATGCCTCTAAGATATGGCAATAGAGGTGAGGGTAAGGACAGGCTGTGAGTAGTTTATTTTCCCCCTGCTGTAACATTAAATCAGTTTCCACAGCTGTAACATTAAATCAGTTTCCACTGCTGTAACATTAGAGCCGTAAGGTCCAAAATCACAGACCAGCACATAAATCACGATTTCACGCTGATGCTGATGCCTCTACAGCGCAAGATGGTCTATTCTAAAAAGTAAAAATCGTCTCATCCAGTCCACTGATTACGATGTCAATGATGATGTTTAAACGAGTACAATGGGAAGCGGTAATTAAAAAAAAAAAGATAATGGGCTTTTCCAATAGCAAAAAAAAAAAACAAAAAAAAAAGTTCATTTGAAGACTGCCAGGAACGGTTTGTTTTTGTATTTGCTCGTGTGTTCAATTGTTTATTTATTTGTTTGACTGATTTTTTGTTTTCCGCCCTACAAACCTGTGGACGAACCAGACAAGCGTCTTTCTGTTAACATAATATTAGAAACACTTCAACATATTAAGACGTCACTGCGTGAATGATGACGCATGTAGTTGACTTCGTCTCCTACAATAATGCGGACAAAGGCCAAAATCCATTTAGTATTCAAGGCGAGGACTGCCCTGTCAGTGCATAGAAACCAGCACAAAGCAGGAACAGGTAAAGCAAGGTGCGCTTTCACTGTATAGGTCTGAAAGGCCACAGAATTGCGGTTGTATTCTGACAAAGAGCAATGAGAGTCTTCCAACGCGTGAATCCACTCTAAGCCTTCGTGGCTTTCACGGTTCACATCGCGCTCTCAGATCTGGCTCCTCAACGGAATTTATCTGTGCTGGCCTGTCATTTGGACCTTACGGCTTCAGAGACGTAGTCCAAAATCACAGGCCTGCACACGCCCCGTGGTAAGCCTGTAACAGCTCTGAAACTGAAGGTTGCAACACGACGCGGCTAGAAACATACATTACCGCTGCAAATTGACGATCAGCGACGTCAGCGTGGGTGACACTCGCAAGCATGGGGTATAGTTCCTCGTGAGCCCGCCGCATCTGCAGCGGTTCGTGAGGTTCTATGCCCCTTGGTGATGGAAAGACCTCCTTACGATATTGAAAAAGATCAAGACTGTTCAAACCGCCGACGAGAACGGAACAATGTCACGCAGACAATACGCGCGGTACACAATTAGCAATGCAGACTCTAGTCGAGCAAGACTCTAACGAGATGCGATTATTATGCTCTGCCTTCCGGCAACATAACACACAGCTCCGATTATTCACAAAACATATTCGACGAATTTTATGCTGCGAATGTGTATTGAGCGCCATCCTATTGTTCAATAAAGGCTGCGGTCGAGAAATGAGATATTTATGATGAAGATGTGTATTTGTTCGCAGTTTGGACCCCGTTTTCCACTGCTGCAAAGATATATATATATATCATGAAATAAATTGAAGAAAGTGTCCAGCGCTACAATGACTGTAATCAACTCGTGTTTGCACCTACCGTACTGTTTACTGTTTGCAGTACCGGTGACCGCATTCATAAAAGGGTTATTGTCTACAAGAAAGACGAGGGGGTAGTTTGCTCGAGAGCTTAGTCCTGCCCCAGCCACTAAGCAAGGTGCTCCGCTATATAGCGGAGCACCTTGCTTAGTGACTGGCGCAGGACTGAGCTCACTCGGCTCATCATACGCAAATATTCCCATCCTATGTGAGGAAAAAGACCAGCAAACGATGAAAGCTTAAATTTGCGGTGTCTTCTTCACGGTCAATGCTCATCGGACATCAAGGCCAGCGGCCTCAAGCCCATGGGCCCGCAAGCGGAAGAATTCTACTTCTACTTACAAGGCGACAGTCAACCGCGCGTTGGTGTATTGCATTATCTCACCCGACAGACCACAGCAAGACATGGATCGAGCATGACAGTTCAAGGGTCGTGCCAGAATAGCTTCACCCTTGAACTATCATGCTCGATCTGTCTCTAGAATTGTAATACAGTCTTTTAGAGGGGAATTTCAAAATTTGGGGATTTCCGGTCCTGGATCAGAATGTGTTATTGTGTTTTCTTTAAAACTACCCGTTACGCATAAATCTGAAGACACATTTCAGCACCATTTGTGTTTGTTATGCCTTGTCGACGCACCTAATGAAACTTAACAGCAGTTTGGACACGCAGCAAAAGCACACGCGTAGTCGCACTTATTTACTATGCGCTGCCGTTAGTGTGTCAGTCTATTTTTAGCTGTTTCTCTTACTGAAAGCGTTGTATTTCTAGAACGGGGTGGACTGGAGATATTGTCAGGTTACTTGATATACAGACGACGCGTGCTGAACTGGATTTTCCTGTGTGTAAATGAACCATAACTAGGCCCGTGTGTAGCGTTTCGTAACCATCTGTTACAGAAGTGAATCTTTAAACAGTTACGGCGGTAGTGGGCCTTCAACAGATAGCACGGTAGTATTATCCCAATGCGCAAAAGGTCATCGGGTCGACGTCGGCCCGATGGCCTTTAACGCATTGGGTATTACTTCAACGCACGATCAACCGGCACTTTTGATTTTTTTAATTTTTTTTTTAATATAGAGTTTGTATTCTGTTGGTATCAGCTGCAAGTTACAGTTCGTGCCTTTAGACTGCCTGCACAGTCAACTAACGTTGGGCTGTGGTCCATGACCTTTACGTCACCTATACATAATGGCTACGCTCAGCCGCTTACATAATCTTTGTTAAGCATACATCAAACAAATAAAAAAACTTTGAAATCACACACTCTAAAAGGCAAAGGAAACAAAATGCACACAGCATTAAGCATTCTCAAACGATTACTAATCCAATGAACAAACATTTTACAGCACTTTTTCAACCACAAACCAAAGCAATAAAATATCTCAATGTTTGAAAATGAAATCACACAAGTTCAAACAAACAAGGAAAAATATGCAAACTGTCGGAAAATACGAATCAGGCGTGTTGAGTTTCCGCATTTAGTACGAGCTTGTCCATCCGGTTACAGGGGTTCGTGGGTAAATGCTTCGAGAGCGCCGTAAAAATAATAAATTCGCTCTAGCATATATTATACGGGCCTATATGCGACGTACCATCCCTCTCAAATTAACATTTGCGCCAGTGTATTCGACAAACACAGCAGCAGCAACAACAACAAACCGGCACGCCCAAGATAGGTTAATCTATCATTAACCCTCTTGCGGATGTGTCATGTACTTTGGGCATCACTGATGAATGTGCGACCACATGGGCGTGACGGACTAACCTGACAACTCCCCTGTGTGTAAAGAGTAGACAGACCGACATCGGCCGCCACTGGCCCGCGCACGACAGTGCGCGGCCAACAGCGGCCGACGTCGGTCCGACAGCCTTTTGCCCACTTGTTCATACTCACCATGGACGACTGAACTCCCTCAGGCCAGTCAGTCCTCCAGATCCTGTTTGTCCGGGGTTCTGGCGGCAAGCTAGACTTTAATTTCGCTAATGGCCAGGACGTCTACTCAAGTCGCACATCTCCACCTTCTCTCTTGTCAATTATCCTTTCAATCTCCCTCGGGGACAAACACATGGACCACCTGATAATGAGATACTCCCGGCACACAGTCACACAATTTGTTCAACCTCCCGCGGCTCTCTCTCCCTCTGAGGATCCGACGGAAGTATGCACGGTAGATCACTTAAAAAAAATTAAATGTCAGCGATTCTCAATTTAAGCTTCATGGATGTTCAGGCATAAAATGCTCATTTCCATGGGTGCTCGCTCAGGCAATTAAAAACACATGCGGTGTCAAATCCAACAGTACGTACACGAGGGCCAAACACACCGCCACGGATCTCTGCGCCTTGGTGACCCACCCGTCTGAGAAGGACAGTCCATTCGGTCGAGCAATTGCAGGAAAAAGGCACTGATAATTAAAGACGAAAATGCGCATAATTTTTTTTTAATCCTATCAAATTCAACAGCTTGTATACGAGAACACAAGGCCGTGGTCATAGATTTAAATGTCGATGACTTTTCCACCATCCGTCCTCGACACTAACACCTTAACTGCAGGGAAAAGTCGAAGGATATCCATCTGCGAGAGACATAAATCCTCATGAGCCCCCGCAGTCGCGGGGGCTCATGAGGATTTATGTCTCTTGTTCGTCCTGTGTTCCTGTTTTTGGTCCCCGTTTCATGGTGTTCTTCGCGCGAATGTCGGTCAATGTGCAGTGAATTCAGACGCGCATTTCGCGTCGGCTGGCAGCGAAGGGGTTAAGAACTGAGATGTAAATTTTCAAGTAAACGTGACTTTCAGCAAAAGACGTAGATTTTCATGAGACCCTGCATCCGCATGAGCTCACGAGAATCTATGCTTTTTGCAAAGGAAAGGCGCTGTGGCTAAAACATGTCATAAACTATCTGAAAGTGAAACGCGAAGTCGATTTTTTAGCAAAAGTTTCCTGACAGCCTGTCAATAAATGGAACTGTGCGAAAACAAAGGCGACAAAGACTTGGGTTATTGCACAGCTGCTGTGCAATATCGCACAAAACCACCATAAAACGCATGTACGCAATTTATCGCAACAGTAATTACTGTATGCAAAAGTAAAGGGGGTACTGTAAATGTGTTTACACATGCATAAGAAAACGATCGATTCGATAGTGTAATCACAAACTCCTCTTATGAGTATGTCGGTTCAAGGCTGGCAAATAACTTGCATATGTGAAGACACAAAAACACTCGGGAGAAGTAAAGAGACACGCTCCATTTCACGCTGTTTTAACGAGCACCATTGTATATAACGAAGATCTCAAGATTGAAAGGCTAGAGAGCTGTCAATTCAATACATTCACTGTTTCTCACGAACGTCACTAAGAGGACTGACGCAGATTGGAGAGGTATACAGAAGACAAAGCACATCCTTTGTTAAGAAAAAGAAACACTCGCGCGACTCATCATTAAGCATCAACAGCCTCACATAAAGCATCAACAGTCTCACATAAAGCATCAATAGCCTCACACAAAGCATCAATAGCCTCACACAAAGCACGCAACGCTGGTAAAGGGGCACTCTAAAAGTATGCTTCAAACCCTGAAATCGAACCAGCGACCAGTATTAACAAAAACAAAAAGCCAGCGGTGTTCGCCGCAGTACTTTCTGACGGGGGTACTGTTTGTAACGTACTCACAACCAGTGCTGTACACACCTCTGCCCCCTACTGACATCTGGTTAACCTCTCCGGAGTGTATGATCATTTCTTGTCGAACACCCTTCATAGATCTAGCTCTTGTTCTCAGCGACCCTCTTGATTAAATTATCACAGGCAGCCTGGGCGTTGCTTCTTGACGTGATTCAGTCTCAATCACGTCGTCAAGAAACGCCGCGACAACCTGAATCACGTCGACAAAGAAGGATTGGACGACCTGTAATGAGTTAATACGGTGTGCCCCTCAAAACAAGAGTAACCTCTTCACCCTCTGGACAGCGTTATTACTTGGCGTATGCCAGCATCCTTCAATACGGGCTGCATCGTACGCACTCTTATCCTCAACTCCTTTAACTTCCTCCCACTGAAGCACGTGTTCAGGAGAAACATATGCTGAACACTGAAGGCGCTGTGCACCGACAGGCAAAATTCACTGGAGCCGCAGGGATCCATCTGAATCTTCGCCTACTGCAGTTGGAGGGAGCAAGCTGAAGGGCTGTGAAACCCATAACCCTAAATTAGCGATCAGGAGTTAATAAGCTGCGAGTGGCATCTACATCAGGCAACCAGTAGTTGTACTCTGCAGCCCGTCTCACAGACAATACCTTCCGTCTGCAAGAGGCATAGATTCTCACCAGCCCCTGCGGCCGCAGGGGCTCGTGAGAATATATGCCTCTTGCACCAATACTTGCTTTACATCTGTGCTCATCGGCCGGAATATGAATCATCTGGGTTGAAGGTTTGGGTTTCAGGAGGGTGGCTGCTCTTTGAGCTGTACAGGCCCCAGCCCCCTGGTAAAGTGTTATTCCAACGCTCTATTGGAGGTGAGGAATCCAGGCTCTCCTCCCCGTTGAAAAGCACGAAAGCCGATCACAGTTCATACCCAACATTACTGAAAACAATGAAAGTAGCAAAGAAGGGAAGGTAAAAGCCTGAGGTGTGTCGTTGCGAGAGTGCGTGGGAAAAGTGCGCCTGTTGATCATAAAACTGCTACAAACATGCTATGACCTGCAAAACAAGATTTTATTTTTCTTCAAATTTCCTTCTTTCTTTTTCATACTTACACCCAAACATCCGCCTCCCTGCTAGCACGCACTCAGCGCCCGTGTAGTATAACATGACGTTAACACGTTTCTTTTCCTGCCTCTTCCTGGTGTTTATCCCCAGCTTTTGTTTAACGCCCATCACCCACCAGTCCACTCAACCCCAGGCACACACCCCGCATCGTAACCCCTTTAATGCCGAGAAAAAAAGCGAACACGACCTAACTGCAAGAGACGTACATCCTCATAAGCCCCCCGCAACTGCGGGGGCTCATGAGATCCATGCCTCTTGCTGATACCAATGTGTATCCATGGTTCTTGGGTGCTTTTGGTTGTTGATTGAACAAATATTTCAGAAAAAAAAAACCAATGTACGTACTGTAGCAGGGAAGGGGTTAATGTGTGTGCAAATACTTTTGAGACCAACAAAAAACCCGGCGACTTATGATACATGTAACGCTTTTGTGTACAGTTGAACAGTGTGCACCGCAAACTCTTCCGCAAATTGACTTTAGATCATTAGGAAATGTGATATGGCCTGCTTTAATAATGCAATCAACAGTCCATCCATAAAGTGTCGTCATAAATCAATCTGGAAAACGGATGTGGCCGCAAAACGTCATCATCGCTTAACCGGTAAAGTGCATCGCTGAAAGACATAGAATTTCGCGGGATCAGTCACAGGTTTAAGTCTCCATTAATGTTTCGGTCCGAGACCCAGATACGGTCCATAATTCGGGACAATCCATCACAGCACGGGCACGGATTCTCATGAGCACATGAGTCTACACGGGCTCGCGACAATCTATGCCTCTTGCGGGGCGAGGGGCTTATTCACTAGCATCATCAGACCATTACGGACCGACAAAGCACCTGGAAGTGTGGGAGACGTTTGCATGCATTTGCAAGTTCCTAAAACGGTTTTTTCGCTAACATCTTCCACCTGAGACGTTTAGTCTCATGAGCTGCTGCAGCAACAGGGGCTCAAGATGGTCCCTCCTCTTTGAAAAAAAAATTGACCGCGTTTACAAATAGGCGCTGTTGGGAAATTGTCAAATTTCGACGAAAAAAAAAAGAGGATTAAAGCCCGGACAAACACGCGATATCGCGTGTCTGTCCGGGCTTTAATCTACTTTTATCGTCAAAACACGACCTAGTTCTGATTTCCGGAAATCGTCTATTACATACGCCCGCGACGTTGCGCAAGGCATCTCACATGTTCCCTGAACTCACCTCCCTGCTCCTCGTACTGGGTGGGGGGGGGGGGGGGGGGGGGGGGGACTCGTGGGGATTGGTAGCCTGGGCTGAAAATTGCCGGGGATGTACATAAAGGCCTCTTAACAGGTCTTTGATTTTGATTGGCCACCTTGGAGATAGGATTAATTCAATCAGGCCCTGCCGCCAATCCGCATGCGGCACGCCTAGATCAAGCTCACTCCCATCACCCTGTGCCAAGCAAGTACTGCCCGCGCCGTCGCATACATCTATAATCTGTCAATGACATGAAAAAGTTGTACAAAATCAGGTTTAACCTGGGCAGGGCGAACGATACCAAGCTGCAAGAGATATAACCCTTTCAGCGCCAACACCCTACAGCAGGAGATTGACTGACCATGGTAATTCAAGGGTAGTGCCAGATTAGCTTGGCGCCTAAAGGCGCCAAGCTAATCTGGCACTACCCTTGAATTGTCATGCTCAATCCATCTCCTGCAAGTGGAACGTAGTCGTCAAGTAACACTTCCAAAATTTTGGAAATGCACCCGTGGGGCTAAAAGGGTTACACCCTCAGTAGGACAGTAGCTCGATTGAGCTTGCCTTTAGCAACATGTAAATGTTCTGTGTTTGTGTACAGCGTGTTACAGTGTGTGAGTGAATGCGCGTGATTCACGTGAGAGTGCTTATTAGGTTCAGTTCGCGGCGGCGCTTTGAGCCGATTTTCAATTGGGATAAAGCGCCTATTTAATACGCTGCTTTTTTTATTATTATTTATTTATTATTTTTTATTTATTTATTTATTTGTTTATTTATTATTTATTTATTTATTTAATTTTAATTATTTATTTATTTATTTTATTTATTTAAGACCCCGCAGTCGCTGGGGCTAATGAGGGATTAATGTCTCCTGTTTTTCCCATGTTCTTTATGCCAAATTCTGTCCCATTTACATCTGTGTTCTTCAGGTGAATGTCGGTCAGTGTGCAGTCGCTTCAGACGCGAAATTCGTGGTCACCAGCAACAAAGGGTTAATGTTGGTGTCGTGCTTTCACACAGCAAGGGACTGTTCTGTTCATGTCCGTGTCTTGCAAGGGCCACACCGTTGTGCATTTGTCTTAAGCTGTTGACAGCGGGCATGCAATTCTGATGTTGCAAGATCATGCAGATGATACACAGAAAGAACCGAGGAAGCCCGCCCCGTTACATTCACAAGAAATAATTTATTGCCACTGATTGAACACGGCATTGCAGGCTAGCCAAGCAGACCAGACTAAGAACACAACCGGGTGCACGAACAGCGCCACACCTGCAGACCAACACGGTTCAAGCATCCTACCGACAAACAGGTAAATTCCAGGTGTGTATCCCATGTAACACTAATAAAGCGCAGGAGCAGTGCACAGACAAAAAAAACAAAGTATCCGTTAGTGAATGAGCAATCCCATTGCATCTGCAAGACACATAGATTTTCATAAGTCC
The DNA here is from genome assembly GCA_036245525.1 of Semisulcospira habei. Lineage (NCBI taxonomy): Eukaryota > Metazoa > Mollusca > Gastropoda > Semisulcospiridae > Semisulcospira > Semisulcospira habei. The sequence goes on along the minus strand of BTPG01000008.1, from coordinate 76,653,015 downwards.
CCGCAGCCACGGGGCTGCGGGGACCCATGAAAATCTATGTATCTTGCAGAAGGAATGGGATTGCTCATGAGAATCTATGCATCTTGGTAGCCCACTTCCAATTCTTATCACCGGTCCTTAGGATGCACTAGTGCTTTTACAATTGCACCCCCCCCTCCCCCCCCCCCCTTGTTATTGGTACATTCATAAGGATAACAAAATACAAAATAAAAAGGCGACAAAATTTCCTTTTTGTTGACGTCTTGTGTTGTTGCAATGCTAGGGTATTACATACTGGCGGAAGCAGGCAATAGAGTGTCAGGCAGAAATGGGAACCAACGGCACACCGGCAGTAGGAACCATGACAACCCAGACGAAGTCCAAGCGCTAACAAGAGGAAACTTGGGAAGCAGACGTACGTGTGATTGTGGATTTACGAATCTCGGCCATAGGGTCCAAAATCAAAGACCAGATCACATATTTCACTACAGTCCTTCTCAGTCTGCCCGCGACACACCACAGCCAGATATGGCTCGACCATGGTAGTTCAAGGGTGGTGGCAGAATAGCTTGGCGTCTACAGGCGCCAAGCTATTCTGCCACCACCCTTGAACTACCACGGTCGACCTGTCTCCTGTATTGTAATGCAGTCCTCAGAGGATAACTCCAAAATGTGAGTATTTCGTACCTCGGGCACAATGGGTCAAATTTGTATGAGGGGCTTAGTGCATTGCTTGACTGGTAGGATTACTGGCTGCAAAGTTTGGTGCTTCTCCATAATAATAATAATAATAATAATAACACATAGTTCTTGTATAGCGCTGTTCTCCAGGAAAACACTGGACTCACTGCGCACGCACAACAGCACACCCTCTCTCTCAGACACACGCATGATTATACACTACTTTAAACCACCCCATCTCTTCCCAACACCTTACATTCACTTCCTCTAGGATCAGAATAAAGGCAGTCAACAGGTTGCTACAGATGACCAAAGTGTTAAATGCCCGACAGAAAAGAAAGTCTTTACGTGAGCTTTGAAGTTGAACTGTGACAATGTGGGCAGATTCCGCACTACCCTTGAAACAACACCGCCGACCAGGCGTTGGAATGAAAAGAAATGGAACACGCTAGCGTCACAAAACTACAACAGTTCAAAACTCAGCAAATAAAAGAACAACACAAATGAGGTGGGGGGAAACAGTTGTGTTGATACTAATGGTACTTATTCCTGACAGCTCTCTTATTCTGTTTTGCAACGACAAAAACTGCAGCACACCATGGATCGATCAGTGGTTCAGTCTCGGGTTCTAACCCAGCCGATTTCCTCCGTCTGAAGAGCAGAGATGTAAGCAAAACGGTCAAACCAACCAACGACGGCAGGGTAACGACAAACCAATCCACCATGAATGTGAAATTACAAAGTAAAAAATACAAAATTGCAAAGTATCTTAGATCAGGACAATTACTTGGATGGACACTAAAAGTAAAGTATAATTCATATTAATAAGGCTAAAAGCTTCAAATTTGTACACTGCCATATATGCAAGCTACATTATAGTACTTGCAGATAAGGATATAGACCAATGACTTAAGTTCAAGGGTGGTGCCACAATAGCTTGGCGCCTAGAGGTGCCAAGCTATTCTGGCACCACCCTTGAACTATTTTAGTCAAACGTATTTCACACACCGGTGTATTCCGAATGATGTGGGTCAATAGGGCAGAATCTTTCAAGAGGCATAGATAGACTGCAGGGGCTCATGAGGATCTTTGTCTCCTGCATCTGGCACGGGCAAGGCGAGTTGATAGAAATCCGACCCAAGCTGCCACTTCTAACGGCACAGCAATGACATCTCCAGACACGCGTAACACCATGCTTCACGCCATTGATCTAATTGCCAATCAATTTGGGTTCTAAGACTAGTCGAGAAAGCCTGTGATTTCTGTCTTTTGTGAGGTGTCTGGTACATTTTCAAGCTATAATATATAAGGCTCTCCAAGAGTAATAAGAAAGCCAGTGACTTTTGTGTGAGACAGTGTGCGTCCGTGGCCAATTTGCAACGAGAAACTTTCTTTTGACTGCAGCTCACATAACATGCCACCATCGATAAAGCTCGTCATTTCTGACCCCCAAACCCTCTTTCTGTGTAATTTCTGCGCTACCGAAAAATCTACTGAGAAAAAAAAACCGCTCGCATGACTCTAATGGCACCGACCTACCACATCAATCAGTATGGCGGACACACTAGGGCAACAACCTACACAATGTAAAAAACCAAAAGTATTCAAAATAGAAAGTGTCTCTTTTGTGGCTCGAATAGCAAGCACCGGTATTAATTAGTGAACTCTATAATCAGTGATTATCTCTTAAATTATGGCTTCTTTGCAACTGATAGGGAGGAATGACCGTTACAGGATTGGTTTGATTTTTGTTTTTTCCAGATAAAAGCCAAATGTGCGTGTTGGTACAAATAAATTTTTACGTCAAAAGACTGCGCGTCTCTCTTCGTATCAAGGTTCCACAATACAAACGACATACATACAACGCTAAACAGCAAAACTGCTCTGTATCTGGCCTCTTTCCGACCGATAAGCGGTGAATGACCTGTATGGGTTTTTTAAATATTATTTAACCCCTTCACTGCCAGTGGAAGCAGACTGTGTCTGTGAAAATACTCTTAACTTCAACGTGAACGATCCAAAGCGTCCAAGGAACGTGGATACAAGGCGGTTTCTGCGAGAGGCATAGATCCTCATGAGCTGCCGCAGTTGCAGGGGCTTATGAGGTCCTTATACCTCTTGCAGTTGCGTGTTGTTCTGGTTTTCTCGGCGGTGAATGGGGTTAACAAAATAAATAAATAAATAAATAAATAAAAACCCGTGCGGATAAGCCTCTCTTGTGAAACCACACGAAATCAATCACATAGCGAAGGTCCAGCGTACAAATTGCCATAACGCCAAAGTTAAATGAGGAGAGACCATTACAGACATGCTTACCCTTATAGCAGACACCTTCCGTCTTGCAAGGAACATAGATTCTCATGGGCCCCTGCGAACGCTGGGGCTCATGAGAATCTCTGTCTCTTGCGGAAAAGTAGGATTTTGATCCGTGGAAGAGCTGAGCACCCCGTGTACACCATTAGCTAAATGGAGACCGCGCTGTGTGAAAGCGATTGGATTGAGCGCTACTCTGTACTCGTCACAGCAAGCACGGAATCAAAGAGCACGGCGGGGCTGGATGTGGAACGGCGGCTTAGTTTGTGCTAAACAAATACACACTGCCAACAGACCTGCTTCGATTTTAACGCATAATTATTTTTTCGCTTGTTCATACTCAAAATACCTGGTGCCCTTATAACCAAGAACGTTTCGCAAACGTGCACATGCCCGCTCGTTGGTACACTGAAAATGAGAAAGACAGAACATCCCCAAAACGCATAGAAGCCAACAACATATTCTTGAGCCGCTCCAGCCAAACCACACAGACATGTACTGTAAACATGCATACACGCACACAGAAAGACTGGCAGACAGATCGTTACTGTTTAACCTGCTCGGCGTTAAACCCAAATAACTAACTCGTTACTGTTTATCCCTGTTGTTGTTGTGGGTGGGTATCGCTCTAAGTATTTCAAACCAAGACTGTGATCTGAGTGCTACAAAAACACTGGGACTAGGGGCCAGTTGCATGAGTGAGCTTAGTCCTGCGCCAGCCACTAAGTAAGGTGCTCTGCTATAGCCGAGCACTGCCTTGCCGCTTAGTGGCTGGCGCAGGACTAGGCTCACTCGTGCAACTGAAACCAAGAGTGTGCCTAGCCCAAGGCCGCATCTTCCAACTTGTGGGGGTTTCACCTAATAATAATAATACCGGTTATTATATAGGCGCTTTTCCCAATTCTGCGAATCGCTCAAAGCGCCGCAAACTGAACCCAACACGCACGTTCACGTGACACACACACCCGTTCACTCTGAAGACAAACACAGTACAAGACAAACACAGGACATTCACGTGGTGCGAAGGGTCAGCTCAGCTACTGAGGTTTCGGAAGTTTTGATTGCTTGTATTTGAAATGTTTATAAAATGGCCTGAAACCGGTACCACCTAACGACTGTGTACCTCTTCCAGGAGATGGATCGAACATGATAATTCAAGGGTAGTGCCAGATTAGCTTGGCGCCTCATCTAATCTGGCACTTCCCTTGAATTATCATGGTTCATCCATCTCCTGCTGTAGGGCATTGGGCTAGCGCAGAACACGTAGGTGTATGCAGTTTCCGCAGGCTAGAATAACGACTTCTGCATATTTTCTACGCTTTCCTGCTTGCTGTATCTTTTCCCCTCAGCCCTGACGGCAGCGGCATGTGCAAAGCGATCTGCTGCCTACATTTGCCTCCGACCCTCACTCCCCTCCCCCCCCCCCCCCCCCCCCCACCCTGATTCTCTTTCAGGAGCAAAGCCTGCCTTCGTCGTTTTCTAAAAGAACCTTTCCTTCCACCAAATTTAACCCATTCAACCCTGACGCACTACAGCAGGAGATGGGTCGATCGTGATAATTCAAGGGCAATGCCAGATTTGCTTGGCGCCTGTCGGCGCCAAGCTAATCTGGCACTGTCCTTGAATTATCATGGTCCGATCCATCTCCTGCAACTGGTGCATAGTCATTAGATGACGCCTCCAAAATTTGGGAAATACGGCCGTCGGGCTGAATGAGTTAACGCTACGAGACACATCTGCCGTCACACCTCAAAAGTTGTGCCTGACAAGCGTGGCGGAGAGGGGGGAGGCATTTTGCAATATGATGCTGCAGTTACAATGTCCTACCTCTGCATGTCCCTTGGGCTTTTCTTGTTGTGTTGCCTGTGTCTTTGGGCCTTTTTCTTCTGGTGGTTTTTCCCCTCCCTGTGCTGCCGATGGTGATGATGACTGGGAGGTTTCCGGAGGTGGTTGAGATGGTGGTTTTGAGGGGGTTGATATGGTATCCGCAGCTGATCCCTCTTTGGCGGTGTTAGTGTCAATGGGCCGGTCATTGCCCTCTGGACTAGTATTAGTACCCCCTCCCCCACTCCCCGCACCCACAACCTCAGTCACCACCTCACGCAACCGACGAAGCTTGTTCCCCATGTTCACCAAGTCTAGTAACCACTACGATTCCGCAATCAGCAGCAAAGTCAACGGATCTGACCGAATCCGGTTCAACATCAGAAAGTTTCCACAGCAGTCTGTTGGCTGAAGCACGCCCGGCTTACTCTTTACGTGACTTTCTTTTCACGCTGGTGAATCCGGTGGATGAAAGGTTTATCTCACAGTATCTCCCTGCAATCTCTGACGCCACTGAAGTCGCAATCACGCCGCTAGATCAGCTGTAATGCAGTGTCCCACAACGAGGATTTATGTTTCAAGTTTCACACTGTCATGCCAGACTCAGGACGTGTCTCACTGCGAAACTATCGCCTGCAAGCGCTGCATGATCTCAGCTCGCTTGACTAGCATAATCCGCAGAGGTCTTTTATCAAAACTAACTAGGCGCCTCTCATGAATAATCGATGCATGAATTTAAGAGGTCCATCGCGACATTCTGCGGGATACATGAACCAGAGACTGTAAAACTGCGAAATGAAATACGCGCGTGGGATAAAGTCAATGGGCGCTGTCCTGTACAAAGCAAAAGTGTCAGACAACCCACAACCGCAAAACGAATAGCTTGCACGACAACTTCAGGATTAATCCGCAATATGTCCTCAACGTGCGGTTGTAGATAATATCTCATCCGCCGGCAAGACGCATGAATTACAGAAGCCCATGCAGTAGCAGGAGCTCCTGACAATCTATGCTTCTTGCACTTGGAGCAGTTTGTCTGCTGGACTATGCTGGCGTTCGCGCGTCGGTGTCGACCCTCCCATCGGATCAATAGCCATCTATTAGTCTCTGTGTGTCCACTGGCAGACCTACTACCACAGAACCGCCCCTTCTGCAGTCTCCGTCCATCCCTCTTCCCGCTAAAACACACACCGAGTGTTGTTACTGACAATTAGTAACAATCCGAGACGATCTCCCCTGACCTTTTCCTGGACGCTGGGAAACACTTCGCACACAAACTGAATCCAGTCCGCTGCGAGTCCTTGCGAATTTCACTTTTCAAACACAAGCTTACACCCAGACTACATTCATCGTCTGATGAGCTGAGAATTCAATGAGCAGCCCCGATCCCTACCAGTAAGAGGTCTAGATTCTGATATGCCCTTTCGGCCTCATGAGAATCAATGCCGCTTGCTGGTGACATTACCTTTATCAATCATTGCAAACATGTCCGCGAATGATTTAAGTTTCAATCTATTTTCGTATTACATTACTGTAAGTATTAGATCTCCGTTTCCTCTGCAAAGACCAGCATCACAAAACTGTATCGTCCTGTGTTTACGTTGAAGTACTGCTAGTAGCGACTCATAACCGTCCTCCCTGGCTACAGCCTGCTCTCTCCCTGTCCCTGTCTACGCTACCACGGCTGTGTCACCCACTCAGCGAGCTGTGAAATCTACTGCACTGGGCACACCGCCATCAAGATTAGTGACAGCAGCCAGAGGAGCTACTGTCTAGCGCTGAACGGGTAGAGTTCGGTTGTCTCATCGATTTTACCACCCATCTGGGTGAGAAAATCGATTAAACAAACGCACTCTGCCCATGTTTAACACCTTTCACGCTACAGTGCTTTTGCACTTCAAATTCAACATCAACGTCACAGAAGAAGTTGTGGTGACAATGAAGGTGTGCAAACACGCTCAACAGAACAGGACAAAATGAAAATGTCACACAGAAGTGCTGTTTTCTGGTACCATCAACAATTTGTGTTCTTTGGACAAGGTATGAGTGAGTTGAAATACCTATTCTTGTGCGCTAATGTTGGAGTGGAATAAAAACTTGAAAACGGTTTCCAAATAACTAACTAACCGAACATTACCATCGAATGACACTAGCAGCTGGTATACATTACAAAAGCCTAGCATGTCAGGGCCCTGCTGTTACAGTACTGAATGAAATACCCGTGACAAGTCTACTCTCTCCGACGTCTAAGAAGTATAAATTTAAGAAGCAAGAGGCATCCACTCCTGCTTGTGAGGGCTTATGCGGTTCTGTGCCTCTTGCAGGTGCAAACGTTTCCTACACGATGCATGTTCTGTCATCCTGACATGGTAGGAACATAATGGTCACATCTGGATCAGCAAGAGATCTAGATCCCTGTGCGCCCCCGCAACCTGCGAGAGTTGTTGAGGATCTATGCCTGATGGGCGGTATTTTATGCTGCCGCACAGTATACTGCAGGTCGTCCTCTCATAGTACGCGTATCTATCTATCCGCCACTTTTATCTCAGTGACAGAAGCTGTCTCTGTGTCCGTGGATATACTCTGTACTGGGACAGCAGCCCCTCCAGGCGTGCGCTTTTCCCCAGTAAGTAACAATTTCAGTATGATGAACTGCTGAAGACGATCTCGCTCGGCAAAAGGCATTGATTTTATCCCTTTCACTGCCAGGGGACATCTTTTTGAAATCATTGTAAATTCAACGACTAACCCTTTGCGTGTTGGTAGCGGTTTTTGTCGCAACAAAAACCGCTACCGGCACGCTACGGGTTTACTGTTAAGATCCTCAGCCGTCAAAGGGACATGGATACAAAGTGGTTTCAGTAAGAGGAATATATTCTCATGAGGGCCTGCAACTGCGAGGGCTTATGAGGGTCTACACTTGTATTTTTTCTCGCCAGTGAAGGACTTAAGCCCTTTGTGCATGCAGCTATTGGTACAGTTGGTAGCATGCACATGGGGGTCATTGGTTAATCCGTAATTATAACCCATAATAATTATCATACTGACGCTCAGTGCTTCAAATTTGTACTCTGCCATATGCAAGCTACATTATAGTAATTACAGATAAGGATATAGACCAGTAGCTTTAGTTCAAGGGTGGTGCCAGAATAGCTTGGCGCCTAGAAGCGCCAAGCTATTCTGGCACTACCCTTGAACTATTTTAGTCAAACTTATTTCATACACTGGTGTATTCCGAATGATAAGGGTTAACCTATATGTGTGTATGTGTATGCTTCTGGCAGACAGAATGGACAGGATGAGGGACTGTCTGGAAAGAAAACATGTAATGTTGTACACTGATCAGAAACGTCAGTCTTTTTTTCTTTCGTTTAGCTTCTTCTGAATTTTTAGTGAGTTTTGAATAAAACCAAATGACTGGAGTTACCTGTTGTTATACCTGATTTTGTTGTTGTTGTTGTTGATGTGGTGCACTTTTTATGTTCAGACATCTATTGGCATTGTCTTAACCCATGTCATACTGAGGCTGAAAGCTTCAAATTTGTACACTGCCATATGCAAGCTACATTATAGTACTTACAGATAAGGATAGACACTAATGGCTTTAGTTCAAGGGTGGCACCAGAATAGCTTGGCGCCTAGAGGTATTGTCTTAATCAGCAGACATACAATTTCCTCATGAGGGATGCATAAAGTATTACTGTATTGTATTGTATTGTATTCAAGACTGCTTGAAATACAATACTTTTCACCACCCCTGTGTACTGTGGCATCAACTCTCTTCTCCCTCTCAAAATCTCTTACATTTTAATTTTTATGAAATCATTTACATTCATTTTACTTACAGGTGTTCTATCAGCAGCTACACAATACCATAATAACCTAAATAAGGATAGCAAGATTGATCAGTGGATCTAGCCTGCTGGGTAGTGCAGGACAACAACAACAACAGTGTTCACATTAACTGGAAATTCTCAGTATTTTATCTGTTTTTTTAAGACGAAGACTGAAAGCAGCAGTCAGCAGCGATGCCAGTTCATATGTGTCACTAAACAAAGTTAACTCATTCATGACATGCTGCCTCTGTATACGCGGCTTAAGCAAATGAGTTAATAGCAAAATGTTTGACCTTGCATATTTTGCAGACACTACTGTGCAACTTTGTCAACCTCTGTTCGTAATCATTAACAGGCAGTTCTTGCCCTGCTTCTGAAACAAGCCAGCAGCGGTTACTCCCCCTGGAAATATGCAGAGTCTGCATCAATCGCGTGCATGAGGCATACAGACAAATGACGTGAATGTACCCAAGCATCAGCTGAAACTTACTTCTTTTGAATACCAAACCAACTGGACACTATGCAAATATTTACTTAAACTGTGTTTTGTTTTTTATTTTGATTTTAAATGTAATTCATATTCACAATCTGGCATGATGGAAACAAATCCACCAACTGTACCACTACTTCAAGAGAAACTGACCTATCCCACAATTGATTATTTGTACAATTTATCTGTGCTGATCCTACAGATTCTGCATAGATGACACATTAAGACATGCATTTTCTCTCTTCCGAAAACTATCAGCAGAACATGTACATGTCTACAAATGCCAGCCATACGACCTTTGCTTTCATTATATTAATGGTATTTTCTTTAGGTTCAAAAGACTTTTTCATCACCCCATTTGCACCAAAAACTGCTAGGATCAACTGTCACCCATGCTAATACCAAAAGAATGTACCAAGAACAAGAGGTTACTGACCACAAGGAAAAACAAACATAAATACTGGCAGTTCTGTGTGTACTTATTGACATAATAAAGACAAAATGAAGCTTTCCATGGGTACATGCCAACTGCCTTCTTCACACAACCAATATGAGCTACCACTAGTACCAGTAACAAATGCAGCAAAATGCAGTGACATTACCTGCACAAAAAGAAGATATCACTATCAGTTAGAATACTGAAAGATCTCTTTGATCACAAAAACAAGTGTAATCCTTTCCTATGTTGCGTATAGTTAAGCAATTTTCCAAAAGTAATATTGGAGAAACTCAGAACGTTTATTATTCATAAATAGCTATTAACTTGAAACATACAGAAAGATGTGTGTCAAGTAAAAGCACTAAAAATCTCCCGTTTTCTAGCAAAATTTTAATTTCTCATGTCAACAAGACACAAGACTGATAGTTTTGCCTCGAAAGAAATTAACAAAACATATACTGGTTACAGTAAAATAAACTCTCTCCAGTAGGCTACAAAATACGTGTTCCAAAGCCGCACCGGCAAGGGAAAAACGCTAAAACTAAAGATAACCCGACATACAAGTGATCCATAACGCTGACAGCAATCGGGCAAGAAGTCAACAACACCGACATGTAACATATTTTCTTACCTTCTCCAGGCGCTCGAAATATTCCTTCAAGAAGGTCAAAGGGTTGTCCGGTTTGTTGACACATAGCTGAACGATGCAATCTTTCAGCAAATGTTGAATATTGTGCTTCTGCACGTAAGCTTCGCACTCCTTCAAGCTTTGCTCCTCGTCTGCATTCGCCGCCATGCTGGTGCTATTGACAGCAACGTGCTCTGAAAAATAGGTCAACAACGATTGGTAGGTCGAATCTACTTCCTGTACACAAGAGCCAATCAAACACAACATAACAACGCCGTAGTTAAATCACCTTCTAAGGAGAAACACAGCGACCTTCGCAACGACGGGCTGGAATGAGTTAGAGTTGAGCTTTTAAAATTAAATTTTCACACTTGGTGCACCGCTTTGCCACAAGTACTGCTTGTCGTCATTCACCACTACAAGACTACAGCCGCTGCATTAATGGCAGAAGCCCCTGTAGGCTTGTACCTAACAAAATCAATTTTACCGAGCGAACCATTGACGTCAGAGATGTCATAAGAAGGTTTGCCGCCTCCCCACAGCGATTGTTACAAAATATAGCAACGGCGGTATTTTGACGGTTGGCTTGACTAAGGCTGTACTGAGACTGGTTGTGGCAGAAAACTTTTTTTTTTTTTTTTTTGCACTGAAGGCTCAAGTACATTCTGGAATGAAGAAAAGTGGTAGTCTTGAGTCGGATTTACTGCTTAGGCGTACTGTGTACCCGCCGCCCAACGAAAAAATCCGCACAGACCAGCACAAAAGTTAGGACAAAGTTTACATCTGTCTTCAAACCTCTATCGATTGGATCTGAGGTCTCAGAACACCACGACTAAAACTGATAATAAAAAACTGCAACATGCAAGTTAGCAACAAACACAATGATAAGTAGAACTGCTGTGTGAGCAGGGGCGGATTGGTGGGTGGGAGGGGGGTTTGGACAGGGCACCTAAATTCGCAAAAATGGATAAAATAACAAAAGGAGACTACATGTACAACACTAAAACACCTATTAACCCATAAAGGCCAGACATTCTATTACAAGATGTGTATCGACCATGGTAATAATAATAATGAGTACTTGTATAGCGCCTAACCTCAGATTAAAGCTCTAGGCGCTTAACAAAAGCTAATTGTACAAAAACAATTACAAAAACGCAATTTACAAAAAAAAATTTAATGCACCCTATAAACAATCTATAAAGTCACCCATTCAAAAATGCCATGCTTATGGACTCATACTCGCACTCACGAGCACGCACATGCACACACACTACATGTACTAGTAATAGAGATAACTTCAACATAGCAGGTCTGTGACAAAAGTCATTCGTAGGAGACCAAAAAGAAATATGAGTCTTTAGCACTCGACTGAATGCCTCTCTTGAGTCCACGTATCTCGGTTCGTGTGGGAGGTCATTCCAAACAACTGGGCTCTGGTACCTGAGTTTAAGGGTGGTGTAAGAATAGCGAATAGCGAAGTAACTCCATCAGCTTCACCATCAAGTACAGGCTTTACAAGTCCCTCGTAGTGTCTATTCTACTCTACGGCTGTGAGACTTGGACACTGCTTGCAGACTCAGAAAAGAAAATCCAGGCCTTTGAGAACAAGTGCCTGAGGAAGTTGCTCCGCATCTCGTACCGCGAGCACAAGACCAACGAATATGTACGGAGCATCGTCACTTCCCTGGTGGGCCCACATGAACCCCTTCTGGCAACCGTGAAACGGCGCAAGCTTGCTTGGTTTGGCCACGTGACCCGACACAACACCTTGTCCAAGACTATCCTCCAAGGCACTCTCGAAGGAAGTCGTCGGCGAGGTCGTCAGAGAAAGAGTTGGGTCGCAAACATAAAAGAATGGACCGAACTCGAGATGCCAGACTTGCTTGCCACCGCCCAAAATAGAACTCAGTGGAGAGCACTGTCTGTTGCTGCTGCCTTTCAGTCCCCCCAACGCCCAGTTCGGGCAAGGGACTGATGATGATGATGATGAAGAATAGCTTGACGCACATACGTGCCAAGTTCTTTGGACAAAACGGCCGGTGAAGTTCAATGATCCTTAACCGTACTCCGCTGTATCAGTAGTTGGGGGTAATTATCCGATTAACAAGTGACATCAGATGATCTACCGCATCCACAAAGCCGACCTCTTGCTTTCTGATTGGATAATTGCCTCAGCCGGGTGTGTCATCGGTTGTAGGCATACCTGCAGATGATTGCCTCAGTCTGAGGATGGTACTTGTGTATATCATATCAAGAGGCATGGCTTTTCAGAAGCCCCTTTGCCTGCAGGGACACATGAAACCCTATGGTTCTACTGAGGAGCCCGGCCTATGTCGGCCTATGAATTCTCACCCACATTTGGGGTGGGCCAACTCTCAAGGACTTACATCATATGGCCGACTCGGAGTGAGGATTTCATGCTGATGATATTGCACAGTGAGAGATACTACTTTTCATGAGCCCCTTTGACTGTGGGGGCATTTGACACTCTGTTTCTGGCTGAAAGACTATGATGGGGTGCACATATTTAGTGCAAACTGAGACAGCCTTGCTTCACATTACCAAAAGCCTGCTTACACATGCCGACATCGGACATGTCTCTTTGCTATCATTATTAGACCTGTCTGCTGCGTTTGACATGCTGGATCAAGGGAGTCTTTTAGAACGCCTACGCGTGTCTTTTGGTATTTCCGGTACAGTGCTGTCATGGCTCAAGTCTTACCTTCTTGAAGATATCAGTCTGTATGCATGAATGCGATCACGTCTCAGCCTGTGCTTTTGAAGTATGGTGTCCCACAGGGGTGTGTATTGGGTCCTCTGCTGCTCTCTCTTTACACTGAACCAGTTTCCCGAATCATCAGCCAGAATAGCAGTGAGTAGCACAAGTATGCTGATGACACTCAGGTCTCTAAGTCTAACCATCCTTGTAACCTGCAGACCATTGTCTCCAGTGTGGAGAAGTGTATAGTTGAAGTCAAAGACTGGATGACTTGCAACAGACTAAAGTTAAATGATGACAAAACAGAGAGCATGCTTGTTGGTACTCGAGCTAGAACATGAGTCTCCAGTTGTGATCACATTTCCCTACGTGGCCATGACATTTTTTTCAAATCCGGTGTAAAGAATCTGGGTGTTTTTCTGGATTCGAGTTTATTGATGGAAAATAGATTAGCCATCTTTGCCGCACTGCCTACCTGGAGCTCCACAGAATAGGCACGATCAGATCCTTTTTGACAGAAAAGACTACTGCCCAGCTCGTATGCTCTGGCATTCTGTCCCATCTAGATTACTGTCATTCCCTCCTTGCTGGTATCTCATCTGATCAACTCACTCGCATTCAGCATATCCAGAATAATGCAGCATGGTTAGTCCTCACAAAAAAACACGGATCATATCACACCACTGCTAAAAGCATCTCCACTGGCTACCTGTCAAGCAGAGAATAGAGTACAAGCTGGCCACTTTGGCATACAAACACTATGACAATACACTTCCTGCATATCTGTCCTTTTCCCTTGCATCACACAATCATAGTAGAAGTCTACACTCAAGCTCACCGAAACTGCTTGTTCAGCCCAAAGTCAACTTAAAAACTGCTGGTAAATGTTCTTTCAGTTATCAGGACTCTCACATCTGGAACTCGCTTCCACTGCATAATAATAATAATAATAATGAGTACTTGTATAGCGCCTAACCTCAGATTAGAGCTCTAGGCGCTTAACAAAAACTAATGTACAAAAAATAACTAATTACAAAAATGGAATTTACAAAAAGTACAAAAACAAAATACAACGCACTCTGTAAACAAGCTATAAAGTCACCATTCAAAAGTGCTACGCTCATGGACTCATACTGGCATTCACACACACACTACTTCTATAAATAGATAGAGATGACTTTAACATGACAGGTGTGTGACAAAGTCATTTGTAGCTGACAGAAAACATGGGTCTTTAGGGCACGCTTGAATGCCTCTCTCGAATCCACGTATCTCAGTTCGCGTGGGAGATCATTCCAAACAACTGGGCTCTGGTATCTGAATGACCTCTCACCAAACGACTTTGTTTTGACAAGAGGGATACGTAAAACTCGAGAGGCGGCAGCAGAGCGCAAATTCTGTCTCAAGCTGGAGAAGAGAGGCAAGGTAGTGTGGGCAGGAACAGGTAATACAACTGTGAGTCATGCATGAAATTTTGTACTGAATCCTAGCTGTTACAGGTAACCAGTGTAGGGCAGACAGATGGGGTGTGATATGATCTGATCTAGGGACTCTAAGAATCAACCTAGCAGCTGAGTTTTGAATTTTCTGGAGTTTGCCAATCAGACACTGGGAACAGCCAGCCAAAAGAGCATTGCAATAGTCTAATTTAGACAAAACAAAAGCGCAGACAAGTACTTTAGTTGCTTCAGGTGTCAGATAGTGGCGGACTGAAGCAATACGCATGTCCGTCTATCCCCTACCCTGATGACTTTCAAAACAAATTTGAAGACCCATCTTTTCCAGGTACGGCATATTAGGATTAGCTTAGTCTGGATGTGCTGCCTGGAAATGTGTATGTGTGTGTGTGTGTTTCATGTTAGGTGTGAACTAGTGTTTATTTAAAGAGTGAGTGCATGTTATTTTGTTCTAATTTTTTTTTCTTTTAAAATCATTTCTTTGTGTTGTAAAGTGCTCCGAGCTTGCTGTCTTTGGTGAAGGGCGCTATATAAAAACTATGTATTATTATTTATTTGACTAGTCTCGACACTTTAGAGGTTTGCACTAAATATGTGCACCCCGTCATAGTCTTTCAGCCAGAAACAGAGCGTCAAATGCCCCCGCAGTCAAAGGGGCTCATAAAAAGTAGTATATATCACTGATTCAGTACGTATAAGAGAGGACAAGAAAGGTTAAGAAGACTTTGTGCCATAACGAAAAGAAATCACAACCATCCACCACTAAAAAACTATTAAAAATTTTTTTTTTATATAATTGGCAGGGCTGACGGGAGGGCCCGGCCCCCCCTCCCATCCCCTACTTCCGGATCCGCCACTGGTGAGTGCACAGAATTTCAGCAGTCCCAGTTCACTAATATGACAAACAACAGTCACGAATGAGTGCTCATGTATCGGTACTAATGGTATGCCAGTTTTAAAACTGCAGGCATTAGATTAGTATAAGGTCGGCTATAAACTTGAGTTGGATCATACTGCGGAGAGAGACACATTTTAAAAGATCCCAACAGCAGTTTCTCAACTAATAATTACTTTGCTCATAACAAACATCGGATATAACAACAAGAAAAATTGGGTCCCCAGGCCATTTGTTTTATCCGGAGTTTACTGTGTTGCTTATTTATCATAACGTGTGTGGCTGCACCGGTCAGTAAAATGCCGGCGCGGGAGATAATTTCAGTTTGAACTCAGTCAAGTTGTACCAGTCTTCGATCACTGACACGAAACTAAGAAAGAATGCCTTTGCAGTTTGTTTCATCATCATCATCATCATTAGTCCCTTGCCCGAACTGGGCGTTGGGGGGACTGAAAGGCAGCAGCAACAGACAGTGCTCTCCACTGAGTTCTATTTTGGGCGGTGGCAAGCAAGTCTGGCATCTCGAGTTCGGTCCATTCTTTTATGTTTGCGACCCAACTCTTTCTCTGACGACCTCGCCGACGACTTCCTTCGAGAGTGCCTTGGAGGATAGTCTTGGACAAGGTGTTGTGTCGGGTCACGTGGCCAAACCAAGCAAGCTTGCGCCGTTTCACGGTTGCCAGAAGGGGTTCATGTGGGCCCACCAGGGAAGTGACGATGCTCCGTACATATTCGTTGGTCTTGTGCTCGCGGTACGAGATGCGGAGCAACTTCCTCAGGCACTTGTTCTCAAAGGCCTGGATTTTCTTTTCTGAGTCTGCAAGCAGTGTCCAAGTCTCACAGCCGTAGAGCAGAATAGACACTACGAGGGACTTGTAAAGCCTGTACTTGATGGTGAAGCTGATGGAGTTACTTCGCCATATCCTGTCCAGCCTGGCCATTGCGGATGTTGCTGTACCTATCCTGATACGGATCTCTGCTATGCAACTACCGTCTTTGGACAGGGTGGCTCCCAAGTACTTGAAGCTATTGACCTCTTCTAGCTTCTGGCCGTTCATGTGAATGTTGCTGCTGCTGTCGCTTGTGTTGATCATCACTTTGCTTTTATCCGTACTGATCTCCATGCCATAAGACCCTGCGCTACTTGAAAGTTTGTCTGTCAGGTTTTGGAGCTCACTATTGCTGCCTGCCATGAGGTCAATGTCGTCTGCGAATCGAAGATTGCACAGGGATCTGCCACCAATAGAGATTGAAGTATGGTGGTCGTGGAGGGTTTCCTGCATGATCTTCTCCAGGAATATGTTGAAAAGGACAGGAGAGAGCAGGCATCCTTGACGGACACCGATCGTCGTCCTGAAGAACTCGCCTGACTGATTGTTAAGTAGAACCGCGCTGCAGGCGTTCTTGTAAAGCGCTTCTATCATTTGGATCAGTCCCTCCTCTATGTTGAACGATCTCATGACTTGCCAGAGTCCGTCGTGCCAGACGCAATCAAATGCTTTCCTGAAATCAATGAAGTTGTGGTAGAGTTCGCGCTGATGCTGCAGATGTTTCTCGATCAGGACGCGGCAGTTGAAAATCTGCTCTACAGTGCTTCTTCCAACTCTGAAGCCAGCCTGTTCTTCTGCCAGCAGTTCCTCGGCGAAAGTTTTGAGGCGGTTGAGAATGATTCTAAGCATTACTTTGCTAGGGTGACTTATCAGACTGATAGTTCTGTAGTTCTGGCACTGTTTCAGGTTTCCTTTCTTGGGGAGCGGGATCACTAGAGACTGTGTCCATTCTACTGGCCATTTCTTTTGCTCCCAGATCTTTTGACAGAGTGTAGTGAGGACCTTCGTTGTTACTTCTCCTCCATGTTTCAACAGTTCAGCAGGTACGTTGTCTACACCTGGAGACTTTCCTCCCTTCAGGCCGCGTACGGCTGCTTCCACCTCTTCAGCTAACACTGGCAGGTCTTCAGCCTTCCTGGCCCCAGCCTGGTTGTTTTGGAGGATGCTGGTGTCTGGCTCAGCCTTGTAGTTATACAAGTCTCGGCAGTACTCAGTCCATCTGTTTAGTACAGCAGTGTTTTCCGTAAGGAGTTGGCCGCTGCTGTCTTCGATGACTGTGGCTGTTCGCTGTTGAGTCTTGGTGAGGGTCCTTAGCGTTTCATAAGCCTTCTTGCTGTTGCCGTTTGCCATGCCCTCTTCCACGCTACAACACTGGTCTTCAATCCAATCTTCTTTGGCTTCTTTCATCCTCTTCCTGATCTTCTTGTTGACAAGTCTGTACTTGTTTGCTGATGTGAGGTCCTGGCCTCTCTTTTTCTTCCAGGCTCTCCTCTCATCACAGAGATCGAGGATGTCATCGGTGACCCAGGGCTGTTTGCGCTTCCTCTGCTTCCCCAGCACTTCTTCTGCTGTAGAAAGTAGCACCTCTTTTATATTTCCAGCAAGGGTGTCTACGTCACAGTCCAAAGTAGCCAAGGCTGCAAATCTGCCTCCCACCTGGGCTTGGAAGAGCTCTTCTACTTCCGGGTCTTTTAGCTTCTGGAGGTCGAATCTGATGCGAGGGCTCTTGCTATCTCGTTTCAATGCCAGCTTCAACTTGAGGCTAGTAAGGACGAGGTTGTGGTCGCTGCCAATATCAGCGCCAGGAAAGGACCTCGTTTGTGCTTTGTTAACGCTGGATTTGAATCGTCGAGGCAGCAAGATGAAGTCAATCTGGTTATGGACCAGGCCTCCTGGCGATTGCCATGTCACTGTTCTTGACTTCTTGTGTGGATGGAGGGTATTAGCAACGGTGAGACGGTGACTCTGTGCGAACTCTAAAAGTCGCAGGCCTCTGTCGTTTGTTTCTCCAAGGCCAAACTTGCCAGCTGTTCCTGCCCATTGTTGGTAGGCGTCAGGGCCGATCTTTGCATTCCAGTCACCGAGGACAGTCAGAATGTCTTTCTTAGGTGTTTTCTTGATGATGTTGTCCAGTTGTTCGTAAAATTCTTCTAATTCTTCATCATCATGATCTGCTGTTGGAGCGTATACTTGAATGATAGTGATGTTGTGCGGTCGGGCGGAGATGCGGATGGAGATTAGTCTGCTTGACACGGGGGTGCAGCTGATGACAGTTCCAGCCACCTCTTTCCTTACGATAAAAGCTACGCCATGTTCGTGCTTGGTTTCTTTTCCGCTGAACCAGATTTTATGGCCTTCATCTGTTGTTGTTTCTCCGAAGCCTGTCCTGTCGAAGCAGTTTGTTTACTTCAACGCAAATAAATGGGATCTACCTGACCCGTCCTCGTCGGTCGAAGATGTGTTTATTTAAATGCATCATTGGTTTTTCAAACAAGCAGCAGTCAGTTTTATCCGTTGAGCTACCGCAGATCCGGTAAAGAGTTGTTGTTATTTTCATGAGGCGCTGGTTGCAAGAATCTGTGACGTCAATTGTTAATGGTCGCATGGAACGACGTCTGCATAATAGTTTGATGTGAGATTCAGAGTAGTTTTCTTTATTATTTTATATGGCTGCAGCGGAAACAGCTACTCCGTGGTATGAATTTTCTTACTACGTTACAAAACTGATAATGATAAATGTAGAAGTGAGTAGTCAATGGATAATAATGCTAAATTTTGGCGGACACGCTAAGATGGCGGCCATTGGCTTATGATATGGGCCTTCTATCATAGGCCGAAAACTGTAACAAGACTACTGGAGGGGAAATAAACTGAAGAATTTGTACAGAAAAGATGTGACACACGTCAAGACAACAATGAATTGATAGTGACGTGCCATCAAATTCGTGTATATTCATATAACTAGTTCACATTGCAAAATTATGAAAATACTGCCGCTTCATCAGTTGATGGTCCAGCTTTTCCATACGAAATCATGAGCTGCAAACTAAAGGATACACCGTTAGTTAAGTTTGTACTCACGGACTTTAAAAGAGTAGAAGGACCCGTCCCCCATCATTTGCATGCAAACATACTTAGACATAGGTAAGAGCAAGACATCTAATGACAGGCTGTCTTCAAATAATAATTAATTCATCTGAAAAATTAAATAAATTATACACATGCGTCCATAAAATATTGCTTGCTAATAACCAAATGCTATGTATCACAACAATAATTTAATACAAATTAAAAGTGGAATCACATGTCAAACATAATCACAGTTAGTCGAATCTTAGTTAAAGTTAAAGACGTATCCGTAGCTCATCTCACACAGAGTTTGGGGTCTCACGAGTCTTTCCATGTCAATGTGAACAACAGGATGGCTGAAAATTAACTACAACTGAACATTGAAAAGACAGGCGCTTTGATTTGATTATTTTTAAGCTGCTAGTACAGTAGTACTTCTACTAGTAGTACTTTTGGGCACTGTGCAACCTTGACACATACCTTGCCTCTGAATCGCAATCTGTGAAACTGAAAGAGCATGTTATTGTTAGCATTGTGCACAGAGCAGCTTTTCTGGAACTCGGATATTGGCACATTTCAACATCTTCTGTCATGTGATGCTGCTTGCAAGCATCTTGTTTATGTCATTCTTAAAATTGAATAGCTCGATCGTCTTGACTATTGCAATGTACAGTGTTAGCAAAAGTGGTTTTTTTTTTTTTTTTTTTTTTTTTTTTTTTTTGGGGGGGGGGGGGGGGGGGGGGGGGCTGTGAGAAAATCATGACTTGTAACTTCTTTTTTTTTTTTAGTTCTTGTGATGGGATTCTTAATTGCATTTTTTTTCATCCTTGTGATCTGTGAAGGAAAGGTGATTGTGAAATCTGAAAGCCAAAATAAGTTTTTTACATCTTTGTTATTTCGTTAAACGTGAGCCTGTTTGCCACACTGGAAATTGCAATTTGTAGTCAGAAAGCATACTAAATCATACACACACCATATTGTTCCCGGCCAGTGAAAGAGGTTATGAAGGCAGTATCTTCTCTCTTGATCACCACTTTCCAACATGAAATGATGAATGCTTTATATCTTTTATAATTTGTGAATCATGCTACTGGTACTTATGCCCACTACATGTTGGTTTGCCTGATGTTTTTGAAAAAAAATAAAATAAACAGCATTGTTTCAAACTGTGATGGAAATATCAATAATTGAATGGATGAAATAATATTTGCCCCACATGCACGCAACATAATTCATTTTCTCTGTGAACTGGAAGTCTTGCTTGTTTGAATCAATGATATTTCCCGAGTTTCCCGCTTGTCTGCACCATTGCCTGGCAGAAGTTGTACAGTTGTAAAACTTCGTATGGTGACTTAAATGTGATGTGCAGTGTACTAGAATCTTGCTGTTAGATTTCTTTAATTTTCTTCATAAATTCTTTTTCAGGCCACAAGAGCCTCCAGTTCCAGACTCAAACATGTCCATTGACGAAAAGCCAGAGTGGGAAAAAGCCCGTAAAGCCCTAGAGGCTGTCCAGGCATCATCCAGCTCAACTCCCAAATCCAGTAAAAAGGAGGAACAGAACGACCAAAGCACGGGGGGCAGTGAGGCAGCTGGAGTGGCCCCTCCGCCACCGCCTCCTCCCCCACCTGGTCCACCCCCTCCCCCACCACCAGAACACGGCGGACCACCACCGTATGGCTACTTTGGGATGCCGCCCAGTCCTTTCCAACAATATGGGTACCCGTAAGTGACCAACAGCTCAGTCCCTTAATCCACGTGTACATACTACATGATGCAGCTACTGATAATGAATACAATTGTGGTGGCTGCATGTGCAATGGAGGTTTTAAGTGCATCTTTTGCGTTAGATCAAATGTGCTGTGTCTTGGCCTAGTGTTTATTACTGGCGACTGTGTAACCAGTGTGGCCACCTTATCAGTATAGGAGGTGGCCACTTTTTCACTTGGCTTAGTCCTTTGCATGGTGACTTTATCATATATGCAATATAGTTCTGTCATTCAGAAGAGAGTTGCCTTAGAAATTGCTGTTAGTAGCTTTTTGGTTCCATTTTGGAGCCTTCACATATTGGTACTTTTATCAGTACAGTGGAGTCCAGTTAACACGAACTCGCTTAACACGAATTTCCGGTTAACACGAAACGTTTTTGCATTCCCGGCCAACGGCCTTCTGATTCTGTATTAAAATTCCACTGATAACACGAAATGCTTAACACGAAGCTGTTTTCGGTTCCCAACCAGAGCAATTTCACTATTATTCACCTGTTTAACACGAACACAGATTCCATTCACCGAAAACCAAATTCACGTGTCGCTCTCGCGCTGTGGAGTACACATAACAGATCAGAGCGAACTCTAGTCTGTGATTGGCTGAATAGCCTTCGGCTGTTGTAATCCGTCTTCTCATTGGCTAGCACTTCTGAACTGTATTCATGTTGTATCATTCGTGTACCAACACAACCCTTTTACCGATGCGGGATTGTAATTCAGCCTGTGTTGCTTTTACCTGATGGATTGTAACTTACTATGGATTTTACCTGATGGATTTTACATTAAATATGTGAGCTGAACACGTTTCCTTGTGTTTTCCTAGCGAGCTGAAGGTATGCACATCAAAGTACGATAATGTGCACTTTTAACCTCGTACTCATTCATGCACGCATCTCTTACACACTTTTTTTTTTGCCGGGAGGGCCGTGATCAATTTTGAGGCCATATCGGTTAACATGAAATACGGTTAACATGAAGTGATTTTCCGTGTCCCCAGAAATTCGTGTTAAGCGGACTCCACTGTATATAGGAGGTGACCACTGAAAGGTCAAGGGTCACAAGAGGTCGACAAAAGTGTATAAAATGCCAATAATTGTGCTTATCAACATTTTTGCAAACTTTTCAATCAAATTTGGCCTTTCTATGTATCCTAATTTAGTTGACTCGTCACAAAGGTAAAGGGTTACGGGGGTTTCACAGATGTGTGAAAACTGATTAAATTTTGAGAAAACATGGATTTTGTTAGTGCAGAAGACATCCTTTTACTTATTGTCAGACGTGTGGATCGGTCGATACACATGAGCCATAAGGGCTTTGCCTTTCTTGTTGTGAGTAGTTCGCACTGTCCATGGCAAGTGTGTAAGTAGTTTGCAACTCATAGCCACTGTCCATGGTTAGTGTTGGATGTTCAGTCATAATTTCGAGTGCTTCCTGTTTTTTTCTTCGTGATGTATTATTTTCTCATGGCCCTACATTGTTCACCTACAGTTTTCAGGGATGTTCTCTGTGCTCAGATGTTCTTTGATTTTAGTTCCCAGGTTGCGAGCTATTTCACCAACATATTTCCCTTCAGATTCGCCCCAGGCTTCGACTCTGTGCATGAGTGTACAAAGCACCAGTCAGGCTTTCTGATAGGATTTAAAATTGTCCATCATTGGGTCGGACAGCACAGCAAAAAATCTGTCCCATGTGCTCTGCAGTCCATCGTGTACTTGAATTTGAAACATGGCAGGGTTTTTCTCCAGATTTGTCCATCCTAGTGACTGAGGGCCTATCATGTTTCCTGTCTGTCAATTTTTTTCTATCAGAATTCAGATACAGATAATTTTCCATTAACGGAAGGCCTAACTAGTGTCTTTACAGTTTCATCATTTTCTCATGAATTAACATTGTATGAAAACAATGCAGGTTTGACTAATTTAAAAAAAAACAAAAAAAAACTGTTGTATTCATTAATTTCAGGTACAGCTATGGCTACCATGACTTTGGGCCCAGACCAGGGATGCCGCCACCATTCGGCAATGGCGGGGTGAGAAACTTATGATTCACTAGCTCTTTCGGCTAGACACTGCAGTTGTTACTATTACAGCAAGATACAGTTGACATGATAGTTCAGCTGCAAACTGCAATGGTCTTGCTTAAAGCATCTGGAATTATTTGCTTAGAATAATGAATTGGTCAGGTCTTGTTGGCAGTGGTTTCAAAAGTCATGTTTAGGTGTAGACATAATTGTTATTTAGACTGCTCTGTCGGGAGTTGTTTTTTATGGGAGGGGGTGGGGTGGTTTAAATTGATGGAAACAAATGCAAAACCAGCATGTGTCTTCTGTTTCTGGATGTATTGACATTGCTTTGATATTTTCCAAATTTCATAGCCATCAGAAGTGTTTCAATAGTGTCTTTTTTGGCACCTGTTTCAGCCACATGGGTATGGACCACCGATGCGACCTCCTTACTTTGATGGGATGGGTCCACATCCTGATATGGATGGTCCTGTGCCACCCCACATGCAAAACGACCATGGCCCTCCACCTGGCAACCAGCCATTTGGCAAAGGTCCAAGGTTTGGACAAAGTGAGGACATTCACACTCCTTTGGTGTCTAGTTGTGAACTAAGCACCTCCCACATGTCCCTGTTCCACTTTGATGAAAACAAAGTAACCGATGCTTTCTTTTTGCTAGTCTGAGAGAGGTAAATATATGACTAAGTGCCAAAAGGTGAGCAAAAAGTGAGTGATCTCTTTTGCGTGAAACTAAAATCTGTTTAAAAAGACACATGTTGACTTTAACAAGTGCAATGTGTGTGTGAATGATTGAAGATATACTGGCAATAATTTCTGCACCTAAGGTAAAGCCGTTTGGTGAGTATACTGTAAAACGCCAGAATTCACCAATAAAAATCGGCCCGAGAAAGCGGACAATGACATGCCGTCGGTCTGTTTTGATCTCGCGTGTAAAAGCAACAATAACAAACCTGGTGCCAACCATGCCCATATATTCAGGTAAGATTGATCTTATAATCCGTGTATTTCCTAGATTTGAAGGCAAGCCATGCTTTTGTTTATTGCTCTTGAAAGTAGCCACTGTCGGACGTCAGATTTGTCGCAACAGCAGCATCTTAATTAACGCAAACTTGTGCTAGCGAAAGGCACGCTGACCCAAACCGGAAATGGTGTCATTGCGTTGTTTCGCTTTCGTTGAATATTTTATATGCTTTAAATTTACTTTTCCGTCACAGTTTTCTAAGCTGGCAAAAAAATTGTGAGCAGCCAGTTTTTGTCGCAAGATCTGACGTTCAACTATTTGACAAGTTTAACAAAGTTGTTTTGGGTTTTTTTGGTCTACGATCGTCCGGTTATGATAGATGCATTATGGGCCACATTCCAGCGTGGTTGTTTTGAATGTCCGGTTTGTCAATGGAGAGCTACAACTCGTGACATTTTGTCGCAACTGTTTTCATAAATCTGACGTTCGATCACTTCTGACGTTCGAGTGTAATCATAGACAAAATAAAGAGCCAAATGTTTATTGTAAGGGACCATTTTCAAGAGTTTGAATCGCCCGAGACTCCAGCACCGATTTTAGGCAGTAGGTTGGAGAATGAAGATGATTTCTTGTGATAACAAATTTTATGGCTGTAGCAACCTGACGTTCGATCGCGAACACGTGTCGCAAATCTGACCTCCAATCGATGCAAGTTGGTAAATGAGTTATTTGAATGAACACGGGTCACCGATGTATTTTTGTCGTTTGATGGAGACGTGCAGTTGTTGTGACGCAAACGTAAGATAATGAGATCAAGAAACAGGTGAATTTCATAACATAATAATGCAATGATAAAAAATGTATCGGACGTCAGGCTTGTGCCAACATTTGCTGCTGCAATCCTGACGTTCAACACATATGGATTGTAGAACTTTTGGGGGCAAAGGCACTGTTAAAATGAGCCATTTTGGACAACCAGTTGTATAGCCATTACCCCACCCGGGTCTGCCCTGGGGGACTTGGGTGGGGTTAGGTATTTTTTAGTTCCCAGGGTCACCCTGGTCAGCCCCACAGGGTGGGTTTTTCTCTCTATTCTGGGGCATGTGTTTCTGTCTACCCTTTGTCCATTCACCTGTATTTGCCTTTTTAAAACTCTCCCTACTGTCTGCACTGCCTGTAGCTCTTGATATTGGATGTGTGTTGCTAAATGGTCTTAGCTTTATTTAGGCCCCATGTGTTAGGTTTATTTAACGTATTTGACCGGCTGGCGACATACATTCAATGTTCTGTTTATTTATTTATTTTTTATTTTTTTTTTTTTTTCACAAGCAGTGCAGGCACGTCCTGAGAAAGCCTTGTTGCTGTCGGGACGTTAAGCAGTGTACAATCAATCAATGTATAGCCATTAGGACCTTCTAAATCTGAGGATCAGAGTTAAAATAGTGCATCAGCCTGTACACAGATAAAACTTATTTGAATATTTGTTTTATTTTTTCGGGCGCAGACTGTTTAGCACGTCATGTTTCATCATGTATATTACATCAGAAAGCTGTATGCAGTTTGTTCTTCATATCTGTTTTGTTTGTTAAATATTGTAGCTTGAAACTGGGGGAAAGGCTTTGTGTTTGTGGTTTCTGATAACTATTCTGGGGATATCTGCTGCAATCCTGATGTTCGACATAAGTTACAAATTCTGGCCCTGACTGCCAATAAATATATTTGGGCAGCAAAGATAGACTCCCATTGTGCTCTAATGTGTGCATGTATTCCTGTGAGTGGTATATAACATGACAAAGTGTGTTTTTCTTGGTTGTAGGATGTTTTAAAAATGTTTTAAAAATTGAATATGGTCGGATGTCAGGTATTGCAACACAAATCATGTTCGGGGATTAGAACTATGTCGGACTTACAAATCTTAACAGCCATTTCAAATCTTAACAGCCATTTTCTCAAAAACCATTTCAGATATTATCTTTTTCTTTTACAAACACATTGCCAATACAGTGTACATCACTTAATACATTTTCTGGTACTTTATGTCACACTTTGATTTTCAACCCAGTTGTCCTCTTTGTGAGAGCACCTTTTGGCACGTAGTCATATGTTTGTGCTGGCTGATAATTTTGGACCTTATGGCATGAAGCTAGAGAATTACAGTGGCTTCAGGGGTATATTGCTTTCTTAAACACGTAAAAATATTCTTTAAGTGTGTTTAAAGTCTTTAAGTGTGTTTTTAACATTAAAATAAATCCCCATTGTTGTGTGAAGGGTGAAAACGGTGTTTTTGTTAGTATTTATGGATGTGAGTGATTTTTCAGAGGGCCCGACAGCAGGAGGCATTCGATTCCAGATTCCCAAGAGGAACAACATGAATCAGAACTCAGGACCCAGACCCACAGGTTGGGGACACGGAGCATATAACAATAATACACAGAATCGACCCATGGGCAAACGCCCTTACCCACCTGACAGCCCTGGCATCGAGTCTGACAAAAACAGCTCACCGGGGAAAGATCAGTCCAAAGAGTGAGTACACACCTATTAGTGTTGTTGACATCTATAGGTCTGTCTTGAAGTTAAACAGTTGGTTGTAATCCCCTTTGTGCATGCAGCCACCAGTACTTTTAACAGTATGGTGGCAGGATGCACAAGGAGGTTAATATTAACTCTAGCTTGAAAGTTTTGATCATGATAAAGTGTTGGGGTGGGCTTATTCTCTTCAGTTTATGATAGACATATTTTCTTTGAACAAGCATGCCACCATTCCAATTCACTTGCTTGATGTACTTTTGTTTTAGGGCTGACAAACCTGTTGGAGACTGGCCACCATCCCTGAAGTAAGTGTTTTACATCTAGTCAGTATTCATAAAAAATTAGATCAAGCTTCATTTATTATATAATCTCAGATTCAAAACTGCTGGTCTGTGATTTTGGACCTTATAGCTTGGGGCTACGGTCCTAAAGCACAAATCCAGTACACAGCTTAACTCTCATCAGCAAGACAAGACGTTTGTTTTATTTACAGTTAACTGGAATTTTTATCCCAATAAGCAATGGTCATCGGGCCCTCACCATCCACAAACAGAAAACAAAGACAATGAGGCTGAACGCAACCAGGGAAGAACCAGTCTTGCTTGCTGGCACCCCGTTGGAGGAGGTGGAGTCCTTCACCTATCTCGGGAGCATCGTAGACAAAAAAGGCGGCACTGATGCAGATGTCAGAGCACGAATCGGTAAAGCCAGAGCAGCCTTTCTCCAGCTGAAAAAAGTGTGGAGTTCCAGAGAGCTGTCACAACACACCAAAGTCAGGATTTTCAACTCAAACGTAAAAGCAGTTCTCCTATATGGAGCAGAGACTTGGAGATTGACAAAAACCACAGTCAACAAAGTACAGATCTTCATAAACAGTTGCCTTAGAAGAATTTTGAAAATCCACTGGCCAGAGAAGATCAGCAACATCAGACTCTGGGAGAGAACAGACCAGATAACAGCAGAGAATGAAATTGGGCGAAAAGATGGGGATGGATTGGTCACAGTCTGAGAAAGCCAGCTTCCAGTATCACTAGGCAGGCATTGTCATAAAACCCCCAGGGAAAGAGGAAAAGAGGCAGGCCGAGAAACACCTGGCGTCGAGGCCTCCAAGCAGACATCAAGAGACTGGGAACCACCTGGAGTAAAATCGAAGGAGAAGCACAGGACAGGAGTCGCTGGAGGTCTCTCGTCGACGGCCTATACCCGGGGAGGGGTAACAGGCGTAAGTAAGTAATCGGGCCCATGACGGCTGCAGGGGGCCCACTGCAACCGTCGTAGGCCTGAAGACGCTTTGCTACTGGGGATGGGCTTACTTTACACATTTATTATATACTTACACCAACACTTCTGAGTGAGTTTCATTAACCATGTATTCTGCTGACAGGGATTTTGTGCAGAGGGCATTTGCTTCAGTACCAGAGCAAGAGAAAGATCGAGTGGAAGCCATGCTGAAAGAAAAGATCACTAAAGCCTTCAATGATGGGACTGCCATGTCAAAAGACTGGTCCCAGGAACCATTACCAGGGTATGGTGCTTAATTTGATGGAATGTGTGTTTAAGCTTATTTTGTGGTGGTTCAGTAGAGGAGGGTGGTTGACTGTAGTTTAATGACATGCTCAGTCTCAATTCTTGCAGATATTATCTGGTCAATTTTCGTTAACGGAAAATCTTTCTATGACGGACAAGTTTTGACTGGGACAGAAAAAAATGGAAGGCCGTCTGTCATCAAATGGGCACATCTTGGAAATAGAAGTAGAAAGACCTGTCCAGTTGTGAATGTTTATACTATTGCGATTTTCGGAAAGGTTACATGATGACACACACCTCACCCCACCGCACTCTCAGTGTAGAGGTGAAGTTTTGCAATCAGTACTGACTGGCTTAAAGCATGCCATGGACTGAAGGGCGCATGTGACGGATTCTTTGTCTTGCTGTCCATCCAGGTGCTGGACAACTTTAGATCCTAGCGGAAAGCTTGTCTGATGCTTTTGTGCTAGCTAGTAATTTTGAACCTTACATAGAGCTTTAAACTACAAGATTCAAAATGACAGACTAAAACGCATAACACCTAACTTTTGTTAACCCCTTTAGCCCCAAGGCCACAGCTCCTACATTTTGGAGGTGTCAACAGTTATGTAGCAGTTGCAGCAGATGGATGGACCATGATAATTCAAGGATTGTGTCACATTAGTTTGGCGCCTGAAGGCGTTGGGGCTAAATAGGTTGAGTGATTTTGACTTATGATTCAAATCATTGTTTGCAGTGTAAACCTGATCACATCTACGCCAGACTTCATCCCACTGGGACAGCCACGATTCCCGGGTCCTCATGGTCCACAGGGGCCCATGATGGGCCGAGGGGCAAAGCGCAGTCGCTTCGACATGCAGAATGGAATGCCACAGCGGCCTCCTTACCCATCAAGCCCATACCCATCGGGGCCCATGAACAAAAACCGGCCTCAGAGTCGACCCTACAACAGAGAGAGAGTGCCGACATACCGCAGGTCATACAGTCGGTCACTGTCACCTTCCT
Organism: Semisulcospira habei; assembly: GCA_036245525.1. NCBI lineage: Eukaryota > Metazoa > Mollusca > Gastropoda > Semisulcospiridae > Semisulcospira > Semisulcospira habei. The sequence continues at coordinate 76,624,035 of BTPG01000008.1, read as the reverse complement.
CATCGGATTCAAGGTCGACTTCACGGTCTCGCTCAAGGGACCGATATAGGTCAAGGTCACGGTCCAGGTCATGGTCACCTCGTGGTCGATATCAAAGTCGTCGTAGTTCACGCCGTCGTAGAAGGTGCGTCGTGTTACATTTGGACTTTGTAATACATGAATGTGATTAATTTCACAGATTCAAAGATTTTATTTCTTTTGACCTTGTTGGGGTATTTAGGAAATAGTTAAGTAGAAGCTAAATCTTCATTATTCTTTCATATGATTATTCTCAAAGATGAGAAGATTTTATTCCATTCTTCCCTATTGGGGTGTTGAGAAAAGACTGTTACAACACACTATGCAATTCAGACACACCATTGATCAGGGACGAATATCATGGTCATGTGGGGTGCTGGATCAGAATAAACAATTGCCTTTATTTACATGAACTGCATGCAGGGATAGAAATAACTAGGCGCCAATGGCATCAGGCATGTTCAGATGCCATGGTTATAGGCCTGACTCGCACTCTCGAAATTCCACTTCAGCATTGCAGAAAATTTTCTTTGCGTACCGGCCTAACCTCTGTGCACAATCCGTCTGCTGTGCGCATGCGTACAAAGATGTAGTGGCTCTTGCTTTCATTATACCGGTAGATTATTTTCCTGATTTTCAACTTCAAAATTTTCTTTCTGTTTCTGTCAAGGCCTAATACAGATTACAATGCAAGCTGGTTTTAAATTATTAAGTTACATGCCTGGCTGGCTGGTAAGAAAAACTAAAATTGGTTTTTACACAATCATGCAGTTTCAGATTTTTTCAATGTTTCTTCTTCAAATGCATGTTTCTTGAGAGAGAAGATTTCAAACAACACATTGTCATAGCCATTTTTTACTCCACAGCAGTAGCAGCTTGAGCAGAAGTCCTACTCCTACCCCTGAGCGTGAGATTTCCCTGGTGGGGCGAGGTCAGCGGGGCAAACGAGGAAGAGGCAGGGGTCGAGGGCGTGGCAGGGGCAGAGGTCAGAGTCAGGAGGACGGGGGAGAAGATGGCAAGCAGTTGACCAGCCCCAGCAAAAAGGGCAAAAAGAACCAACAGCAGAAAAAGTTAGCATTTAGCCCTGAGTCCCTACAGCAGGAGATTGATTGACCATGATAATTTAAGGGTAGTGGCAGATTAGCTTGGCACCTGAAGACACGCCAGTCTTCAGTGGTCACGCGTTCGTCCACAGGCATCCTCAGTAAACTTTAACTGTGACATTTTCTTGGAGACTAATTAAGCCAGTCTTCAAACTTTGACCAAGGACACTTTGTGGCAAGACCTTTCGAAGCATACCAATTTCATTGACCTCTCTCAAAGGTCAAGGTCACAGGGGATCAGGAAATAATTTTTTTTAATAGCCATATTTTTCACAAAACTTGTTTTTCTTAAATACTATTCACACCTTCAAACCCAAAATTGGTACAAAGATACCTCTGGTGGTAAGATAATTATTTCTATGCATACTAATTTGGATGCATACTAATTTGCAGGCAAATGACGATGGAGTTTAACGATCCAATGAAAGCCATGCGCATGCAGATGAGAGCTGCTCGCTTCGGGGAACATCTTGGCGCCTCAAACAAAAGAAAACAGACCCTGACACTTACTATCAACAATTTGATTGTAAGTTACATTATGTGTTAGTGCTTTGTACAACAAATTGATACCAGATGTGTATTAGTAAAAGTATTCATGTTCACTAGTGATTTTATTTATTTTCTTTTAAATTAATGGGTCAATTGTGACGTGTGTGCTATCATGTATTATAGCCACTTGATAAGATTTCACAAACTTGGTGAGTTGTATAGTTTGGACTATACTAGCTACGCGGACCCTTGTAGGCCTTTGGGAGGTCAAAGGAACCATTGCAGGGTTCGTACAGCCCTTGAAAACCTGGAAATTTGACGGCATGCTTTCAAGGCCTTGAATACCCTTGAATATAAGCGAAAAGTTGATGTTCTTCAAATATAGCCTTGAAAACCCTGGAAATTCCAGTCGGTGACCATCTTTTTTTCACCAGCTTTTATTTCACAAAATTTTTTTAAGACAGTAAATTTTGCGAAGATGTCAGCAAGATTCTGCTTTGAAAGATAGGCCTACATTCGATTGTCGATGCATGCGCATTGCTTCCATAATATTTCCGCGCTTCCTATTTCGGCCCAGTCTACTCGACGCTGATCGGCACGTAAACTGTATGTTTTCTGTAACACAATTATTTTATGTGCGCTTAAACTGGCGAATTGTCTCCTTGAAATACCCTTGGATTTCGTAACAGAAAAATGTGTGGGAACCCTGCATTGTAACCCACAGGACTGAGGTTCCTTTTACGTAAAGGCCTACAATGGTCCATGCAGCAAACCCTGGTACCAATAACAGTGTTCCCTCCACACACAAAAAAATGAGAGTCCTTGGGACTCCCAGGTATAAAATTTTAAGAGTCCTTGTGCAAATTTTGAGAGTCCCCAAATCGGAAAAAGAAATGTAAAAACAAGTCCAAGCCTCACTTTTTTTTTTTTTTTTTTTTTTTTTTTTTTTTACTCTGTTAAAGCGTCACATTAGTTATCATAATCATATAAAACCAAAAAATTAAAACATGTATTAAATGTTTATTTAAGCCTGAGTCGCTTGGTTGCTGCAAACTCCTTCAGAGCACCCTGCACAACAGCTTCTGGGTTCTTGTCTGCCAAAATCATCATTTTATTGTTCAGGTTTTGAACAGACATTCTGTTCCTTTTCTTGTCCATGACACTGTTCTGAACTGAAAAGGCTCTTTCACAAGGCACTGATGTCAAGGGCACAACAAGAGAGATTGTGCCAAGACAGCAAAATCAGGAAACTGCTCAGCATGCTCCTGAATAATTGTTGTACACATACTTTGCAGATTGTGATCCCTGTTGGCATTTAACAGATACTTAAACTGCAGGTAATCTCCTTTCGCTCTTTTTCCATCCACCTGGGAAAATGCCTCAGTCAGACTCTCAAGGTGTTTGTTTTCTCAAAACACATTACCGATGGTATGACATTGTGGAAAAGCCCTTAGCTAGCCTAATTTTAGCCAAAATTTGGTTGTGTCCGTATAAGGGGGTGTTGGCAGGAGTGGAGCGCCATAGACCCGGTCATGGCCTGAATAGTCTCCCCTTATTCCCACCCGGTACGAGAATACCCGTCATCCCTCAGTTTAGTTCTTAGCTAGCACTAGGAAGGTTGTGTCTGTTCGTGCTCTGCGTTTGATCTTGGACCGGTCTTCTGACCTTGGTGGTTGTGAGCTTGGACTTTGTACTTGGAACTTGTGTACTGTGGAGCTTGAGTCGGTTGGGACTGCTTGTGCTCTCTGCTGGGCCGGTTCTCTGTCGTCGACTTGGGGACTCTCTTACTGACGAGTTAGCTTTGGGACTTCGAGCTCACTCGACTGGCGCTGTGACGAGACTTCGGAGCCTGGCCGGTCGTGACTGGCGACGAGTTTCTGCAACCGGCGGACAGTGGGTCCACTTCGGTGGAGACTGAGACGTGGGTTTGCTACCGTTTGTCGCCATGGACAGGTAATATCTCGGTGAATGCCCTCGACCGGCGCTCTAGGGTGGGAAGGAGCGCCGAGCGTAGGCACGCGCTGTACTCTTTCAAATTCGATGAGGTTCGTTTCGTCATCGCGCGCGTTTTTATTTTGCGTGACCTCGGAGGCCACGCTCGCTCGTTTCTTCATTGTACCCTCTTGTTACAGATACCAGGTTCGTACCGGCACGTTGTGTGGCGACTTTCAGTGGCCATCGGACGTGCATGCAGTCTGCCTACCCTGTGCTGGTTGCGATTTGAACAATACGTGTGTGGTGTGCGCCCCATGGCTGGAAGAAAGATGGTCGCAGCTGTGGGGCTTTTACCGCCGAGAACGACCGACTCCTGTCAGGGAACGACTGACAGACCCGGTGCGGAGTACCAAGACGGGAACCAAGCCGGTACCAGTGGCTAAGGCGTCCCGAACAAAGAAAGCTGGCAAGTCGCATACTATCGCGGAGGGCCCCACTGAGGTTACCCTTACCGTGGCGACCATGAGACCGGAGCCCGAACCCATGTCAGCGGAAGGGATTACAGTCTGTACGCCTCTGGAGGAGGCAGACAACATGATCCTTCCCCCGGACTGGCGTCGGCAACCAAATCTACGACGCTACCAGTCCAGACACACATGGCGGATCGCAGACATGACAGGCGGGAACGACCACGTACAAGTAGTCACGCGGTGACACACGAGACTCGTTTCACCGGGACACGGCCTCAAGAGATGACCACTCTTCCACCCTCCGACAGCCCAGAGTGGAAACACGACGGACGGACGAACCAGATGCCAGGGCTCGATCCTCGCCTAGATCACAGGTTAGTGGAGACATTCCGATCTCTTCCACTGTGTTAGTTCAGTAGACCCAGCCCACTATCAAGACGCAACCCGGAGAGACGACGGCCGTCGCCTCGTCGGGTTTCTGGTCGCCGCTACCGCTCTCAGGCGGGTAACCCTTCGGACTCGAGTGGTTACACTGATACACGCAGAGACTGCTTACGGCGGACCAGTTCTGTGGGGCCAAGGAGACATGCAGAAGCGGCCACGTACTGGGAGTCGCAGGGTTTGCCACGAGACTCGTCCACTCCCGCCGGGACAATGACGTCACGGGCCAGTTAGCTACTGTCGCATACTAACGCGGAGGGCCCTCCTAAGGTTCCCCTTACCGTGACGAACGGAGAGGCACGCCCAGACCCACTGACGGCGGGTACTGCCCTAGAGACGACAGCTCGGCCTCAGGTCAGTGACGACTAGGTTGTGAGAGCATATATTGCGCGGTAGCGTGCAAGATTGGGGTTCGTTTGTTGTCGTTTTAGGGCACCTAGTGCCTTTCTTTCAAGCTAGGCGTTTTAACCCTTTTGCCACAGGTGTTAAAATGTTGCATTCCCAGCTGCGCAGCGGTTTCGCCAGACCGCTGGGGCGCAACACCTCTTATCCTTAAAGGGGCTATAACCCTGGAACCACTGAACCGATTACTTCAGTTTTGAGAAAATGGAGATGAGACACAGAGTGGTATTCTGACTCTCATAGTTCAATTTAATGCAAATACCTTGCTTTACCCCTGAAAGGGCAATTACAATCACATAAAACTCTTTCAATAAGCATTAATTAATTTTTTATTATGATTATGATTATTTGGGGCGCCCTCGCCCGGGCTATACACACGTTGGCGCCATCTCCCGTCGTGGTTACACCGGCACTTTCTACGGCTTGCGGCAACCGCAAGTGCTACAGGACCGCTGCACTTCACACGACAAGATCCCGGCTCAGTGATGTTGGGCCACGCCTCGCCCCGACCGTGCAGACGAGAGCCCGCTCTACATGCAGTGCAGAGAGACGACTTCACGATGGGATTCCGTTCCCGGCAATAGGTCACAATCTTTCAGTTCGCCTGACTTCGGAAGCATGGGCTCACTACACAGAGACCAGGGGTACGAGAGGAACAGGAGACGACGTCCCAGTTCCTTTGGGTCGCTACACATCGGGAAGACAGGCGCTCCGAAGTATCTTCGTCGCCGTTCGAGTTCGTGGGACCGGCCCTCTGAGGCTACGCTGTCCCTTCCAAGTGCTGGGTCCACCTTCGTTGGATCGCCGCCGCCCGGGGTCCCCCGGACTTCGGAGCAGTTAGACATCCCTTCTCCTGCGTGCGAGACAGACGACTATTCCGCTTGATTCCAGAGGACGTCGTTCGCCGTGGCTGGGCGATGATAGCTACTCCACGTCGCTACGCTCGCGGTTCCGAGAGATCTTGGATTCGCCGCCTTCTGCGTGGAGATAGAGGAGGGAGCCTCCTCGGGCTTTAGACGAAGCAGGTCCCCTCATCGCGTCCAAGCATTTCAAGTCCCTTCCTCATCCGTTCGGGTGCCGGATTCTTGTCGCCGGCTTCTATCTCCGCTTCAGGGCGCCGGGGGAGGCACTGGTGGCTTCAACTTTGTGATCCAACTTCTCTTCCGCTGCCAACGCTTCGCTGCGGCTACAGACTGTGATCTGATGATTCGGGATACCGTCCTGCACACTTTCTCGCGGCCGACCGCGTTGAAGAGTCGCCCACGCAGGGCACCGCGCGATGGACAACTTCCCTGGCCCCCCTGGCAGACCGACAAGGAGCCTAACAAGGACTCTGGCACAGCCGATACACGCTGCTTACAACGCTGGATGTAGCAGGCTTTCAGGAACATTGATGCAGGACAGGCACGCGGTCATCGCAGACCGTCGGACAGTTTTGGCAGGAACCACTCTTCTGCGGAGGCGCAGTTCTTCTGCTGCACCGGATTTTGTGGCTTACATCCGAGGGACGGAGGCGACGTTTTGTGACGCCGACGACACAGTCCCGGGAACGTCAGTGGCAGCATTCTCCAGGCGTGCGATTGATGACTACCAAGTAGCAGTCTACCTTCATAGAGGTCAGCGCGGGTCGAGGACTGGTCCGACCGACCTCACTGCAGGGGCCGACTTCGGTCTACATCGGGGGTAACGCACACAGTTCAGATTAAGCCCCTGCTGAGACGAGTTCTCGGCTCGTCGTATCCTTCTTCCGGCGGGGTGCTACCCTCCACTTCGCATTGGCCTAGCCGTGGTCAGCGGCGACCAAGCACTACGGTCTTCTTCTTCTAAGATGACAGCTTCGGGACCTAGCGGAAGCGTTCGTTTGCCTGGGTGGAGACGACTTGGAGTTCCGGCATGCTGCGGCGCCTGACTGGAGCGGATGGACTTGCCCTCGATAGCTCCTTGTGAAGTTACCCGCTCGGCACTGGAGATCCTGCGGCCGGGGGCGCAAGTACCGGGAGTTAGACGTGACGACAGCATGGCAGAAATTAGTTCCCGAGAGGTGGTTGGAGCTCAGTTCCGCGGCAGTATGGTCGACTCTTCTCGGACACTAGTCGGTGGATATGGTGCACGATCTTCGTTCTATCGACTCGACACAAGTGCCTCGACATCTTGCCAGATGCTAGACAAAGACTTGAGAGCAGCGGTGCGTCTCCAGGACTTTGGGACAACTCGATGTTCAAAGTCCTAACCAGTTGGCAAGCCGGGCGGTAGGCTGGGATTCTGCCCTCTTCGCCGTCGACTAGGCTGCCTACGTTACGGGACAGGTACTACGTGTTTCTTCGCATGGATCCCGTCGAGGATGGAGTGCGTGGTCGTCCTGTTCGAGTGGGACTCCCAGTAGGACGGGAGCAGGGCAGACTAGCAGCGACTATCATTACCTTCTTCAGTTCGCTTAGGACTCATGACATGCTAGGGGATCGCCGTTCAACCTGACACCTCTTCTGCTTGGAGAAGGATGGTGTAATTATGGGAGATGCTAGTGCGCTTGAGGCCGGCGGCGCGGGGAGGCGTCGCTGTGGCCAGATCTTTTAACTTCACTGCTCGCCATCGAGATTGAATGCTGCGTTATACGCGTGGTTGTCCGACATTCCCTTTGTTGCAGGTTTGCGGAGGTAGGTGGGCGTTTTCCTGGCTTGGCGGCGCTTGTCTCTTCACCAGTCGAGGTCAGCTCGTTACCACATGCCCCCCCTCTGCAGCTCTCCACTACTCGCACGAGGCTCTAGCAACTGGAACAGCCGCCATAACAACCGGGCCCTGAACTCTTCCGACACACCTGGAGATTGTGCAGCAAGCCCTCTACCACAGAGGCTTCCCTAGGGCGGCCATGGATGCTACCGAGACAACCCGCAGACCCTCAACCGTTCGAGTTGCGAGGGAAGACGACGAGCGCTGGGTGACGGGACTGACGACAGCCTTCTTTCCCTCCGGACTTGGCGAAGCCCCAGCTGACGGAATGCTTCCTCGGGCTATTCAACGCCCAGGGACGGTCTCCTTTCACTGTTCGGGACTATCTAACCATGATCGCCGACACCTACAGGTGATTACGCTCATCAGACCCGGGTGGCTGTAAGACCTCGCATTTCGGAGGCTCTCTTCGGTCTGGATGCCCAACACTGCTTCGCGTGGGCCAAGAGTGTTCTACCATGGGGGCTTACGTGGTCTCAACCCCGTCCTTGGAACCCGGCACATGACGCGCTTGACGGATGTATCTAGGAAGAAGTGCTTCCTGGCGGTCCTTGACTCAACCTCCAGGGTCAGTACACTACGCGCGCTGCCCACACACCCAGATTGCTTGCAGTGCCAGACAACCGGCTTCATGCTACTGCTACCTGAACATCTTCCTGGACAAGAGGCGGCCTCCCTGACGGCGACAGATGTTTCGCCCTGCGTGTGTACGGACTCCACCCGGGAGAACAGACTTAAGGCCCCGGTGAGAACCTTACATGTGGCCTAGCCACCTCTTCCAGGGCCAGTGAACGTACGCGCTGGTGTCACACACGGGTTGCTGTCAGGTACGGACAGAAGGCGCCGTGCAACTGCTAACGTTACCAGCCTTCGGGGCCAAGTAGTGGTCGCCTTGGCTGTCATACCGCTGATGACTTTCCGCCCTTACGAGTGTCAGACTCCACTCGGTAGACCGCATAGGAACTGGTGAGAGCCTTACGTGTGGGCCTGCGCCGGACCAAGCTTGCGCAGAGGACGCACACACCTGTTTCTCCCTTTGTCCCCAGGTAGACGTGACATCTCAGCCCAGACCTGCTCCTCCTGGTTCCGGGGAGTGATCCGCCCGGCCTTCCAGGACCTCGACCTGATGCAGCCACATGTTGAACATCGAGGCGCACGAGGTCAGAGCCTTGACCGCAAGTCCCGCTTCGACAGCACCGGTGCAGTCAAGGACTTTGTGGCGGCTATGAGAGGGCGAGCAGAGACCACTTGCGCCCTCTTCTACCTGAGGGACCTCTCCACCCAGCGGCAGAACCTCTCGCTGGTGGGAGACATCACTACAGAGCAACACTCCCTCCCGGCGCCCTAGGCGCCGCAGGTATCTTAACTAAAATTATCGGGAGTTTGCTCCGGGAGAGCGGGTCTGAGGGTTGGTCGGTTGGCAGGAGGGGCGTTTTTTTTTTTCGGCACCCACCTCCTCTTCGGAATTCCACAATGTCATACCATCGGTAATGTGTTTTGAGAAAACAAATGAATTTTTCATTAAAATGCATTTTTTTGAAAAATACTTACCGATGGTATGACTCGAAGGACCCTCCCACCTACCCCGCTTGCCTCAAGTGCGCTAAGGAACTAAACTGAGGGATGACGGGTATTCTCGTACCGGGTGGGAATAAGGGGAGACTATTCAGGCCATGACCGGGTCTATGGCGCTCCACTCCTGCCAACACCCCCTTATACGGACACAACCAAATTTTGGCTAAAATTAGGCTAGCTAAGGGCTTTTCCACAATGTCATACCATCGGTAAGTATTTTTCAAAAAAATGCATTTTAATGAAAAATTCATTTTTCTCCATGAGCATTAATCTTCTCTCTTTCCACTGGAAGAGCCTTTGGGTTGAGGACTTGGTTCAGAGCCTTCAGTGTTGACATATCTTCTGCAGGAAATCTCTTCTCCACTTCTGTTCTCAAAAGGTTAACAAAGTGAGAGCAAATGTTCAGAGTTGCTTTTTGCTGATGGGGTGTTGTCTGAAAGCGAATGTTCTGGTACTGCTGCTCAGTTTCCAGACTGTCATGCAGTTTTGAGATATGAACTCCTGGGTTGTCAGGTAGGACGGAAATTGAATCCAATGTAGCATACAGCATTCTGGAAGTCACCTCTACATCAATGTTATCACGTTGAAATGACAGGCTGCATTTGGTGAGAGGCTCCAAAACATCCCGTAGCATGCAGAGCATGGCAATGAAGTTGTACGTCTTGATCTCTTTGAGCAATGAAAGGGCCAAAGCAGAGTTCCCCTTCATTTGATGTTGCTTCATGCTCCAGTGTGAGTACTAGTGCCCCCCATGATTCTTGTGCTGCCACGACTGCATCTTGCACGGAAAGCCACCTGACAGCTGTTGGCTTCTTGAACTTTTTTACTTTCTCTTGCATGATAGCCTTCAGTCTTTTGAGGTTATTTTGACGCACTGCCGAGTACTTAAAGTATTTGTACAGGTTAAGCAGAGTGCCTTGCACTTTCACAAGGGAAGGTACCCCCTGTGCAGCCCAATGTGCAACAAGAGCAAGTCTGTGTGCACAGCACCACACACTCACCAGTGATGGGTTTAACCGCTTGAGAACAGTTGTCACTCCATTGACAGACCCAATCATGACATTTGCACCGTCAGTGCCGATACCAATTACTTTGTCCAGTGGAATGCCAAGGTCATGGAGATATTCCCGAAGGGCAGTGACAATTGTGGCTGATTTTCCATTTTGGATTTCACAGTTAGTGCCAAACTGTACAACAGGTTCACCATCTACTAACAGTATCACAAGTTTTTTTTGCACAGCAATATCTAGGCTTTCATCCAGCATCACCCCAATGAAAGGTGACTTTTGCAGTTGCAATGCCAGTTTGTTGTTGCAAAATCTAGCTGCTGCTGCCTGCATATCTTTCACAACAGTGTGACCCTTGTACCAGTCTTCCTCTCTGTTGAGAGCTGACGCACCATTCTGCTTCTGAAACAATTTGAAACAAAAGAGCTCGTTTCAGGATAGGAAGAGAGAAAATACAGTTTACAAGCAAATCCTAAATGACTTAATATGTAATAATAAAAAGCATACAAGCAAACTAAACGGTTAATATCAGGACTTTATCAACAATTATAAATTCTTAACATCTTACTTGAAGAGAGAGAAGTGGTAAAAACTTGGTGTCGGGTAGGTCAAGGTAAGCCATGGTCACTGCAGTTCGAACTTGTGCAGTAACAGAGTCTGTTGCTGCCTCAGTAATCTTCTCCACTTCTTTTTGCATCTGCTTGGCTTGAACTTGTATAGATTTTGCCAGGCGATGATCACCAGATTCCTGATGTCTGCTGAGTGCAGACCTGTCACAATAAAAAAAATTATTACAGTTTTTACATCTTTTATATTTAGTCTATATTTTTATTTAATCGTTCTTATATAGAACTTATCCACCTCAAGCGGAAGGCACCCCCCCCCCCCACCCCCCTCCAAAAAAAGGAGAAAAAAGAGAGAGAGAAAGAATAACCAAACATAGAGCATAATTGGTCACAGAGTTAAAATTGGGAATTTGCGAATATTATTAATCTGTTAAGATTTTAAAAGAATACCTGCTTTTCTATTTCTGTAACTCAGTGCCTTCCAAATTTATTATAACTAATTATATTTAATTTGTTTATTATAACTATATTTTTTATATTATATTGTTGATACTACTATTATTAGACCTGGACGATAAACAGCACAGAATAGATTTTTTTTAAAAAAAGAGTGAAACGAAGTCCCACTAAGAAATAAAATAAATAAAATTTAAAAAAAAATTTAAAAAAAAAGAAAAAAAAAAAGGGAATTACCATTGTGAATACAATTTGCACATTTACCTTTGCATGTTGTTTGATCCGACATCCACGAACTTGTTCTTTTTCAAACGTTCGCCTAGTTTGTTATCTGACTTTGCAGCATGACAGCAAATTGTACAAAATACCCTCCCGCTTGCGTCAAACTGGCACCACTGGAACTCTTGCAACCATCTGTCGTTAAGTTTTCGTTTCTTTGGACGCTTTACTTCAGTTTGAGTTTCATCATTTATTTGTTTATCCTTGCTTTGGAGTTCCGTATTTTCGATAATGACAGGTCGAGGATCTGTACTTGATGTTGCTGTGGATGAACGGGTTTTGGGCCCAGTCAACCAAGTCAGAAGTGACATGATCGTGTATGATAGAATCAAAGAATGGATTCACGAAGATTTCTTCTGTTCAGTGAATGGATTGCTTGGAGGAAGTTTACAATGCGCGCGCATGCGATTTTTAAGGACGACAACTCCCGACACAATCTTTAATCGTCTGCAATGGCAGTCTCAGTTGGGTTCTGATTCTGATTATGCCGTGAATTAGTTCGCCACTCATTGGTCGTATTTTTGACTTCAGCGATTCGAAAAAAATGAAAATTGTGTGCGTCCACAGGACGCACACATGCAAATTTTTCTGCGTCATTTTTCATATTTTGTGCGTAATTGACGCACTACTGTGCGTAATCGGGAACACTGCAATAACGTATTTGTTTTCATTCCTCCTCTATTTTCATGCCGCAGTCTCCTGACCTGGATCATGCCAGACGTCAAAAGAATATACAGCAGAACCTCCTTGAACGGTCACCGATTTTTACGGTCACCTGCCGTTTCCAGTCACTTTCGCGATGTAGGGACTATGTTTAATATATACAATACCTTGATTCTACAGCTACCTGCCGATCGCAGCCAGTGTTCAGTATATCGGAGGGAAAAAAAAACCTGAAATAAATGGCCACGGCTAGACCGGTGCGGTAAAGCCATCACGCCCAACGGGTCAGTGACTGCTCGATCGACATCTAGCCAACAGCCACACACTCAATGCCCAGATGTTGCGTCATTTTGTAATAACAGATGTGCCATCGGCTCGCTGGCGGTGTATGCAGTCCATAACAAAGGTCGCTCTATTACCTGACCGTGTCCCCATATCTTTTTCGTCCGGTTTACTGTGCAGTCACATAATCTCCCGATGTGACCAAAATTTGACTCCTCTTTCACCCCGGGCGACGATTTGGCCAAAACTCTCACACGCCACTGCAGATGGTAGGGGCTCATGAGAACTGAGTGCGTATGTGTCCAAGCTCGCGCCAGTACCACAAGCCTCCAAATCCATATCGGCACTCATACACTATAAAATTATGGTGCGTTGTATAACAGTGCAGAGGTCGACTTGTAGGCCTGTGGATAGACATTCCGACTCACCTGCAGCCGTTACGGCCACTTTTTCTTGGCAACAGAAGGTTCTACTGTACATGTATACGTAATAGACTTATGACGTAATATAAGATAGTTCATGACATTGCCATCTTCATGACCTCTCTGCTTTTTGGTCTTCCATCTGAGCAGATTAACTGCCTTCGGCGAGTTCAAAATAATGCCTTAAGGCTTGTGAAGCGCAGGCGAAAACGAGACCACATAAGCCCTATGTTAAAATACCTTCACTGGCTTCCAATCCAATCCCGCATAAAGTTTAAGATAGCGACCCTTGCATACTGCCACTTTGATGGCAGTCTTCCGTCATACCTTTACTCCAGTCTAATTACTTACCAGCCCTCTCGCTCACTGCATTCATCGGGAGATAAACTTCCATCTCAAATCTGCTGGTGAACGCTCTTTCAGATGTACTGCACCTTTAATTTGGAATTCCTTACCGACTGAGCTGAGAAATGCGAACACCCTTTAACAGTTAAAAGCAAAGTTAAAAACTTGCTTTTTCTCACAGACTTTTGTGTAATCTCTACGGTATTTTTGTGCACACCCACTGCAGACTTTGTGTGTGTTAGTCGTTTTCACCTGCGCATTGAGTTATATTATAAATATGAGAAATGTGCCACATAAATACCATGTATTATTATTATTATTATTATTATTATGAGGATCAATATTGTCTGCTAATTGTCACAGTAATGCAATGGAAGAGGTGACTGTATGCCTCGGAAGACTTTAAATTTCTTCAATAATAAAATATTTGCATAGGACACTCATGTGCTTCCGATTCCGCAAAGATTCTTTTTTTTAGTGGTCTGTTAAACACTATTGCTGCAAATGTGTGCTGCTAATAACTCCAATATTGTGCCTATTGTTTTGAACAACGCTATGTAACTGTGTACTTTATAAAGTTTTGGTGATCTTGTATAGAACAAAACACTATCCAACGTGTGTCACAAGAGGGCTACAAGAAGTCCGCCATTAGTCGCTATGTACAAGGGTTTTTGTAGTGAGGTCACATGGTAGGTTTGCTTTAAAGGGATTGGCAGTGTAATGTAGGTTTTAAAACAAATGGTTTTTATCCCTTGTTGAATAATTATTTGAAAAGGTATGCACCATGTTATCAAACACAAAGTACACAAATGTATCTTTCCTAATGTTTGATGTTTGGTCTGTTTTCGCTAACCCAGAAAACTCATTGTACTCGTCATCATGCATCGTGTGCTGGTCTGTGATTTTTTACCTTACAGTTACAGCTAAAAGCAAAATATCACAAGCCGTCACAAAGTTAATTGATTCATGACTTCGGCTTTCGATGTTATGTTCAGGTGTCAGGCGGAGATGAAGACATTGACCTGGGAGAGTTCACAGTAGTCGGTACCTGCACAGACTTGGAAAAACCCTACCTGCGGTTGACGTCTGTAAGTTGTCTCCCATACCCTGCAGCCTGTAAGCCAGCACCTCATGGTGCACAATCTACAGGGCTTATGATTATCTGTCACTTCTGGACTATAGTCTGTGTTGCGATTGTGGTTGTGTTATCCTGTGAGAGCGTGCGTGTGTTGATCGTAGGTAACGATCTGATGTTTATTTGAGCTATCACGGTTACGTTTCACGTGCCTTTTTAGTAAGATTTTCTTTTGTTCGTGAGTAGAGCCGATTTCGTTTTGTTGTGTTTAGTCTGGTGCGTTCTGAAAGGTCGCACTGTCTAGTGGCCTCGTAAGTGTCACGTCAGTTAGTTGGCATCGCAACATTTTCGCTACTTTTTGTTTTCCTGTGCGCGTGAATTGAGCAGCCTTTATTTTGTTTTGGGAATGTTCTCGTACCTTTTTGAGCTATCATAGAACGTGGTGATAGGGATACCATACTTTTATGTGACTTAATTATACGTTAGAATTTAGAGCTGAAGTGAGCAGCCGAGTTTTTGTAGCCTGTTATATTTTTGGGGGGGAAAGTTTATGTTAATGAGCTTCGGCTGCGTGTTTCGTTCTGATTGGTTGAGTTGTATGTTTTCCGTAGAAGATTCTGGATTTTCGTAGTATATATAAGGAGGACGCTGGGAAAGCCCGTTCGTACATTGTCTTGCTTTGTCGGTTGTAGAGACACGTAGTTTATTGGGAGAGACGCCGTGTATGAGAGACTTTGTGTCGCAGTGTGGACATCGCAGAAGAGACTTTGTATCAATAGTTTGTGCATTTGAAAGTGCATTACTGTGTGGATATCGCATCGCTGAATTAAATATTGTTGGAACTGTTACTCCAGTATTGTCTACATCCTTAAGCCACGTGTGACGGACTGCAGCTGAACGAGGTTTATTTTAACCTTTAGCACGCTGGTGGCGACATTTGTCGCCAGCCGCCATCTTGCTTCATTATCGGATGGCGACATATGTCGCCACCACGTGGTCTGTTCGAAATCGGCTATGGTAAACACACTAGGTTGCTATGAAGCCTTTGCAAAGGATTGTGGGTGATTGTAAATGAGGCTTGCTTCCGTTTTATATTGGCCATCTTGCTAACTTCGAGTGCGTTTGAGCGATTCAAATTTTCTGAGCGAGAGTTTGTTCTGACGGCTTCATTTTGACAAAAGATGACCGATGAGGAGTTAGAAGCATTCATCAAGGAATACTTTTATGGAGTCAGATTCCGATGATGAAGACTTTCTTGGCTTTTTGCCAGAAGACTTGAGATCGAGGGTGGGTGGGTGGGAGATGGTGGTGATGGGCAGAGGAGTGATTCTGAATCGAGTGCTAGTGAACGCGGAAACGGTGCGTAGTAAGCATTGATTATTATTATTATTTTTTTTAGGATAATAACACAGATAACACAGTTTTAAGAATTGTGACATAATCTTGATTCATTTATTTACGTACATGCCAAATTCCACAACCATACATAGAAAAATGAAAAAGTTGTAGGCTTTTGAAGTAAATAGGGTAGCGTTGGGTTTAGCCCACTCAAAAAGAATGCAGTTGCAGGGAAAAGAACTGCCAGCGGAAAGCAGAGTGCTAAAGGTTAAAGAACTCTACGTGTGTGTGTCTGGTGTGTTTATCATACTTCGACTAAAATTCCACCACGTAACATTTTGGCGACCCCGACGAGATCTCTTCAGTTGGTTCAGTGGAAAGGGTAGCAGGAGAAAACAGCCAGCAGTGAAAAGCAGAGATGGCGACATCGGAAATGGAGACATTCCTGAAAATTGGAAAGGAATGTGGACTCGAAGGAGCTCAACTCCTCGAGTTTGTAAAGGAGAGAGAAGAGAAAGAAGAAAAGAGACGAGAGAGAGAAGAAAAGGAGAGACTGGAGAGAGAGGAGAAAGAAAAAAAGAGATGAGAGAAAGAAGAAAAGGAGAGACCAGAAAGAGAAGAAAGAGCCAAAGAGCGTGAAATTAGGAAACTCGAAATTCAAGCAGAAGAGGCGGAGAGGCAGCGACAACATGAAATTCATCTGAAGCAGATGGAGATAGAGGCACAGAGCCAGAGAACTAATGAAGCAACAGCATTAGCGAGCAGAGAACAAACAGCCTGTGCGCCAAAACTTCCACCTTTCATTGAAAATTCAGATAAGATGGACGCTTATCTGGAGCGATTCGAGCGCTTCGCAAATAGCAACAATTGGAAACAAGACACTTGGGCTATTAAACTGAGCGCACTTCTAACTGGTAAAGCGCTTGAATTTTACACCCGCTTACCAAGAGAAGAAGCCGAAGAATATACACAGTTGAAAGCCGCCCTGCTGAGACAGTATGACTTTACTGAAGAGGGTTACAGGCGACGATTTCGGAACTGCAAGCCTGAAGAAGGAGAAACACCCGGCCTATTCATTGAGAGAATTAGAAGCTACCTGGAGAAATGGATAGAGCTGGCTGGTTTAAACAGAGAGTACCAGGACTTGTGTGACCTCATCAAAGAACAAGCTTTCAGCGCATGTTCTAAGGACCTGGCCGCCCACCTCAGAGAGCAAAAAGACCAGTCACTAAAGGCCCTGGCCGACTTCGCTCAAAGATACCTTGACGCTCACAACATGAAGTTCGGGTCCAGTAAGCCACAGCGTGTGTCTGCACCAGCAGAGGAAATCCACAATGTCAGAGACACCCCGAGATACAAGCCGGTGGAGAACCTGACATGTTTTCTCTGTGGAAAGAAAGGTCACAAAGCGATACAGTGTCCTAAAGATGTTCCCCGAGGCGACAACATCAGAAGATCCAACCAAGATCGTGGGATAGCAGGCAGAAGCAGTACCACGTATCAACACAGAGCTGCCGCTGTATTAGCCAATGATGTGACGTCATCCAATGACTTTGAGTCTAGAGAAAAGCGAGTTACACCAGAGCTGATCGAATCTTTCAGAAAGAATGGACGCATCCCAGTAGGAGATGGGGCTACATTTTTACCAGTCTCAAACATCGCGCTGCCTGAGAATGAAGTGCCGAACATGCCGGTGGTGTCAGGATTCGTCGGCGACACACCAGTGAGAGTGTTGAGAGACACTGGTTATAGCTGCATCATCGTGAGAGAGGACCTAGTAGCTGAAGACCAGAAGCTACAGGAGTGGACCACCCTCATTTTGGCTGACGGAACTGTAAGGATTATCCCCCTTGCCAAAGTCAGTGTCGACACCCCATACTTGACAGGAGAGGCGAAGGCGTTGTGCGTGAAGACACCAGTGTACGACCTCATCATCGGAAACATTGATGGTGCCAGAAACGCAGACAATCCAGATCCAGAGTGGAGACCTGAAATATGTTCTGTTACCACGAGAAGTCAAGCGAAGAAGAGTCACCAGACCATCCCTCTAAAAGTGGCAGACAACACAAAAGCAGCTGTCGTGAATAGGGACAGGCTGGTGGAGCTACAGAGAGGTCAAAACAAACCAAAATTGACGGAATCGGTGCATCTTGCTGATGACGAAAGACTAGACAACGAAAACCTGTTTGACCTTAATGAACTCCGACACAAAGAGGATGTAGAAGATATCCAGTTCGGTCAGAATCTGACCCAGACTCAACGTGAAGAACTGCGCGTCCTGACTCAAGAGTTCGAGCATCGGTTTACACCTGACCCAGGGACAACAGACACCATTCTGCACGAGGTAAACCTGACGTCAAACGAGCCAGTTCGCAGCAAACCTTATCGTCTTCCTTTAACACGAGGGAAGAATTGAAAAAGGATATCAAGGAAATGCTGAGTCTGAATGTCATCAGAGAGTCCAAGTCACCATATGCGTCCCCAGTTGTCATCGTGAAGAAACCAGATGGATCCAACCGAGTGTGTGTAGACTATCGCAGACTCAATAAACTAACAATCTTTGATCCAGAGCCTATGCCCACAGCGGAAGAACTGTTCCAGAAGGTCAGTGGAGACCGATTTTTCTCCAAAATTGACCTAAGCAAAGGGTATTGGCAAATCAAGGTTGCAGAAGAAGATATCCCCAAGACAGCGTTCGTCACACCCGACGGTCATTGGGAGTTCCTGAAGATGCCTTTTGGTATGGTGAACAGTGGTGCCACATTGAAGAGAGGACTGAAAAAGATCCTAGAAGATATGCAAAATGTGGTCTTTTACTGGGATGACATTTTGATCCATACCAAAACTTGGGGGGACCACCTCAAAGCCCTCCGAGAACTGTTCCAAAGACTGTCAGATGCGAATTTCACCATCCGTCCAAGCAAGTGTATTCTTGGGGCTAACAACATAGACTTCATTGGACATAAATTGAGCGAAGGTTTAAAGGGGCTACACGACACCAACGTGCAGAAGATCAGGGATGCCCCGCGACCTACGACCAAGACGCAAGTCCGCTCATTTATGGGCTTGGCGAACTACTACCGGGAGTTCATACCAAACTTTGAGGCAGTCACAGCACCCCTGACTGATTTGCTGAGGAAAGGACAACCTAACATAGTGAAGTGGGAGGATGCCCAAGAGCGAGCATTCCAGGCGGTTCGAGACATCCTAACCGAGAAGCCTATTCTACACCTTCCTGACCCATTGAAAACGTTCTTCCTGAGAACAGACGCCTCCAACGAAGGAGTAGGTGCAGTCTTGATGCAAGAAGATAACGGAAAACTCCACCCAGTGAGGTACGCCAGCAAAAAGTTGACCAGAGCTGAGAGAAACTACTCGACCATCGAGAAGGAGTGCCTAGCCATCATCTGGGGAGTAAGGCGATTCGAACTGTACCTTCTGGGAGTGCCATTTGTTCTCCAAACAGACCATCAGCCCTTGAACTATCTAAACTCTGCAAAGTCAGACGCCTCCAACGAAGGAGTAGGTGCAGTCTTGATGCAAGAAGATAACGGAAAACTTCACCCAGTGAGCTACGCCAGCAAAAAGTTGACCAGAGCTGAGAGAAACTACTCGACCATCGAGAAGGAGTGCCTAGCCATCATCTGGGGAGTAAGGCGATTCGAACTGTACCTTCTGGGAGTGCCATTTGTTCTCCAAACAGACCATCAGCCCTTGAACTATCTAAACTCTGCAAAGTTTACAAATTCTCGTATTATGAGATGGGCGATGTTCTTGCAGAATTTTGACATTAAACTACAGTCTATCAAGGGTTCGCAGAATTTTGGAGCAGATTACCTGAGCAGAGCAGTTTGAATGAACATTTCTGTGTCCAGAACTTTTTGTATGAAACATTTCGATGCTCTGGACTGTTTACAGGAACTGTGAGACGTTTATTTTAATTTGATTTTTGATGTGAAATTATATTTGTTTAGGGTTTTGTGTAGGTTTACACAGCCACAACCGTATTTTTGAAATTTGAGAAGAAATTTTTGTGAAATTTCTTTCTTAAGAGGGGGGTAATGTTACGATTGTGGTTGTGTTATCCTGTGAGAGCGTGCGTGTGTTGATCGTAGGTAACGATCTGATGTTTATTTGAGCTATTACGGTTACGTTTCACGTGCCTTTTTAGTAAGATTTTCTTTTGTTCGTGAGTAGAGCCGATTTCGTTTTGTTGTGTTTAGTCCAGTGCGTTCTGGAAAGGTCGCACTGTCTAGTGGCCTCGTAAGTGTCACGTCGGTTAGTTGGCATCGCAACATTTTCGCTACTTTTTGTTTTCCTGTGCGCGTGAATTGAGCAGCCTTTATTTTGTTTTGGGAATGTTCTCGTACCTTTTTGAGCTATCATAGAACGTGGTGATAGGGATACCATACTTTTATGTGACTTAATTATACGTTAGAATTTAGAGCTGAAGTGAGCAGCCGAGTTTTTGTAGCCTGTTATATTTTTTGGGGGGGGGGAAAGTTTATGTTAATGAGCTTCGGCTGCGTGTTTCGTTCTGATTGGTTGAGTTGTATGTTTTCCGTAGAAGATTCTGGATTTTCGTAGTATATATAAGGAGGACGCTGGGAAAGCCCGTTCGTACCTTGTCTTGCTTTGTCGGTTGTAGAGAAACGTAGTTTATTGCGGGAGACGCCGTGTATGAGAGACTTTGTGTCGCAGTGTGGACATCGCAGAAGAGACTTTGTATCAATAGTTTGTGCATTTGAAAGTGCATTACTGTGTGGATATCGCATCGCTGAATTAAATATTGTTGGAACTGTTACTCCAGTATTGTCTACATCCTTAAGCCACGTGTGACGGACTGCAGCTGAACGAGGTTTATTTTAAAGAACTCTACGTGTGTGTGTCTGATGTGTTTATCATACTTCGACTAAAATTCCACCAAGTAACAGTCTGGAAATTACACACTCATGTGATGGATTTTTTTTTCCAGTACTCTGTGTAAATATTTCCATTTATTTGCATTGTGGAAGTGTTTGTAGATAGTTTTTTAGTGTGAAAGTAGTATATATGTAAGTTGGGATGCTTTTTTTTAGTTTGTTTCCTCAAAATACGTTACCGATGGCATTACTGTATGGAAGATACACTTAGCTTAACGATTTCAGCCTAAAAAATCATTCTGTATAAATACACAACTAGGGAGGCGACTCCTGGGGCCGGTACCAGGTCCCGAGTAGCCTTTCTTCCCTCCTCATCCGGGCACAAGTGCTGGTGTCACGCCAGTTGAACGCTTAGCTTAGTTGCAATAGGTCATGTCTCCTCGTGCTCAGCCTACCTTCAACTTTTCCTTGGATTTCTCGGATTCTTCTTGGAATTTCTTCATTCTTCTCCACCGGTGCCGTGTGCTCACGTGTTTCCTGGCATTTACGTGGTGCTTCACTTGGACTTTGTGTGTCTTGTGTTGCGGCGTGCTTCGTTTGTGTGTTTTGTTTTGCGGCGTGCTTCGTTTCTTGCAGGAACACGTGGCGCCATTTTCCTCCTTCGGGACCACGTGGCGCCATTGCTTCTGCGCGGACTACTTGCGGTGTGTCGTTTCCTACCCTCCTTCCTTACCTTCCGTCGCTTTGGATATGGCCAGGTAATGTCTTGGGGCATGCATTGGCCGTCAGGTTTCTGACTGGCTGGCACACTCCTCGAATACGGTTCGTTCATTCACAAATTCTACCCCAGTACGGCACCGGTTGTAAATTTCGCTCACGTGACCCTTTCCGCAATCGGGCCATGTGCCTTATCTCTCATGCCTTTTGTTTTATGTTCCAGCGCACAGCTTGGTACCTGTAGGCGATGTAAAGGGTTTCAATGGCCCACAGATACGCCTTGTGCCGTCCTTGCTTGAGCTGCTCCTCCGCACAGCCGTGTGAGAGATGCGCTTCGTGGAAGGAGCAGCGGTGGTCTCAGTTGTGGGAGTTTTACTGACGCGAATGCCCATCTAACCCCCGGGAGCCCCTTCTCCCGTCGGCATCCCCGCCCCCTCGGCGGGCGAATTCGGACATCGTGGGACTCGCTTCCCGCCCTGCGCGGCCTGCGGCGTCTGTTCTAGCCCCCTAATCTTGCCTCCTTCGAAACGCCGGGCTTTGGAGACTTTACCCGACGGTCATTCGGACCTCCGGTTGTCGGTTCATTTTACGGTTCGCTTGATTCGACGCTCTCGCTCTCCGTCGGTATCGGTGTCTCGTTCCCCGGTCGGTTTGGACAAATTCCGGCACCGGGCGGCGGCCCAAGTCCCTTCGCACCCGGCCTGCCTTCTGGATCCCCTGCGTTACGCAACGGATACTGGAGTTCAATGGGACCCACTCTGGCTTCAGCACAAGTCGGTGCCCCGTGACAGAGCGGCCTGCCGGTCTTCAGACCAGGTCAGTGGTTGACGAGCGACGGGACTCGGCTGTGCTTCAGCACAGACCTTCATCCCGTGAAGTGCAGCACTCGCCGTGCTTCAGCGTGGTGCCGCTACCAGCGACGGGATCAGCCTGTGCTTCAGCGCAGACTTTCCCGTGATGTACGGCGCTCCTCCGTGCTTCAGCGCGGTGCCGCAGCCAACAATCAGCGGGAGCCCCTGCAGCCTTTGGGACAGATCCTTGTCTCCCTTTCAGCGCCCTTCGGGGCTTCGCCACGTTGTCCCCGCCTCTCCTAGTGTTGTTCGTCCCCGCCGGGATCGGATACACACACACACACCCCTCTGCCCAAGGACGCAATTGACACCCTCAGCCTCCACCCGGAGGATTCGGCTTCTGTTCTTCTCTCTCCCTCCCACTCGGACCGTTCCGCGTCACCAGATTCCCGTGCCAGCGTCCGGTCCCGTACATCTTCACGTGATCTTTCCCTTGCACCCACCCCACCCCCACCACCCCCCTCTCCCCCCTCCCCGGCGGGATCGGAAACGTTGCGTGCCCTCGATGTGGCGTCTCGACTCATCGCCCGTTTTTTTAACTCCGGACCTCTGCCCCCCGTCACCGCTGATGAAGCGGATGGCTTCTGCCCTGGTGGACGCGCTGCGGTTAACCAAAAAGTTCAAGTCCCTTCCTCAACCCTCGGGGTTTTGGGATTTGACGGACTCGTTTAACGCCCAGCTTCAGCAGGGTTGGCACTCAGACATGGGCTCTTTCTCCGATGCACGCTGGCCGGCGGGCGTAAATATCCGCTTCCCACAACATTGGTATGCGGGTAACTCCCAGTCGTTTGTCTGCCCCCTCCCGCCGGTGGACGCGGCCGCAGAGACGCTACTTGCTACCCGGAAGGCCCTTCGGCGCTGCATCCCCAGCAGACTCAATAATACGGCGACCTTGGTCCGCAATTCCCTCGCCTGCTCAGGGTTTCTTGAGTTCGCTACACAGGCCATGCTCTAATGCGTCGGAGTCTCTGGAGCACCCGGATGTAGATCCTCGACAGGACATCCAGGCCTTGGTGGTAGCAGCTAACCGGACGGCCTACCACGCTTCTACCAACGCCCTCGCCGCGGCCGCGAACTATGACCTCATGCGCTGCGATGCCGTGCTGGATCTGTGCCCCTTCTTCCTGCAGTCGCCCATGTCCAGCTCCATCTTGCTCCAATCTGGGTCCCTCTCCTCTTCGGCCCCACTTTGCAGTCTGTGCAAGAGACCTTTAAGGAGTCCTGGCCCCCCCCCCCCCCCCCCCCCCCCCCCCCCCGCCCCCCCCCCTCCTCTGGGCGCGCCCTGTGGTCCTTCAGACCCTACCCCCGGCCTGCCCTCCGGAATTCGGCCAGCTTCTCCGGCTGTCCTCCCTCCTCCCCCCCTCGAGCCTGGTCCCGCCCCGCCCACAGAGCTGGGCAGGGCCCACTGACTCTCTCCCGCCCCCGCCGACGTCCCAGGAGCCCTCAGTCGGCGGGCGGCTTGCCCTGCACAGCGACGAGTGGCAGTCACTGCTGCTGGACGACCCTTGGGTGCTCTCTACCATGACACAGGGTCTGCGGATTTCCTTCCAGCATCCCCCTCCCCTCCACAGGACCCCTGTTTGGACACGCGTTCCAGGAGACCAGACCAAGGTGTGCGCCTTGCGGGACGAGATCGCGACCTTGCTTCTCAAATTTGCAACGGAGGTCGTCTCGCAGCACGATTCGCCAGCCTTTTACAGAAGCCTCTTCATGGTTCCGTAGCCGGGCGGCCACTGGCGCCCTATCGTCGACCTGTCGGCCCTCAACAGATTCATATCTGCTCCCTCCTTTCGGATGGAGACGGCACAGGCCCTAAAGCCGCCGTGTGCCCCATGGACTTTGCAGTCGGCCTCGATCTGGCCGACGCCTATCTTCAAGTCCTTGTCCACCCCGCTTCCAGGCGGTTCCTACGCTTCGCCTATTGAGGGACGGTCTACCAGTTTCGGTCTCTCCCCTTCGGCCTCAACATCAGCCCTTGGGTGTTCACCCGGATCGTCGATGCGGTGATTGCCAAGGCTCGCCAGACCTCCCCAGCCCCACCTCCAACTATTTGGACGATCTTCTCCGAAACCAGGACTCCGCCTCCCTCGCCAAGGATCGGGATGCGTTTTTCGCTCTTCTTCGCCGCCTCGGCTTCCTAGTCAACAGCGGAAAGTCCAATCTCTCTCCGTCCCGCCGGTTTGTGCATCGCGGCATGGTGTTCAGGACCGAAAGCAATCTCGTGCGACTGCCGGAAGCACGTGTCGCGAAGTTGGTGGAGTTTGCCCACTGTGTCTCCAGCACGGATGTAGTCCTCGCGCGGGTTTGGTTACAACTGCTAAGCCTCTTGAATGCGACCGCGGACCTGTTACCCCTGGGTCAGCTCTACTCGCGCCCTCTCCAACTCCACCTCCTTGCCCATTGGCGCCCTTTCTCCAGTGACCTCTCGGCCCCGATTCCTGTCCTCCCGCTTGTCCAAGCCCACCTTCAGCGGTAGACGGACCCCTGCCTGGGTGTTCGAGGGTTCCCCTCTCCTCCCCCCCGCCTCGACTTTCTTTTTGCACCGACGCCAGCCACTCCGGCTGGGGCACACACCTCCTGCCGGATTTGTCCGGCGCCTCAGGCCTGTGGCCCCCGGAGTTGTCGGACACACACATCAATTGGTTGGAGTTGAAGGCGGTTTGGTTGGCCCTCGACCATTGGCAGTCTTGGCTTCACCGTCAAGAAGTCCTCATCATGTCCGACAACGCCACGGTCGTCGCATACATCCAGAAGCAAGGGGCACCCACTCCCCGTCCCTCTGCATGCTCCTTTACCAGTTGCTCCTGTGGTGCAGGGACCGCGACATCTCCCTCTGGGCTCATCACATTCCGGGCCGTCTGAACATCCTCGCCGACACCCTCTGGCGGAAGGGGCCAGCTCCTACATACCAAGTGGTCGCTGAGTCCAGAGATCTTCCGCATGATTTGCGAGCGCTGGGAGACCCCGAAGATCAACCTGTTAGCGACTCATTGGAACAGGCAGCTCCCCATCTTCGTCTCCCCCTTCCTGGACCCTCTTGCGTGGGCAGGCAACACCCTCTCCTTGGATTGGGAGGGACTGATCGACTACGCGTACCCTCCGTCCGTGCTGGTGCCCAGAGTTCTACAGAAACTCGGGGGTGCAACGCGATTCTTCTTCTGGTCGCCCCCTTCAGCTGGAACAGGAGTTGGACCACCGATCTCCTCAGCCTAGCCACGGATCCCCCGCTCCCCTTGCCTTCCCCCCGCACGATGCTGAAGCAACCCCAGCAGCCACTCTATTTCACTTGTGCCCGGAGCAGCTCCTCTTACACGCCTGGCGGTTGTGCGGCAAGCTCTCTCCTCCAGAGGTTTCTCGCGTGCGACGGTGGAAGCTTTCGCTGCAGCCCGCAGATCTTCCACCCTCTGAGTGTATGAAACGAAGTGGCGAGTCTTCTGGGATTGGTGCGAGACGGAGCGACTTCCCCCCACAGCGCTGACGTCGCCCCAGCTTGCAGATTTCTTCCTTTGGCTATTTCGAGAGAAGAATCTGGCCCCTATTACCATTAGAGGTTACCTCTCCATGATAGCGGACACCTACCGCCATTTGGGACTCCCAGATCCTGGGGCCTGCTCGGATCTTTCGGACCTCATGCGGAATTTCGAGCTGCAGCGACCAGTTCCACGCTCTCTGATTCCTCCCTGGGAACTCGCCTGGGTCCTTACCTGGCTAAATTCTAGCAAGTTCAAGC
This sequence comes from Semisulcospira habei, assembly GCA_036245525.1. Taxonomy (NCBI): domain Eukaryota; kingdom Metazoa; phylum Mollusca; class Gastropoda; family Semisulcospiridae; genus Semisulcospira; species Semisulcospira habei. The sequence continues at coordinate 76,598,282 of BTPG01000008.1, read as the reverse complement.
CACTGTACTTGGCTAGCATGGAGAATCTCAACCGGAAGACCTGCTTCCTACTTGCGCTTGCCATGGCGTCCAGAGTTAGTGAATTACACGTGCTATCTATGGATCCGACCTGTCTTCAGCTCAGGGCCGATGGCTCTCTACACCTCCTAACGAATCCCGCCTTCTTGGCGAAGAATTGGCTCCCTTCGGCCAGGGTTCCAGTCCTCACCTTGCGACCCCTCAGGGAACCAGACCAGACTCAGGACTCTCACGGTCAGGACCCTGTCTGGGTGCTACAACTCTATCTGCGCAGTACAAAACCTATACAGTGTGGCCGGACCCGCCTCTTCCTGCCGCTTTTCCCTGGCAGGCACAACATATCTGCGCAGACGATCTCCTCATGGCTGCGTTGGGTCATCCGTTCTGCCTATGAGGAGCTCTCTCCGGTGGGTGCTAAGATGCTGCGTATTCGTGCACATGAGGTCCGTGCAGTCTCCACCAGTGTTGCGTTTGATCAAAACTGCGCAGTGAAAGACATTGTGGCGGCTGTTGGGTGGTGGGCCAATTCCACCTTTGTCCGCTTCTACCTCCATGACCTTACAAGCCAGCGCAACACTCCCTCCCGGCGCCTCCGGCACCGTAAGTTATACTTAGTCGAAATCATCGGGAGATTGCTCCTGTTCGCGACCGTTCAAGCACAAGCGATGACGGGACCTAGCGTGTGGCACCCTCCTCCTTTTCGCTATTCTTCCATACAGTACTGCCATCGGTAATGTATTTTGAGGAAACAAATGTATTTTTCTCTAAAATGTATTTTTTTTTGAAAAATACTTAAGTATGGCATTACTCAAATGGCCCTCCCGCCTGCCCCGCTTGCCGCCGGAGCGCTTTAGCGTTCAACTGGTGTGACGCCGGCACTTGTGCCCAGATGAGGAGGGAAGGGAGGCTACTCGGGCCCTGGTAATGGCCCCATGAGTCGCCTCCCAGGTTGTGTTTTTATACACAATGATTTTTAGGCTGAAATCGTTAAGCCAAGTGTATCTTCCATACAGTAATGCCATCGGGAAGTATTTTTCAAAAATACATTTTAGAAAAAAATACCTTTTTCTTTGTGTGTAGCATACATGGGATTTTTCCAATGTTGCACTTTGAGCCTTTTTGTAAGGGATACTGCGCATTATGACAGCCTTTTATTATGTTCTAAGCAGTGACTGAAGCATAGAATCTTGTGAGCTCTGCGGCTTGTGTTCTGTTTTCTCTACAGTTTATGAGGCATAGATTTTATGAACTCCCAAGAGCTATATATTCTTATTGGGAATTGTGGTCAGTAGTCTCTACAGTCTCTGAACTAGCCACCATCTGCATAGATTCATCTGAGCTCTTGCAACAGCAGGGTCTTTTCAGAGATATCGGTCATGTGCCCTGTATGGTGAATATCACTAGGTGTCAAGTTGTTCAGTGTCTAGGCAATCAACATTCAACCAGTTCACCAGCCCTATCTTTCATATTTCAGTTGCAGTTGCTCATTTGTGATTATTGATCTCTCAGTCCCAAATCGCAGACCAGCACACAAAATGACAGATGTATAGATCTTATAGTAAGAAATGCATGGGTTTGTTGAATTTTGTTGTTTGAATTTCTCGCATTCTTGTGTACTGCTGGCCCAAATTTAGTGGGTCATTCCAGAGAAGGGCTGAATGCGAAAGGAACTGAATTTGGGTCCTTTAGCAAGCACATTTCCTTTTGCGTTTGCTGACCCATTCTCACACAGTTACAGACTAATATAGTGTTCACATGTATAAATTGAAAATGCACTATCTGTTTGATTCGCTTTTGAGGATTGTGTGTATGTGTTTGCGATTTATGATGATAAAGGTGTTTAGAGTTGCCAAATATTTACGTGTGCACGAATCAGTCCTCAGAAGATCCAACTTGTGGAAGGTAGTTTGCTTTATATGCTTGTGGTGGCGTTGGATCATTGGGTTTTGCTAGAATAGCTGGACGCCTAAGGCAGCAAGCTATTCTGGCACTGGGGTGTCAGGGCTGAATGATTTTACTGATTTATTTGATTTGCAGGCACCAGATGCTAAGCAAATCCGCCCAGTTGAAGTGTTACGAAAGTCCCTGACAATGGTTCAGGAGAAGTGGAAGGCTAAAGCTGATTACCACTACATCTGTGAACAGCTAAAGTCTATCAGACAAGACCTTACTGTAAGTAGTTACTGTTATTCCCCAGCTTTTAGAGTGATGAGATGTGTACATGTTTGGAAAGTGAAATCATCCATCACTAATCTGTAAGAATATGTAAACTTTTCATTTGAGACTTTAAAAGCTATGTATGATTCCAGAGACTTGATTTGCTTTTTTTCAAAAGTACCATCGTAAATCTGAGGACACATTTCAGCACCAGTTGTGTTTGTTATGCCTTGTCGGCACATGTAATGAACTTTCACAGCAGTTTGGACACGCAGCAAAAGCACACATGTAATCGCACTTATTCTTTGCAGCCATTAGCGTGTCAATCTATTTTTAATTGTTTCTATTACTGAAAGTGGTGTATTTATTAAACAGAATGGAGCAGCCCTGAAAGTCTAAAATTTTGCCCACCAGCCTTTGGCTAGTGACTTCCAAGTTTTACTAGCCAAACTGAAAATGTTACTAGCCAAAACTGAAAATTTTACTAGTACTGAAAATAGCCCAACTCAACAGTATAATGTACCACAAGTGTTTGACGCCCAATGTTAGAGTGTTTTCTGCCCAGAGGCATTGAGAACAAATATTTGAACAGACAATCATAACCAAGTTCATGTTTATGTCCTGACTTCAAGCTTTTGTTAGTATCAAGTGGAGAAATAACTGACAAAGTCCCCATGTGAACTGTGGTGAGGTTTTTTATTTATTAATTTTTTGTAAGTAGAGCTGGGCTTCTGTTTGCACAACAGGTTAAAGGGTCTGTAGACCCCCAGGTATAAATTTTAGAGGGTACACAGATCCTAGCATTATAGAGGGTCCGCAGATTTATTTAAGAAAAACTGCATCTGTATGTTCCTTAAAATAAATTATCCCCACCCGGGTCTGCCCTGGGGGACTTGAGTGGGGTTAACTACCTTTTAGTTCCCAGGGTCACCCTGGTCAGCCCCACAGGGTGGGTTTTTCCCTCTATTCTGGGGCATGTGTTTCTGTCTACCCTTGGTCCATTCACCTGTATTTGTCTTTTTAAAACTCTCCCAACTGTCTGCACTGCCTGTAGCTCTTGATATTGGATGTGTGTTGCTAAATGGTCTTAGCTTTATTTAGGCCCCATGGCTTAGGTTTATTTAACGTATTGGACCGGCTGGCGACATACATTCAATATTCTGTTTCTTTTCTTTTTTTCACAAGCAGTGCAGGCACGTCTTGAGAAAGCCTTGTTGCTGTCGGGATGTTAAGCAATGTACAATCAATCAATCATTAAAATAAATTTTAAATCTCATTTCACTCTCTCCTCTTTAAATGTGTTGTGACAGTGTGTGTGTGTCTTTTCCATGATACTGATTCTTTAACTGGTGAGCTATCGCGCAAAAGCCTGTCTCCCTCGCTCTCTCACACACAGAAAAACATATCTATTTATTTATTTGTATGATTGTTTGATAATGTATTGTAACAGAGAATGTAGCGTTTTCTGCTGAACGCGGCAGATTGACAACCAACGTTTGACTTGTCTAAAGTGTGTGTGTGTGTGAACTGATGTACTTAAAAGTTTGTTTCAACCCGTTTAACCACTCAGAAAGACGTGTTTCTCAATTTTTGGCCTAATAACTGTGTACCAGAAGATGGATCGACCACGATTAAAAAAACCTGACAAACTTATTTCTGTTCAAATTTCTGGACTTGCTTTTGAGTTTGCCTCAGTGCTCATTGCGCATGCCATTCGAGTGCCGTCGTGCTTTAGCCATGGAAATACACTCAGCACAGCCATGACCTCTGAAAACTGTGTCGTAGCGGTGGTTCCACACACGGCCCAGGGGTAGCATTTCTGGTACTGTCGCTTGTCGATGGAGATGGCGGTGTTGAAGTGCAACTTTATTCTTAGCGATTATCAAGATCAGACAGTGCCGGATTGAAGAATCCGAAGCATTCCAGCTCTTCCTTTGCTTTTTCTCCGCCATGTACAACTTCGTTCAAGATCGAAAGCGAAACGCACGATGCCGTATCCCATGATAGTATTATGGTGACGTCACAGCAAGTAACGCGTTCAACATGCAGCGCGCACTTTGTAATAACATGCTGACACCACACATAAACTAACAGTTTGCACGCCCTGTTACACTCACACGGACCCCGGCGTCAGGTCGATTCTGAACGCAGCCGCGACTGAGCGAGCGGCTAAACGAAACAATTCAGTCGTCACTAAAAATAGAACGACTGTCACCGACCTCTGTTATGGTACACACAGTTCGAGTGACGTGTTCGGCTACTGCCGCAATGTGATGTTATAGAGGCGGCTCGCGGTGGCAGGTCACGCGCCGGAGTACCTGATGTTCGGCTGGGTTCGGCTGGCGGTTAGCCGTTGGATTGGAAAACGCACGATCGCACTCGCATTTGGCGAGTGGGTATTTTTTTTTACTCGCCAAATTTTTTTTTCACTCGCCATGGCGAGTAAATTACTCGCCATTTTCAGGGCTGATGGAGTCATTGTCAGGTTACTTGACCTGTGCTGAACTGGATTGTCCTGTGTCTAAATGAACCATTGCTAGACCTTTGCTTGGCATTTTGAAACCATTTGTTAGAGAAGTGTATCTTTGAACAGTTTTGGCAGTAGTGGACCTTTAAATGGCAAGATTGTTGCTGGTCATGGCCTTCTAACTACTAGCATAAATGTCAAGTCTTCAGATGTGTGTATGTAAATCTGATATTTTGGACCTTCAGCTCTGAGTCTACAGTCCAAAATCACAGATCAAGACACAAATATTCCCATCAGTGTTTGTAGCTGTTGACATAGTTTAAAAGTTACAATGACATACCTTAACAGTTAAACATATTTTTGTCATGCAGGTGCAAGGCATCAGAGATGACTTTACAGCAAGAGTGTATGAAACACATGCAAGGATAGCCATGGAGAAGGTACAGTGGCTTCAGTTGTCTTTCATCTTGCACATGCATTCTTGTATATTTTATGTGTATGTTTGGAATCATATTTAGCCCTGAGGCCTAAATTCCTAAATGGGAAGACTACACTCAAGTTTAGGGCAAAGATCGACTATGATAGTTCAAGGTTGTTGCTAGAATTGCTATGTGCTATTTTAACACCCTAAACTATTATGGCCGATCTTCTACTGTTATAGTGTGTCAAGACTGAATAGGTTAACTTTATCGCATTCTTGTGTACTGCTGGCCCAAATTCAGTGGGTCATTCCAGAGAAGGGCTGAATGCAACAGCAACTTGAGCTTGGGTCATATTTCAGGCAGATATACTTCTGTGCCTGTTGATCCATTCTCACACAACTGCAAGTTATTCTTCAAGTGTTGTTTTAAACGAAAGCAATCGATACATCCCCCATAGATGGTATGATTATGAAGCAGTTGGAGGTTTTTTTGAAAAAAAAATCCTGAGAATTACAATTTGAAGTAAAGATTCTTTTCTGTTGTATGTGGATGTTATGCCATTTTCAAAGAAGACATTGAAGATATTAGAGACTTCAGTCTAGGCTTGAGAAAGAGAAATGAAAATAAATTTAAGTGATGCTAATGTAATAATTGCCACATCACTTGCTGTTCTCAGAACAGCAAGTAATTTTGATTTTACTGAATTAGTGTATGTTTGGCATACAAGTTATTTGATGTTTAACCCTTTTGGCCCCAAGGTCCCATTTCTCAAATTTTGGACATGTTGCCTAAAGACTATGTTTCAGCTGTAAGAGAGATGGATTGATCATGATAATTCAAGGGTAGTGCCAGATGAGCTTGGCGCCTTCAGGCGCCAAGCTCATCTGGCACTACACTTGAATTATCATGGTCAATCCATCTCCTGCTGCAGGGTCCTGGGGCTAAAAGGGTTAAGGGAGGTCACAGCAGCAAGTATTGCCTCTGCAGCACAAATTTCATAGTGGAGTTCTGGTGTGTTGAGATCATGAAGAGTAAAATAATCACGGACAACAAATAATACTGTGCAATTTCTGATTTAGCACAAGTTCGACTTAGAATGTTTGTCGTTTTAGGGGGACCACGAAGAGTTCAACCAGTGCCAGACCCAGCTGAAACTGCTGTACAATGAAGGGATAAAGGGAAACCGTATGGAATTCACAGCCTACCGGATACTCTACTACATCTTCACGTCCAACTCACTTGGTATCCTTGTCGAAACATACTTGATAAGCGGTAATGATTAACTATTTGTCGCAAACATGCATTATGTCAGTGTTTAATTCTGAGCCATTTGCGTTTCATCAAAAAGTGCTGGTGCTTCAGACTGAACTCTTTGTGCATGCGGCCACTGTTACTGTACACAGATACCTGTGGCTGCATGCACAATGAGATGGCCTGCATATTGATAAACAGCTTTATGCCGTCCGTATGTGGTTTGCCGCGTATGAGTGCCATTAAAAAAAAAAGAGTCTATATATTTGGCCATCCAGTGGCTGCCGTGAATTCGGCATTTTTTTCCTCAAAAACATTACCGATGACATGACTAACTGGAAGTGTCTACTTACTCACACAATTTTAGCCTAAGAACCTGTTGTGCCCCTGCATAACCTGGGAGGCCCTCGGGGGAACCCCCAGAGGGGCCGAGAATTGTCTCCCGTGCCTGCCCATCCGGTTCCAAGTCATACGATGATTCCTCAGTCAGTCTACTTAGCTCGCACCGTTCAGACGTGTTTACTTAGCCTCCATTCTTGCCTGCGTGCGACCTGTTTGGAACCCGTACTGAACTTTGCTCGTGACTGTTCTTGGCCTTGCTACTTCTGCTGTGCCGGCCCGCCTGGCTTTTTGCTGCGCTTCCTAGAGAGCTCCTGTTGCGCTGCTGCCTGCGGTCGCTTCTCATCCCTTCTTCCCGCGCTCCCGCCTTCCATCGCTGACGGTGGTATGGAGGTGCCTTCCCCCTTTCCCGCTGCTGCGGAGAGGTAAGGTAGTTGTTACGACCTTCGGCCGGCCTCCGGGCGGGACGCCGGTTTGTTGGAGCCCTTGGCTTCACGTGTTATATCTGGCTACCATTTGCGCCGGACTTCGTCTTAGCTTGGCACAACCCCTGGGGTCGCGCCCATGCTCTTCGCTGGCTTGGAGTGTGGTGTGGCTGGGCGCTTACTGCATTGTGCTTTGTTCCCTGACAGCTTAGGTTACGCTTCGCTTGGCAGGGCACCTCGCTTCTGCTCCTTCGCACGTTATGGTTGCCATTGTAGGGCCTAACCCATATACATTAGGTTGCTAGTGTAGCCGTGGCCTCGAATGTTCGCCTTAGCGGGGCGGAGCCATGTGCTCTCACTTGTACACTTGCATGTGTATTCTGTGTTGCAGTTACCAGGTGAGGACCTGCACACTGTGCGGCGATTTCCAGTGGCCAACGGACAACCACAAGGTCTGCCTTCCCTGCTCCGGCTGCACCTCGGACCGAGCCTGTGACATCTGCTCCCCCTGGCCTGAACTGAGGTGGTCTCAGTTAAGGAGCTTTTACAGGCGGGACCGGCCGTCCCCTGTTAGTGACCCTCCCATCCAGGCGCCCCCCACTGTGCCCGGAGCAGTGACCAAACGCTATTGTGCCGACCCTGTGGAACAGACACCGCGCCGAACCCGTGCACCCAGCACTGCTCGGAGAACTGAAGTCAATGCGTGGACACACAGCGTCTGCCTCACGGAGTCTGGCCCACGGGGATGCGCGTCGTGCCGCCCCTTGTCCGCTATCAGTTCTCGCTCGTCTCTCACGCTCGCGGGCTCTTCCGGGGAGTCCATATGCCAGCAGGGAGCCCGCCTCACTGAGCCCGGCTCTCAGAGACGAAGTGCCACACGCCCGAGGACCTCAGAACCTTTGGAGCCCTCTCGAGCTTCCTACCACTCCCGGCGATCCTGCGCTCTTTTGGACGCTCGTCGGAAGGACTGCCGTGTGCATCAGACGACCCCCGGCGGGGCTCCGCCCCGGTCTCACCGCAGCCCCCGTTCGGACTCTCGGTGTGGTTTGTCTTCCTCTAGTGTCCCTCGCCCCCGCCGCCCCCCCCCCCCTTCCCAGGATGACGAGGCACTGAGTCTCCTCCCTGAGGACGCCGTCTCCCGCCTGCTTGGCCCCCCCTAGACGTTTCTCCGCTTCTTGCTCGGCCGTCTCCGACGTCTCAGACCCTTCGCCTCTGGCTGCGACCTCTCGTGCGGACACCTTACTCGCCTTAGATGAGGTGGCCCGCCTCATCTCGGCCGCCCTCCCCATCGACGCTTGCCCCCCCCTTCCCCAACCACTCAAGCGGAAGGTCTCCGCCTTCGTCGACGCTGGCAAGCAGACCAAGAAGTTCAAGTCGCTCCCTCAGCCTCCTGGATTTCGCGACATGCGGGTGTCCCGCATGTCGCGAAATCCAGGAGGCTGAGGGAGCCTTCTCCGCTCGTCTGCTCGCCGCCCCTCAGGAGACCGATTTCTTCTCCGACTGTAGGTGGCCCCCCGGCCTTGACATCGCCTTTCGTCAGGGATGGTACTCCGGACACTCCCAGGCCTTCGCCTGCCCCCTTCTCACGGTGGACCCGGCGGCCATCCTTCAGGCGGGCGGCCCCACCCTCCTCAAGCATGCGATTCCCCGGGGCTTGGACAGTACGGCTACACTCATTCGCAACACTCTCACCTGCTCGGGCTTCCTTGAGCTACTCGCACAAGCCTTTGTTCGCCGGATCGAGGAGGCCTGGCATCCCTCCCTGACTTCCCTCCTCGGAGATGCTCTCGCGGAAGCGGCCATTTGGGCAACCTACCACTCGTCCGTCAATGCCATGGGGGCGTCCTCCAATTGTGACCTCATGCGTCAGGATGCCATTCTGCTGGCCTGTCGGGGTATGCCTCCGGACCTGCGTAACCAGCTTCGCCGTGCCCCCCTGGGGGGGCCCCTCCTCTTCGGCGACACCTGGAACTCGGTGAAGACGGCGAATGCGGATCGGTGGCCTGGCAAGACTGCTTCCCCTCGCTTTCGTCTAGCCCGCAAGGCTACGGGTCGTGCCCAGACCCCCTGCGTCCTCTGGTCCCGCGCCACCTGGCGCTCCCCGCCGCCGCCCCACCTTCGGCCGCCCTGGCCAAGCTGGCTCCTTTGCCCCCACCCGGCTCCGCCCTGCCCGTCGCCCTGGGCGCGGGCGGGCCGCCTGACTCCTGCGCACCTCCACCCCCGCCGTCCGTCCCGGGGTCTCCAGTCGGCGGGAGGCTTTCACACTACAGCAAAGTTTGGCACTCGCTGTTCCCAGACGACCCCTGGATCCGGACCACCGTTACCGACAGCCTTCGGATTTCCTTCCGCTCTCCTCCGCCGCTTCGTCGCTCCCCTTGGTGGACCCCTGTGCCGTCCGACGCGCGGAAGGCCAGCGCCCTACGCCAGAAGTCTCCTCCCTCCTGCAGAAGGCTGCCACAGAGGTGGTTGTGCACCCTGACACTCTAGCCTTCTACAGCCGCCTCTTTCTCGCGCCCAAGCTGGGTGGAAAGTGGCGACCAGTCATCGACCTTTCGGCGCTGAACACCTTTATACCGCACCATCCTTCCGCATGGAGACGGCCAGAGCCCTCAGAGCCTCCGTCCAGCCTTTGGACTTCGCGGTGAGCCTGGATCTATCCGACGCGTATTTGCACGTCCCCATTCACCCCGCCTCGAGGAGGTACCTCCGCTTCGCCTGCGACGGGGTAGTTTACCAGTTCCGGTCCCTGCCGTTCGGTCTCAACCTCAGCCCTTGGGTTTTTACCCGCCTGATGGACGCAGTGGTGACCAAGGCTCGGCAGTCGTCATCCAGTCTGACGTCTAACTACCTCGGCGACCTCCTTATACGCAACCAGTTGGTGGCCATCCTAACAGTGGACAGGAATGCACTGATGCGGCTTTTGGCTCAGTTGGGTTTTCTGATCAACGCGGGCAAGTCGGACCTCACGCCCTCTCGCCACTTTGTCCACCTGGGCATGGAGTTCGCCACCGACCTTAACAGGGTACGTTTGCCGGAGCAACGGGTTCAGAAGTTAGCCACCTTGGCCGGCGAGTTAGAACAGCAGGACGCAGATCCCGCCAGAGTCTGGCTTCAGCTTCTCGGCGTGATGAATGCGGCCGCGGATCTCCTCCCCCCTGGGGCATCTCTACTCCCGGCCGATACAGCTGCATCTCCTACTTCACTGGCGCCCTTCCTCCGCCGATTTGACAGCCCTGGTACCGGTAACTCTGATGCTTCGCCCCCACCTGCAGCGTTGGATGGATCCTACGTGGCTGACTATTGGAGTTCCCCTGGCGTCTCCTCCACCCCAGTTATCCCTGTGTGTCGACGCAAGTCTCTCGGGTTGGGTGCCAACCTTCTACCGGACTTCAGCACGACGTCCGGATCCTGGCCCCAGAGCTGGCCTGCCGGCATATCAACTGGGTGGAGCTGCAAGCAGTTTGGCAAGCCCTCATCGCTTGGGAGACCCGACTCGGTCACCAGGAACTCCTGGTCCTCTCCGACAACGCGACAGTGGTGGCGTACACCCAGAAGCAAGGCGGTACTCGCTCCCCCGACCTGTGCATGCTCCTCTACCGTCTGATGCTCTGGTGCCAGGACCGCAGCATTTCACTCCGGGCCCGACACATTCCCGGTCACCTGAAAGTCCTGACCGACTCTCTCTCGCGTCGCGGCCAACTGCCACATGGAGTGGACTCTTCGCCGAGACATCTTTCGGATGATATGTGCGCACTGGGAGACCCCTATGATCGACTTGTTCGCCACGAGGTGGAACCACCGCTTCCCCTCTTCGTCTCCCTGATCCTGGACCCCCTGGCCTGGGCAGTCGACGCACTCTCCATCCCCTGGGACGGACTCATAGCTTGTGCTTGCCCCCCGACAGTCCTTGTCCCCAAAGTCCTCCTCAAGCTTCGGGGATGCAATGCGGTCATCTTGCTGGTCACTCCGTTCTCCTGGAACCGGTCTTTGACCACCGACCTCCTCAGCCTTGCCACCGGGCCCCCCCTGCAGCTACCTACGCAGGGGACCATACTCAAGCAGCCTCGCCAAATGCTCTCTTCCACCCATGCCCGGAGCGTCTCCTTCTTCACGCCTGGAGATTGTGCGGCACGCCCTCACCATTAGAGGTCTCTCGAGTGCAGCAGTGGAAGCGATCTCTGCCGCCCGCAGACCCTCGACAGGGCGCGTCTACGAGGGAAAGTGGCGAGTACTGTGCTCCTGGTGCGAGGACCAACGCCTCCCCCCCCCCCCCTCCCCACCGAACTGACGAATCCCCAGCTCACAGACTTCTTCCTCTGGCTCTTTGGAGACCAAGGTTTGGCCCCCATCACCATCTGGGGGTACCTTCCATGATTGCCGACACCTACCAGCACCTCGGCCCCCCTGACCCCGGCACCTGTAAAGACATCGCCGACCTTATGACTCACTTCCGCCTGCAGCGTCCAGTGCCCCTTTCACTCATTCCACGCTGGGACCTCCCCTGGGTACTGACGTGGCTAAAATCCGCCAGATTTGAACCGCTGCCGTTGGCCCGCTTCGCGGATGTGACTCGTAAGACATGCTTCCTGTTGGCCCTTGCCACCGCGGTCTGAGTCAGCGAGCTACACGCGCTCTCGGCGCGCCTTGCCTGCCTACAGTTTTGTGCGGATGGCTCCATGCAGCTTCTCACAGACCCTGCTTTCCTTGCCAAGAGCAGGTCTCCACTGACCGCGCCACAGGTGATCACCCTACGGCCGCTGCGTTGGATGAACTTTCCCCAGGAGATCAGGCAACAAGATCCCGTGCGCACCCTACGCGTTTACCTATGCCGTACCAAATCCGTCCGGAGAGGACGGTCACGCCTCTTCCTGCCTCTAAAACCCGGCAGAACTGACATAACGGCCCAGATGATTTCTTCCTGGCTACGCTGGGTCATTAGGTCCGCCTACCAGGACCTCTCCCCACAGGGAGCGAAGAGGCTCAAGATTTCGCGAGGTACGAGCCATGGCCATGAGCGTCGCATTTGACCGGAACTGCGCGGTCTAGGACATCGTGGCAGCCGTGGGCTGGCGAGCTGAATCGACCTTTGCCCACTTCTACCTCTGTGATCTGGCAGGCCAGTGAGACAACCTCGCTCTGGTGGGGGACATCACGGCGGCACAACACTCCCTCCCGGCGCCGTAGGTATGCACTTAGCTAAAATTGTCGGGAGTGTGCAACAGGGAGGATGGCCCTGTATTGGCCCCGTGGGGGTGGTTGGGGTAGCGGTACCCTCCTCCTTCTCGCTATTCTTCCAGTTAGTCATGTCATCGGTAATGTTTTTGAGGAAATAAAATTAATTTTTCTCTAAAAGGTATTTTAAAAAAAAATACTTACCGATGACATGACTCGGAGGGCCCTCCCACCTGCCCCGCTTGCTGCTGGTGAGCTAAGTATCCTGACGGAGGAATCATCGTATGACTCGGAACCGGATGGGCAGGCACGGGAGACAACTCTCGGCCCCTCTGGGGGTTCGCCGAGTGTCTCCCGGGTTGCGCAGGGGCACAACGGGTTCTTAGGCTAAAATTGTGTGAGTAAGTAGACACATCCAGTTAGTCATGTCATCGGTAAGTATTTTTCGAAAAAATACCTTTTAGAGAAAAATGAATTTGTTTTTTCAAAATACATTACCGATGGCATTACTATATGGAATACACTCAATTGCCTATAGATTTCAGCCAAAAAGTTGTGTAACCCACACAACTGGGGAGGAGACACCGGGGATCCACGCACCGGGGCCCCGGGTGGCCTCCCCTTACTACCCTATCCCGGCATTCGTAGGGCGACCCCGTCAGTTTCACTCATAGCTCGACCGTGGACGGTCGAGTTTTTGCCTTACTCCGTTCGGAAACTTCTTTCTACCAGAGTTTGATAGTTTTTTGGCCTTCGTTTTGAGGGTTTTTCATAGACTTGGACTCTCTACTTCGTTGACTTCTCTCCTACTCGTAGTTTGTAGGGGACTACTGTGTTTGAACTGAGCTCCATCCGGTTCGGACCGGCTTTGACTTTCAGTGAGCTTCGCCAGTGACCTTGTGGTTGGCTTCCGCACATGACTTTGTGAACTTGGTAGGAGTGCGACTTGACTTTTAGCCTTCGTACGGGTTTTTCAGTGACGCTATGGCTACTCTGTGTTGAAGTCTTGCCGTATTTGCGGGGACTTTCAGTGGCCCTCCGACGCCCACGACGCCTGCTTGCCGTGCTCGGGCTGTTCATCGGACAGGACTTGTGACGAGTGGATGGAAGACCGGTGGTCGCAGATGTGGGACTTCTACAGGCGCGACCGGCCCTCCCGGCCGCTTCAGTCTCCCCGGAATCCTCCACAGGTTGTCGTCGCTACGTCGGCTCCTCGGGCACCGCTCCGCTCCGTCGTTCGGGCTGTCCGGCCCTCAGGTAAGTCCCCTTCTTGCACTATTACCTCACAGGTTCGCCCTCCCCACTCCGAGTCTTCGGAGCAGGGTAGGCGAGTTTCGGAGTCGGACTCCCCACGCTCTGCTTCGGCAGCGCGTGGCTTGAGCCCATCGGGTTCGCTCACCCCCCGCTCTGCTTCGAGCGAGCGGTCTAGGCGAGCGGAGCGTTCGTCAGCCACCCCCCGCTCTGGGTCTCCTGAGTGGGTGCGGTTGAAAAAACGCAAGCATAGTAAGAATGAGAGGAAACATACTAAGAGAGGCGTCGGAGCGTGACTTGAGGCCCTTAGCAGTGCTGCCCCCTCCTTCGGTTAATTCCGAGCGGGCTGGGCCAGCTTCGCTTTCGTCCCTCCCCCGCCCGGTCTCGTCTGGGCGGGCCAGGGGTGAAGTTGACACTCGTCCCCCACGCTCCGAGGCGTCTGAGCGGGGGTCGCGTGCTCAGAAATTGTCCCCTCCCTGCTTCGCTTCGCCTGAGCGGACTTGGCGAGACCATAGGCAGTCCCCCCCCCCCCCCCCCCCCCCTCCACCGCCCCGTTCTGACCAGGCGGGCATGGTGTGACTCTGACACGCGTCCCCCTCGCTCGGAGGCGCCTGAGCTGGGGCCGCGTGTTCATGAATTGTCCCCTCCCCGCTTCGCCTTTCCTGAGCGTGCTTGAATGTCCCCCGCCTCCCCCCCCCCCCCCCCCCCCCCCCCCCCCCCCCCGCCCCGTTCCGACCAGACGGGCATGGTGTGACATCACAGCGCGTCCCCCTCGCTCCGAGACCTTGGAGCGGGGGCCACATACACGTTTTTTGTCCCCTCCCCAATCCGCTTTTCCTGAGTGGGCTAGGCATGACTCGTTACGGTCCCCCCCCCGTTCTGACCAGGCGGGCCCGGTGTGACCAGACCGATATGTCACTAGACCGGTTTCGTTCGGAGAGTGGTCTCCGTCACCAGCGTACGGTATCTAGCTTCACTGCTGACCGTCCTTTCTTCGCGGTCCCTTTGTCCCCGCGACGCTCCGCCCAGCGGGCGTCGCGGGCAGCCCCGTCTATCTCTCGCGCGGCGGTGCGGCTCTCTCGGAGCCGGTCTCCCCTTTCGGCGCATTCACGAGAGGGACGGTCTAGTTCTTCGGAACCGGATGTCCTCAGCCTTCATCCTACGGATTCGGCTTCGGCCATCTTCCTGCGGGAGTCGGCGGTGGGATCCCCTTCCCGCCTGTCAGCGTTCTCGTCAGCCTCCTCCTCCTTGGACATCGTCGGCCCTTCGCTCGGATCGCAGACTTATCAGCACCTTGGATGAGGCCTCCCGGCTTATTGCGAAGTTTCTCCCACCCGACTTCTGTCCTCCTTCACCCCCGATGAAGAGACAGGCTTCCGCTATGGTCGACGCACAAAGGCACGTCAAGCAACGCAAGTCCCTTCCTCAACCGGCCGACTTCCGGGACCTCACAGATGCGTTCTCCGACCAGTTACGACAAGACAACTTCGGCGACGCGGGATTCTTCTCCGATTTACGGTGGCCTGCAGGGATTAACTTGAGCTTTCGCCAGGCCTGGTACGCGGGACATTCTCAAGCCTTCGCCGTCCCTCTCCCAGTGGTGGATATGGCAGCCCTAGTCCAGGCGGGCGGCCGCAGAATTGTCTTGAAAGCTTGGCCTCGTCCGCTCGACAGGATCGCTTCCTTAGTGCGAAATTCGTTGGCGTGCTCAGGGTTCCTGGAGTTGGCTACCCAGGCGGCTTTGCAGTGCCTGAAGGGAACTTGGGATCTGGAGGTGCCGTCCCCTCTCCACGATGTGCAGTCCATCCTGATAGCGGCCAACTGGGCCGCCTACCACTCCTCCACCAATGCCATGGCGGCGGCCGCTAATTGTGATCTTTGGCGACGGGATACCCTTCTGTATCTCTGCGCGGATCTCCCGAAGTCCGTGAAGAACCAGCTTTGACAGGCCCCCCTAGGTGGATCTCAGCTTTTCGGGGACACCTGGCAGTCAGTTAAGGACCTTTGGCCCAGACCTGTCTCCACTCCTGCAGCGACTCGCTTTCGCGGCCCCCGCCTGGCCGGGGGTCGTGCCCGGCGGTCTTCTAGACCCTCCTTGCTTCCAGTCGGTTCAGCCAGAGGTAGGGCTCGCCCTCCTCAGGCCCCTCAGCCCTTCCCCGCCTCCCGCCCCTCTTGGTCCCGCAGCACCCGTAGGTCCGGGCGCGGCCGGGCCCGCTGACTTGCCCCCTCTCTCGCCCCCGTCGGCAGTTCCCGGGTCTCCAGTCGGCGGGCGGCTGTCTCTTTACAGCGACCATTGGAGGTCGCTGTTCCCAGACGACCCCTGGATCCTTTCCACGGTTTCTACAGGCCTCCAGCTTTCTTTCCGGTCCCCTCCGCCTCTTCGCAGGTCCCCCTTGTGGACCCAGTCTCCACTCGACACCTTCAGGCGGACGCTCTGCGCAGAGAAGTTTCGGCTCTCCTCGACAAAGCAGCGACAGAGGTGGTATCGCGTCAGGACTCACCAGCATTTTACAGCCGCCTCTTTCTCGTTCCCAAACCAGGAGGCAAGTGGCGCCCAGTCGGCGCTAAACAAGTTCATTTCGGCCCCTCGGTTCCGGATGGAGACAGCCAGGATCCTCCGAGCGGCCGTCCGACCGAAGGACTTCGCGATCAGCCTCGATCTGTCCGACGCCTATCTTCACATCCCGATTCATCCGTCGTCTCGCAGGTACCTGCGGTTTGCCTTTGGGGGAGTCGTTTACCAGTTCTGCGCCCTTCCCTTCGGCCTCAACATCAGTCCGTGGGTTTTTACGAGGATCCTCGACACGGTGATGGCCTACTTCCGCCAACGATCCCTGAGCCCGGCCTCCAATTACTTGGACGACCTACTACTGCGAAATCTGATAGCCTCGGCGCTCCAAGAGGACAGAGACACCTTGCTTTCCCTCCTGCGTCGTCTCGGGTTTCTTCTCAATCTGGGCAAATCGGATCTTACCCCCTCTCAGCGTTTTCTACATCTGGGGATGGAATTCCTGACCGATCTCAATCTAGTCCGCCTGCCTCTGGCCCGGCGGCAGAAGATCGTCGATCGAGCGCTTTCAATGGAGGTAGGGTCCTCCTTCTCAGCCAGGGTCTGGCTTCAACTTCTGGGCCTACTCAGTGCGGCTGCGGACTTGCTTCCCTTGGGCAGGCTTTATGCCCGCCCGTTGCAGCTACATCTCCTACTACACTGGCGTCCTTCGTCGGGTTCCCTTGCGGATCTTGTACCAGTTACACCTCTGGCTCGTCCACACCTCCAGAGGTGGGCGGACATCGATTGGCTGGCTACGGGCGTGCCTCTTCACTCACCTCCGCCCCGGTGGTCTCTCTGCACCGACGCGAGTCAGGCCGGCTGGGGCGCGCATCTGTTACCGGACTTTGTCTCGGCCTCGGGCCTTTGGCCACGGGGTTTGGAGGACAAACACATCAACTGGCTGGAGCTGAAGGCAGTTTGGCTGGCCCTCAGTTTCTGGCAGGAGACCTTGACCAACCAGGATGTTCTCGTTCTCTCAGACAACTTGACGGTGGTGGCTTACATACAGAACCAGGGGGGCACTCACTCGCCCTCCCTGTGCATTCTCCTTTACCATCTCCTCCTCTGGTGCAAGGACCAGGGCATTTCTCTACGGGCTCGCCACATTCCTGGCCACCTGAACGTGATCGCGGATGCCCTGTCCCGCCGCGGACAGCTGCTCCACACGGAGTGGTCCCTAAGCCCGGACATCTTTCGCCTGATCTGCTCCCGGTGGGAAACTCCTTTAGTGGACTTGATTGCCACCAGGTGGAACAAACAGCTCCCGGTCTATGTCTCACGAGTCTCGGACCCGCTCGCCTGGGCGGTAGACGCGCTTTCCATCCCCTGTGACGGTCTGATCGCTTACGCCTACCCCCCATCAGTCCTCGTTCCGAAGGTTCTGCGGAAGCTCCGCAATCCTCCTTCTGGTGGCCCCCTTCAACTGGACCAAGAGCTGGACCACGGACCTACTCGAGCTAGCGACGGACCCGCCGCTGGAGCTTCCTACACCTCCTATGATGCTCAAGCAGCCCCGCCAGCAGCTTTTCCATCCGTGCCCGGAGCGCCTCCTCCTTCATGCCTGAAGGTTGTCCGGCAAGCCCTCGCCGCTAGAGGTTTCTCGGATGCGGCGGTGGCGGCTATTGCAACAGCCTGCAGACGGTCTACGCGGCGGGTATATGAGAGCAAGTAGAGGGTCCTTCAGGCCTGGTGCGCCTCCAGAAGTCTCCCTCCCACACATCTAGCTACCCCGGAGCTGGCGGAGTTCTTCCTGTGGCTTTTTGATGAACAAGGCTTAGCACCCGCTACCATCAAAGGTTATCGCTCCATGATCGCGGACACTTACCGCCACCTGGGCCGGCCAGACCCAGGCGCTTGCAAGGATCTGATGGACTTGCTGGCACATTTTGAGCTCCGACGACCAGTTTCTTGGTCCCTAGTGCCTCGGTGGGATCTCGCCTGGGTACTAACGTGGCTGAACACGGACCGCTTTGAACCTCTGCATTTGGCTAGTTTCTCAGATTTGACCAGGAAGGCATGTTTTCTGCTGGCTCTCGCCACGGCGTCCAGAGTGAGCGAACTTCACGCTCTCTCGGTACTTCCCTCTTGTTTGCAGTTTCGCTCGGACGGTTCTGCACAGCTTCTCACCGACCCATCCTTTTTGGCCAAGAACCGCCGCCCTGCGGCGGCCCCTCAGATGCTGACCGTAAGGCCTCTCCGTGAAACGGACATGGCCCCTGAGTCGCGTCAACAGGACCCGGTGCGGGCGCTTCGGATTTACCTGCGTCGCTCTAAGCCGCGACGCCGGGGGCGCTCTCGCCTCTTCCTCCCACTGTCCGCAGGCAGGCCAGATATTTCGGCCCAGACAGTGTCGTCCTGGCTGCGGTGGGTGATTAAGTCGGCCTACCAGGACCTCTCCCCGGACGGCGATAGGCTTCTTCACATCCGGGCGCATGAAGTAAGAGGAGTGGCCACCAGTCTTGCCCAGGACCGCAAGTGCTCGGTCAAAGATATTGTTACGGCAGTTGGCTGGCGAGCTGACTCGACATTCGCCCGCTTTTATCTCAGAGACCTATCCGGCCAACATGACTCCCTGGCACGGGTGGGCAACATTTCCGCGGCCCAGCACTCCCTCCGCGCGCCCCTGGCGTCTTAGGTATGTCATAGCTGAAATCGTCGGGAGTGCTCTCTCTCTCTCTCTCTCTCTCTGGGCCAACGGGTGGTTGGGTTTGCGGTTATAGGAACGGCACCCTCCGCCTGTTCGACATTCTTCCAGATAGTAATGCCATCGGTAATGTATTTTGAAAAAACAAATGCATTTTTTTTTCTAAAATGTACTTTTTTGAAAAATACTTCCGATGGCATTACTCAGACTGCCCTCCCGCCTGCCCCGCTTGCCTCTTTTTGCTATGTGTGAAACTGACGGGGTCGCCCTACGAATGCCGGGATAGGGTAGTAAGGGGAGGCCACCCGGGGCCCCGGTGCGTGGATCCCCGGTGTCTCCTCCCCAGTTGTGTGGGTTACACAACTTTTTGGCTGAAATCTATAGGCAATTGAGTGTATTCCATATAGTAATGCCATCGGTAAGTATTTTTCAAAAAAATACATTTTAGAAAAAAAATTCATTTTTCGGAGACTGTTTTACTTGTAAAGAAGTACCCAACGGAGAAAGAAACACGCTTAGAAAAGACGGGTACAACACAATTTATTAATATTTCGGGTAAATACCCTTTGTCAAAATAGACAAACAAACAAACAGAGAGATTAGCCGCTACTTACCTTCATTGGCAGAAGGAATGTGGCAACTCATTTTACTTGTAGACACAGACTTCAAAGTTGACCTAACTATACTTTGCGGCTAATTCTTTTGAAACATACATGTTTCAGTGACCTTGCAAACGTTAGGGTCACAGGGGGTCCAGAAATAGCTATATTTTGACCAAAATGTTTTTTCTCAGTATAGTAGAGCCTCTGAACGGTCACCATTTTTTACAGTCGCCTGCCATTCACGTTCATGTTTGAGTTCCACGGACGATGTTTACTACATAAAGTACCTTGATTTTATGGCCACCTGCTGAACACGGCCAACAGTCAGTGTATCGGAGCCAAAAAACGCAAAAGTACCTGAAATTTACAGCCACAGCCAGGCTTGTGTGGCAAAGCCATCAAGTGAGATAGGTTGGTGACAGATCGCTCAACACCTAGCCAGCTTACTCGCACTGACAAAGCCCAGACATTGTGTCATTACGCAATGACGGATGTGCCAAGAGCTCGCCAGCTGTGTGAAAGGTCGCGCTATCCATCTGTGTGCACATCTCTCTTTTTAGTTGGTTTACTGTGCAGTCACATAATCTTTCAAGGTGACCAAAATTTGACTGCTCTTTGAAGTCTTTTGGTGCAGGCGCTAACTCAGTTGGCAGAAACTCTCATGCATCTCTGCAGATGGAAGGGTCTCATGAGATTTGAGGGCATACAGGGTTCGAACAAACCGGGGGGGCCTGGGGCAAAAAGCCCCTTACATTGGCCACGTGCCCTCTACTTCAAGTCCATGGGGCCCAACGTGCCCCCTTCTTTTCAGACCTGTCTCAAAGCATCAGTAAGCAGTAATCAGCACGGTCCCTACACTTTCCTGTGAGGCCCCCTACTTTTACTAACAGGTGGTCTGAAGGGCCCCCATACTTTTGAAAAGTATTCCGAACCCTGGCATACATGCACAAATGCGTATATCTGTACCACAGGCCTACATATCTATTTCAGCACTCGTACATTATTTCAGTGTGTATTGTTTAACAGTGTTGAGGTTGACTTGAAGGCCTGTGGACTGATATTCCAACTCATGTGCCTATGCAGACTGCAGGGGCCCATCAGAATCGAGTGCATAGATGCGCCAACACACGTGTCTTTGTGTTTGTCTTTTGGAGACTGATGCGTATCTGGTACATTCACTTCTACAGGAGGTCTTTGAATTTTATGGCTGGTAAATCAAGATATCACAGCATCAAAATGAAATCAGTGCCGGTCAGTTAGTACTAAAATGAGTGAGTTGCCACTTTCTATGCGCTGCCAACAAGCTATGAAGTCGCACTAACTATTCTATGGTACACACTCGGTGCAGTGCTTAGCCGCGGTGAAAAATGGTGAGAAAAAGAAAATGGTAAGACATAGGTAGGAAAGAATTGCAACGCATTATTATCAGGACAGTTAATGATCCAAGTTTGTGTCGGTGCCACGCCCTCCTTACTGTGCCACCCGCCCCCTCCTTTCCTATTTGTTTAAGACACGAACAGGGCAGTGACACACACTGATGCGCGTCATTCTTTCCCTTCCTTACAAGTACGCACAAACACAATTTATTTTCTTTCATCACTTAAGATTATGAAACATCAATGTCATTAGTACATGTATCACACTTCACAGAAGTATAATGAGGTCGACGAAGTTCGCATTTTGTTGGTGGCACATCAGTATGCTCCTATCCGAGTGTAACAAGCATGCCTAGGGACAGGTGAGACGGTTTTGCCATTATGTATGACAAACAGTTGGTCCATTTGTGAGACTGAAAATCTAGATTGGAAGCTCTCACAAGATGCCAGTGAATGTGTGAAGAATGCACATTTTTGATAGAAGTTTAGTTTTTATCAAAGTTTTTGCAGACTTTTCAGTGAAATTTAGCACAAAGGTAGCTGATGATGAAACTTTCTATGCATGCTAATTTTGTTGACCCTTGCAAAGGTCAAGGGTCATTTGGGGTGGTGGTGAGGTTGTCCAGAAATTAAAAAAATAGACATATTTTGTCAAAACCTGATATCTGGATGATGAATTGTTTGAAAATATATAAATTTTGAGAAAAGGTGTATTTCGCTGATATTAAACGCAACCCGGTTTACTTTAAATGTTCAGACAATTGGAACACTTCATTGACCTGTCTGAACGGTCACTGTTACAAAGATCAAACTAATTATGTGGTTCGGTCGTACGTGTGAGCCATAAGGGCTTTGCCTTGTTTTGTGTGAAGTGTTCTGTGAAATGTTGACTATTTTTTTACTTCCCAAGAACATTATCCCCATATATGATGCCTTAGGAACTGGTTTGTATATTTTGTAAAGGAAACCCGCATGTGTCATGGGTCAGTATGAGCCCCCGTGTCTTGCGGGGGTTCACAAGGATCTATGCCTGTTGTAGATTGGTGATGGTCACTGCAGACGTACAGGAGTACATTCTTACAGCTTTAAACCTTTACCTGTCAGTGGTACTTTTTTTCCTTCAAGAATCACCTCACCAAAAGGCGCTTCTGAGAACTAAACAGCAAATTGATATTGTTCTGTATTTCTTTAACTTGTGTACCAGACATGACAACAGTTCTTGCCAGCCTAACCCATGACATTCGTCAGGACGACTGCATCAAACATGCACTGGCTGTGCGCTCTGCCTGGGCCCTAAACAATTACCATTCCTTTTTCCAGTTGTATGGCAATGCCCCCAAAATGTCAGGCTATCTCATGGACTGGTTTGCAGAGCGAGCACGAAAAAGCGCTCTCAAAGCCATCATCAAGTCGTACGTACTCGATGTGTTGCTCACATTCAGTAGAGATAGCAGTGTAGTACACTTTTTAGAGGGGACAGATGGGATAGGGGTACAGAGCCATACAAACTGACACAATTTTAGGCAAAAGTATGTATGTTTTAGATGTTTAGTTTTAGATGTACATAAAAACTGTTCATCATATTTCCTAACTTTATAACGCCATCTAAGAGGTAAGTAAGTGTTGCACTGTTATAGTTGGAATTGTTCACGTTATCAAACTGGAAGGTAAGCTCTGTCTTGCTGTCCTCTACACAGAAAAGCACATGCATACACAGACAAAGATTGACGCAACCTCCTCTGTTAAAACAGTTACAATTTGTTTGTTTATATTAACTTTGAGCTACCATATTTGTAGATGCTGAAAAAGTAGAGTTTTGGTGTGTATTTTTGACCATGTCCTTCTATGTTGCAGCAATTAACGTGTTTTGTCTGTTTTTTCCTTCTTTTTCATCGTTGTGCCCCTGTGCTGCGGGCTCCCCCACTTACCACTGCTACTGCACCCGTGTGCCCACGTGTAGGTATCGCCCCACCATCTCCGTAGATTTCCTGCAGAAAGAGCTTGCCTTCCGCGAGCGTGAGGACTTCATCAAGTTTGCCGAGGAGAAAGGACTCGTCTTCAGCGCTGATAAAAGCAAAGTGGATGGCAAGCAGAGCATGGGAGCAATCCAGAATTTATGAGCTGCATAGGAAAGAGGGGGCTGGGAGCTGATTTCGCTTATCTAGTCTCGTCTGCTCCTGTCCCCCTCCGTTTTCTCTCCCAAGCCTTTATCAAAGCACTTCACAATTTATTGGGAAGTGTCACTGTTTCTTAGCAAAAAAAAATCCTGCAGTCTGTTCAACAAGAATCGTCGAGCGTGATAGAACTCTGAAGCATTTTTCAGCCCTCGCCTGCTGAAGTTAATTATTCCAGATAGTGCAGTAAAGTGACAATATGCCTTTAGGCTGCACACCTTTCTCACTCCAGTCTGCATGTAAGCACTTCAAAAAGCATTGCAGAGTACATCCTCTACACCCAAGCCTACAGATCATGCGTTCACCAGATTTTGAACCCAGTTTCTTAATGCCCAGTCAGGCAGTGAGTTACGGGTTGCCCAGTCGATATCTTTTGCTGTAAGTGGTCAGTTGTTGTCTGTTTTCTTCAGCCTCAAGTTCCTGTTTCGGAATGTGCCAAGTTTTGCGTTAATATAAGCAACCCTCCACAAAAAACGTGGAAAATTGCAGGATAAGAAGAGTAATCCAACAGTTTGTGTGATCTCTTCATGCTTCCCCAGACGAGCATTTGGAGATCTGTATTGTGCTGTTAGATAAGTGAAATGATCATGATGCTGCAAACTTTTGGACTGCGTGGAAACTGTTGTGACTGACGTAGTTTTATGATTTGAGTTCACTTCATCATGTGTGGTAGAAAGTCCACAGCTTATCTGTGGTGAAGAGACTTTGTTATGTGTTACCTTTATTTTCCAGCTACGGCACGAATACAGTGGATATTCACAAGTGCTTCACCTCAATTTCGGACTGGTGGACATTGTTGCCAAACATTTTTTGCGTGAGAAAATATCTATTGCAAGTCATGTGTGTAAGTATCGGTTACAGCAAGTTTCTCAAGATGTGCATTCATGTCCAGTCGAGGTTTGAAAAAGAGTGAGCCAGGCTGTAAAAAAGAGGTCTTCATCAGCATCTAAATTCAAGGAAGTTGTGATCATCAAATGTCTAGCATCATGCAATTTGCCGTGGATAGGAAGTTTCTTTTTCAGAACTGGTTGTTAGTGTTGTTTGCTTGCAAGACTTGAGCTTTCTTCACAAGAGTTATGTACGTGTGTGACTTTTTCAATAGCGATACCTTGCAGCAGATTTACTGAGTCAGTCTGTGACAACGTGTGACTGAACAGAACTGTGGATTTTTTTTTTATATGATATATTTTCCTTTTTGTAATTTCTGTTCTTCTACTTGTTTATTTATTTATTTTGTTTTTCATTTATCCTGCCTTATAATTTCACTTTCACCTGAAAATGGATGAATTTACTTGGGACTTTGTGTCAGATACTGTGTAAGAGGAAGGAGAAAAATGTTACGGCACAAACAGTTCAAACAGATTGTGGACTGAAATTGGAAATTTTGTTTTCTGGAAGAGGAGTTTCATTCGTTTGCTTCACGTGGTCGTCGAGGAAAATCTTCAACTTCAGCGCTATTTTCTACAGCATCAACCCCCATCAACAGTGCCCACTCCTGTTCCCTACTGCTCTTCATCTCCCAATATAGCCCCATACTTCACATTCTGCATTCCATGTCCCCAGTACCGTCCACTTCCACAACTGAACAGCCTGTCCCAGCGCCAGCAGTCAGTATGTGTTTGTCTGTCTTGTGTTTGTCTTTTCATGTGTTCTCTCTACAGCAAAGTCTTTGCAAGTATTTCACCTCCGCTACACTGGATGTGGTTCACAACTGCTCCAGTAGAAGATAGATGCAGCCCATGGTTTTCATCGTCCCTTGGTTTTGATGTGCTCGACGCTGTCCATCTGCTTTCGATGAAGTTTGTCCCCCATAGGTCATCCTGTCAACAGAAGAGTGGTACCAACAGTCCCCCAGCCTGCTGGAGAGTACTGCCTGCCGTACCTTGCCTGCCAACGAGTGCTGCTTCAGATGCCAGGGCTCCTGTCAACCCGTCCCATAAGTTGATCAGCGTCTGGTCCCAGTCATCGCCATCAGCTGCAACATACTCTTCAAGGTGCCCTTGCCTTCCTGATCAACATATTGCATGACATCTTTTTATCACCATCATAACCTTTGTACCACAGCTACTGGCAAATGCCAGCCAGCCTAGCCTGAGTTCATCTGACCTGCCTATTTTGGAGGGTTCACTTGCCTTTCATCCTATTTACATGGGCGACGGTCTTCAGTGCTGGAGACAGATCAAGCTTTTTCAATATCCCAGAAAGCTGAATGTTATCCTTTTGATTAAGACGAAACAGCCCTTTAGCCAGCCTGTTCCATCTGCAAGAGGCATCATTTCTAATGAGCCCCTTCTCCTGAGTGTATGTGTCTTGCTGGCCATGGATTATTGGGGCATAGTTAGCCTGTGGACCGTTGTCAGTCATTTCAATTTTTTGCATTGTCATAAATGTATGCTGTGCAAAAAAAGTAGGGGATAAGGAAATTTCAGCTTGAATGGTTGAGAATTTTCAAAAATAGGTGAAATGATGAGATATGCTACCGGTTAGTCGCACCACTGGCCTACATTTTCACAACATTGGTTTTGTTGTGAGTGTCGCATGCTCAGCCATGAATATGGCGTTGGGGTACCGTGGTAAAATTCACGTGCAGGTTATTGCTATGATAGTCGCTTCAATTTTGATTTGTCTTGTGATAATCATGGTCATGTGTATCATTAAAACTGGTCTTGTCAGATAATTAGGCAGCAGTTTACAGGCAACTGATCATTATCTTTGACTGCCCTGGGGGACTTTGGTGGGGTTAGGTACTTTTTAGTTCCCAGGGTCACCCTGGTCAGCCCCACAGGGTGAGTTTTCCTCTCTATTCTGGGGCATGTGTTTCTGTCTACCCGAGATCCATTCACCTGTATTTGCCTTTTTAAAACTCTCCCTACTGTCTGCACTGCCTGTAGCTCTTGATATTGGATGTGTGTTGCTAAATGGTCTTAGTTTTATTTAGGCCCCATGTTTTAGGTTTATTTAACGTATTTGACCGGCTGGCGACATACATTCAATGTTCTGTTTAGTTGTTTTTTTTTCCACAAGCAGTGCAGGCACGTCCTGAGAAAGCCTTGTTGCTGTCAGGACGTTAAGCAATGTACAATCAATCAATTATCTTTGACTGGTGTGCTCTACACTGGAAGTGCGCATGAAAAATAAATCAAATTAGCCATAGCATTTAAGTCGGTCATTGGCCACTTCAGAAAACAAAATGGACTGGCCAGAAAACATCATCCATTGCCTTTTAAGTGGGATATCTGTTTTCTGGTACAGCAAGTATGTCTATGTCCCATTAAACTGGTTTTAAAAATTAGAACCCTATGGACAACAACTGTGGCAGTTGTCAGGTTCCAGACACATCCTAAGACAGTTTTTACCTCGTCATGCTTATTTCAGATTATGTGATACTTTACGTTTGAATGGGGGTTTCCCCCTCTGCACTCCACTAACTAAACTTTGTGAGTATGAAGTCAAAAGGCATTCTTTCAGTATATTTGGAATAGAACAGTTTTGAAAACTGTTGAGGGGTGTTCCTTGTAGTTTTTGGATACATGGGTCACGACATTCTGCTGCAAGTTCACTATCAGTCATTTCAGGTGTTTATAGCACACCATTAACGCACAGGGAACTCTGCGGATAACAAATGAAAATGTATTTTCAGCTACAGCGTACAGCAACAGCACCTCTGTCAATCTTTGGCTAGTTTCTGATCTGACTGAAAGGTTATTATGCATGTTTTTGGGATTTAGCAAAGCACTTACGGTTTGTTGCTTATTAACTCCCCCCACCCGGGTCTGCCCTGGGGGACTTGGATGGGGTTAGGTATTTTTTAGTTCCCAGGGTCACCCTGGTCAGCCCCACAGGGTGGGTTTTTCTCTCTATTCTGGGGCATGCGTTTCTGTCTACCCTTTGTCCATTCACCTGTATTTGCCTTTTTAAAACTCTCCCTACTGTCTGCACTGCCTGTAGCTCTTGATATTGGATGTGTGTTGCTGAATGGTCTTGGCTTTATTTAGGCCCCATGTTGTAGGTTTATTTAACATGTTTGACCGGCTGGCGACATACATTCAATTTTCTGTTTAGTTTTTTTTCACAAGCAGTGCAGGCACGTCCTGAGAAAGCCTTGTTGCTGTCGAGACGTTAAGCAATGTACAATCAATTGCTTATTAACTGAAAAGTCACTTGTCAATGTCAGTCATCCGACACAAGACAACCCCTTTTAACAATGGTACACATGGCCCTGAATATCACAAGGTAATTCAAAATGGAATTGAAACGATTTTCACAGAAATACCCCTAACCTGCTTTTGACTTTTATCATAGAACCCCAACGCCTCATTCATGGCTCCCAATCTGATCACATGACCCACATAACAAAACCAGTGTTGTGAAAATGTAGGCCAGTGGCGTGAATAAAATATAGCATAACTCGTCCTTTTGCAGATTTTGAAAAATTTTGACCATGCCAGTTGAAATATCAATATAATAATAAGCGCATTAAATAGGCGCTTTATCCCAATTGAAAATCGGCTCAAAGCGCCACCGCGAACTGAACTCAACAAGCACGCTCACATGAATCACGCGCATTCACTCACACACCGAACGTAAACACAGAACATTCACGTGGTGCTAAGGGCAAGCTCAAGCGAGCTACTGTAGTTTTTGGAAATTCAAAATCATTTGTATTTGAAATTTGATTAAGTGGACTGAAACTGATACCAAAGTGGAGGGGGAGGAAGAGCCGGAGTACCCGGAGAAAGAACCCCCGACGGTCCGCCCGAATTAACGGTGACACTTACTAGAGGAGAAAAATCCGACGCCGAAACTCGTAATCGAACCTCGCACCTTTAGCATTGGTGGCAGGCGCCTTAACCACTGCGCCACGGACCGCCCCAATATCACCTACTTATTGTGCACATTATATTATGCTCCACAAAACATTTATAGGTGTCAGTTCTCCATATAAATTTTCAGCCTCCTCAGTTGCACGGGCTTATGATAATCTGTAATTCTTGCAGATGGCAAGGTCAGCTGCAAGATTGTACCTGTCTTTTCCATGTTATCAAGAGATGCGTAATCAGTTTGCCCATTTGCGTTAAAGATGTTGGAGAATTATTACTTATACTAATGCATTTGTATAGATGATTTAATAATAAGAAGAATAAGAGTACTTTATTATCTCAAAAAGAGATTCATCTCACCACCTCAGGTGCAACTTGCAATCACACACACTCGCATAATGGTTTACAAACAGACAATAACATAGCTACAAAAAGGACAATGACTCGGGACGGGTAAAGCCCGTCGCCAAGGTATCTAAAAGCCGGCGCCAGTGGCCTCATCCCGGCCCGACCCTCCTTGACAAAAACAGAATACTAAGACAACCCTGTCTCCTTAACACACTATTATATGTTCTTTCATAAAGTTCCTACTTGACTAAAGCTAGTACATGAAATACAAGTTAACAACAGAAACAAAATACCGTCGACAGAAATTATCTCAGATCTAGGCTACATAAAAACAGCAGTCGAAGCTGCACCTGGGGGCCCGTCGCCATAGTACAGCACCGGTATTTAGAGGGCACCACTTTGACAAAGTCCGTCAACAGTATGAGTTATATTATGAATATGAGAAATGTGCCGTATATATACTATGTATTATTATTATTATGTTTTACACATACATATTCTGGCATCGCAGAAGGTCACTGTTGCTGTTTTGTAGGGAGTTTCTGCTGCAATGTAATTTTTTAGGTCTTCTGTATTGCATTTCTTTTTTACAGGTGTATCCCCTCGCTTGCACAAGGTATGTCTTCAGGTAAAGTAAAAAGTCACGGTGTCAGTAGTTGCTGGCAGCTCTGAAGAAAGTGTTGATGAAGCTGCTGCTTGAACATTGTGAATGGTACAGCTGTATTTCTTCCACGGACTGTAATTGTTGGTTTGTGTATTGTCTATCATGTCATGAGACCAAAATAAGCCTCCTGTTGTGTTTGGATACAAGAATGGTGAACTGTGTGTATTATGTTTATAAGTATTGAATTAACTGTTGTGAATTTTGACATATTTTACTGATGCCTGATTATGTACTTTCATTTATGAGGTCAGTGTATGTGCAAAAGAAAGTGAACCCCCTGGTGCATGCAGCCACCCTATAACACAGTACCAGTGGCTGTATGCACTACCAGGGGTTCAGATGTTGCAAATGAAAATGTACAATCAGAATGTACAATCTCTTGTACAAATTGTCTGAATCAGAATGTAGAATTAAAAATGTCATATGGCTGAATGTGTGTGATGAAATGCACAGTAAATACCTCCCTCCTCCTCTCTCTCTCTCTCTCTCTCTCTCTCTCTCTCTCTCTCTCTCTCTCTCTCTCTCTCTCTCTCTCCCCCCCTTATATATATATATGGAGGTAGGGTAAGGTATGGGATTAGGTGAGGTATAAGGGAGTAGTTAGGTAGATGTTATAATTATGAGCTTGTGTGTAGCTATATTTGGCTGGTTTTGTGACTCCCATTAGATTTTTAGTCACAGTAAGTACCTTGGTAGCATCAGAAATGTAGACTTATTCTGTCAGATTATTTATGTGTGCTTGTCTGTGATTGTGAACCTTGTGAGTGTAAGGTTCTTAGTCGGAGACCAGCACTGACCTGTGACTGAAGGTAAGAGGCAGTCCATGTCATTTGAATGAAAATGTTGCTGGTCACCAACATGAACTTTGACTGTCTTTTGCCTTCATAGGGCACAGCATAGATGTCTGTTGAGAAGCATTATTTACTACAAGTAGTTTGCTGATTTTGTGAACAATAAACCTCCAGGCTGATTACAGTTAAGAAACTTGGAGCAGATACATTTAGTGACAATAAAAGAAGTTTGTAGCTTTAGCTTCTATCTTCTTGAAGTTAATATTATAAACATGGTATGTCATGAATATGTTTTGATGGAATAGTTGTGTGTTCCGAAATGTGATTTTGGCTTACAGTCTTGGTGTTTCTTTGGTTTTTGCTTTTGACGAAAATGAACCTACTGTCTTGAGCCTTTATTGCAGAAACAACTGCACCTTGTAATTGTGTGATGGTACAAGTATCTGCTCCAGGTTAGGTTGTAGACGTAATTTATTTATTTATTTTATTTTCTTAACCGAGAGATCTCTCAATTCCGGCAGTGCATCCAAAACCATTTCTTTGAATTTCAGTATCTGGATTGTTTACAAATTCATTTTGTTATTGACTCATGGATTTAAATAATCTGCATGCTCATACGAACTGATTCTTTCAAAGTTGGTCACATTGATTATTGAATAATTGAACATTTTTCTTCATGACTGTCATGCTGATTTGTAATTTTGGACCTTAGAGTTGTAGTCGTAAGGTTTGAAATAGCGGAGCAGCACACGATTTTGTGAAAGCTATCCTGTAAGTCTGCATGTAGTTAATGTCTTTGCTGTCCTCTGCCTTCTGTCTCTTCATTGTTGGAGGTAAACTTGGTCAGCAAGAGGTCTACATTCTCATGACCCCCTACAAATGCAGGGGCTTATGAGGCTCTACGCCTCGTGGTTTGGACTTGCTGAGGGAGTGTAGAGTGGTTGTGGTGTGTGTTTGTGTGTGTGTGAGACTTTAGTTGATGTACTTTGAGAAAAATTGTCAACACAAATAAGATTTTTAACTGGGTACACTCTGTAAATAGTTGTGCATTTTAGCATTGCAAGAGGTAAGATGTATCAGTTATAGGTGTACAAGGTGTTAATGAATGTATGAATTTACTTGTTTCATATGTTTGTATCTGAAAATGGTTTAACTGTCACAAATCGACAATTATGTGCTATGTTACTTTGAAAAATTGACTCATTCTAAAAATATAAATGAATAATAAAAGTTCACATGAATTTCATAAATTGTAATTTTACTGTTCAAGAAAGTGTCTTGGAAAGAAAGAATGAAAAATGTATAGTTTAATCTACTACACTTACACTTTTGTATACGTAACAGATTTTGGTAGCAGCACATTACCAGATCACTTTGACAGTCGAGCAGAACACTTTAGACATTTAAACACTGAGGCGAAATTTCCTCTGAAGATAACGTCTGTTTTGAAGATGGATTGACCATGATGGGTCGGAGGTGCTGCCAGAAAGGCTGTGTGACGAGCTCTTTTGGCACCACCCATGAACTACCATGGTTAATCTGTCTTCTCTTACCTATGAAGACTCAATGGGCTTTTAGAACATCTGCTAAACATACATTACACATAAGATCAGATGGACTGAATGTAATACCACTTGTAGCAGAAGGTTGCTGCTTGAAACTTCAAAAATTGTAGCACCATTTATTTTGATATACACAATGAGTCGTTGCGGTCCTCCTTTCCTTCACTGATGGCGCCGGGAGTGAAAGGGACTCGGCTAAAATGAACTCGCGAGGGTTTCTAATACCAGGTAAACTACGTTCACAATAGCAGTTCCATTTTCTGCGTTCTCAGGCTGAGATTGCATCTCAACTGATGGTTACCAAAAGGGTTGCTGCCAAGAGCGTAAGACG
This sequence comes from Semisulcospira habei, assembly GCA_036245525.1. Taxonomy (NCBI): domain Eukaryota; kingdom Metazoa; phylum Mollusca; class Gastropoda; family Semisulcospiridae; genus Semisulcospira; species Semisulcospira habei. The sequence goes on along the minus strand of BTPG01000008.1, from coordinate 76,566,917 downwards.
CAAAGAAAGAAAGAAACCCTTAGAAAGGACAAGTCACTTTATGGAGTGAAGTAAGTGAATTGCCCTGGCCACGAAGATTGACCAAACTGCTGTTCCATGTATATTTCCACAGTCGCACAATACAATAATACTTCATTAACAGCTCCAGGAAATTTTCTGTCTGCCTATAATACCCTATAATACAACACAATACAAAGTACAGCAATCTAATACAATCACTCAAACCAGTCATCTGATGAAATTATTAACCCTTATCATTCGGAATACGTGTGAAATAAGTTTGACTAAAAATAGTTCAAGGGTAGTGCCAGAATGGCTTGACGCCTCGGCACCACCCTTGAACTAAAGCCAGTAAGTACCATAATGTAGCTTGCATGTGGCAGTGTACAGATTTGAAGCTTTTGGCCTCAGGATGATAGGGGTTAACCCATTCACCCACGGCAACATTTCCCACATTTTCGAGGTGTCACCTAACGACTGTATCTGTGGCGGGAGAAGAATCTTCCATGCTAATTCGAGGTTAAGGCCAGGTAAGGTTAGAAGAATCTTCCATGCTAATTCGAGGTCAAGGCCAGGTTAGAAGAATCTTCCATGCTAATTCGAGGTTAAGGCCAGGTTAGAAGAATCTTACATGCTAATTCGAGGTTAAGGCCAGGTTAGAAGAATCTTCCATGCTAATTCGAAGTTAAGGCCAGGTTAGTTTGGCACCAAGCTAGTCTGGCGCTACACTGACTTGGATTATCGCGTCATTGTCGATCCATCTGCGGTAGTGTTGGAGCGAAATGGGCTGAAGAGGACGTGTTGATACCTTTATATTCCCGACTTCACAAACTCCAGCGCTTTCGCTCGTATATACTGACAAAAAATAAGAAATGGCATTTTTTTTTCTGGAATTATCGCAAACAAGCTCTTGCCAAAGGAAGGTGTATACACTTCAGCGTCTAGGTTGAGGTGTTCACCTCAGTTTGACCTCATTGCAAAGTAGCTTCATATATGGAGTACTCTATGCAAAGTAGCAACTAAATTACACCTCTAACATTAACTACACCTAAAGTACACCTATACGCGAACACCTTAATTACACCTCTAACATTAACTACACCTAAAGTAATAATAATAATACATAGTTCTCGTATGCGCTGTTCTCCAGGAAAACACTGGATTCGCTGCGCATGCACAACAGCACACCCTCTCAGACACACGCACGATTATACTACTTTAAACCACCTTCCCAACGCCTTACATTCACTTCCTCTAGCGGAATAAAAGGCAGTCAACAGTTAGCTAAAGTCGGATACGTGTTAAATGCCCGACAGAAAAGAAAAGTCTTTAAGCGAGCTTTGAACTGTGACAATGTGGGCAGATTCCGCATTTCAGTTGGCAGCGAGTTCCACACACTTGGGGCTAAAAAGGTGAAAGGCTCCCCGACAGTTTTCATGTTAAGCTTCGGGATTTTTAAACGTTTTACACTGGAGGAACGGAGGGTGCGCGATGGCTGATAAACAGACAGCTTAGCAGAAAGGTACGGCGGGAGAGATCCGTCAAAATGCCGATAGGTGAAAATTGCAATTTTGTACTGGCAGCGGAATTTTACGGGCAGCCAGTGCAGCTGCTTCAGTAGAGGCGTAACGTGGTCTCTCTTTCGTTTCTTCAAGATGAGACGCGCGCGCCGCATTGTTTTGAATAATCTACAAGCGTCAAATATGATCTGCCGGTAAACCTGCCAGTACAGAATTGCAATAATCGAGCCTGGACGTAATGAATGCATTTACAAGTCTTCAGGAAACCAGCTCGGCAGACGCTACTGATACGATCATGCATGGAGAGCGTCGAATCAATCTTCACACCCACTGAAGATATTTGACACAGTTCTGGAAGGGAACGCTGCAGCCACCAATGTTTGCGAACTCGCCGTCAATCAGACAAAGGCGAGAATGAGAGCCAACAGGCATGACTTCGGTTTTGTCAGTGTTAAGCTTAAGTTTGTTGCTTGTCATCAGGACAGGACGTCGTCTATACAACACTGTACGCTCAAGTCTTAGCGGAGCTGAAATGGCTAGGCGCGCTACTTCTTGACAATTCAGTTTCGTCAGCATACTTGTGAAAATCACACTCATGTGCGGCAATTACATCAGACCGCAGAGGTTGTGAATATAGAGTGAACAAAACAGGCCCTAATACAGAGCCCTGAGGGACTCCACACAACAAACACTAGAAGCAGATAGCTGGCCATTAACAATAACAGCCTGAGAACGATCCTTAACGTATGAAGTGAACCAGGCCAGGGCGGTACCACGGATGCCAAAGGTCACCTCTAACCTCTTCCGTCAGCAAAACAGAATGATCGAGCGTGTCGAATGCTGCACTGAGGTCCAGCAGAGCAATGAGAGAGACAAGTCTCTTGTCTGTCTTCACTAGCAGACCGTCCAGGACGCTCAGCACATCAGTCAGTCTCCGTGTTGTGATCCTTTCTGTATGCCGACTGATGCATTTCTAACAGACCGTTTCCAGACAAATGGCTTTTTTGCTGTTTCAAAACAACCTTCTCCAAAATCTTTGAAATAAACGGAAGGTTAGAGACAGGTCTATAATGCGTCAAGTCGTTTGGGTCCAGTCCAGGCCTTTTCAAGAGTGGTGTCACAACAGCATGTTTAACTTAGAACTGAGTAGGCACTGCACCTGTGGAGAGAGAGGCATTAACTATGGTGGTAATCAGTGGGGGGAGATCATCGATACACTGTTTCATGAGGGACGTGGGCATGGGATCAAGCACACAGCTCTTTGATGGGGACCATAATAAGTTTGTGGATCTCCTGCTCAGTCACTGGTCGGGCTCGAAACGAGACAGTGAAGGGCCATTATACACCAAAAGTAGGGGGATCACATGAACATAAGTCTAGTTCAGAGCGGATGTGCTTAATGTTATCCGAGAAAAAGTCACAGAAACGTTGTGGAAGGACATGGCTTGGCACATCCGTCGGAAGGGGCGTGGGTACGGGGCTTGCCCTGCAGCTCACTGAAGACTGAGAAGAGTTGCTTGGACGACGAGCTGGAGTCGATCCTGTCCTGGTAGAACTGTCTCCTGGCAGACTGTATGACCGCTGTTACTTCGGTCCTCACTTTCACGTAGATCTGTCTAGTACACCTATACGTGAACACCCAAATTACAACTCTAACATTAACTTCATCTAAAGTACACCTCTATCTGAGCACCTCAATTACACCACTAACATAACCACACTGACCTAAAGTACATCTCTATGTGAGCACCTAAATTACACCTCTAACATTAACTGCACCTAAAGTACATCTCTATGTGAGCACCTCTAGCACAGCCACACCTAAAGTACACCTCTGAGTGAGCACCTCTAGCACAGCCACACCTAAAGTACACCTCTGAGTGAGCACCTTTAGCACAGCCACACCTAAAGTACACCTCTGAGTGAGCACCTCTAGCACAGCCACACCTAAAGTACACCTCTGAGTGAGCACCTCTAGCACAGCCACACCTAAAGTACACCTCTTAGGGAGCACCTCTAGCACAGCCACACCTAAAGTACACCTCTGAGTGAGCACCTCTAGCACAGCCACACCTAAAGTACACCTCTGAGTGAGCACCTCTAGCACAGCCACACCTAAAGTACACCTCTATCTGAGCACCTCAACTACACCACTAACATAGCCACACTGACCTAAAGTACATCTCTATGTGAGCACCTAAATTACACCTCTAACATTAACTGCACCTAAAGTACATCTCTATGTGAGCACCTCTAGCACAGCCACACCTAAAGTACACCTCTGAGTGAGCACCTTAGTTACACTTTTGTTTTACCCCTTCACTGCTAAGAAAAAGTGATGGTCCAACTGCAAGAGACACAGATGAACCCATAAAGTTACTAGGGCTCATGGGGCTCTATGCGTCTTTAGGACACGACTGTGTATCAATGTTCCGTGAATGGCTGGTGCTCTTTGGTCAGAATTAACAAAGAGCTGAGAAATACAATCAGGATGCACTGGCAATGAAGGGGTTAAATGTTACCTACAGTACATCTCTTGTACCTGTGGCACTTTTACATTGCTGCTGCATCTGTAGGATGCATGACTTTAAATTGCATGTTGGCTTGTAATTTAGCTAAAATGTGCTAGACTAAGAGGTAGGACTCTGAACACAAGAATACATGTACACATATACATTGTTACACTATAAGTGTATACGACCAATATCACGGTCGGGTAATGTTATAATTTCCCTTGATATGAAAATAACGAGAATATAATTAGTACCACGGGCAGAGCACGGAGAGGGTTATGACACGGTCCACTTTGGCTACCACGGGCTCACGTGAAGTTGACAAGTGGCCGGCCCTACTAAGCTCGGACTAATGAATGATAATTTCGAGTGGAAGTACATCAATCTCACTCTAGCGGTCCCAATGCGGGCAGTAGCGAACTGGGAGCTAGGACTAATGAATAAATAATGGGTTACTGGTCAGCGAGGATCAGAGGACGCCGACCACCATAATAGATGTGGAATAATTAGGAGAGACAGTAATGAGTTCCTTGTCAGCTAAGATCAGAGGACGCTGACCACCATAATAGATGTGGAATAATTATGAGAAACAGTAATGGGTTCCTTTGATAGCTAGGATCAGAGGACGCTGACCAGCATAATAGATGTAGAATAATTATGAGAGACAGTAATGGGTCCCTGGTCAGCTAGGATCAGAGGGCGCTATCCACCAGAGCAGATGGGGGATAGATTATGGGCGACAGTAATAGCTCCTTTGACAGATAGGGTCAGGGGACGCTGGCCACCATGATAGATGTGGAATAATATGGGTGACAGTAATAGCCCCTTTGACTGGTTGAGACAAAGGGGCGATGCCCTCGGCCAGAACGGGTATATATAGTGGGGGCAAACACCAGAACGAGACAGCTCACAACGAAGGGAACGAGATAGAGAGAGAGAGCTCACAACGAAGGGAACGAGATAGAGAGAGCTCGCACAATGAAGAGAACGAGATAGATAGAGAGCACACAACGAAGAGAGAGAGATAGATAGAGGGAGCTGAGAAGCGAGAGACCGAGCTCCGGTATTTTCGCCATTTTAGTATGCCATGCTAGTAGGTTGGTTGTGCCCAACCTATTAGACCCACGATGACCAAGAAATAAAAGACTCTTCTGGAAACACTCTTGTCTGGCTGCGTCTTCCATCTACAACACCTTGCGTGTGGCTGCGGTAGTGTAACAACATGGGTTTCATATTCTCAATAATTTAAACTTGGTTTGAAATACAAGCGATCAGAATTTCCGCAACTTAAATAGCAGGGGCTGACGAGTATCTGTGCCTTGTAATATTTTAAAGTCCCTTTTAGGCTGGGTCGCGGTGGGGCGAATTTAATAGCATGTCCATGATGTCAAAGGCGGGCAGGCCTAATCCTCTGACAACTGAAGTAACTTGAGATTAAAATTACGTCATGTCTAGTTACGTCAACCTTGCTGCTGAACGTACATTTGGCGCGAAACGCCATATATGCGTGTGTGTGTGTGTGTGTGTGTGTGTGTGTGTGTGTGTGTGTGTGTGTGTGTGTGTGTGTGTGTGTGTGTGTGTGTGTGTGTGTGTGTGTGTGTGTGTGTGTGTGTGTGTGTGTGTGTGTGTGTATCAGTGTAAACACGAGGATCTCCGATATTTCTGTACGAGCAAGCTTGAAACTTGGCGAAACTGATACTGACTTTGGTGGCTAAGACAGCCTCCAAGCATATTGTAAGGAGAGTCACGGTCTCCGTGAAGACCTAAAAGTTTATAGAAAGTCGATTGACCCAGATTACAGTCCTATATTTTGTATATTTACTTGAAATTTTGCATATATCTAGTTTGGAGAAATACATTGGATGATTTCGTTAGCCATCTTTGTACCATTTCAACTTCTTCAGTAAAAATTAATTCTTTTCAGAAAAAAATTAAAACAGTAAAAACCTCGACTTCTGAAGAACGTCAGACAGTGGCGGTCACGGACGTAAAAGAAGCAACTCCGTCACCACGCAGACATTGACACAATACTCTAAATATGATGTAATTCTCTCTCGCACGCGCGATCTCTCTCTCACACACACATGCGCGCATATCCAAGAGGCATAGGTCATCATGCGCCCGATCATCTATGCCTCTTGGAGATGTTTGGAGAGCGTAGTACGCACGCACGCACGCGGCGCACACACACGCACACTGAGACACACACACATCGACGCGCTTTCAGAAGATCATGCAGGTGTACTTAGTAGCTAGGTAAAGTCAACCTTTCGTTTTCCGCGACACAAATTATAGCGCCGGAGACTGAAATCGTACCAAAGACGTAAAGCGAAAGTAAAACTCATATCACGTAAAATATAAATTCACGTAAAAAAAAAAAAAAAAAAAAAAAAAAAAATGTCATCACAAAATTCATGAATGACGTTTAACAAACCAATGACGCGTATGCACTGCGCCCCTTTCAGAATTCACTGTGGCGCATTAGTATAGGTTTCGGCGTGCCAGTTCCTGATATTTGGCCGGGAAACTGACCGGCGCCCCGGGGAGAAGCGTCACGATGACTTGTCCTGAACTGAACTTGACTGAATTATCAAACTTTTCCGGCTCGGCTCAGTCTTCATTCTGGATGGCTAGCGTTTAGTTTAGGGAATACATGTCACAGTATATACAATAAACTTTGGATATAACAAATCGCCACCAGGGGGCCCATTAGTCTTGTTATTCTGAAGTTCGTTATAAACAACTGAAGAAATTGAAAGTACCTAGAGTGCTGTCGGGACCTCTCGGGACTGCCAGGTCTGTATAGCGTACGTATATTCATAAGCCCGCGCTAAGCGGGCCGGCAATGCTTGTCATGTCTAGTGCAGACAATGCAAGTTTATGTAGCATTGTAAAATAAAAATAATAATAATAATTACGGTATTTATAATGGGCTTATCTTATAATAATTATAACTCTAAGCGCGCACTCACAACTCGCGCACGCTTTAGACAACGACTCACGTACCACAAATAGTGAAATACATTACGACATTCTGCTTAGGGTGGGGAGTGTGGTGGTATAGTGCTAGAACTGTTAAAAAGAGGTCAGTGAGTTTTGAGGGCGGCCGGACTGCCGAAGGAGGAGAGAGAGTGTTTCTGACGGGAGAGTGTTCTGGTGCCGGGATGGACCGTATACTGAAAAGGAGCGGGGGCCCCGCGAAAGTGCTGAGTTTGGTGCGGGGGATGTGGAGGCGGACGGAGGGTCGGATGCGGAGCGGAGGGAGCGGGGAGGAGTGTAGGGGTGAACTCAGTTGTAAGCCGTTTGAGCCATAGGCGGGAGCGCAGTTGTTCAGGGATTTGTAGCAGAGACGAGACAGAATCTTGTATTGGATGCGTTGGGGGATGGGAAGCCAGTGAAAGGAGTTTGAGCAGGGGAGTGATGTGGTCGGATTTTTTCTCATCTGAGGACGAGGCGGGCAGCATTGTTCTGGACGCGCTGGAGACTCAGTGAAAGTGGTGGAGTGAGGGAGGCCGGAAAGGAGAGAGTTGCAGTAGTCAATGCGAGATATAATAGGATGAGAGAGACAGCAAGCGGTTTTGGTGGCAACTTCGGTAGTGAGGTATTTTCTGATCTGACTGATGCGGCGGAGGTGGAAGTGATGCCTGGGCCGTGGCGGAGACGAAGCTGGTCATGGAAAGAGAGGAATCGAGGATAACGCCGAGGTTTTTGGCCGAGTCAGAGAGGTGACTGAGATGGGGGTGCTGTCGAGTTGAAGGTGGAGGGAGGGAGGGAGCTGGGAAAGTTTCTAGTGGCGAGTGCCTACCAGCATTGTCTGCTATCATCTCAGTAATTGTTGTTAATGACCTCTGTCAACGCCATAATTATAGGTGTCAGGCCGCGAAGGCCTGTTCGTTTGGGGGGACTTCCTCGACTGCCGCCCGCGGCCGCGCGCGACTCAGTGGATACGGGTGCATGCTAGCCGCCAGCGTACCGTGCTGAGCAGACGCCGGCTAAGGCCGTTTCAGTGAGTTTTTTTGCATTGCGTCACCCCTCATCTGAAAATGGACTGTACTACGCGGCGAGCTGAGCTAAATAATTTATTTACTGAGCCGGGATGGGGCACTGAAAAATGTGATACCGGCGGCACACATCCCAAGTTGACTCAGTTTCGATGGGCACAGAAAAAGATATGACGCGGCACAAGTTTCTCGGAGTGGCCGCCGGCATACCGGCATCGGACACGTATATCATTAGGGGGTGTTAGACAACAATAATCTGCTAAAACGACATGTTGTGCCGCTTCAAACAAAACCGGCCACTGAGCACACTTAGTGTCATGCGGCGTTATACCGCTGTGTCAGTTCAGTTACAGCAAAGATCCTATTTCAACTAGGATCATATCTTTGGTTACAGCCCCGCCGGACTCAGTCTATAATTATTGTCCACTGCAGCGCTGAGTAACTCCCCACGCCGTGACGGTATGTGCACAGGCGCGGGATGATCGTTGCATCATTGCTCCTAACACCACGGGTAAGTTGTAAGTAGTACCGTACTATATCCAGTTCAGTACTAGTAATGACGCAACGACCATTCCGCACTTTTAGTCCGGCCGTTTGCAAGGACTCTTGAGGGGAGGGTGACCGCCCTTGCTTATACGGCGGAATATTTGATGAAAGCAAAATCCGTGCTGAAATTGTCAACATGTCATGCTCCTGTGAGACGTACACAATAATGTTTGAGCTATAGAAATGCTATTCGTGTGTCCTATTTGCAACGGCAGTTATATTAACCGAAAAGAACTTTGGAGGTGGGCAAAAAAAGGCAGGTATCTAAGGACGCAGATTTGACTCCCGCCGTCACACAAATTGTGTCAACCATATCATATTTTATCCCAGTTTGTTCGCCCTTTCACGCAATGAGGGTCAGCGAGTACGCAGACGACTAGCGGGGCAAAACGACGAGCTTAATTATCATTGTTGGGATATTGCCTCACTGCTGAGGAAGAGTAATGATTGCATCATATGTGACCGCAGTGAATATAGGTGATGTCTACAGTGTTTGTACACGTTGGCCAGTGTGGAAATCAGGTGGGAGAGCATCTTTGGAAATGCATTGCAAAAGATGGGAATGTAAAAGAAAGGTACGGTACCAGTCCTTTTTTCCCAAATAAGATAATTACCATGCTGAATGCACAGTGACAATTTTCATGCTTATGTACAAAAGATTCATACTGACAATTTTCATGTCCATATGTACAAAAGATTGATACATTTGCTTGATACTGGCTTAAACACCACACTCCAGGCCTCAGCCCCCCTCCCCTACCCCGCCACACACACACCAACTGCACTTTCATTACTGTTGTACATTGTATTACGTGTACATTATTTATAGTGTCTTTGATTTACTTTCAGTCACAGCTTCATAACTCATGATGGCTGGAACAGAGCAGTCCACATTGACAGTGAGCCAAAGGTTGTGAGGCACCTTCCCAAGACGCTGAAGATTCGGTACTCTACTACATTATTGTGCAGTCAATTAATTTATTTCCAGACCAGCATTATTTTATTCTGTGTGTACTGTAAGTGATTTAGGAAACACTGGCTTATTAAGTTGTTAAGAGGGCCATGAATATATGAATATGACATGGAGTATACCAGTGGCAAGAATGTAAATTTTGCTTGAGCAATTTCTTTACACATTGTTTTTATATTACAGAGAGAAAAATGTGATAACTGGAAAAAGAGGTCGTGGAACCAACTGGGCATTAGGTGATTATGAATATATATATATATATATATACTTGACTCACATCACATCACGTCACACACACACACACACACACACACACACACACACACACACACACACACGCACGCACGCACGCACGCACGCGCACGCACGCACGCACGCACACACACACACACACACACACACACACACACACACACACACACTCACAGTTACAAACACACACACACACTCACAATCGCAAACACATGCACTACATTTATGGAGTATCATTATGACTGTATGCATACTCTTCTAATGAGTTTTCAGGTTACTATGGTTTGACAGCATCAGGAGAAGACCATTTGCTTGAAAACAGCTTGGACAGCATAAGAAAAGAAGTTGAAAAGTAAGCAGATCATATCTTATCGGTATTGGATCACACGTGTCTGCAGTGCATGAATGAAAAGTCACAGGTAGACAAATTCTCCATAGACACAGGTGCGCTTTGGTGCTGATTTGCACTGTCATCAATGCAAACTTGTAACTCCTGGAAACAGGTCAAAATTCCTTAGAAAGCCTACTATTACAGACAGGGAGACAGATCGACCAAACTAGTTTAAAAGGTAATGCCAGAATAGCTTTGCATCTAGAGGCTGCAAGCTGCTTTGGCACCATCATTGAGAACTATCAAGGTTGATTTGATTGTGCTCAGATTTCTCAAAATATGGCAGGGGTGTAATAGATGATTTCTGGAAACCAGAAGCAGTTCAAAATTGCACATGTTTTGACAAAATCAGTGGATTAAAAGCCCAAACAAGCATGCAATATTTCATGTTTGTCTGGGTGTTTAACCCACTGTCTTCGTTGAAACACGTGTAAGTTTGACCTACAGTACTTTCAATGTCGAAACCATCTTTATTATTATACTTTTTGCAGGTGTGACTTTTACTCAGGGACAGTGCTGACACACAGTTTGAGTGGTGGGACAGGATCAGGTAATCAGTGTTAGATGTAATGACTAGTGATGTAAAGGCAGTCATATGGAGTATGACATTTTTTTGTCTCACAAAAAATGGATGAGAACATCACACACAAGTTTGTGCATATATTTTGTTATATATATATGACAAACATAGACATATGCCAGCAGTCAAGTGTCACATATTTAAATACCCACTCCCCCCTTCCCCTCTTCCCCTCACCACCCCCCCTCCCCCCGTCTCCCACCCCCCCACACACACTCACACTTTGCACAACCTGATCCACACACCATTTCAGACATCTTGTAACCAGTTAACCTTGTGGCTGTCAATAATGCCTTCTGTTGCAATGTTCCTGCAGAAGTCATCACAACTAGAAGAGCTGCCGACAGCCAAAGTGTTAAACACATTGTACCTAAAGTTGAAACTCCCAAATTTGGGAGTTGTCTTTTGAGGGCTACGATTACAGTTCCGATGACATTTTCTAAAAATAGTTACCGGGTGGTGCCAGAGTAGATTTATGCCTAAAGGCATCAAGCTGTTCTGGCACCATCTTTGAACTATCCTGGTACATTGATCGATCTGCCTGCTGCAATGTAATTTACATGTAGTCTTCAGATGACAACTCAAGGATATAGGAATTTCGGCCTTAGTGGTGAGGTTCATAGTCTGTTGTAACATATTGCGGATTGGATTTGTTGTGCAGGTTTTGGTTCTCGTCTTTGTGAAGCCCTGAGAGATGAGCACCCAATGAACTATCTCATGTCAGTGACCTTTGCCCCCTGTGCCAGTGGGGAAAGTCCTCTCCAGCATTACAACTCTTTATTGTGTCTAGCAACCCTTCAGCGGTAAGCCTGCAATTATACCCCTTTATGTGTCAGTAGCGGTTTTAGTTGTGATGATTCCTGCAGGACTAAAAGCACTACTGACACAGAAAGGGTTAAAAAGTTGAAAGTTCTGTTTATTGCTTGTGTTTTATGAGAGAATATGCTAAAATTTCAGTTTATTGTTCTAAATCTAAAGCTTTAACTCATTCAGCCCGACGGCCATATTTCCCTAATTTTGGAGGCGTCATCTAATGACTATGCACCAGTTGCAGGAGATGGATCGACCATGATAATTCAAGGGCAGTGCGCCAAGCTAATCTGGCACTACCCTTGAATTATCATGGTTGACCCATCTCTTGCTGTAGTGCGTCAGGGCTGAATGGGTTAAGTTATATCATAAAAAAATTCATGCTTATTGTTATTAGGTTGTCATCTAAACAGTCTGTGCATGTTCTGGTCTGTGATTTTGGACCTTACAGCCTCTGGCCATAGTGTCCAAAATCACAGACCAGCACACTTTTGATTGTGTATTTACAATAGCCTTGGACACAATAGAATAAAGAGATACTCGAGGAGGAGAGGTGAAAGAAGGATAGTCGTAATGTCCGTCACTTTTTGTACACAGTAATTGTGCAGTCAGACTACCTGTGGCTTATGTAGTGACAAGTGTTCTTTTAGCATGTATGATAGCATCTTGATAACACCCATTGCTTGAAATAAATTTGACTATGATAGTTCAAGGGTGGTGCCAGAATAGCTTGGCACCTGAGGCGCCAAGCTATGCACCACCCTTGAACTAAAAAATCGGTTGATCTGTCTCCTAATCAGTAATGTAGCCTTCATATGACAATAAGCAAATTTAAAAACAAATCAGAATGCAATGGGTCAATGATGAGCCTGTGACAAAATGTTTGCGCGTAACAACCGACATTTTTAGTCAAGAAACCCGCACTGCAACAGGAAATTAGTTCTTTTGTGAAGACATTGTTGTTGGAACACTTCATTTCTCACAGAGTTGCCTTTTCACCAAAATGGACTAATCTATAGATGATTTTCATGTATGTGTTCAATAGTATGTCCAGTGTGACAAACATTTTTCCTTATAAAACTGTGTGCCAGGAACATGTCTGTATTTCTGTTATCTAATGATTGTTCAAAGAACTTATTTTATTTATTTTTTTTTTTTTGGGAGGAGGGGGGGGGGGGGGGGAGGGTGGGGGGGGGGGGGGGGGGGGGGTAAAACTGATCATCAAACAAAGAAATGTTTTTTTGTGTGATTTAAATATTAACTGAGTATGTCCACCGTAACAACCACCACTCATTGTGAAGGAAAACGTAATTTCAAAAGGAATAAAATACTTTTATACTTCCATCTCTGAGAACAGTTTGTGAAATTTATTTCTTTTGAAAGAGAATAATTCAAAAAGAAAGATTGACTTAATGTGATTATATCTATCACCATATGTCTACATTGACAACCAACATTTTCTGCTGGAAATCATCTGTTTCTGCATTCACAAGTCTTTAATTTCGTGTGTCCACATGCCAGATACACCAAAGCTAACCAGTGTCAAAATTAGCTGATTTTAAACCCATTACATCCTGAGGCTCATTTTGTCAAATTTGCTTTTTGTCCTATAAAGGCAAGGGTGGTGCCAGAATAGCTTGGTGCCTAAGGCGCCAAGCTATTCTGGCAACACCTTTGAACTATCAGTCAAATTTATTTCAAGCAGTGGGTGTATCAGGATGATAAGCATTAAAACATCTGTGTTGGTTGTTACTTTGGCCATTTCTGTTGGTTGTTATGTTTGGTACAAACAACCTTTCAGCACAGGCTCTGATTGCATTTCAGATCCAATGGTGGCAAAATGATAAGACACATACACATGTACCCCTTTACCACTGGGTGCATCTGCTTCTGTTTTCAGACACGTGGACGGCATTGTTCTGATTCGGAATGATGATGTGCTGGACAAACTTCAGAAGCGGTTGCCTGATGAGCAGGTGTCTTTCGCTTACATTAACAAAGTCATTGCTCAAACACTGTGTGGGCTCTTCCTGCCAACTGACACCCTTGCCACTAGCAGGTCTGTTGAAATATATGTTTTTACACAGTTCGTTTTGAGTGTGTTTAATTTTTTTTAAAATTTGTGACATATTTTGATATGGCATGCAATGATGATTTGCTTGTGACTTGCCAGAAGCCACTACAACCCAGGAAGCGGCACAATGACACAGTACAACACAGCAACCTGAGGTGTCCAGTGAACATGGATTCAAAGTGCTGTCAGCAGAGAGGAATAGATCCTCATGAGCCCCTGCAACTGCGGGGGCTCATGAGGATCTATACCTCACGTTGTAGTGTGGTGTTGCAGACCTAGAGACAACAGTTGAGATGCTGTACCCACTGTTTGGAAAGATCTGGGAAGAGGAGGTGATGCCAGCTGACTGGAAGGAGGGGTACCTAATCAAGGTTCCCAAGAAAGGCGACCTCAGCAAGTGTTCCAACTACAGAGGAATCACCTTGCTGTCAGTACCAGGAAAGGTCTTCAACAGGATCATCCTAGAGAGAATGAAGAGCTCCGTTGGCCCCCAGCTGAGAGACCAGCAAGCAGGATTCAGGAAGAACCGATCATGTACAGACCAGATCGCCACTCTCCGCATCATCGTGGAACAGTCTCTGGAGTGGAGCTCCCCGCTGTACGTCAACTTTGTGGATTATGAGAAAGCATTTGACAGCGTGGACCGAGAGACTCTGTGGAAACTCCTACGACACTACGGTGTACCTACAAAGCTCGTCCGCCTGATCAAGAGCAGCTATGATGGCATGACATGTCGCGTGATCCACGAAGGGCAGTTCACCAGAGAGCTCCAGGTCAGAACTGGTGTCAGGCAGGGGTGTCTGCTGTCTCCGTTCCTCTTCCTACTGGCCATAGACTGGGTCATGAAGATGACCACAGAGCACAGACGAAGTGGAATACAGTGGACACTGTGGACACAGCTTGACGACCTCGATTTTGCAGACGACTTGGCATTACTGTCCCACAGTCATCAACAAATGCAGGACAAGACCACGAGGCTTGCTGACATCTCGTCCCAAGTGGGCCTCACCATTCACAAACAGAAAACAAAGACAATGAGGCTGAACGCAACCAGGGAAGAACCAGTCTTGCTTGCTGGCACCCCGTTGGAGGAGGTGGAGTCTTTCACCTATCTCGGGAGCATCATAGACAAAAAAGGCGGCACTGATGCAGATGTCAGAGCACGAATCGGTAAAGCCAGAGCAGCCTTTCTCCAGTTGAAAAAAGTGTGGAGTTCCAGAGAGCTGTCACAACACACCAAAGTCCGGATTTTCAACTCCAATGTAAAAGCAGTTCTCCTATATGGAGCAGAGACATGGAGATTGACAAAAACCACAGTCAACAGAGTACAGACCTTCATGAACAGTTGCCTTAGAAGAATTTTGAAAATCCACTGGCCAGAGAAGATCAGCAACGTCAGACTCTGGGAGAGAACAGAGCAGATAACAGCAGAGAATGAAATTGGGCGAAGAAGATGGGGATGGATCGGTCACAGTCTGAGAAAGCCAGCTTCCAGTATCACTAGGCAGGCATTGTCATGGAACCCCCAGGGAAAGAGGAAAAGAGGTAGGCCGAGAAACTCCTGGCGTCGAGACCTCCAAGCAGACATCAAGAGACTGGGAACCACCTGGAGTAGAATCGAAGGAGAAGCACAGGACAGGAGTTGCTGGAGGTCTCTCGTCGACGGCCTATACCCGGGTAGGGGTGACAGGCGTAAGTAAGTAAGTAAGTAAGTAGTGTGGTGTTCATATTTTCTCAACACTGGACACTTCACTGCCGAGAAAAAGGTGGCCATGATACAACTGCAAGAGACATAGAACCTCATAAGCCTCCACAATATTGGAGACTTATGAGAATCCCTCCTTTCATTTCTAATGCTGTAGTTTTACAATAAAAAATAAACCTTTGAAAACCAATCAAGCAAACAAGACAAAAAAACAACTCACGAACATACCTGTAACACAATGAACCCTGTGGTTGAAATTTCAAAATATGGGAGTTCAGATCGACAATAGATATTGATGTTCAAAGGCAGCACCAGAATATGTTGGTGCCTAAATGCATCAAGCTATTCTGGCACTATTTTGGAACTATCTTGGCTGATTCATCTCCCACATGCACTGATTAGCAAAACAAATGCAACATTTTTGGAATCTAAAATTCCTAAAATGTTGCATTTCTTTTTATATTTATGTGTTAATTGAATCATACAAGCATTGGATGTTCCAGGGATGTGAGTTTAGGTCTTGAGCCATGGGAGCTGCTAAGAACGACGTGTCCAATGCCTGCCACCAAGTTTCTGCACACTACTCATCTTTCAAAAAGGTACATGCATCTGGATGGCTTTTACTCACAAACCAGATAGGTGAGGCTAGCGCTGGCAGAATTGTACAACAAACCAAGGGAAATTACTCAGCGCTGGACAACAGTTAGATCCCCTGGATGGCTTTTGTTGTGTCCTTCAGATTTTGACATGGAACTGTTGAACCTTGGGGAGTTTAGTGACAGTTCTCACAGAGAGTGTGGGGATGAAAAGAAAACAAACACAGCCTCCATGAGCATTGTGGTGATCAAACATTTTGTCATGAAATGTGGACACGTAAACGAGCGTCTACGAGCTTTGTGACAACGGTCACATTGTCACAATGATTATTACAAAAAAGCGCACTGTATTTATATAACATGCCAGCTGCCTTTTTTTCCCCCCTCTAATCAGAAGTAGGTCAAAAAGTAAAACAAAGTTGGCAGTCAGTTGATTCAGGAGGCCTGCTCTGTGTGCAAGAGGCATATATAAACTGATGAGCAATGGTTCTAAAAATATCACATTTCCTTTGCTCGTCAATATGTATGAATCCCTATAGCCGGAGGGGATTATGAAAATATATGTCACTGCCTCATGCTAGCAAAGAAGTACCCAACGGAGAAAGAAACACGCTTAGAAAAGATGGGTACAACACAATTTATTAATATTTCGGGTAAATACCCTTTGTCAAAATAGACAAACAAACAGACAAACAGTTGAGTTGCCACATTCCTTCTGCCAATGAAGATAAGTAGCGGCTAATCTCTCTGTTTGTTTGTTTGTTTCTTTGTCTATTTTGACAAAGGGTATTTACCCGAAATATTAATAAATTGTGTTGTACCCGTCTTTTCTAAGCGTGTTTCTTTCTCCGTTGGGTACTTCTTTGCATATTACACACTTGGCAGTCACCTTTTTGGTCTGGATTGCTCATGCTAGCAGTAGCATGCAGTTGTTCTATTTACATCCCCAGTTTGGGTTTTCACCCAAAGTTAACTGTGTGATTATTACAAGAATAAATACCATAGTAATTGTAGTGACTGATTTAACCCTTATCATCCTGATACATCCATTGCTTGAAACAAATTTGACTGATAGTTCAAGGGTGGTGCCAGAATGGCTTGGCGCCTGAGGCGCCAAGCCATTCTGGCACCACCCTTGAACTAAAGTGGTTGATCTGTTTCCTAATCTGTAATGTAGCCATCATAGGACAATACACAAATTTTAAAAAAAAATCAGCCTCAGGATGCAATAGGTTACTGCCACAGTCCCTACACTATATGCCTGTCCTCAGTGTCTGTCCCTACACTGTATGCCTGTCCTCCGTGTCTGTCCCTACACTGTAAGCCTGTCCTCAGTGTCACTAGACGCTGCCTTCACTTGACACAAGGATAATGTTGCCTGTCGTTGGTTTTTCCCCTTTGCTGTTACAAGGATCCGGTTGCGTGGGCTTTCTGGGGGTAAAACATCAGTTTGATGTACGCACAGGGAATGTAGGTGCAGTGGCCGTGATAGTGTACAGTTGGGCTGATATTAATCCCTAGGCATCTGCAACATAATAAGCAGAACCCAATTGCAAGAGGCATAGATCCTTGAGCACCCCAGTGGTTGCATGGGTTCACCGAACCGTGATCACTAAATTAGTGACATTTACTCTACGATATTCTGTTTTCATTTTAAATGATATACCTTTAATTAATTTAGATTTCCTAGATTAATAGGCGTGTGTGTTGTGTGTCGGTGTGTGGGAGATGAGCGTGGGTGTGTTTGGTACGTATTGGTTTGTGATATTAGTTGTTTAGTTTTCAAGTTTTTACAGTGTGTGTAGGGCATTGGATTTGTGTGATAGAGTATTAATTATTTTTTTTTATTGTTGACTGTGATGTTTGTAATTGTAATGACACCAACACAGTGACACATTCCTATGCTTTATGTTCTTAAGGCAAATGGCAATAAACAGCATCTATCTATCAATCTATCTATCTATCTATCTATCTGTCTGTCTGTCTGTCTGTCTGTCTGTCTGTCTGTCTGTCGGTCTGTCTATCTATCTATCTATGTGGATCTCTTGCTGACTAAAATTTGTATCCATGTTCCGTGGACGGATGGAGTTCTTTGGTGCTGAGTTAACAAGAAACGCAATCTGCATCCATTGGCAGGGAAAGGGTTAACCCATTTAACCCCAAGCTCCCATTTCTCCAACTTTGGAGGTGTTACCTAACGACTATGTTCCAGCTGCAGGAGATGGAACGACCATAATAATTCAAGGGTAGTGCCAGTTGAGCTTGGCGCCTAAAAGGTGCCAAGCTCATCTGGCTCTACCCTTGAATTATCATGGTCAATTCATCTCCTGCTGTAGGGACTCAGGGCTAAATGGGTTGAGGTGAAATATTTTATGCTAAGACTGAAAACACTGCTTGTTGCCTGTTCTCTGATCTGCAGTAAACTATCGTGGGAAGAACTGGTACGCAAATGCCTGCAGACAGCACCGCGCTATGGTGTGGATGGAAAACCTGTATCCTTGGTGACTCGTTTCATTTCCTTCTGGCGCCACCCTTGACCTGTCATGATTTGTCCATCTCCAGCAGTTGACACTAACCCCTTGACCGCTGAGAAAATGTGAACGTGATCCAAATGCAAGAGACATAGATCCTCATGCTGATCAGCAGCTGCCAGGGGCTCCTGAGGACCTGTCACGGTTGTTCCTCTTGCTGAGACCAATTTGTAGCCATGTCCCTTAGATGGTTGTGGCTCTTGGTCATTGAATGAACACAAAGTTCATAACAAAATATGCATCCAGTGGCAGGGAAAGGGCTAGTGGTAACTTCCAGTGTCAGATCTCCAGCACTTCCAGCAGGCACTATCTTTCAGCTGTCATTGTCAACTGCAGGAGATTGATGAACTATAATACCTGAGTAGTGTAACGTGCAATTTTTACCTACCTCTGATTTCCAGAAACTGTCTAGTTTCCGGAAGTCAAAGGTAGGTGAAAATAACACCTGCAATTTTTACCTACCTCTGATTTCCGGAAACTGTTAAATTTCTGGAAATCAGAGGTAGGTAATAATTGCGCTTGTTTTGACAAAGCCCGGAAAAACACGCGATATCACATGCTTGTCTGGGCTTTTATTCCACTTTTTCCATCCAAACGTGCAGATGTGACCTACTTCTGATTTCAGATTTTAGGTTTTAGTTTTGGAACTATGGCACTATAGTCTATACTCATTAGGCGCTGAGAAATATAAAATATCAAATTTTAAAGATGTCCTCTGAGGTCTATGTACCAGGTTTGGAGACAGGCACCAAGGTATTCCAACATCATTCTTGAAATATTATGGCTGATCTACATCCTGTCTTATCTTATCAAGGCTTTCTTGCTCTGGAAATGATACTCAGTGCTCAGTGCTCTAGCTGCTTATAAAAGTTGAGTGAGTTGATGGAAAAAGCTGATTTGCAGAACCTTTTACATGTTGCCACAAGCATTCCCTCCCCCCCCCCCCCCCCCCCCTTATTTGTTATTATTTGAGCGATTGAGGAGAAGAAGATTCTTTAACAGCGACAGTTCAGCTGTCTGTCAGGCGTGGTAATAGCTAGGGGAGACAACACTGGTTCTTTCCCCTTGGCGCTGAAACGTGGACTGGACCAGAGGATCCGATCCTCGCTCAACTGCGTCCCCTGGAATCCTTTCCCCCTGGACGTGTGGACAGGTATTTCAGTCATTTACTCGCCTTATTGAACCCTGACATGAACACTATAACTGGATATGCATATGGACCATCACATCCTGACCCATTCAGCCACACCGCAGGACAAAAGGAAATGGATCGACCATGATAATTCAAGGGTAGTGCCAGATTAGCTTGGTGCCTGTGGGCGCCAAGCTAATCTGGCACTACCCTTGAATTATCATGGTCGATCCATCTCTTGGAACTGGGTACATGCTTCTTGAGTGACACTTCTAAATTTTGTGGTCTTGGGTTTAAATGGGTTAAGCATATCTCACGAATCATACACAGGCAGATTTTGAAAGTGTAATTATTACCCCTTTGACTGGGTAGCGCTTGATTTTGTTGAGGAGACTCCGTTTTTGTAGAAATCACCTTGACAAAAGCAATACTGGCAGTCAAAGTGTTAGTTTCATTAAGAGCTCCATGACAATAGTTTGTGAAGAGAAATGTAATCCAATGTAATGTGAAAACTGCAACAGACATAGTCTGTCTGACTGTTGTCCGGCCAGAACCTCAGATCTTATGTGTACATTTTCATCGACTATTCTGTGATATGTTAGCGTCAGAAATACGCACCAAAAGAGAAAGATAATAGGAGATCCATAAGGCAATGAATTCAATAAAGCCGCATCCGTCATTAAATTACGTCATTTTTAATAATAAAAATTTTGACCCCATTACACCCCCGTTATTACCGAATCAACCCTTTCATTTTTAAAAAGTGACGAGCATGACCGATGCGGCCTCATTGATCTGATTATCTTACGGATCTCCTATTATCTTTCTCTATAACTATTGTCTCTATGAACACCTAATCATTTACCTGTCTAAGTGATTTCAGTGGAACTTTATATGTTACTAATAAGTTACAACTAACTTTTAGGAACCTGCAGAGGTAACCTTTAAGTTAGTTATCATAAGAACTTATTAATTACTTACCATAAGAACTTATTAATTTCTTACTGTAAGTTCTTATAAGTTCTTACAACAACTTGACTTAAGTCACAACTTACTCGGTCAGATTTGTCAAGATACAAGGACAATAAAAAAAACTTTTTTTTCTCAATAATACTCTGGTGGTGGTGCAGATGGGGTTAAATAATCAGGTCTAAACTGTGTAAGTGGCATGACATCTCTCTGTGAAGTGTATGACATTATTAAACGATTACCAAATCTGATTTTTATTTGTTTAAAAGATTGTGTAGCTTTTCTGTGGTTTCCTGTACCCCTATCCTTTTTCCCTCTGCTAAAAAACTAGCCTTCAGTTCTTCAACATTCACGGGAGACTGACTACGCATTTTATTTTGTATTTCTGATTTCATTTGTTTGTAGTTATTTAAATCATCCTGGACTCGCTTAAATTCTTCATCACTAATAAAATTGTCCTGCAACGCTTTACTTATAATAAGTTTAAGACTACTCAGTTTTGCACTTGCCAGCGTACTCAATGCTTCATGTTTTTCTAACTTTGTGTGAAACCTCTTGTTTGTTTATGGCATCCAAACCAAAGCAAGCCAGTCCTGTGGCAATGCTAGCTCCTTCCAGTCCGATTCCAACCAAACTTCCAATTCCAGTTGAAATCAATACAATACCTCCTACAGAACAACCAGCTGAAAAAGCGCCAACAGCCATAGATGTATTTTGTACAGAATTGAAAATGGTCTGATACCTCCTTTTGCATCTGGAGTAGCTCGCTTCTTCACTTTCCAAATATTTAATTGCTTCTGTAATATTATTTAATCTGAATGCGTCTGCCGGTAATGTTTTTTCTGATGCAATTGGTATATGTGGATCAAGCGCAAACGACGACACAGTCTCAGGCGCAAGCGTCGTCGGTAGTTGTGGATAGAAGTTTACCATATTTTTTTATTGACAAATATTTTTTATTTAATCAGCAATTACATTTTGCAACTCGTCAAAAGTATACAGTTTGCTGGCATAATAAAATGAAACAAGATCAATGTGTTCAAGGTTTATGTAACTTAGACGAACAAAAGTTGTTTTGTCGACAACCACCTTGACAGCCGGAACACTGCTCGAAACATTAATAACATCAGCACTTTTTGTAATAGCAATAAAGACCTTTGTTGATTCTGATACTGTTTCATCCCATGTAAGTTTTATTCCCTGTGCAATATTTGCCTCTTTCACAGAAGCTATAGATCTCAAGATAATTTCAAATACTATTGTCGCTTCTCTAGCCACGACTAAGCTTGCTGGCATAAACACAACAGAAGTATCTGATCTTCCCTTTCTAGTTGTAAGAAGATACCGTCGTTTCTCATAATTTTCAACTTTCAGTTTATCTCTGCTATTGTTGTCTGGGGCAAACTTGGAACAAGGCTTGCAATCAGCGGCCCAGAATTAACAACCTTCCTAAACACTAAGGCGCCTTCGTCATCAGTGTATACATAAGGACTAATAAATTCAATCTTTATGTCCCAGTCAATTACGGGTGCTGGTGCCGGCACAGGTGAAACTACCCACTTATTAGCTACATGTATTAAGTTGTAGGGCACATTATTTACAAGAGTAGGTGCAACTGGTGCAGTAACATCACGCAGCTGACCAAGTTTAGGAATCTGTCTTTCACCGTCTTTCATGTCGACAATTACTTTCCGCTTGTACATACCAGTTGAATCAAGTTCAAAACCATATATTTCTCCAATTTCCCCTTCCTTCTCAAAATCCTGTACGTCTGCCAAATCTTTCAACTCTGTTACTGGTATGATTGCTGTACATTACTGTACATGCAACTGGTATGATTCTCGGCTTTGGACCACCACTCATTTTTATAAACAAAAATAAAATTATTTAATTTCCAACACAACACTAAAATCATGCATAACAACTGGTTTGTTATCCTGATTAGTTACAGATATACTCAGTGACTCAAAGAAACTAGAACCTAATTTCTTAAACTGCGCAGGAAATCTAACAACCACACTTTCGCAATAGGGTGCAGTTCCAGTTGGTAAGCATCTCAACAAAGTCGAAGGCTTTCCATTGTGTACATTCTCAGTTGTGTTCAGTTCTTTCAAATAAACATTTAGTACTGTATGTACTGACAAATGAACAGGATATTTTCCAGTTAATTTTCCATCAATCATCTCTATTTTCCAAAGCTTTGTTTTAGCTTCAGTTTCATTTATTAAACCAAGTAATAATAGAAGATCATCTGAAAATGTTATCCTACGCTCAGAAGAAAATTCTAATGTAACAAGTAAGTTAGCTGGATTTAAAGTTGCTTTAATTTTTATTTTACTTTGAAACCAGTTAGCTAATGTACAAAAGTCATAATACCCAGATGTTATTTTATGGTTCTCAATAGGAGAGGATTCATTACTAACAGATACATAATAATTTATATCATCTGTTACATTAAACCATTTTACTGTAAAGAACATTTCATGGATAGCTACAGCTTTGCTACCATCACGATTATCAATCCCATTAGTTAACCACACTGGTTTGCTAGTATCAAGATTTGTTAAGGTAATAAACATTTTTATTATCTCATAAAAAAGAAGGATGGAATTTAAATCACCAACAAGCGTTACTACAAATGCATTTCAATTTAATGTGAATGCCAAATATAATGTTGCACCTACTTATGAACAGAAAATAATTCAACTAAACCAGCTTGATATAGCTGTAAGCGAACAAGATTTATTTCAAGTGAAAGTACCCAACCTGTTTGACCATTATCTAAACCCTCCAATAACAGACGACTCTACTGCAAGAAAGTGGTCCTCAAGTCCACTACAGATGTTTCAAAACCAACTCAACTTTGCCATACTATGTTCAACTACAGGCTGCGGTGTTTCATTCACAGACCATTTGAATCACTCAAACAAACTGATTAGGTCTGTGTATCGTTTTCATGTTTATTACCAGCTTAGACGTATACTGTCAGAACTTCATACACCACTGACCACTGAATCCAGTTTCAACAGGTTTAACAACCCCATGGATATGAAAGCATTTGAATGGATTTGTAATGAATTTAACATAAGCCCTAAGTATGACTTCACACAAAAACTTGATGATCACAATGGTATGGGTACATTGTATTATGCTATGAGTCACAGACAATACCCACAAGATTACTACGCTGGTTACACTTCATTCTCATCAAAATCACAAGTCTGAATAGGCTCAATTGAACAGAAGCAGTCTAATGCGTGGACCACATTTATTTTAGACAAGAGTGACGGGTTTACTCAAGCAGGAGTCGAGCGCGTCAATGAGTCAATCAGAACATATGTCTGGTGTTTACTAGGAGCACAATCATTAACAAAATCGAATATTTTGAATGGAAGTGGTAAATTTGAAGCACAAAACAGTTTCTTGCAAATCTTGAAGATTCAATTAATTCAGTGGTTGATCTCCCATCAAGCATACAACGCTACCAAGACATACTCAGATATGCCAGATCAAAAGTTGACTTTGTAGTCGGCATCGGGTTATACATGTTGCCATCTGACCTTCAACTCCAAATGGGTACAATAACAAATTATAATAATGAAATCATTGTTGCAGGTCGTGATCAAAAATTAGGACTCAATCAATCTGTAAACTTGGGTGCCACAACCACGCATGTACAGTCATTAAAACCATTACAGACGGTAACACCCTCGGCCCCGGCTCCGGCCCCAACACCGGCACCCATACAACCAGTACAGTCAACCCCTGACACACATGAGTCAGAGAGAACAGCATTGGTAATAGGCCTCACTGGATTAGGGGTTTTACTTCTTTATCTGTTTCATTAAATAACCCACCATCAACCCTCCTACTGTAACCAAAAATACCCACACATCTTCTGCCATAAACCCAACTACCTTTGCTGCTGTAGTAATAAGCCAACTGACAACTGTGCCTATTATGCCAGGCAAAGCGTCCATTGCTTTCAGAGCCAATTTCTTAAGTAGATCTGAAATATGAGACAGTTGTTTCTTTACCCATGACTGTAAATCTTTTGGGTCAGTTGGGGCCGGTGGACCTGGCGGTGCAGGGGTTGGACCCCCAGCACTGCCAACCCCGGAGACAGCTAACACCACAGTACTGATAATAAATCCAAGAGCAGTAATTAAACTAGCAATTGTGATACCCTGTTCTCTGAAAAGTGTTTTCAATCTCTCAGCCAGAGTAGTGTCTTCGTGAAGTATTTTCTGAATAGTTTCTCTAATCCTGTTGACCTGTGATTTCAGTTTTTGTCTTCCAATACTAATTGTTTCTAACCTTCCTGATCTTTCTATCTGCAAATCATTTAATCTGTGTTGGATTCTTTCTTTCATTTCTGTGTCAAGATTCCCATTGTCTGCGGTAGCCAGTTTCTCTTTTTCACGTTCTATGTGTTTATCAAGCTCACCCAGTTTGGCAACATTGTTTACCATCTCACCTCTTATTGTCTGTAATGATTTATCCAAGCCAATTATCTCTCTCATTGACAAAGGTGGGTCATCTATTGTTTTCATAGCATCATTTATTTGTCCTTCAGTAAATGAAGTTTCTTGTATCACTGTGTTTGCTATTTCTGGCAGGCTTGTTACTGGTGCCATTTCAATTTGTTGCCCTGTTGGTAACTTTGTTTGCATGTCGTGAAGCACACTAACAAGACGTGGCGTGACAGGAGACCCTCCAATTCCAAGTTGACGCAAGGCACCAACACTGCCTTCATTTTTGATTGTACTTAAAGCCCTAAACTTACCAGGGTCTTTTTTATTAGTCAATAGTACTTTTCCTTTGTCAACAATATTTAAATATAAATGACCCTTGCCATCAAGTTCAAACTGATTAGGATCTATGTTGTCTGGGCGGCCACCAACATGATCATAAAACGAGTTCACTTTGGTTTCTAAAAGTTCATGACGTAAACTGTAAATATTTCTTGTACCAGTCATATCTGTCATATCTGACATATCTGTTGTATTACCAAAATCATACATGCCATCCATTTCAAAATCTTCATGATTAAATCCTCCCATGGCCATTGTTTTATTAATTTATTATTTTTTATTGTGCATAATAAAAATGACACAGTCTTACGGATCAAAGTTAGACCCATACAGAAAACTACGTGAGCCTCTTGGTGTTAAGGGCATTAGACAATCAATCGTCATCACAAACAATCCAAGTACCATAGACCAGAACCAAACACTTACAGTCAAGTTTCCAAACCTAGGTCCCAGTGACGTTATTGTTCCTGGCACTGCACGCCTAGCATTTAATATTGAACTATCATCAGACGCAGATGCAAACAGAACACTGGTTGACAATCTTGGCAGAGCAATTGTTAGAACTATTAAAGTAAAACTTGAAGGACAGGAAGTGTTTAGTCTTGATGATTCCGATGTGTTTTACTGTTACAAAGATTTGTGGCTCACAAGAGAAGAACGAGAAGACCGTATTTATCAAGGCATACAGTCTGATAATATTGGTAAACTTCGAATCGATGCTGGAGATAAGGTAACTACTGGGGTAGCCAAGGAAGTTATTATAGCAGAAACATATGGAACCAGATTTTACATTCCACTTGAGTTTGAAATCCTAACAGCTCATTTGCCTTATTATCAAGGAGCACTGAATGACCGTCTGAGCTTTGAACTAACTTTCAATGACTACTCCAAAGTTATAAAATCATCTGATCTCAGTGCAACATATAAGATCTCTAACATTTCTTTGGAATACGAAATTGTCACACACACTGAACTAGCTAGACTCATACAAAATCAGTACCAGTCAAGACTTCCAATTTATTATGACCGAGTGATTAGACATAGTTTAATCAATAAAGACAAGAGCGACCCAATGTGGAATATAAACTTGAACACACCTGCCAGGTCACTGAAAGGTATACTCATGTTGTTTGTTGAACCGGCGGCTCCATACAAACGGGATTCAGAAAAATTTTACAATCCAAAGATTACACATTTGTCTTGTACAATCGAAGGCCGTCCTAATCAAGTGTACGCTTCAGGTTTGTTACCTTATCAACACTACGATGAGATCACAAAGATTTTTGTGGGTGGAAAGATTAGAGATAAACCTGCAAACATTGCGTGCAAAGATTTACATCAGTATGACGTAAGGATTGGTCAATACCTTACAAATAAGTATGCTCTTTGGCTAGACCTTCGTAGTACGGACGACGACTACCTTCATGGGTCAGGTCGAACTGTTGAGAACGGCAGTGATGGAATAACAATTCAGATACAAAAGAAGGTTGAAACTGCTGCAGCCATAAACATATATTTGTATTTGATTTATGATGCACAACTCAATATTGCAGAAAGCAGACTGAGTGGACACATATATTAAAATTATATTGTGTATTAAAATGAACCGGAGCTTGATGACCCTTGACCCACACTGTGGATTGTTTTGTGGTGCCACAGGGTGTGGGAAAACTGAATTTGTTCTTAACCTATTACAAACAAGATACATACACCACTTTGAAAACATTGTAATATTTTGTCCTACTATTAAACACAACAAAGCTTATCACAACCGTTTATTCATTTGGACTGACAGCAACATATACTTAGTTGACCCTGAGAAAAAACTGAATGACTACCTACAATATTTTTACAAGCAATTTGAAGGACAGTCAACATTGTTTATTGTTGATGACTGCTTAGCAGAGAAAGACATTGTCAAAAAGAGAAACACATTAGCAGAACTTGCTTTCAGTGGCAGACACGCAAACGTCAGTGTATGGATTCTCACTCAGAAATATAATGCTGTACTGAAAGATTTTCGAGAACAGTTAAAGTTTATCTGTTTGTTTTACTGTAAGGATCGTGACAGCTTTGAAGACTGTCTCAGAGAGAATGATGTCATCCCAAATAAGCATGAACGAGATGATGTAAAAAATAAACTGAAATCAACTAAGCATCTAAAGCTCATTTTAAAGACAGATCAGCCCACAGGGTATGGGTTAGTAAATTAATTTATACATTTGTTTGTCCAATAAAAAATGACAGACGGACAAACCCAAGTGTTTGATGTTACAGAATGCTTCAAAGATGTTATGCACTTTACTGACTTAAAATCACGTGTGTTTGAACCCAGCTTTAAACTCTCAACACCGTCAATAAGAATATACACGACATATAATGTTACTTTGGAATATTCAGATGGATTACCACGTTATGATTATGAGACTGTTGATCTTAAGACAAATGCTTTTAAAGTTTATAATGCTAACAGTGGCCACTTGCGTTGGTTTGAGGTACTGTGTGAAGACATATTTGATCAATTAAGAAAACTACATTGTTACATTGAAAGTGTTACATTTAATAAAGTGATATTACACCTGCAGGACAAACACCAGGGAAGTAGTTGACTTGTTTATCATAACTACAGATAATACAGTATTACATATGGTGTGTCAGCGGTAATTTTTTTTCATTTATTATTTAGTCCGACAAATAAAAATGATGGACAATGTTCAAAGCCCATCAGGCTCATCAAGCTTAAGAAACGTGTTTCACACAACAGACTTGCCTATATCCAATACTAATAATGTCTATGAATCGATAGAAAACTCTTTTTCTGTCATACAAGATAATCTTCTTACAGGCAGTGTGAAGATACAGATTGTTGCTAAAATAGAATTTACTAGAGTAGACGGTGAAGTGATTGTATCATATATCTCTACAAGACAACACACAGTTAACACAAGTAGAGAACTGAAGAACGTGTTTAGAGACAGACTGTTACCTGACTTCCTCCAGGCAATTGACAGTGCAAGAATGAAGGGGTCTGGTTGGCACGAAGGACATGTACATGAACTACAACTAAAGCAGTCAAGGTATCATCCTATATTAGGTAAATCATGGTTGCCACTGCCAACAGAGGTTGCAAACAAAAAGGCAGTAGTTAATATTCAGAACAATGACAACTATTGTTTCATGTGGTGTGTGCTTGCTAAACTACACTTTGTAAAGTCAAAGCCTGAACGTGTATCTAACTACACCAAATTTGTAAATGAACTCAACTTCAGTGGCATTGAGTTCCCTGTTAAAATAGAAGACATAGACTTGTTTGAAAAACTAAATCCTGGTATATCTGTAAATGTATATGTGTGGGATAATGAGTCTGTTGACAAGTTACAACCCATTAGAGTATCACCACTTGCTCCAACATATGGGCAGTCAGAAGATAAACATGTTGACATGTTATTAATCGGTGATAACAATAACTTCCATTACACAATTATCAGAAATATGTCACGTCTAATTCATGGGCATACAACAAAACACAATGGCAAACAGGAAGTGTGTAAGAAATGTTTACAAAGATTCTCCTCTATTGCAGTAGCACATAAACATGTTTTACACTGTAGGTCGGCTGATGACATACAAACTGTACTTAAGTATCCAGATCCTGGTAGTCAAGTATATTTTAAGAACTATGGGAATCAACAAAAGCTGCCGTTTGTAGTGTATGCTGATTTTGAATCACTGGTAGTACCATATGAAGGTCCTGTTCCAGAGTCATTACCAAAGACTGTAAAGTTGAGTGACCAAGTGGTGTGTTCTTTTGGATACATTATTGTTAGGTCAGACGGTCAGCATACAGAACCTGTTATCTACAGGGGTGAAAATGCAGCATGTTTGTTTTTAACAGAAATGAGACATCTGTATAGTCAGGTAGTACAGTATCTCACAACATGTCAGATGCCTTTGGTAATGACAGAAGAAGACAAACTGAAATTTGATACAGCTGAGATGTGTTGGATTTGTGAACAACCTCTGGGGGGTGATAAAGTTCGTGACCATGATCACATAACTGGGCGTTACAGAGGTGCTGCACATAACAATTGTAACTTGTTATTAAAAGCAGATCCTAAGACATATAAGTTACCAATCTTTTTTCACAATCTCAAAGGATATGATTCACACATTATCATGCAGGCTGTAGATGAGTCTTACAAAAAAATTAGTTGTATTGCACAGACAACTGAGAAATATTTGACTTTTAGATTAGACAAATTAGCATTTTATGACTCCATGCAACATTTGTCTTTAGGTCTTGCTAGTCTGGCAGAAGGACTGACTGAGTATCCAATAACGAGTAAATATTTTGAACCAGACTTGATTAAGAAAGGTGTGTATGAGTACATTGATCATTGGGTTGTGTTTGAGGAAACAAGACTGCCACCAAAAGAGAAATTTTATTCCACACTTAATGGAAAAGGTATTTCTGACTGATTACCAGCATGCACTTGATGCATGGGATAAATTAGGATGTCAGACTATTGGTGACTACCACGACCAGTACTTGAAAGCTGACGTTTGTTTGCTAGCAGACGTATTTGAAAGTTACCGTGAAAAGGGTTTGTTACACTACAAGCTTGACCCTGCTTGTTACATAACTAGTCCTGGCATGACATGGGATGCATTTTTGAAATCCAGTAAGATATTTATAGACCTGTTGTCTGATCGTACGATGGGTGAAATGGTGGAACGTGGATTGAGGGGTGGGATAAGTATTGCAGCGAACAATTATGCCAGAGCAAATAATAAATATCTGGACGACCCAGGTCATGGTGACCTTGGGTTTGACCCCTCAAGGTCAAGGTCATTCATTACCTACGTAGACGCTAACAATTTGTATGGCTGGGCGATGTGTGAGTTATTGCCCTTGAAAAACTTTTGTCTGTATGATTTGTCACAGTATGATGTAACAGAGTCAGGGTTAGCAAACTATATTATGAATCTTGACCGAAACGACGCTAAGGGTTGGATATTTGAAGTCGACCTGGAGTACCCACACCATCTACATGATTACCATAATGATTATCCATTAGCTGTTGAGAAAATGAGTATGACGGGGAAAAAAGAAGACACCAAACTTGTGCCAAATCTGAGTGACAAATTCAATTACGTTTGTCACTATCGATTGCTGCAGTTTTACATCAGACACGGGTTAGTACTAAAGAAAGTTCACAGAGGAATTCAATTTGATCAGAGTGCTTTCATGAAAGATTACATAATGAAGAACACAACATTGCGTGCCAGAGACGGCAACACTGCATTTGACAAAGACTTCTTTAAGCTTATGAACAATGCCTGTTTTGGTAAGACTATGGAAAATCCTCATCACCGCAAAGATGTGAGACTAGTCACAACTGAATCGGGTGCAATTAAACTTACAGGCAAGCCACAGTACACGGGGTACAAAGAGTTTCATTCATCATTGTATGCAGTGTCACTCAAAAAAAAAGATTGTTAAACTGGACAAGCCAGTATTCATTGGTATGGCAATTCTTGAGTTGTCAAAACTGTTGATGCTTGAATTTTATTATGATTACTTCAAACCGAAGTATCCTGAGTGTCGATTGTTATACACTGACACTGACTCTATGATCATTGATGTGTGTACTGAAGACTTTTATGAAGACATGAAAACAGAATTACACATGTATGACACGTCTGACTACCCTAAAGATCATCCATTGTACAGCACACAAAATAAAAAAGTGCCTGGTAAGTTTAAAGATGAACTGAATGGTGTGCCAATAGTTGAGTATGTTGGACTGAGATCCAAAATGTATTCTATACTGCATCAGAAAGGTAGTCAGTCAAAAGCCAAAGGAATTAAAAAAACAGCAATAAAAAATAAAGACATTCGTCATGAACATTATAAGCAAGTGTTAGATGGTGCATTAATGCCTGATTATCCAAACAAGTCGCTGAGATCAAACAAACATAATCTTGAAATAATCCAAACACATAATAAGTCACTTGCAGTTGGAGACACGAAACGAGTGTTTCATAGTAAGGAAAAGGCTTATGTGCCTGGACATTACAGGCTCAAGTTATCTGAAGACATAGCCGATGAACTGGTTGAAGAATTAATTGATGAGTTAGTTACTGAAATGAGTAACGGTGTCTGGGGGAATAATCTGTAATTCTTCTCTGACAAATGCCCTCTGTGGCGCAGGGTCATACAGATAATATATTGTTGCATCAGGACCGGGAATTATTTTTTTTATATTGTGTACAGACGTTGACCAGATGGGGTCTGTTGCCCTGCGTCTGTCGTCGTTCTCGGCCTCCCCTGGTTGATATAAATATCTTACCTGTTTAGTAAATAAACTTGTGTCTGGTGCTGGGGTTGGTCCTGTTTTTGGCTCTGTAATTGATTTCAATTTAATAGCATCAGCAGGCTTAGGATGGCCTTCATTGTTCATTGCTTTTATCACATGTGATAATCTCTTTACCCACTCTGTGTTACGCGTGTCATGCATGAGTTCCTTTGAATACTGGTAACTGAAAAGTCTCTCTGATAATTGCTTGTTAAAGTTCTCTACAATTGCCTGTGATCTGTGTACACCTGGAATGCCTCGTCTGACTTTTACGCCATGCTTCGCAAATAACTGATTAACAGCACCTTTGAATTTTGAGCCGTCATCAACTTGAACAAGTCTGGGGTATCTTAAAGGGCCTCGACTATATATTTTTGATAATGCTGTAGCAACTGTGGTAGCTGTTTTGTCAGATATGGGTTCAGCGTCTTTGTACCTTGAAGCTATGTCTACGACAGTCAGTGCGTATTTGTATCGTTTCTTTCTTATTGTATCATGTGGTAGGAACAGGAGGTCCATTTGATGTGTGTCATTGGGGGT
This sequence comes from Semisulcospira habei, assembly GCA_036245525.1. Taxonomy (NCBI): domain Eukaryota; kingdom Metazoa; phylum Mollusca; class Gastropoda; family Semisulcospiridae; genus Semisulcospira; species Semisulcospira habei. Next base: position 76,534,614 of record BTPG01000008.1, on the reverse strand, counting down.
AGTGTTTTCAAAATGGGGTCTAGATATCTTTCTTGGAGCAGGAAGATATATCTGCCAAATTGCCTGTCTCTGTAACCATTGTTTGACTTGATTGAGTGTTATATCTCCGCCCACAGCGGCATGTAATTTCTGAATAGCGGTGTTACTTTTCCAGTACCCTGATGGGGAGTAATATATTTTTGATAGTTTATTTTCGGCTGCCATTTTTTCTAGCAATATAAAGACCAGTAAAAAATACAAATGTCATTCCCACTAGAACAAAGATTATCTCCCCGTTTCTTTGTTGTGTACTCGGTTGATAGTAGTCACTTAGTTTCGGTTTTGGGATAGACATGTCTTCACCTGTGACAAGAAAATACTCACGGATTGCTTCGTCTGTATTTGAAAACGTATGCTGTGCGTGGCCTTCTAGCCTCAGTTTTTCATTAATGAAATCAAGTTTCTCAATTCTATTCTTTTCATAATCCTGCTGGGCTTGTGCAAGTTTCTCAGATGCCTCATTGTGACGCTTCATTTCTTCTGCTGATTCTTCTCTACCTACTTTTGAAAAGAGATAATTTGAGCCGCTGAATGCCAAAGCGTTAACCATCAAGCTTCCAATTATTACTGCCAAAGTCGCCATAGTTTTTATTTACATAGAAACATTTTCGGGAATAATTCCCTGCTTGACAAGAAAATCTTTTGTCGCAATCGACGCTGTGACAACTGCAATTAGCTTAGCGCTGTCTTCGAAATCTAATCTACTGAGGTCTGCTGATTTCATTTTGAGTAGATTTTTTCCTAGCATAGAATAAGCTACTGCTAGTCCGCTGATTACGGCAGAATGATACACAAGGTTCATTATGTTCTTTGTGTCGCTCATTTTCTAATACAATAAAAATTAAAATAATATTTTTATTTACTGCATATAAAATGGGTCAACGGCTTTGGGTGTTACTGGTAATGTGGCGACTTCTGGTTTTGTTTTTGGAGTGTCTGATTTTTTGGTCACTGTACGAGTCTGTGGTTTGTATTTTTTGTATAATTGATACCCTACGTAACCAAATCCGACAACAAATCCGGCAATTATATATTTTGTTGATTGAGGTTCGGGGTCAGGGTTAGACTTAGTTGTTTGTCTCTCACTTTGTTGTGGGTGTGATAGTAGTGACACTGGTCCTGACGGTCCTGACACCTGGTTAGTTACATGAACCTTTTCTGTTTGTGTTTGAAGCTGTAATTTTTTTTGCCTGTTCCATTCGGCTAATCTTTTTCCTGCATCAACGCGGCCTGGACTTTTAACCTTAGTCACAGTTTGAACCTGTGTCAAAACAGGGTCGGGGTTCAGTTGTGGAGTCGTCTGGGTTTTGTCCATTTTCTTCTGCAGTAAAATTTATTTTTGAAAAATCAATATGGCTACCGGTAACTAGTAATGTTACCACAGGTGCAAGGTAATTTCCAAACTTGTAAAACATGAGGCATGCTAATTGTGACCCTCTCTCACGAAATCAGTCTTAACTTGCATTTTGGGTGTTTTGAGATATATACATTTCTGAAATGTACAGAGCTTGCTGATTAATTTGATATATGAATGAATGCTGTAGTGCAAAAATTGTAGAAGTTATTAGGGTTTAAAGTTGTTAAATGCACCGGTGGCCATTTTGAGAAAACAGCCTGCAAAGTTTCCGTGTGCATGTCTTGCACACCTACCTTAGCAACGGGGGTTCAAAGTCAACCAATCAACCTGATATTTTACATGGTGGTTCAGTAAGTCCATCACTATGTGTAAAACCTCACATTAAGTTGCTAGCTGGTCAGGATCTTGTGATAAATAGCCCCCAAAAGTGCCATACTTGATGTAAACATGACAGATTTGGGGGAAAAATGCATTTTTATATTTTGCTATCAAACTCAAGGCATAAATAATTTCAATTATGTTTTAGCATAAAAGTATATTGCTATAATATATTTAGGCAGAACATGTATGAAAATGCTCTGTAGCACTCTTATTTAGTGGCAAATGTTATCTAAAATTAGATTGCGGACACGTTCAAGGAACGTGAAAACCACCATCACCAAGGCAAAATAAAAACCATCATTACAAAGACTGAATACAATTTACATCCAATTTATGAATTTGCCAATCACTTTATTTCATTGTTTGTCATTTATACCCACTTATGACTGATTCAAACTGAAAAGGACACTAACCCCACCCGGGTCTGCCCTGGGGGACTTGGGTGGGGTTAGGTATTTTTTAGTTCCCAGGGTCACCCTGGTCAGCCCCACAGGGTGGGGTTTTCTCTCTATTCTGGGGCATGTGTTTCTGTCTACCCTTTGTCCATTCACCTGTATTTGCCTTTTTTAAACTCTCCCTACTGTCTGCACTGCCTGTAGCTCTTGATATTGGATGTGTGTTGCTAAATGGTCTTAGCTTTATTTAGGCCCCATGTGTTAGGTTTATTTAATGTGTTTGACCGGCTGGCGACATACATTCAATGTTCTGTTTAGTTGGTTGTTTTTTTTCACAAGCAGTGCAGGCACGTCCTGAGAAAGCCTTGTTGCTGTCGGGACGTTAAGCAATGTACAATCAATCAATCAATCATGAAAAGGACACTAGACAGAAATTATCCTTAAAGCATGCAAAACAGAAGTCACAGTCCGCTGCCTGTTGTCCTAGACTGAAATAAATGCTATTTACTACTACTACCCTGCAAAATAAAGTCACAAAAGCTAAAAAGTCAAATCTACAAACTGATTATTAGTATTTCCAATATAAATTAGTAATCCTGCAACAACTTTAAAAAACAACAACACAATCTTTACTTACAGTTTGCAGAAGAAATGTAAAAAGGAAAGTCCTCACGTATTGCAGGCAGCATACCACTTCACCAAATACATCCCCTTCAGTATCCAATTATCCACTCAAGCAAAGCACACTACACCACACAAGCACAGTAACCACACAAGCACAGTAACCAGACACAGTAGTCTTTGCACACTGGAAATAAGCCGCGAGGGAGGAAGGCACACAATGTCTCGGGCGTAGTCTTGAATGTTTTGAAACAGTTACTGCTGTATGTCTCTGGAAAGTCCTGGAGCTTGTATGATGGCTGCATGCGGGTAAGTTGAACAACATGGCCAGGAACAGCCAGTACCTTCTCCTCTTTAGCGTTAATGATGGTCATCTAGTAAAACACCTTTACAGGATGCTGGCGACTGAACCTGAAGCGTCCAACAGACTTGATCCCATTCAAGCTTCTCATTGTCCTATGCACAGTTGTATTTTATGAAGCGCACCATGCGGGCTGTGTCGTGGATCATCAGGCTGAGGGTGTTGTTCTTTTGCCCAACAGCCTTTTGTCATGTTGGCATCAGTCCCTCTGCCTGGTAATGCTTTGTGAGGCGTGTCAGCATGTCTTGGCTGATACTGAAAACAGAAACAAAAACAATAATGAAGTCAATGAAAATAAACTGTCATTGCTCACCAGACACAACAAATGAATGTGCATGATTATGTTTAGTGCTTAAAATAAGGTATTATACATACCCATGTCTGACTATATGTAAAGGGATGCCTTCTGCGGCAAAAAAAATCCATGTTGTCTCAAAATTGAATCAGTTTTCACACAGATGTGAAACCACAGTGAACCTTGACCTTTGCGATGAGTTGTCTAAAATAGGTATACAATAGTAGGAAGACAATTGGTCCACACACACACACACACACACACACACACACACACACACACACACACACACACACACACACACACACACACACACACACATACACACACACACACACACTCACACACACACACACACACGCACGCACGCACACACACACACACACACACACACACACACACACACACACACACACACACTAATGAGCATACATCTGCATTCAGAAATGATGCACATACCTCGATCCATGTGTTGAATTGAGAGTTGAAGACTGTGTGATGCAGCCGTTCAATTCCATGTTCGCTCATGTCTCGATCGGCCGGTTCAGACTCAAAATCGTTGTCTGAAAAGCTATCGTCATGATGAGAATCGGCGACGAAATAATCAGTGATCAAGTAGCTCAATTCTTCCTGATCTGCAGGCGGTAAATTGCCTGATTTACAATAGTTTAGTAGACTCACAAGTACATTCTGGCTTCCATTTTTCGCGTGAGGTTGTAAACACGAGAAGAGGACACAGTTCCTTCCCTTAGTCTTGTCTCAGCCAATGGGAATGCGTGTAACGTCATCGTTGCCATGCCGTTCAGAGTTCTATTCTCTGATTGGTCAAAATTGAACATTTGTGTACGCCCTTTTTTCCTTATTTGGGAGATTCACGCGATATATTAATAGACGGCATGTGTACGGCGGGAAAGTACACACAAAGGCCGTTTCAACAGTATATAACATGATGGGGTTCTGTAGGGGATGCAACGTGTTCTGTTATGTTAAAAATGGGTCATTTTGCAAAAAACAAAAGCATAATTGGGGCCAAGCTCAGTCTTTTAAAATAATTTTTAACCTATCTAATGACATTTTTCATGATATAGATTTTAACCACACGATACTTCGGTGTATGTAGAATACATTTCTGCAAAAAAGTGAAAAAGACCCAGATTGACCCCCACCACACATTACTGCGTGTAGCTCGGATCGGCTCGCTGCGAGTTAAGACTGGTTTCGTGAGAGAGGGTCACAATTTACCAATTGAACTTGAAACAATAGGATTGCTTTCAAGGTCGTGTGATAGGCTGTCACAATCCACAGGTAGAAAGTGACTCACTGCTTTTGTGTATAGGCATACAAGAGATCGGCTTAAATCACGAGTCATTAGTGAAGCGATGTGGTTTTCATATTTTGAATGAAGCTAGATTAGCTCGTCAGAGGTTAGAGATTCAATATCCTCTGTCATGTATTGTTTACCCAGATAAGCCTTTGACTTGCCTGAGACAATTACAGAAAGAAGGCGCTGTTTTTTCGAGTCTAAGTCTTTGTTTTCTACAGCATTGATATCATTTAGTAATAACAATTCATCTGAATTCATTTATAATGTAATTAAATTTTTTTATATAAAATCAAAATTGCAGGCAACTTTAAAATTGTTATCAAGCAAAATCATGTTTTTCTAGGAAGTTACACTGAACAGTAATTTTATATGTTTACACCACTCAGCAATATTGCCAATAGTTTTTGAGTTTACCCCAGACAAGACTTGTCTGTCCTATATTATCTCTCTCAGTGGGCTTATAAATGGCATGCTTCACAGATTTCAATTGTGGTGTCATGTACAATAACCCTGTCCTTTAAAGCAAACATACCTGACACAGTATTGGCGATTATTGGCTTTGCAGTAAATTATAAATCACACTCTGGTCAAGTGAGAGCCAAATAAAACATCAGACGTAACCTACTGGTTACCACACACGGCCTGTGCCGCACCTGTTTTGCTCAAAGACATAACATATGTTGTTTATTATCAAGTGTCGGTTGGCACTCACTTGGCAGTGGGCTTGAAATGCCATATGAATAGATTGCAGTGTCATGCAGTGCCTCACCACACTAGGTGTATAGAAACCGGGCTCACAAAACTTGCTCGGCCAGTCTGGTCGGGTAGCGTTAAGACTAGTCAGGTTGTTCCTCATTTAGATATGTATAACATTTTGGAAAGACCAAGATCTTATTTTAGCTTCAGGCATGACCGGATCGGACTAAGTCTTGCCAGTTAGTGTTAATTTGACCGGATGGTTTTGTTATAATTTATTCATGGGACCATTTACCGGATGAGATGTATGACATCAGCTCTGTAAACCGGTAAGTTGTGTATGCGTGTCTGTGTTGTTTGAGTGTTAGTGAGTGTGTGTGTGTGTGTGTGTGTGTGTGTTAGTGAGTGAGTGTGTGTGTGTGTGTGTGTGTGTGTGTGTGTGTGTAGGAGGTTTGACTACATCTTTTTGGGTCTATGGTGTATGTTACGTATGTATTAAAGCGATCTATGTAAGCAAGTAAATTAATTTTCTAAGTGCACTGGGGTCCTGTTCTTTTCATGTTCAAATGAAGTCGGTAGCAACGGGGACAGTGTAAACAACGCTGCTGGGGCACGTATGGCTTGTTGCCCTGTACTGTCTGTATAGATCACTGTAGTCAAGTTAAGTGTACACAGTGTAGTTATGCATCTGTTGTAATATGGGGCTCATGTAGATCTGTGAATCTAGCCCTCTATGTACAAGGCCAGATACCATCAATCTAACTTTCAGTGGAAACCAGACTTAAAAGGCCTGTGTTAAAAAGAGATACTTGTGTCATTTTACATCAGTGACACAGTCAATAAAATAGCTTTTGTTATAACATGCCATTATGCTCGGGCTGTGCCCACGCAGGAATTTCTAAAGACCTCTCTTGCTGTATAAGTAGTGTTTACACAGCGTGGCCTTTGTATGGGCGCGGTGAAAACATGTCCCTACCTTATATGCATAAAAGGGGTTTGGCAGTCTTGTCATGTGTAAACATGTGTTGTACAGAGCTTGTGATTTTTCAGAAATCGACTCTGACAGTATAGAGAGACAATAGAGAGTAATTTTTTAATTATTTGGGGGGGGTGTAAAATGACATTATTATATTTAACTGAGTGTACTATCAGGATTTTGGTTTGATTTGAGAGAAACGGCAGTGAAGAAGTTAATGACCGTAATTAGTTAATTAATTAAGGTCATTAGGTGTTCATAGAGACAATAGTTATAGAGAAAGATAATAGGAGATCCGTAAGATAATCAGATCAATAAGGCCGCATCGGTCATGCTCGTCACTTTTTAAAAATGAAAGGGTTGATTCGGTAATAACGGGGGTGTAATGGGGTCAAAAATTTTATTATTAAAAATGACGTAATTTAATGACGGATGCGGCTTTATTGAATTCATTGCCTTACGGATCTCCTATTATCTTTCTCTACCAAAAACGAAAGTGCCAAGTGTGCAAGATGCAGTGAAAATTTCAACAAAGAGAGAATTTAAACACGCGTAGTAAGGACCATTACAACACAGCTGTGTCTATAATAATAATAATAATAATAATACCGTATAGGCGCTTTTTCTCAATTTTTGGGCGAATCGACTCAAAGCGCCGCGAACTGAAACCCAACACGCACACTCACGTAACAGACACGGATTTACGCCATTTAAGACAAACACAGTACAAGACAGACGAAGGGCCAGTTCAGCTACTGAAGTTACAGAGATTTTTGATCGCTTGTATTTGAAATTTGTAAAGTGGCCTGAAACCGGTACCAAAGTGTGGGGGGTGGGGGTGGGGGTGGGGGGTGAGTTGGGGGTGGAAGAACCAGAGTACCCCGGAGAAAGAGCCCCCGACGGTCCGCCCGAAATAACGGTGACACTTACCAGAGGAGAAAAGTCTGACGCCGGAACCCGGTATCGAACCTCGCACCTTTGGCATTGGTGGCAGGCACCTTAACCACTGCGCCACGGACCGCCCCGTCTTTGTTGCCTGTAAGGGTGTTTCTTTTTTTTGTTGGACTTTTCTTTGTGAGTGTAAGTGTCTTCGTATTTTCTTTTCTTGTAGCTTTCCTGAACACCCAAGGACACAAGGATGCATCCTCCGTTACCGTGGCAATGAACAGTAGCTGTGTGACCCAGTACCTGGACACTCTATGTCAAAGGTCAAGGGTCATGCTGGAGGCAGGGGCGTATCTACATTGGTACCAGAGATACGGCACATGCAAGGTTTGGTTTGGGCATTTAACTCCTTCACTGCCAAGAAACAAAATGAACACAATTCAGCTGCAAGAGACATAAATCGGCTCACGAGGATCTATGCCTCTTGCTGAGACCCATTTGTATTCATTTTTCTTGGACCATGTTGAATTTTGGTCGGTGAATGAACCAAGAATGAAACAAAGATGTACATACAGTGGTAGGGAAGGGCGTAACCCGCTTGTGCACACAGTAACAAGTAGTGCAAGCAGTACCAATGGCTGCATGTACAAGGAGGTTAATAGTCTGTTTGTGAGTTTCATGCAAGTGGCTAGATATTTCTCTACCTTATGATTGGACTATCGAAGCCTGCCATTTGTAGCTGCTGAAATCTTTATTTCAAAATGATTTTTTGTAGCCATTCATTTTGCTGAGAGGAATATTGTAATTATAGCTGTAGTGTACATTTTGGGGGCATTTCATTTCTTTTCTTTTTGTGCATGCAGAAATAATAGTAATAATAATAATGAGAGTAAGAATTATAATATTAATAATATCAGATATTCATATAGCGCTTAATCTAAAACGTAAGCGTTTTGCAAGCTGCACAAAACGTGATAAAACAATTCAATCACAATAGAGGCAAGAATAAGTTTTCACTGATTCTGTAGGCAGAATGTAAAGTTGTTTCAACTGTAGTGCTTTCGAAAGCTTTTTCTGTTTATCTTTCTCGCATTCCTCTCTGCATGGGATTGGCAGCACTTACGATAAACACCGTCTTGATCTTTTGAGTTTGAGTGATCCCCCTTCACTCTTTCAGCCCCAAGGTCCCTTTTCTCAAATTTTGGAGGTGTTGCCTAACAACTATGTACCTGTTATAGGAGATGGATTGATCATGATAATTCAAGGGTAGTGCCAGATGAGCTTGGCGCCTTTCAGGCGCCAAGCTCATCTGGCACTACCCTTGAATTATCATGATCAATCCATCTCCTGCTGCAGGGTCCCAGGGCTAAAAGGGTTAACCATTTTTTGTGTCGGTAGCGGTTTTTGTCACAATGATTCTTTTAGGAATCATCACGACAAAAACTGCTACAGACATGCAAAGGGTTGACCTTTTGCATGCAGCCCATGGTATTGTTTGCAGAACTTTGCACAAGTGGGTGAGAGTGCTGTGTACCGGTAAACTTCTCTTTGTTTTTCAGGAAGATTTTGAAGAAGCATTGAATGTTCTTGAAACCTGCCAGGCAGATTACGGGGCAGCTGTCAAGCCTAGTTGAAGTCACTGCAGTAGTCGCACGTCATACAGTCCTCAGGCTGACAGTGGCCATTGTTTGCCCACGCGTGGCTGTCATTGGCTCATGGTGGTTGGCCGTTGCATTGGCTGTGTGCAGTCCATCAGGGGCTGATTGTACATACTATACTCGGAAACAATTCACAGAAACCACTTTTTAGTCTGAACGATGCAGGAGAAATGAGTTTGCCTTTTTGCCCACAAAATCAAGCATGGGAATTGTCCGCGAAATCCGAGAATTCGGCGAAAAAGAAGAGATCGTCTGCGAAAATAAAAAGGTCTTTCCGCGAAAAAAAAATTGTGGGTAGCAAAATGAGCAGAGCACCGGTTAAACATTGCGGGCAGGATACGATGCGGCAGGCCGTGTCCGCGCCGCGCAGTAAATCTCGGTAGAGGGTAGACGTGCATTTATTTGACTATTTTGTTTCGGACCCTGAAATGAAGGCGTCGTGACTATGCCCCCCCCCCCCCCCCCCTTTCCCCTGTCGTTTGATTTTTCGGCCCCAGGAAGGAAGGTCTAGCACCTCCTCCAACCCCCCCCCCCCACCCCCCTCCCTCCTGTCGTTTGATTTTTCGGCCGCAGGAAAGAAGGTGTCTAGCGCCCCCCCCCCCCCCCCCCCCCCCCCCCCCCCCCCGTCGTCTGATTTTCGGCCCCAGGAAAGGAAAGCTAGGTCTTGCTTCTTGGAGGCCTGAGGTTGAAGGCCTAGTTTCATATGATTTTTGCTTGGGCAATTCCCATGCCTGAAAATGCATAGACCCCAATGTGTCCTTGCTGCCTGCGAGGACTCATTTGGGTCCATGCACTTTGGAGATAGAAGATGTTTGCTGTTACATTTACGATGACTTTCTCATTTTTAGCAATGCAGAGCGAATGAGGGTTCTTGACATGGGATGTAGCTTAGTGGATAAGACACTGCGCTGGCAGTCGTAAGATCCCGGGTTCGAATCCCCTGGTGGGCAGAAATGGGATGCGGACTTTTCCTCATTCCCATGGAGTCAAATTTATGTACAGACTCGGCTTACGGTTGCTTGTCTTGCTTTCGTGTGTACAGCACGCATAATCATCAAGTGCGCACGTTAAAAAGCCCATTACCACTATTCGAAAAGAGAAGGCCCCGGTAGGGCCGGTGAAATGGAAACAGAAATATATCACATGCACCGAAGTTAATAGTAGGGTGGAGGTTTGCACATAAAGTAGCGCTTAGTAGCAGCAGGCTTTCAAAGCTTCAGCTTCCATCCCTACGGCGCCTTGAGCATCTTTAATTGGATACGTGCGTCTCGGAGACACCATACCATACCATACCATTCTTTTTTGACAAAAGCATAAACCTCCATGCGTTCACGCAGGCTGCAAGGACTCATGGGGAGCTACGCATTTTGTAGACAGGAGATTTTTTTATATTAGATTCTTAACCCTTTTAGTCCCACGGGTCCATTTCCCAAATTTTGGAAGTGTTACTTAAGGACTATGTTCCAGGTGCAGGAGGTGGATTGACCGTGATAAATCAAGGGTAGTGCCAGATTAGCTTGGCGCCTGAAGGCGCCAAGCAAATCTGGCACTACCCTTGAATTATCATGGTCGATCCACCTCCTGCTGTAGGGACTCGGGGCTAAATGGGTTAAAAATACCGTCGCCAGGAGATAAGCAAGAGACATCGATCTTCATGAGTACCCACAAATGTGGGGGCTCATGAAGGTCTATGTCTCTTGCAGGTGTATGACTTTTGTCTTCTTTTTTCTTCAGAAATCATCTGCAGCTTTTCTCAGTGATGCTAAATTCGCCACTTAGAGAAATGCCAGATAAATATGCCAACAAATGCAGACGCTGCGTTCTGTCTGACGAGAAAATAATTGCATCCAGAAGTGTTATGGCCTGCCTTAATTAAATGTGCTGTCTGGATCAAATTTGTGAACTTTTTTGGGGTGTGTGTGTGTGTGCTTTTGTTCATATTTGCATTAGTTGTTGCTTGAAGTATATTGACACAGCTATGTGCAACAGCCAGTTTTGTGTTGCCTTGTGTGCTAGAGACTCGCAGTATCATCTGTTGTACACATATTTTGAACATTGTTGGAGTGTGTAGATCCTTGACATTGTATCTTTAACAACCAGTTGAGTTTCTCTTTGTGTTTGCTGTTGAGTCACACATGTTGATAAGAACTCTGTGATATCAGCCGTACAACTGAGGTATGCTTTTTAGCAGAAGAAACATTTTTTTTTATGATTGTTTAATTCTATGCAATGCAAACGACTTATTTCTTTTGCTGTGTCTAATCCTGGACAATGCAATCAACACATGTCTATTGCTGTGCCTTATCTTCTGTTATGTACAGATAATACGTTTTGCGTGTTATGGGGATTCGTAAGGCTGAGCCAATGCCATCAGCAAGAGGCATAGATTCTTATGAGCCCCTGCATCATGCAGGGGTTCATGAGAATCTAAACCTCTTGCTTGCCCCAATCACACCTACTTTGTCCTCCATATGATGGAGAAAAGAAACCCTTCAAGGCCAGAATGGTAGACCGTTGGCTATTACATTGATTGTCCTGGTGAGATGGCAATTTCGTACGGAGTGTAGGAGCTTCAATGGATCTGAAAGCGCGAAAGAGCATGCGGGCGCTCGTGATAAGATTTCATGCACTGACCACGTTTGAGTGCAGTGAGCAAAAGTGGACTAGGACTACGTCGGTCGTAGGTGCGATTCGCAAATGCGGCCGAGGTCGACCCAAGGACCTTGGGTCAGTTGCATGAGCGAGCTCAGTCCTGCACCAGCCACTAAGCAAGGTGCGCCGCTATATCGGCGCACGTTGCTTAGTGGGGCGGTCCGTGGCGCAGCGGTAAAAACTCCTGCCACCAATGCAAGAGGTGCGATGTTCGATACCCGCTTCCGGCGTCGGACTTTTCTCCTCTAGTAAGTGTCACCATTAATTCGGGCGGACCGTCGGGGGTTCTTTCTCCGCCGGCTCTTTCCTCCCCCACGAATTTGGTATCGACTATTTCAGTCCACTTCATCAGATTTCAAAATTATAAAAAACGATTCAGTTGAGTTTCCCAAAAATTTCAGTGGTTCGCTTGAGCTTGCCCGGCTTAGCACCACGTGAATGTTCTGTGTTTACGTACAGTGTGTGAGGGAATGCGCGTGATTCACGTGAGCGTGCTTGTTGGGTTCAGTTCGCGGCTATGTCCTGCGCCTTGAGTTACATTATGAATATGAGAAATGCGCCGCTTTCGGGCGACTTTTCAAGCGGGTGTGGCACAATCAACAGCTGAAAACAGGCACCAAGATCAGCGTGTACAGAGCTGTGGTCCTCACCACCCTGCTGTATGGTTCCGAGTCCTGGGCCCTCTACCGCAGCCAACTACGACTCCTCGAACGCTTCCACCAGCGCTGCCTGCGTACCATCCTGGGCATTCACTGGAGTGACTATGTCACCAACGTCGAGGTCCTTGAACAGGCTGAAACTGTGAGCATCGAGGCTTTGCTGCTGCGGACACAGCTCCGCTGGGCGGGGCATGTCTCCAGGATGGAGGATCATCGCCTACCAAAGATCACCCTGTTCGGCGAGCTTGCTACTGGACACCGTGACAGAGGGGCACCAAAGAAGAGATACAAAGACTGTCTCAAGAAGTCACTTAGTGCCTGCCAAATCGACCACCACCAGTGGTCTTCGCTTGCTGCCGACCGTGACACCTGGCGCTCCACCATTTACAAGGCAGCTGTCTTCTTTGAGGACTCTCACAGATCTAGCCTTAAGGACAAGCGGCTCAGGAGAAAAAACAGAGATGCCGCAGCTCAGAACCCTGGCCATACCTTCCCCTGCAGCCACTGCGGTCGAACCTGCCTGTCTCGGATTGGCCTCCGCAGCCACGAACAAGCCTGCAGACGTCGTGGGCAACTCCTATAAAATCTTCGTTCGCGAAGTCAAGCCAAGATTATTATTATGCAGTGTCTGTTGCAGGACTAAGCTCGTGCAACTGGCGCCGTATAAATACTATGTATTATTATTATGCAGTGTCTGTTGCAGGACTAAGCCCACTCGTGCAACTGGCTCCTGATGCTTAACCCGTTCAGTGCCGACAAAATGTGAACACCACCCAGCTGCAAAAGGGAATAGATCCTCACGAGCCCCCGCAGTTGCGGGGGCTCATGAGGATCTGTACCTCTTGCTGACACCGCTTGGAATCCGTGATCCTGGGACAGCCAGGGCGTTGTTTTTGGTGTTGAATCCAATGACGAAAATTGCACAAACACGCCGCCCTTCGTCAGCCGCCGTCATCCCTCTGGCGTTCGCAGGCGCTTTGGTCGAGGGTGATTCAGTCCTGGCGGGATCACCTCGACAGAAAAAGCTGCCTACAGGTGAAGTTTTAACCCATTCAGCCCTGAGGCCACATTGCCTACATTTTGGAGGTGTCCCTGAACGATTATGCACCAGTTGCAGGAGATGGATGGACCATGATAATTCAAGGGCAGTGCCAGATTAGCTTGGCGCCTTCAGGCGCCAAGCTAATCTGGCACTGCCCTTGAATTATCATGGTCCCTCCGTCTCCTGCTGTAGGGCCTCGGGGCTAAATGGGTTAACCGCGCTGTTTTGATGCCAATACCTACCGCCACCCGCCTTTTGCCCGGGCCTGGGGCCTCGGCTCACTGCCACCCCCACTCCCCAATTCTCCCTCCATTCCCCACACCCTCCGCTACCCTACAGGGTAAAGGCGGGAGACGTAGGCGTTTATTCCAAGAAAGGCAGATCGTGTGGGCTTTTCTGAAGAGTACTTATACTCCGTGCAGTCTGAAGAATGTAGATGTATATATATATACTTGCCTTATCAGCGATCAATAAAATGAGTTACTGTCAATACATGACATGACGCAAATATTGCTGCTGTCCGATTGTTTTACCATTTCTGAGTAACGTGCACGTGCTTTTGTCATGTCCTTGGGAGAAAAGTATGAGAAAAAAAATCATACATCTGCAAGAGACATAGATCTTCATGAGTCCCCGCATTCGCGGGGGCCCATGAAGATCTATGCCTCTTGCTTATCTTCATTTAGACCTTTATCTTTGAAGGTCATCAGGCGTTCAATCCACGATTTATTAGGTGCAGCAGAACTGGTCCACTCCGCGTTGGACAGCCGCACGAGGGTGGCTCACTCGCACTGGTTTATTGTGAGAAATTAAACTCGGCTTAACAAACAGTGCCTCACAAAACAAGAATGTCATGTTTTTTTGCCAATCAAAACTGAAGATAAGACCCCCGGCTTGAGAAAATCGGGTCGATGCAAACAAGTTAGGCTCGTGTGACCTAGGCAACAACACTGACCTGCACTTCCTGAATGTACGAGACTAGGCTTGAATCGGGTTTTATTGTTATTATTTTTTTTTATATAGCTTCTGTAGATAGACCGACACAACACAGGCATGGTACGATCGTTACGTGAGTGATCACCTACGTAAAACAGGAAGAAAGAAATAGCACATACCCCGGTAGCGAAACGTCTTCAGGCCCACGACGGTCACAGTGGGTCCGCGCACAGTCGTGTATGGACACACACACTGTGTCCGTCGTGGGCCCGAGGACCTTTGCTTAATTACTGGGTAGCTAGTGAGTGGGCAGCAGCAAGCCATCGGGCCCTATGAAGACCTATTAGCCATTGTGAAAAGACGCAAACTGAAGTGGTATGGGCATGTCACGCGTTCAACAGGGCTTGCCAAAACAACAATGATCCTGCAGGGCACTGTGCAGAGGACGAAGGAGAGGAAGACCGAGGAAAAGATGGGAGGACAATATCTCAGAGTGGACAGGACTGAGGCTGGGTGATACGCTAAGAATGGCAGAGAACAGAGAGGAATGGAGGGAGCTGGTTGCCAAGTCATCAGTGGTGCCCCAACGGTCGGCAAGACTACGGGATATAAATAGATAGATAGTAAGTTTGATACTACCCGTGTTATAAAGGTGATACGTTACGCAAAAACCATCCCATCATGCGGCACACCATATTTATTACATAATAATTGTTATGATTGTGTTCTTTCTACGAAAGCTTCAATAAACCACACCACATAGTAATAATAATAATAATACCGTTATTATATAGGCGCTTTTTCTCAATTTTGGGGAAATCGACTCAAAGCGCCGCGCCTGAAACCCAACACACACACTCACGAAACGGACACGGATTTACGCCATTTAAGACAAACACAGTACAAGACAAACGAAGGGCCAGTCAGCTACTGAAGTTACAGAGATTTTTGATCGCTTGTATTTGAAATTTGTAAAGTGGCCTGAGACCGGTACCAAAGTGTGGGGGGTGGAAGAACCGGAGTACCCGGAGAAAGAACACAGTCCGCACAGTCTTGGGACCCCTGTCCTGACCAACATAAAAACTGTTCAACTAGTCCAAGAGCTAGCCCGGTCCACCATGCACACCCCCATCCCCCCCCCCCCCCCACCCAGTACTCTATAAGATGGACTTCAAAGTGTACCATATTATGTCTTGCGATGTTTAAGCCATGTTCCCATAAAATCCTTAGGAACACACCAGAGATATAGCCGATATCGCAAGGGTACCCGCGTTCACGCTCTTCGCGGATGCTAAAATGAGGTTGAGAAACATTTTCCTCTAAATAAATCGGAATTCATTCCAGCAACCCAAATCAGGCAATATTATGTTAAGGCACACCTTCTGCGTCCTTTGCAAAAACAGAATGAAGAAATATTGAATCTCTGGCTCACAGTGAAGGTATTTGTGCACCCAGTAAACGGCCAATTCCGCGAAATCGCAAAAAAAAAAAAAAAAAAAAAAAAAAAGGACAAAAATAATGTGTCACATGCCTTCAGACATTTTCTATAGACCTGGCAATGCATTTTCAGGCTTATATCTTTAAGTACTCAAACCAAGGGGAATCACAGCACTGGACAGACAACAGTTAGATCCCCTGCCCCCGCCTATCAGGCACCCAATCGCCAGCCCACAGAGAAATACGCAGGTATAGAATAAGACAATCATTTCCATCCTCAAAAGAATGGATCAGGTCTCTTATATAACCCATGTCTTTCTCCGGAACTTAGGAAGTAGGCAGGAGAAACATACATACACAAACATGAAGGTGCGCTACTATATGTGGTCGGGTAAATACCCTGATTTCCCACAGTAGATGCACAGAACATTACACAACAATGTAACGATACAAATTTTGCCTCGAGTTATACATGATACAAACCAGATAGGTGAGGCTAGCGCTGGCAGAATTGTCAGTACTCAAACCAAGGGGAATCACAGCGCTGGACAGACAACAGTTAGATCCCCTGTTATATCTTTATATCTGTTATATCTTTAATCTTTTATATCTTTAATCTTTTTTTCTGTTATATCTTTAAAACGGGATGTCACAATTATTACAAACTTGACTAGCCGATGCTGTGATCACTGTGAGTGCCACAGTGGTCGATTTTGTATCCCTACCCCCAAGTTGTAAAAATACACGAAATTAAATAGAAAAAATTACTAAAGTCATTCCATTTCATTTTGACCCTTTCTTTACCTATTAAGTTTCAATAATGTGAGCATAAAGTGCAAGAAAATGAGGAGAGTCGGCATCCTTTACGATACTTTCGTGTTGAATGATAGCTTTTCCCCCTTTAAAATTCCCCCTCCCGGGTGTGCCCTGAGGGACTTGGGTGGGGTTAACTACTTTTTAGTTCCCAGGGTCACCCTGGTCAGTCCCACAGGGTGGGTTTTCTCCTCTATTCTGGGGCATGTGTTTCTGTCTACCCTTGGTCCATTCACCTGTATTTTCCTTTTTTAAACTCTCCCAACTGTATGTGCTGTCTGTAGCTCTTGATATTGGATGTGTGTTGCTAAATGGTCGTAGCTTTATTTAGGCCCCATGCCGTAGGTTTATTTAACGTATTGGACCGGCTGGCGACATAATAATAATAATAATAAGCGCATTAAATAGGCGCTTTATCCCAATTGAAAATCGGCTCAAAGCGCCGCCGCGAACTGAACCCAACAAGCACGCTCACGTGAATCACGCGCATTCACTCACACACTGTACATAAACACAGAACATTCACGTGGTGCTAAGGGCAAGCTCAAGCGAGCTACTGTAGTTTTTGGAAATTCAAAATCGTTTGTATTTGAAATTTGATTAAGTGGGCTGAAACTGATACCAAAGTGGAGGGGGAGGAAGAGCCGGAGTACCCGGAGTAAGAACATGCATTCAATATTATGTTTTTTTCACAATCAATGCAGGCACGTCCTGAGAAAGCCTTGTTGCTGTCGGGACGTTAAGCAATGTACAATCAATCAATCAAACAAATGCCGAATTGGGAAAGGTACCTTGTTTCCGATGCCCTATCCCCATTTTACCAATACGCAAAGGAACGCAAAATGATCATAAAAATTGCTTACGTCATACTCCTCTGTTTAAATATTTTTGTTGCCAGTTTTCTTAACAAAGTATGCATACTGACCATACACACTTTGTGATCATTTCATTAATTTCGATGTGACCCTTCAATTTAATTGTAACTATAGATATTAACGAACATAATAAAGGGGGAGGGGGAGTCTAAAACAGGGGCTGCTGCTAAAGCTTCTACCGTCTGGATGTACCGATGGCTGAAAGACTTCCTCTTCAACAGAATTGCACGATTGAAGTCGACGGCACACTCAGCAGTCTTGTCAAACTCAGGGAAGATGTATCTCAGGGAGGTGTCGTGTCTCCGATCTCTTTAATGTCCGTAAAATATGTGGAACGTTGGACTGCTCTTTTCATTTATTTTTGTCTAGTAAGGTGTAAGTATGAATATGAGTAATACAGTTTCATGGTTCCTAACAGCCAAAACAATGTTATGAAAATACTTAGTTTCCACATGTCCACCACGAGATCACCAATCCACCCCCCCCCCACCCCCCCATTGTTTGCCTTCTTCTTCTGCGACATTCAATTCCTTGATGGCCGTCTTTAAATTTAATATTGTTCTGTCTGCCAATAAGTGAGCTGTCAAGAGCTCGGCAGCGAGTTCTCAGAGTTTGGTGTACAGGGGCGTGTCTTCTGGTCAGAACTGCCAGCGGAGCGCTTCTCTGTATGGACATTTCAGGTTAGTTAGTTATTTGGGTTTAACGCCGAGCAGGCAACTAAGGCCATCTCACGGCGGTGGACAGGTCTGGAGAATGTGCTAAGGATACTGATTTTCTATGCCACATTTGCATAGGGCTGTTTCCGCAAGACCCAGTCTCACGAGGTGAGTCCAGAGTGATCAGTGCTTCGATGGAAGATGGTGGCCTGGCTCTCCCTGTTCAGCTTGTTGATGTCGTCTGCCCACGGGTTGCAGCCGCCGTTCTGTTGTTACCAATCACTTTGTTGCTGTAGTGCCTTGGTTTCTTTACAGGAGGTTGTGATCTTGATGTTGTCTGGCGCCTGCTTTGGCCAGGCTGCCTCCCCATTCCCAGCTACTCCAGAATGCACTGGAATCCACTGCAGCACTATTTTGTGGACAGGGCATCGAGTCTATATTGAAGCTTCCTGGTGAGATCAGTGGATCAAGTTACTGCCTTACCCTAGCTAGTGCTCTGCTGCTGTGTTGAGAACCTGCAGATCTGTACGGTAGTTGGAGCTGCTGCCGCCAACTGGTAAGGAGAGGGGGATAGTAGTGCGATCTGCACAACAGATGTACACGCTGCTTCCTCCGTTTTGAACGGCGTCTTGTGCGGACCCGCCTGTGTAGATGTGAGCACAGCTGCTGTGAGAGTAGTGCTTGTGCATAATCTCCAGCGCGATGGCTTTGTGCAGTGCCGCGACCTTTGGCAAAGAGTCCTGGAACATTGTTTATGTTGTCTAGAAGGCTCTTTCGAGATGCCCAGATATCTGAAGGGAGCTCTTCACACATCTTTGGGCTTGGTTCCAGGACGTCAGTTTTAGCCCTTAGCATGCCCTTCAGTTGGCACACAACAAGCCAAGCGCTGGACAACAGTTAGATCCCCTGCCCCCGCCTATCAGGCACCCAATCGCCAGCCCACAGAGAAATACGCAGGTATAGAATAAGACGATCATTTGCATCTTCAAAAAGATGCATCAGGTCTCTTAGTCTCTTCAGTTGGCGGTTCAGACTTGGACGTTTCTGACGGTTCTTGTTCTGCTCCTGTAGTCTCCAGTGCTGTCGGTATTGAGTCTCTTCATCGTGTGTGCTGCTCTGCGTTCCAGTGGCTCCAATGTCTTCCATTTCCTAAATTGGGGTGGAAAAGCTGGACAGTACAGCCATTGCGTATGGGATGGAAATCAGTGCAGAGAAGACCAAACTGATGACAAATAACACCAGTGGCATTGGCACTGACGTCATGATTGGAAGCCAAAAACTGGAAACAGTTAATAAATTCAAATACTTAGGAGCCATTGTGATAGATGAGGGATCAAAATCAGAAATACTGTCCTGGATTGATCAGACAACAACAGCACTGACAAGACTGAAGACCATATGGAAGGACAGAAACATCAAGCTCTGCTCCAAGATCAGACTGATGCGCTCCTTAGTCATCTCAGTGTTCTCGTATACCTGTGAGTCATGGACCCTCACAGCAGACCTTGAAAGGAGGATACAAGCCACTGAAATGATATGTTTTCGAAGGCTGCTTGGCATTTCATACAGAGATCACATCACGAACGAGGAAGTGGGAAGCAGAATCAGGCAAGCCATCGGGCCCTATGAAGACCTATTAGCCATTATGAAAAAACGCAAAATGAAGTGGTATGGGCATGTCACGCGTTTAGCAGGGCTTGCCAAAACAATCCTGCAAGCACTGTGCAAGGAGGACGAAGGAGAGGAAGACAGAGGAAAAGATGGGAGGACAATATCTCAGAGTGGACAGGGCTGAGGCTGGGCGATACGCTAAGAATGGCAGAGAACAGAGTGGAATGGAGGGAACTGGTTGCCAAGTCATCAGTGGTGCCCCAACGGTCGGCAAGACTACGGGATATAGATAGATAGATAGTTAGAAATTGGGGTGCTCTAGATGGCTCTAAGAATGTCATTGCATCATGAGAATGACCCATGTTCTGCATCTTGTCAAGTCTGTCGAAGTATCTTGGCATCGCACTACTGGTCTGACCGAGCTGGTGTTTGCTTGCGCCAGTATGCTGTAATTTGCGTCAATGTGGTCTCCACCAGTTTCTTCATCAGAGACATTTTTTTTCGCAGATCTAGCTTCCATGGCTTCGATGTGAGGCCTCCACTTGAATCCAGTAATATATTTGTTGCCAGTAAAGTTGGCCTGTTTGTGCCTCCCACTCCAGACGGTAGAAGCTTCAGCGTCACCCCCTGTTTACAGACGTTTCCCCCTTTTTATGCCTTAACTATAAAGAGATACAATTAAATTGATGGGTCACATTGAAATTAATGAAATGATCACAAATTTTTATGGTCAGTATGCATACTTTGTTAAGAAAACTGACAACAAAAATATTTAAACAGAGGAGTATGACGTAAGCAATTTTATGATCATTTTGCGTTCCTTTGCGTACTGGTAAAATGGGGGCAGGGCAGTAGATTCAGCCACTGTGACCCTTAAATGCATCACAGCATCATAAAATGAGGTTGGGAGTAACTGTGCTACTCTATCCTAACCATTAAAACATAAACAAGACCTATCAGCTGTATACACAATTTCTGAGGGCATCGAAAACAAGGTACCTTTCCCAATTCTGCAATTTTAAAGGGGAAAAAGCTATCATTCACCACGAACGTATCGTAAAGGATGCCGACTTTCCTCATTTTCTTGCACTTTATGCTCACATTATTGAAACTTAATAGGTAAAGAGAAGTCGAAATGAAATGGAATGACTTTAAAATTATTTTGTAATTAATTTCGTGTATTTTTCACAACTTGGGCGTAGGGAAGGGATACAAAATCAACCACTGTGTCACTCACAGAAATCACAGCGTCACCTAATCAAGTTTGTAATAATTGTGACATCCCGTTTTAAAGATATAAGCCTGAAAATGGACTGCCAGGTCTATAGAAAATGTCTGAAGGCATGTGACACATTATTTTTGTCCTTTTTTTTTTGTTGCGGTTTCGCGGAATTGCCGTTTACTGGGTGCACAAATACCTTCAATGTGAGCCAGAGATTCAATATTTTTTCATCCTGTTTCTTGCAGAGGACGCAGAAGGTGTACCTTAACATAATATTGCCTGATTTGGGCTGCTGGAATGATTCTGATTTATTTAGAGGAAAATGTAACATATTAGTGCCTGATTAACCTAGTCACGTTTATAATAATTGTGACATCCTGTTTTAATGGTGTAAGCCGGAAAATGGACTGCCAGTGCTATAGAAAATGTCTGAAGGCATCTGACACATTATTTATGTCTTTGTTTTTTGCGGTTTCGCGGAATTGGCCGTTTACTGGATGCACAAATACCTTCACTGTGAGCCAGAGATTCAATATTTTTTCATTCTGGTTTTTTTTTTTTTTTTTTTTTTTTTTTTTTTTTTTTTTTTTTTTTTTTGCAGTGGACGCAGAAGGTGTGCCTTAACATAACAGTGCCTGATTTGGGCTTCTGGAATGCATTCTGATTTATTTAGAGAAAAATGTTTCTCAATCTCATTTTAGCATCCGCGAAGAGCCATCGGCTATATCTCTGATGTGTTCCTAAGGATTTTATGGGAACATGGCTTAAATATCGCAGGACATACAAAGGTACACTTTGAAGCCCATATTATAGAGTACTGGGGTGGGGGTTGGGGGGTGGGGGGGGGGGTGCACGGTAGCCAGGACTGACTTAAGAAGTAAACCCTTTCACTACCAGTGGGTGCAGATTGTGTTTTTGAAATCACCGTCTGTACATTCAACGTCACAGATCCCCAGCCGTCATAGAAACACGGCTACAAAGTGGTGTCAGCACGAGGCACAGATTCTCGTGAGCCCCAGCAACTACGGGGGATTGTGTAGTTCTGTAGCATGTCTGTAGTGCCAACTGCCCTGACCACTGTGATGGCTTATTCATCCCTCAGAGCGGACAGCTTAACCCATTCAGTGCTAGCTGACGAAGACTGTGTCTGTAATCAAGACAAAACCCAAAAAACCCTCCATGTCCCAAGAACATGGATTCACAGTGGTGTCAGCAAGAGGCATAGATTCTCATGAGCCCCTGCAACTGCGGGGGCTCATGAGGATCTATACCTCTTGCAGTCGAGTTGTGTTAAGATTATTTCGGCACTGAGGACTGGTTAAAACAAGAAGTGAACTGGTTTGTGTCGTTCTAAGCGTGCTCTTTATTTTGTGGGTTGTTGTTTTCCATTGCATGATTTCACGCGTGTGACAGTCACTCGTTTGTCTGGCCTTGACAAAAGCACCGCGATAGCTCAGGCCAGTGGCTGGCTTTGGGACGTTTGGGACCAAGCAGGCCTGAGACGTTGCCGTGACGTCGTCTGGCGAGAAACAATCTGGCCAACCGAGTGATGACACTGTGGCTGACTGGATCGGTCGGCTTGCGAATGAATGTGGCGAGAGCATTCTTTCGTAACTACCTCGATTTGACTTGGACCAGATCTCCTCTTGGTCCTTTCCACATGAAAATAAACTGGGGTCAACCGTCAAACCGCTCAGCAAACTGGTTGTCTCCCTCGATTCGCTGCCGCTGATAAGCGGCAGTGAATCGAGGAGACAACCAATGTGGTCGCTTAGTAGAGCTTCTGTTACAAGCACAGAAAAATGCACTGACTCACTTTTGCATGTCAGACAGGCCGCAAGAAATGAAATGTTCTTCCGAGAAAAATTGAACAAGACCCATCTGCAAAATGCAAATATTCTCACGAGCCCCCGAAGTTGCAGGGACCATCAATATCTATGCCTCTTACTGTCATCACTTTAACTCATTCTAGCCCAGACACACCACAGCAAGATAAGGATCGACCATGATAGTTCAAGGGCGATGCCAGAATAGCTTGGCGCCTATGGGCGCCAAGCTATTCTGGCATCACCCTTGAACTATCATGGCCGATCTGTGTCCTGCACTGCAAAGCAGTCTTTAGAGAACAGCGGCAAAATTTGGGGATTTCGGTGATGGGGTAGAATGAGTTAAATACCTATTCCGGAGACGGTTAGGGATCTTTGGCGTTGAACTAAAACTGATTTTAGAACTGAAGACAGCTGGCAGTTAAGGGATTAAATTGACTCGTTCCTGAACACGCAGCCACAGGCCGTGCTGACCAACTATTACGCTTTTTTAGGGTTGCTTTGTTGATTTTTATTTAGTTCTTTTTCCTTTCTCTCCCACAGTGTGATTCAGTTTGTAGTATCGAAGTTTAAAGTTACAACACACAGAGGAGGTCGATGCTGTTTACACATTGTGAAAAAATGCATTTCTCAACCCAGGACACTGGGTGAGACATTCTGCACGAACCCTCCCCTCCCCCCTCCCCCCCCCACCCACCCGCCCCACCTCTTGCTTCTCTTTTTAAACAGTAGTTTATGAACACCTCAGATTGAGGAAGTTGCCCTACCCGTGTACTTCGTACCAGGCTACTGTTATCAAACTGTCGATATACAGGGTGCAGGAAATATTGGCCGCGCATGACTGAACTTTAACCCTTTGCGTGTCGGTAGCGGTTTTATTCGCGATGAATCCTGCAGGATGTCAGGATGTTGCTATTCCTGTAGGAATCATCGTGACTAAAACCGCTACCGTTATTATTTATGCCCTTTTGTTCAATCGGACTCTACTAGGAAGTGATCTGCACGGTAAGCTTATCGTTTTTCACTGACGCCAACTCCTTAATCAAGGGAGATAAACAGACGGCGTTCCAAACGTGTGCGTTGGAGGATAATTATCAGGCAAAATGTTTAGTGTAACCCGCCCCGTCTGCGTAAAAAGCAGGGATTGGTTCGTTCACCTAGTTCCTGGTTGATCAACAGCCTCATGGTCACCTGTAGCTGTTATGCCGGGTTGCATAGTTTGCAACCAATCAGTATCCACGGTGATCCGGGGCAGTCAGTGTTGTCTCGACCAATCAGTCGCCACGCTCGTGTGACGCCAACTGTGCCGAGGTAACGTGTTGAGACCCTAAATCAGTCGTTAACCCATTTAACCCGAAGGCCGCATTTCGGAGGTCTCCCCTAACAACTGTACTAGTTACGGGATCTGGATCGACCATGATAACTCAAGGGTAGGGCCAGATTAGCTTAGCGCCTGATTTTAGTGGCGCTAAGCTAATCTGGCACTACCCTTGAACTATCATGGTCGATCCATGTCCTGCTGTAGCCTGTCGGGGCTGACCGGGTTAACCCCCAAAAACCTTGACATACTACGACAGGGTGCGGATCGAACGTGATAGTTCAAGGGTGGTGTCAGAATATATGGCTTGGCGCCTCAACTGTAAGCGCCAAGCTATTCCGACAGCACCCTTAAACTAAAATGGTCGATCTGTCTCCAGATCCGTGACGTAGACCTCAAAAGGCATCTTACAAAATGTTAATGCCATCCGCACGTAATGAGTTAATCTCCTTTTTGTATGCAACCACCGGTGCTGCCTCACAATACTGGTGGGTGCATACTCAAGAGGGTTTATTTGAGGAAAAAAAAGAACTCGTACAGATAAATCACAGTTCGATACTGTAGTTGCGATTTCGACCAAGTTCGTTGAATAGTTCTTATAAAACGACAGATACTGAAAGAGAAGTTCGTAAATTACATTGGAAAGCCACTCCTGGTCGATGGAACTCCTTCGATAACTAAGCACGTGTTGTGCTGTTGACGACAAACTATTTTTGTGTGTGTGTAATTCACGTGGCCTGTTCAGCCAATCTATCAAATCTAAGGGATGTAGATGATCGTCTGGTTCTATACCTGCGTATTTCTCTGTGGGCTGCGGCGAATTGGTGCCTGATAGGCGGGGGCAGGGGATCTAACTGTTTGTCTGTCCAGCGCTGAGTAATTCCCCTTGGTTTGTGTACAATTCTGCCAGCGCTAGCTCACCTATCTGGTTGTGACAATCTATCAAAGCTTATATTCGCTCGTATGATTCACTTTTAAGAAGTAGGGAAAACCCACCAGTTTCCTTGTATTTTGATGTGTTTGTAACTCGCTGGATTTGGCCCGTGATAGTGGGTGGGGGTGAGTGCGCAAAAGGCCATCGGGCCGATGTCGGGCCGATGACCTTTTGCGCTTTAGTAAACTGGTGTTATGTATGCATGTTATTTTCGTCGTAAATGAACAGTTTTTCATACGGTGTCTAATAGGTGGTGAATAGTAGGGAATATAGGCCTACATAAGAAAGGGACAATATGGGCGGTGTCTGTCGATATCGCTGTTGATTTTTGCACTTGTTTTTATCGAAAACCTACCAACGTAGAGTGTCGTTTTGTCTACCGTATTGAAAATACGGTAGACTTTGAAATGGGGCTGGTCGGAGCGCATTCCGGAGCATGCACATGCGGACATTTTTGGCGTGCGGGGCAGAAATTCTGGAAAAGAAGTAACAAAATAAAAATGACATCACGTCTAACTACGCAAACCTTGCTAGAGAACGTCTTTTTGGCACCAAAGCGCCGTATGTGTGTGTGTGTGTGTGTGTGTGTGTGTGTGTGTGTGTGTGTGTGTGTGTGTGTGTGTGTGTGCGCGTGTGTGCGTGTGTGTGTGTGTGTGTGTGTGTGTGTGTGTGTGCCGCGGTGTGCGTGCGTGCGTTCGTGTGCACACACACACACACACACACACACACACACACACACACACACACACACACACACACACACACACACACACACACACACACACACACACACACACACACACACGCACACAAGCCTACAGTTTGTCTCGGCTGTCGGGTACGATTAGGTCAATTGTGACCTGTATGCCCTAGATGTGAAAATCAGACAGTTTTCTGCAGCACTTTTTCGGAGTCATTTGAAAAAAACAGGTAACATAACTTTAATTTTTCTTTTACGAAAAAAGCTATCTTCTCATTAATACCAATATGAATTTTCATAAACAGTGTTTGCAAAAAGCCTGCTATTTGTCCCGGCCCTGGGGTAGGATTAGGTCAAATTGTGACCTGTAAGCTCTAGGCGTGAAAATCAGCAAAAAATTGCAAAGTTGATCCTCTGATACGTCAAATGTTAGTACTGCGATGAGTGACGTATAACATCGAGTCGTCACTATGAACACGGCGTCGTGGGACTAATGATGCCATGACGTGAGGTTTGAAGTGACGTCATTTCGCTGTTCGTGCTATTATTCTTCTTCAGAATAGATATGCTACGCCAGACCACAGAGTTTAAGAATGGCGGGAATCGCAGTGTGTCCATCTTTATTTATGTGTGCCAGTGTGTGTGGATCAGAGGGTGGGTTAGAGTAGAAGGAGATGGATTCCTATCGCTACACGAGCCCACAGAGCGTACTTATGGCGGGAAGCGCCGTGTGTCCGTCTTTATTTGTGTGCGATGACATGTGTGTTGATCAGAGGTTGGCTTAGAGAGGAGGGAAATGGATCAGCATTATAAGCCTAAAAATATGAACAACTCTGAAAGTTCCTGAAAGATAAACGCATCTGAGCTCCAAACAATACGGTAGACTTTGGGATGAAATCCTCATCGTGTTGCCATTGCTGAAGTTATGGGGAAAGGCACTCTACGTTGGTTGGTTTTCGTTAATAACAAGGTTGAAATGTAATGCAGTTTTCGTGCGGTGTGACAGGTGCGCTGCTGTCATAAATGATAATATCCCATTAACTCTTAACAAAGACGCACACTGAAATCTCACCCGTTTTTGTCATAATAAGGAAGTGAATTCCTCTGAAGTGTAAATTTGCTGCACGTCAAAGTTAAAAAACAAACAAACAACAACAACAACAACAACCCCCCCCCCTCCCCCCCGTACAAACCAATATTTCGTTTTGAGAGAGTTTATGTTGTTGATCAGATTTAGATAGTTTTATATCTGTCCAATTGTTTGAATTGTGACAGAAAACATTTCGACTTTTATGTCTGCTTTATATTTCAGTGTTGTTAATTTTAGTTTGTTTAGTCCAAACAATAATTTATTTTATTTTATTTTTGCTGTGCACAATCTGGTTAAGTTTTTGTCGTTGTCTGTACCTTTAAATACACACGGCTCTTAATCATTAATTCACGCTTTTTGTTTATCTTTTTCTGTGGACCGATTGACGGAAGAAAGAAATGAAAGCAAGCAACTACTCCTGTTGTTGTAATTGTTTTCCATTTTCACGTTATATTCAGTCTATTTCTACATTATATTCAGTCTATTTTTACATTATATTCAGTCTATTTCTACATTATATTCAGTCTATTTCTACGTTATATTCAGTCTATTTCTACATTATATTCAGTCTATTTCTACGTTATATTCAGTCTATTTCTACATTATATTCAGTCTATTTCTACGTTATATTCAGTCTATTTCTACATTACATTCAGTCTATTTCTACATTACATTCAGTCTATTTCTACATTATATTCAGTCTATTTCTACATTATATTCAGTCTATTTCTACATGCAGCAGAGGCGGATCTGGGGGAGGGGTGGATCCTAGAGGTTCCGGAACCCCCTCTCCAGACCCGAAATTCTGTAAAATGCTATAACAAAGTCCCTTTCTGAGATGTTTGAAACCCTCTTCCCCCCCTCCCTCCCCCCCCCCTCCCCCGTTGTTTATTTTGGCGAATGGTGAGAGTCTTAACTTAACTCATTCTACCCCAAGACCGAAAATTTGCCGTTGTTCTATGAAGACTGCCTTGCAGTGCAGGACACAGATCGACCATGATAGTTCAAGGGTGATGCCAGAATAGCTTGGCGCCTTAGGCGCCAAGCTATTCTGGCATCACCCTTGAGCTATCATGGTCGATCCTTATCTTGCTGCGGTGTGTCTGGGCTAGAATGAGTTAACACACGCACACCTTTCACCCATCCCCCCCCCCCCATCCCCACCCCCACCACCCGCCCCGCTTTTTGATTTTTCGGCCTAAGAGGTCTGACCTTGGGTCATAGCAAAGTGTTATGCTACGCCGCCACATGCAACACAAAAATTTCGCGCACTAAGAATTTCTTTACTAAGCACGGAGAGCGCTAAGGCAGAGAACTTAAGGCTCACTATTTAAGATCGCTACATGCAATCCACCTCCTCTCCCCCTTCCCCCCTCCCTCCCGCTTTCGGCCGATTTTTCGGCCCCTGGAAGCAAGGTCTAGCGTCGGGGAGGTCTTTTGTATCAGGTTGAAGGTTCCAAACAAAAGGTTGGCTGAACCTCGCCCCCCCCCCCCCTCCTCGTCCCCGAGGTAATTGATCCGCCCCTGCGCAGGCTCTGCGTTTCTGTCTGTCTCGTCAGTGTTTGTTTTGACGCTTTATTTAGTGTTAGTAAAGGTGCCACCGTTTAAACCTAACCCTACAGGCCTAGTACATTCTAATATGCAACAATTATATCATAGGGGTCCGATCGGATAGTAGCTTTGACTAATGCAAATCCACTGCGCCAGCGCCTATACTAAGCTCAAGACAAAATACAGTAATTGAACTTGAACAATCTTATGGATCCATTTCAGTCAGCCTACAGATGTTGTCACAGTACTGAAACAGCACTTCTCAGAATCATGAATGACTTGTTACTTGCTCTGGATGATGGTAAGGTGTCAGTGCTCGCTTTACTTGATCTTTCTAGCGCGTTCGACACAATCGACCACACTACCCTGATTAATCGTCTCCAGCTTGTTTTCGGCATTGATGGCACTGCCCTGTCTTGGTTCCACTCTTACATTACTGAGCGATCACAGACTGTGTCTGTCGATGGGCATGTCTCTGCACCTGCCAGCCTCCGTTTTGGGGTCCCACAAGGCTCAGTATTAGGCCCAGTGCTTTTCCTACTGTATGTACAGCCTTTGTCCAGCATTATTGCTGGACACTCTGTTTCACATCACGCATACAGTGATGACACACAGCTTTATAAGTCAGGTAGTGTGAGTCAGGTCAACGAAATCATCCAGAGCGTGTCACTTTGCATTCTTGATGTGAGGCTGTGGATGTCACAAAACAAGCTCAAACTGAATGAAGGAAAAACGGAAGCCATGCTCAATGCATCACCCAGAATGTCCTCTTCTACCGCTTTGCCTCAGCATATCATGATTGAGAACACGACCGTCAGCTTCTCTCAGTCAGTGAAGAACCTGGGTGTTGCAATTGAGCAGGACTTGTCCATGGATAAACAGGTGATAAACATTTGCAGGGCAGCCTATTTGGAGATGCGTCGTATTAGCTCTATTAGACAGTTCCTTACCTCAGAGGCTACAAAAACTCTGGTTTGTTCATTTGTTCTGTCTCGCATTGACTATGCCAACTCACTCGTATCTGGATGCCCACAGTATCTATTTGATCGGCTCCAGAGAGTCCAAAATTCAGCCGCACGTCTGGTCATGAAAGCGAAAAGGTCAGACCATGTGTCCCCCATCCTGCACGCTCTCCATTGGTTGCCAGTGAAGGAGAGAGTCAAGCACAAAGTCTTGTCCATTTGTCATGTTTCTCTTTCTGGCACTGGACCCACTTATCTCTCAGAGCTCCTTCACTGTTATATCCCTTCGAGGCAATTGCGCAGTTCGTCTGACAATAAAATGCTTCGTATTCCTACAGTAAGGACTAAAGGATTTGGGCAGAGATCTTTTTCTTACCAGGGTCCATCAGCCTGGAATGATCTTCCTAAATCATTGAGACACAGTGAGTCTAGTGCCAGTTTTAAACACAGTCTTAAAACCCATCTTTTCCCACTTTGATTATCAGTGTTCATGTATTTAGTCATAATTTTGTTCTTTTGTGTAATTGTACATGTTGCTTTGTTACTTTTTGTGTAATATTTGTATGTTTTGTTCATATGTACGGCGCCTAGAGCATCTTACCATGTATTGGCGCCTTATAAATCTTCCTTATTATTATTATTATTATAGGCGCTGGCGCGCACGCGGTGGCGCAGTGGACTGATTTTCATTAGTCAAAGCTACTATCATCGGACCCTTATGAATTATATATGTCTAATTGTTGCATATTACAGTTTTTGGTCATGTACTGTAGTGTAGGTGTCGTCTGTGATTTGGGCCATTCCGTCTTGAGCCGTAAGGTAAAAAATCACATACCAGCACGCTTATCTGTTCGCCATAAAGCTTCCAGAATGGTCGCCCCCCCCCAAAAAAAAAATGCCATTCGATAAAGCTCGTTGTTGCGCGTGGTCTCCGTCACTTCTGCCCATGTTGACCCCTTCACTGCCGAGAACATCTGAACACAACCCAACTGCAAGAGGTATAGATCCTCATGAGCACCCGCGACTGCGGGGGCTCATGAGGATCTATGCCTCTTGCTGAGACCAGCGCGTATCCGTGTTCCTTGGAAGGTTGGTGGTTTTGGCTTTGAATAAACGGCGAACGAGTTCAGAAACAAAATGTACACGTCCAGTGTCGTTGAACGGGTTAAAGGGTTGAAAACTGACGTGTCTGCTTCAACTGCGGAGACAGATACAAGTCAAGTTCTCCAAGAGCCGTTGTATTTCCACGGTATTTCAAACGGCTACTCTTGTGGATCTGTGTATAAAGTCCTATTGCTGAAAGCGTGCGGACCGCCGGGTCTCTGTCACTGCCCCGGGAGACGCTGTAGACCGCCGGGTCACTGCCCCCGGGAGACGCTGTAGACCGCCGGGTCTCTGTCACTGCCCCCGGGTGACGCTGTAGACCGCCGGGTCTCTGTCACTGCCCCCGGGAGACGCTGTAGACCGCCGGGTCTCTGTCACTGCCCCCGGGAGACGCTGTAGACCGCCGGGTCTCTGTCACTGCCCCCAGGAGACGCTGTAGACCGCCGGGTCTCTGTCACTGCCCCCGGAAGACGCTGTAAACCGCCGGGTCTCTGTCACTGTCCCCGGGAGACGCTGTAGACCGCCGCGTCTCTGTCATTGCCCCGGGAGACGCTAAAGATCTTTGTGTGTGGAGAGGGTCTTGCCGATCTGACGCTAACAACAATAACCTTTTCTCTCTGAGGATCACACGCATAGTTGTCAGGAAATAAAGCCCTGGGCTACCAGCAAGAGGCCTAGACTCGCATGACCCCTAGCGGCCATGCAGGGCGCGTGAAAACTCTACGCCTCTGGCACATTTGTATCGAGGGGGTCTTCTCGTACCAATGGAATGTGGAACATATCCATACACACAAGAGGCATAGATTCTCATAAGCCCCTGCATCCGCAGGGGCTCATGAGAATCTATGCCACTTGAAGATGCGTATCGAAAAGGCCTTGCCAAACCTGCAGGGGCTCATGAGGATCAATATACCTCTTGGAGATCACCCTCTCGAGAGGGTGTCGCCAAAAGTAATATGGACGGGATAGCCGGCCAGGGAGTTGCGATTTAGAAGTGCAAACAATGCGCCCAGTTTTAGCTATCAGTTTAAGGAGTAATATTTCAAACGATTAATAAGGGCCGGCGAAAGTGTTCATGATAAGAGTGAAGGGTCAAGTCCTCGTAGAAAGTTTTGTGGACTTTAGTCAAGAGCTCTGGCTTTTCAGGAACAGTTTAGTTACGTTCAGCTGTTGGTTCATTTCTTTGTGGCTTTATTTATTTATTTATTTATTTATTTATTATTATTTATTTATTTATTTTTTATTTATTTAATACGAATTTATTTATTTGTTTATTTATTTAATATGTATTATTTAATATTATTTTTTTATTATTTATTTATTTATTTATTTATTTATTTATTTATAGACAAACCAACGAATGAACAATCAAAGAAATTAGCGACAAAAGTCACCAACTAACAAAAAAGTCCCAAACCAAAACAACGTGTACTGCTGTTTTCCCCCCGAATGTGTTGTTATACATACCAGTTTTGGTCGTCGGTAGTTGACGAGAGTGCACATGCACTTATTTCTTACTTACATTTCCGGAACAATGACGCTTTTTACACGATTTTTTTCCCCTTGCGAATGGTATCATCAGTAGCAATCGAGGGGTTAACTCATTCCAGACGTGCCGCCCCAGGATGCGCGGCACGTCTCGAATGAGTTAAAGACCCACTACCGCTGTAACTGTTCAAATATACACGTTTATAACAGAAAGATACGAAACACTACACACAGGCCTAGCTGTGGTTCATTTAGACACAGAAAACTCCAATTCAGAACACGTCGTCTTTATATCAAGTAACCTGAAAATGACTCCAATCCGTTCTATAAATACAACGGTATCAGTACGAAAAACAGCTAAAAATAGATCGACACGGTTCGGTTGCGCAGAATACTGAAATAAGCGCGATTACGCATGTGTGTGTGCTGCGTGTCCAAACTGCCTGTAAAGTTCACTAGGTGTCTCAACAAGGCATAACGAACACGAATGGTGCGGAATGTGTGATCAGATGGTACTTTAAGATGGGCAATAAATATTTGTAACGTGTACTAGCCCGCCCCATGCGTGCACAACAGAAGTTCAGTGTAACAACTCTGTGCTGGTCTATGATTCTGGACCATACGGCTGCGAGCCGTATGGTCCAAAACCCTAGACCAGCACATATACAGTACACCGGTTCTAGTCCTTGTCAGTCACGTTCTGCTTTCAGCATAATAATTATCTTCTTCTTTTACACACTTAGCGATTGCGTGCATGGTTTTCATGATTTTTTTTATGTCTCTGACACTCCAATGGCTAACTGTTGATAACTCACGTAGTACTTGAATACTAACGGGTAGTTGTCAGCTTAATGTTATTTATTTATTTATTTATCCATTTATTTATCCATTTATTTATTATTAATTATCCATTATTTATTTATTTATCCATTATTTATTTATTATTTATTTATTTATCCATTTATTTATTTATTATTTATCCATTATTTATTTACTTATTTATCCATTATTTATTTATTTATTTATTTATTTATTTATTTTGCACACGGGGCGTTTGAAAGTATGGTTTTCATGACCTTCCTGTCTAATCTCACTCGATAGGTATCGCATCGTGATACCCGGCATAAACCCGGCATAAACCCGGCATAAAGCCGGCATAAAGCCGGCATAAACCCGGCATAAACCCAGCATAAACCCGGCATAAACCCGGCATAAAGCCGGCATAAACCCAGCATAAACCCGGCATAAACCCGGCATAAACTTGGCATAAACCCGGCAAAACCCGGCATAAACCCGGCATAAAGCCGCGCATCCGAATGCAGCACATATCGAATGAGCTAATAGCTGATGACGCATCGTCTGCAGCAGTGTCTGATTGTTTTCAGCAGTTGAATTATATATATATATATATAGTAAAAGAAACACTATAAAACTATTATATATATATATATATATATATATATATATATATATATATATATATATATATATATATATATATATATATATATATATATAATAATAATAATAATAATAATAATAATAATGAGTACTTGTATAGAGCCTAACCTCAGATTAGAGCTCTAGGCGCTTAACAAAAACTAATGTACAAAAATAACTAATTACAAAAATGCAATTTACAAAAAGTACAAAAAACAAAATACAACGCACTCTGTAATATATATATATATATATATATATATATATATATATATATATATATATATATATATATATATATATATATATATATATATATATATATATATATATATATATATATATATATATATTAAAATATAGTTATATAGTGTTTCTTTTACTATCAGGTTCATCGGCATACAATACCATCATAAATGTTTCAGGGCACAACAGTGTCGTGGCTCATGAACATGTGCTGAAGGACAATAGTTTAACCCCTTCACTGTCAGTGGACGTAGATAGCGTTTTGAGAAAGATTGTAAATCCGGCGTCAAAGATCCCCGGCCGTCAAAGGTACACTGACGCAAAGCGATTTCAGCAAGAGGCATAGATCCTCATGAGCCCCTGCAATTGCGGGGGCTGATGAGGATCTATACCTCTTGCAGTTGGGTGGTGCTCAGTTTTTCGTGGCAGTGAAGGAGTTAATAGCGTACGCAACGCCAACTGGACCAAGTACGCTTGAGGTACCCTTGTCGGATCCATCTGCCAAGACTCTTAATTAAACGCAGTATTGAGCAGAGACTGCTACGAAAGGTGAACTCAGGAGCGGTGTAACCCCTTCGCTGTCGGTGGCTAAAAAAAAGGGTATGATTCTAGTTCGGACTGATCGCCAGACAACCCCTCCTTGTTAGGGACATGGATATATATGAACGGAGCCAGCAAGAGACATAGATCCTTGTGAGCCCCCGCGCCTGCGGGGGCTCACGAGGATCTATGCCTCTTGCAGTTGGAATGTCGACCTCGGTGTCCCGACAGAGAAGGGGTTTAACTGATAGACTGTTTATAATTGCAGGTGTTTGATGCCCAAAGTACAGGGCAGGTCTGTAGACAGCTATAGCAAAGGGGTTGGTCGCATGTGGGTATAGACTGATGTGCGTGCCAGGGGTGCACCAAAACGTCAACCAGACTAAAACGTGCCGAACTTATCAACGTGTAAAAATGCGTCAAGACAAACGTCCCGATGGTCCCATGGTCCGCTAGTTGGCTCGCGGCTCACTACTAGTTCCTGGGACAACCAAAGCCTTGGTCGGCCGTAAAATTGTTTTGGTTTTGTAGTCAAAGTATGTAAAGAACAGGCTTTAAAACTTGAAATCTGAATTTTGCAACATTTCTCTGTCAGAACTCTTCGTTACCAAAACAAAACAAAACAGAACAAAACAAACAACGACAACAACAAACAAGCAACAACAACAACAACAACAACAACAACAACAACAACAAAACACCCACGAACAAAAACAATCTCCTTTAAAAATGAAGTATTGCCAACATGTTATCCAAACGCTGATAACGCTGATCGAACTCGAGGCAGGAATCTAAAACTGAATGCACCCCCGGTCTTACCAACCAGCATATCTTTCGGCACTGTAGGAGATACGAGTGCCTCCGGCCGTAAGGTCCAAAACCACAGACCAGCACACATATAACAAAAAAAAAGGGGGTACGGGTGGGCGGACCACGGTGGGGTGTGGGTGGGCCAGAGGTAGTGAGGTAGTGGAAGGGTGTAGGCCACAATCAAACACTTAACCGTGAAGGGATTTTTCACAAGGAAGGACAGACTCGTTATGTGCACACGTGCAGGTAGGACTCGATAAGTGCTGGTGTTCTGGGGAGAGGACTGTGGAACCGTGATGGCGGTTCACGAGAGCTGAGCTAAAATTGCTCGATGCGTGGTTGTTTAGCAGATCTGTGGATTGAAAACATGATACATAAACAACTCTTTTTGTCAGTCACTCCGAGAAGTATATTCTTGTTGATCGTTTTATTACGCTGAACACTGGTTGAAATTCCCAAATTTTAGAGGTGTTTTCTGAAGAATAATCCGTTCAGGAGTTATATCAGCCATGATAGTTTAAAGGGTAGTGCCAGAATAGCTTGGCGCCTACAGGCGCCAAGCTAGTCTGGCACTACCCTTTACACCATCATGAGCGATATATGTGCTGTAGAGGCTAACAAATTACGACAAGTGATTGTTAATGGAAAATAGTAGAGAAGAAAAACAGTTTTTTTTCATAGGTCATTCCGGACCATAAATTATTGTTGACCGTTTCGAACAAATCGATCTTTTATACCAATACATTTCAGTTGAAATTCCTGTTGAAAAAAAACAACAAACGTTTATTTTACAGCTAAAATCTGTTATGTCGTCCTCTCAGGAGCGATGACTTAAGCAAAAGGAACCTTCCTGGTTGAAGATTGACAGCGTGGTTGAACAGGTGATGATGACTCAGACGTAAACTTTGAATGAACAATGCTTCATAGGGGATATAAAATTTAAAAAAAGTTGAACGGACCCGTGATGTAATTTAGCACGTTATGTTAACAGCATTCGAAGAGACTTGCCAATTTGAATAGACCTGTGGTGTGGATACAGTTCAGGTTCACTCCGTGATGGCGAAGCAAATCATTTTGATAATTGTTCAGGAACAACAACACAGAAAGACAGTTTATATCATGTTATATCATATCGCGTCGGCTTTTTCCGTATCAAGTAAATAAAAAGGACGTAGAGTTGGACAAGGTGGATAGAATTGTGGTGGTTATCATAACCTCTTAAGAGGCGTGCCATAAACTCTCGGTGCATGGCCATTTACCAGAAATAAATATTAAAAACTGTCACTAGTCACATTGAACGTCTGGTTGTTCTTCAAGGCAGTGAGGAGCACCGGTACTAACAGTGACTACAGTTTACAAGCAAGAGGCATAGATTCTCATGAGCCCCTGCATTCGCAGGGACTCATGAGAATCCATGCCCCTTGCAGATTGTTAAAAGAAAAATAAGTTGTGTCAAGAAACTGTTTTACAATTTTACAAGATGCCATGCGAATTTCAAGTAGACTTTTGTTCGCTGCAATCTATTTAGACTTTAACACCTTTTTGTTTGCAGCCACCGGTGCTGTAAACAGTTACGGTGGATGCTTGCACAAAGGGGTTAAGATTTATAATATTATATTAAAAAATTCTCGAAGCAGCAACGCAGTGATCCCGTCGAGACACGTATGGAACAATAAATCATTGTTCCCAGGAGACGTTTTGATTTGAAGATAGGTTTGCACCAGGAAGCTTGTGTAGATTAGACCGACCATCCTCTGTAATACGACAACCAAAGTGCCACGTTCCAAGCTTATCAGTTGCCAGCTGAAACTCAGAGGTGCGGGCTCCAAGACACTGTGGTCACCTTAAAGGTAAGCTATCAAATATCAGCACTCGTGTTTCTTCTGTAGTGACACTGGTAACGACTCTGGGGTAGTGCAAGTTTGTAGTGACAGCCTTTAATCTTTTCCTTCAGTTTCTTTACTTTTGGTTTTGTCTATCTTGCCCTTTGTCCTCACCCCACCCCCCCCCCCCCTCCGCCCCCCTTACCCCCCACCCCCCTCCCCCTTTCTCGTTCCCTTTTTTGTATACTTTCTTGAAAACTTTTGAATTTTGTTATTATTTTGCTGCTCGATTTGTCAGTACAATGTATTGAGAAGAATACTAAGAAATTCTGCTACCTTCGCTACGGATGCGTCTAATACATGGAAACTAAAGGACACCAAAGCATTTTTTTTCTGGTGGTGTGAACTATTCTTTCTATCGTCGAGAAATAGGCATGGGATCGCGGGGCCTAACATCTTTTATTTTTTTGGTTTTGTCTCTAAAGAAAGCCTTTGTGCTGTAGCGTGTATAAAGGTGTCATAAAGACATGTCTAACTTAAAGCAAAGGGTTTCGGGCTGATGTCGGTCGCAGTGTGCCCGCGCACGGCTGTGCGCGGGCCCACTGCGACCGACATCAGCCCCAGGATCGTTTGCCTACTTGGGTAGAGAAAACAAACGGATAAACCGGTCGTCGTGAACTGATAAACCGAATACCCATAGATACACTAATCGATCGATCGAAACAGAAAGGCAGATTGATAGGTGGCGTCTTACAGCTGTAGAAGGATCGATCATGGTAGCTGAAGGGTTCCGGGGTGGCACCTCATTAGTTTGGCGCTTGAGAGGCACCAAGATGATCAGGCACTACCCCGGAGTCATTACCAGCTGCCATCTTCACAAGATGATATAATGTATTCTAGCAAGACTGGATTGACTGTATCCGCCCTTTGGGTGTCGGCAGCGCGTTGTGTGCAGGTGATTCCTGTAGGACCGAGACAAACCGCACTACCGATAGGCAAAGGGTTCGGGTATTTAATCTCATACTAGCACCTAGTCTCAAATCTGTCAGTGTGTGTGTATGAGTACGTGCGTGAGTGCCTGTGTGGTGCGTGTGGAGTGCGTGCCTGTGTGCGTGTGTGCGTGTGTTTGTGCGTGCGTGTGTGTGGCTTGCGTGCGTGCGTGTGTGTGTGTGTGTGTTTGTATGTGTGCGCGCGTGTGGTGGTGGTGGGGGTGCGGGGGGAGGACTCGTAGGGGTAACGATGGGAGGGAGGGGGGGGGGGACTCGCGGGGGCACGGATGGGAGGGGGGCGGGATTCGTAGGGGTACGGATGGGAGGGGGGGGGAGAGCAATAATGGATATATCATACGTAGGTTGTAATACTGTGCACTTGGCTTTCAAGATGGTGGCAGGAGGGCGGGCGTGTCCAGATTACGTCTGTGTTGTGGTTGCATACATAAGTACCCTTGTTGCTATAGGCTGCAACATTGCTGTATTGTATCCATCACATCTCTCTCTCTCTCTCTCTCTCTCTCTCTCTCTCTCTCTCTCTCTCTCTCTCTCTCTGTTAACATTGAAAACCACAACAACCCCCCCCCCCCCAAAAAAAAAAAAAAAAAAAAAAAAAAAAGAAAAAGAAAAAAAAGTAATGGTCGCGGATCATACTGTGATTTATAAATAATGCTTAGCAAACACTACCGCCACCAGCACACAAAAAATAAAGGTTACCATACAGACAAAGTTTTTTTTTCTTCTGAAAGTGAAAGGGACTGGGCAGCTATTGGGTTTCTGTAGGCGTGAAGACCCGTGAACTTCTGGATAAACAAAGACAGACAGGCAAATCAAGTTCGACATATCAGACACTTGTATCACGCACTAACTTACTACTACTATTCACGCAAACACGCTTGTCATTGTGCTGGACATCAGATCACGACACTTTGCCTTCAGGGCCAGTCGCAAACACACTTACAGTCAGCGTAGTACCTACAGATCGTGACTCTTTGCCTTCCAGAACCATCTGAGATAAGTTTATCGCTCATTGCTTTCTCAAGGGCAGCACCTGATTTGCTTGGCGCCTTTAGAGGCGCCAAGCAAATCAGGCGCTGCCCTTGAGCTTTCATGATTGACCCATTCAAGGACGAAGACATGCAGTGTTTAGCGATCGATTCTGAAACGCGAAGGCTTGATGTATTTTGCAACTTGAAAGGCCCGCCTAGGTCAGTCATGATAGTTACAGTTCAAGTCAGATTAGTTTTGCGCCTGGAAACGGTAATCTGCCACTACCCTCTACCTATCATGGTCGATCTATCTCCCGCCCTTGCGCTGTCTTAATCCCTTCCATGCCACTGTGTGTACATTTTTGTTTTTGAAATTTGTGTTAGTTAGTTATTGGGGTTTAACGCCGAGCAGATGACTAAGGCCATCTTGGTTCATCCAGCGACCAAAAGCCAAAAACCGTCCAAGAAGCATGGATACAAAATGGTTCTCAGCAAGAGGCATAGATCCTCATGGGCCCCCGCAACTGCGGGGGCTCATGAGGATCTATTCCTCTTGCAGTTGGGTGGTGTTCAGATTTTCTTGACAGTGAAGGGGTTCAGGTTGAACACGTCAACAACGTAAAAGCGATAGAAACCGTTCTTCTTGCGGTTTGAGCTGAGGTAGAAGTCAAAGTATGATAGGATCACACTGCTCCTCCCTGAACTGAGCAGGCAAAAACGCTCGTCACAGGACCCACAGATCCGGATTGTAGTTTGCCTGTTTGACTAAATCTTCACCTGTCTAGTGTACCGAAGATCACAGGGTCACGAGGAAATTGGTAAAACCACTTCCCATGGGGGGTGGAGGGGGGTAGGGGGGGGGGGGTGCTGATCAACCCCAGAGGAAAAAGCAGAGAGGTGATTAGTATTTAAGATTTTGACTCCAAAGTTTGCGCACCGTCCATCGTGAATTGAAACCTGGATATCAACCCTTTCACTGCTAGAGGACTCATGTTTTAGAAACAGTGTCACTTCAACTGCAAGGATCCCCAACCGTTAAAGCAACCCAATGCGCACAAGGTCATCGGGCCGACGACCTTATGCGCATTGGGTACATAGATGCAAAGTGGTTTCAGCAAGAGGCATAGGTCCTCGTGAGCTCCCGCGACTGCGGTTGTGTGGTGTTGAGGTTTCTCGGCACTAAAATATGAATGCGAAGTGGTATCAGCAAGAGGCAACAGCGGGGGCTCACGAGCATCCATACCTCTTGCGGTTGTGTGGTGTTGAGGTTTTCTCGGCACTAAAGGGATTAACACAGATTGTAGAATCCCGCAACACAGTCTATTGACATAAAATACTGCAGAATGTTACAGAATGGTACAACATCACGCACGGGGAATGTTACAGAATGGTACAACATAACGCACGGGGAATGTTACAGAATGGTACAACATCACGCACGGGGAATGTTACAGAATGGTACAACATAACGCACGGGGAATGTTACAGAATGGTACAACATAACGCACGGGGAATGTTACAGAATGGTACAACATAATGCACGGGGAATGTTACAGAATGGTACAACATCACGCACGGGGAATGTTACAGAATGGTACAACATAACGCACGGGGAATGTTACAGAATGGTACAACATAACGCACGGGGAATGTTACAGAATGGTACAACATAATGCACGGGGAATGTTACAGAATGGTACAACATCACGCACGGGGAATGTTACAGAATGGTACAACATAACGCACGGGGAATGTTACAGAATGGTACAAAATAATGCACGGGGAATGTTACAGAATGGTACAACATAACGCACGGGGAATGTTACACAATGGTACAACATAATGCACGGGGAATGTTACAGAATGGTACAACATAACGCACGGGGAATGTTACAGAATGGTACAACATAACGCACGGGGAGCTGGGTGGGTCAGCGTTTGACTCTTGCCCTAAAGATCGCGAGTTTGAATCCAGTTGGAGTCAAAAATTGTTCACACCCTATTCGGTGGCCAGTCTTTGAAACCATCTGCGTGGTGGATAAAATACGTTAAGCCCAAAATGTTAAACTTTTTTGTCTATCGTATTTAAAAAATACGCTAGACTTTCACATGGGACTGGGTCGGAGAGCATTCCGGAGCATGCACATGACGTTTTCGGCGTGCGGCGCAGAAGTTCTGGCAAAGAAGTAACAAGATAAAAATGACGTCACGGCTAGCTACGCAAACCTTGCTAGAGAATGTCTTTTTGGCGCCAAGCGCCATATGTGTGTGTGTGTGTGTGTGTGTGTGTGTGTGTGTGTGTGTGTGTGCGTGCGTGCGTGCGTGCATGCGTGCGTGTGTGTGTGTGTGTGTGTTTGTGTGTGTGTGTGTGTGTGTGTGTGTGTGTGTGTGTGTGTGTGTGTGTGTATGTGACAGCGACTAGAGCCCGCGTTTGAGGACTGACAAGCTTGAATTTTTAGGATATTGTCACTAACAGAATTATCTCGGGACCTTTTCGATGTTTTGATTAAGATGCTCATTGCCGAGAAAAAGGCCGTTTCACAAAACCGGTTGATCCATACTGGAGTGCGTAATTTTTCTTATTTTTACTAGATATGTTGCATATAGCTAGACACAAGGGAGATATTGAATGAGTTCGTTAACCAGCATTGTCCCTCTAAAACTTTTGGAGTGGTAATTAAATATTTTAAAAATATATATATTTTCACATTTTTGGGAATAATTTCACATATTATATGGGTTAATCTTAAACACTGATCTTAATGAAAAACAATTTCCATGATAATCGACCAAAAGGACTGCAAGCGTGTGAATGCAAGAGTACCACGGAGAAAGCTTAGAAAAACGTACAACCATTATTATATTCGGGTAAATACCTTGTCAAATAGCAACAACAGGACATTAGCCTACTTACTTCAGATGCAAGAATGTGCAACTCTTGTGCAATTCTTCTGCATCTGAGATAAGTAGCGCTATGTCTCTGTTGTTTGTCTATTTGACAAGGTATTTACCCGAAATTATAATGTGTTGTACCGTTTTTCTAGCGTGTTTCTTCTCCGTGGTACTCTTATCTTCTTGAATCGCTGATTTCCGTATACGGTATTTACAAGCTTACAGTTGTCGGCTCGGGTAGATTGCATGCTCTAGGTGTAAAAATCAGACAATGTTCTGCACCCCTTTTTAGGAGTCATTTGTAAAACAGCTAACATAACTTTATCTTCTCATTAATACCCGCATAATTTTTCATAAACAGTGTTTGCATAAGCCTGCTGTTTGTCCCGGCCCTGGGGTAGGATTAGGTCAAATTGTGACCTGTACGCCCTATGCGTGAAAATCAGCAAGAATATTGCAAAGTTGATTCTCTGATACGTCAAATGTTAGGTTACAAAGTAAAGTAGGTAAAAGCACTGTCAGGGGAGAGAAGTGTGCATGATCGACCAGTGATCATAGATCTACTGTGGCCAAAGCACACACAAAAAAAAAGAGATAGGAAAGAGGGGGTGCGCTAAGAAAGTGACTGGAAGCAATGCATATGGAAGCCCCCCCCCCCTCCCCTCCGAAATTTTAGCACTGGCAGGCTCTCCTTTTCTTTTCATTTATTACGTCAAATGTTAGTTCTGCGATGAGTGACGTATAACACCGAGTCGTCAGTATGAACACGGCGTCGTGGGACTAATGATGCCATGACGTGAAGCTTGAAGTGACGTCATTTCGCTGCTCGTGCCGTGTGTTCGTCTTCATTTCTGTGTGCCAGTGTGTGTCAATCAGAGGGTGGGTTAGAGTAGAAAGAGATGGATTTCTGTCGCTACAAGAGCCCACAGAGCGTACTAATGGCGGGAAGCGCCGTGTATCCGTCTTTATTTGTGTGCGCCGACGTGTGTGTTGATCAGAGGTTGCCTTAGAGAGGATGGAAATGGATCAGCATAATATTAATAAGCCTAAAAATATGAACAACCCTGAATGTTCCTAAACGATAAACGCATCTGAGCTCCAAACAATACGGTAGAGTTTGGGATGAAATCCTCGTCTTGTTTAAAACATTGCGCACAGTCAGATCAGGTTATACAATATCAGTCTGGATTTTGCATGTTAGATCATTTGTATATTTTGCACGTGATTTTACACACACCAAACCACCCCGCAAAGACCCCTAAGAAACAAAGTCACATTGCAGCACATCAATATTGATTACTGAATCTCCTAGACGAAAAGAAAAACAGCAGACTTGTGGAGTGGTAGGCGTCTGAGAGTCTTCATGCGATGTCTTCAGCTACTTGACTACTCTGAGTGCATCGTATCAATCATTGTCGTCACAAATATTAGTCTTCAGTCGTAAATTACACCTACAGAACCAGGAATGCATTGTTCACGACCTGCATTGTTTTGATTTATCATCCACTTCTGTTAGAACCTAGCAGCCATGACAGGCTAGTTTGAACAGTGGAAAAAGGAACGCCTGTGAAGGCAGAAGACAGTAAGTCCACTTCAGTTTGTGTAAAGCGAGATTTTCTTTGTATTAGAATGAAAATCTGGCTTTTCACAAAAAAATGGACTTCTTGTATTTTGCATTTACATGGCAGCAGATGACGGCGCTGTAAACTGAAGAAAAAAAAACAAACCCAACCCAACAACCAAGAAACATGTCTGTGTCTTAACCTTTTAGCCTCAAGGTCCCATTTCTCAAATTTTGGAGGTGTTGCCAACGACTATATACCAGTTGCAGGAGATGGATTGACTATGATAATTCAAGGGTAGTGCCAGATTAGCTTGGCGCCTGAAGGCGCCAAGCTAATCTGGCACTACCCTTGAATTATCATGGTCAGGCCATGTCTTGCTGTAGGGATCAGGGGCCTAAAAAGGGTTAAACCGGAGGACTAAGCGGATAGCACGCACAGCTGTTCACCCAGCGAAAGCAATCCTATTCTTTTTATTTGCAGAGATCGCAGAATGGATTGTTTTCGCGACAGAATTTCATCCTGACCGATAACAGCATTTGACGTCACTTCCGGTCTGCTTGAACCCTCAACTTGACCAAAAATGGATTACTGGAATAGCCGGATGTCCGAAGTTGCGGGCACGGTAAGTGTGGTCTTATTGTGAATGCTGACATTCGTGCACAAGTTTATAATTATCTACTCTGTGAAGGCAACAGACAGTATATATATTGCGAAAAGAGAGATTAAAAAAAAAAGAGAAGGTATCACAATGAAGCTCTCGTTTCAGTTTAACAAAATTCTCTCTGTCTTGTGCCTCCACAGGGATGGAATGTCATCGCTACAAAAAGCGCTATCTACACCAAAAAAAATACACTTACGTTAATTCCACTTATCATGACAAAATCGGATACAACAAAAGTGGGATTGATGTAGTAATGCTTTTTTTTGCCCTGACTACGCTGTTTCCACGAAAAATACTTTCGCTTAAACAACAACAACAACAACAACAACAACACACACAGAGACAATCACACACACATACTCATACACACAGACACACACATACACACACACGCACACATACACACACACATATACGCACACATACACACACACATATACGCACACACACACACATACACACACAAACACACACACACACACACACACACACACACACACACACACACATACATACACACACACACACACACACACACACACACACACACACACACACACACACCCTCGT
This sequence comes from Semisulcospira habei, assembly GCA_036245525.1. Lineage (NCBI taxonomy): Eukaryota > Metazoa > Mollusca > Gastropoda > Semisulcospiridae > Semisulcospira > Semisulcospira habei. Next base: position 76,490,225 of record BTPG01000008.1, on the reverse strand, counting down.
AGATACTGTCAACCCACTGTGGGTCCCCTGGCGCGTGATTATATCCGACGTTTACAGTACACTTGTTTAACACAATGATCCCTACTGTCTAAATTCCTGCATTTTGAAGTTTTTCTCTAAAGATAATATACCAGTATAGGAGACAGAACAACCATGGTAGTTCACGGGTGGTGCCAGAATAGCTTGGCGCCCTTAAAGGGGCGCCAAGCTATTCTGCTTGGCGCCCTTAAAGGGGCGCCAAGCTATTCTGGCACCATCTTTGAATTATCATGGTCGATTTATCTGCTGTCGTAGTGTATCAGGTTGAATAAAGTTGACAAGAGACAAAAATCATAATGAGGATCATTTACCTCTTTCAAGGGGAAGGACTCTTCTATTAACTCATTCGAGACGAACGGCATCCGGATTCCTCGGCTTGAGCCGCGTATCCGGATGACGTTTGTCTCGAATGAGTTAAGGAATGGAGTGATGGTGCTGTTAGAATGAGATGATTCTGTTCTGACAGGCATACTACGGCTGCAGGCTCGGGGCTTATAGGCAGGCGCTGATATATTGTCATTTTCAATTTCGGTTTGTGACCGGAAGTTGACTTAGTCATTCAACTATGACGTATGTGGTTTTAAAGCTTATTATGTTATCGACCAGCACCGCCAGCCGAAAACAACACGCACGCTCACGTGAAACACATTCGCGGTGACTGTGTGTGGGATTATTGTTTTCACTCGAAGAAACCTTAGTAATGTGGGACAAAAAGCGCGCCCGACGAGCGCCTTTACTCCCCTCCTCCTCCTTCCTACCTCCCCTCCTTTCACCCCTTTCCCCATCCCTTCCTCTCCCACGACGTTTTACAGCAGACGCAGGATTTACAACACGTCTTGATCCTGGACTACACTACACTAAGAGTCTAGCCTCTACCTCGACAGGACGGTTATCGATGGGGCATCATCATATATTGCTGTGCTGAGAGAGGCCTTCAAGACGTCAAGCTGAACTCACACTGATACAACGATACAATAAGACGGGGTGAGGGGGGTGGGGCCCGTGGGGGTGGGGGAGAGGGAGATACCTAGTTGTAACGGAGCTCGAGATATTTTATATCTCGAGCTCCGTTACAACTAGGTATTTCCCTCTCCCGCCCACACTCCCCCCCCCCCCCCATCCCCCGTCTTATTGTATCGTATCAGTGTGAGTTCAGCTTGACGTCTTGAAGGCCTCTCTCAGCACAGCAATATATGATGATGCCCCATCGATAACCATCCTGTTCGAGGTAGAGGCTAGACTCTTAGTCTAGTCCAGGATAAAGACGTGTTGTAAATCCTGAGTCTGCTGTAAAACGTCGTGGGAGAGGAAGAGATGGGGAAAGGGGTGAGAGGAGGAGAGGGGGTGGAAGGAGGAGGGGAGTAAAGGCGCTCGTCGGGCGCGCTTTTATGTCCCACATTACTAAGGTTTCTTCGAGTGAAAACAATAATCCCACACACAGTCACCGTGTGTGTGTGTGTGTGTGTGTGTGTGTGTGTGTGTGTGTGTGTGTGTGCGTGCGTGCGTGTGTGTCCGCGTGCGTGCGTGAGTGTGTGTGTGTTTGTGTGTGTGTGCGTGTGTGTGTGTGTGTGTGTGTGTGTGTGTGTGTGTGTGTGTGTGTGTGTGTGTGTGTGTGTGTGTGTGTGTGTGTGTGTGTGTGTGTGTGTGTGTGTGCCGTACCGGCCTTGATGGCTATTGCAAGTTTCTGCACACTGCTACTATACTCGAGGGGGGTTTGCTGTCTCAGTAGTTCTTTAACCCCATTCCCTGCCATTGGTGGCAGATTGTAATTTTGAATAACTCATTTAAAGCCAACCCCTCCCCCCCTCCCCCCCCAGCCATACAAGGAACATGGGTACACAGGGGTGTCGTCAAATGGCATAGATCCTCATGAGCCCCCTCTTGCAGTTGTGTAATGTTTCATTGTTCCTGGCGGTGAATGTTTAAGATTCGTGTTGATTGGTCGACTAATATTTACAGTCCGTGGATATTTTCGTTCAAAATTTGTTCTTAGACATGCAGTAACCAGCAAAATCGAAAAAGCCCTCACCAGCTTTTTTTCAAAATAATACATTATTAACTTATATTTACATCTTGAAAGCTACAGTGTAGGCCTACCTATAATATTGAAAACTGTTCTTTTAAAATAATAAATAAATGCCCGAGGTGCGAAATACCCACATTTTGGAGTTATCCTCTGAGAACTGCATTTCAATTCAGGAGACAGATCGACCATGATAGTTCAAGGATGATGCCAGAATAGCTTGGCGCCTATAGGTGCCAAGCTATTCTGGCATCATCCTTGAACTATCATGGTCGATCTGTGTCCTGCACTGCAACGCAGTCTTCAGAGGACAACGGCAAAATTTGGGGATTTCGGTCTTGGGGTACAATGAGTAAAAAATCTAGGATAGTACCTTTAACACTTTCGATACGTATCGCATCCGCAATAAACTTTCTGTACCCCGTCGAAAACAAAACTGTGCCTCGTGTCATTCATATTGATGCTGATTGCGGAGTTTAGACAAAACACATGCCTTGAATGGCAGACGGCTGCATATCGATGTCGACTCAGCGCGTACATTTCGTCTGACTATGAAGACATCAGTGCATTGTATAACCGCGCGTGTTACTGAGTAAATTCTACTTGTAACTAGATCACGCGTAATTGCGGAAAATGCCAGCGGGTTTGTTTATTTAGTTCTTTTCCCAGGTTGTCGATATCGCCAGCTGACATCTCGTCAAATTTACTAGTCAGTCCAGCGACTCGCACGTTTCCTGGCGTCTTTTCTGCGTTCGTGTGTGTGTGTGTGTGTGTGTGTGTGTGTGTGTGTGTGTGTGTGTGTGTGTGTGTGTGTGTGTGTGTGTGTGTGTGTGTGTGTGTGTGTGTGTGTGTGTGTGTGTGTGTGTGTGTGTGTGTGTGTGTGTGTGTGTGTGTGTGCCGGTATAGGATATAAATTTCGAGCATTCATACCCACTAAGAAGTATTTCATTACTACTACACATAAGGAGCTTGTTAATGTGGCAGTGCGAGCATATTTCGCGTTTCCGTTTTGAAAATACAAGTATCATCAAGATCGAGACTTCTCGGCGCACAAGGGATTTTGGGATGGAAAGTATATCAAGCAAATTCATGAATATTAATTTTCTTGTTATACAATGTATCAATACATATGTCAAAGAAGGGAAAACTTTATGGAGTGGGTACATAACATTATAACTTTTATTACGATATTGATAAGATAGTATGATGTTGGAGGTGGTTGTATTGATGAAGATCATGTCAAATGTAGATTACGTCCTAGTTCGCGCAAAACTGAGCAGAAAGCAATTTCATTACTCGTTTAATACCTACGACGACGATAAAAACTGCAACCGCTACACTAACAATAACAATGACAACGACGACAATAACAGCAAACAACACCAACAACATCCATAACAATCACAACAACTCGAGACGGCTTAAAAAGACAATCAACGGAAATACGGCAAATACGACCACAGCGACAACGACGACGCCAGTCGAAACAAGAATAATAATTTACGCATAGCGTTAACTCATTCAGCCCGACGGACGTATTTCCCTAATTTTGGAGGCGTCATCTAACGACTACGCACCTGTTGCAGGAGATGGATCGACCATGATAATTTAAGGGCATTGCCCTTGAATTATCATGGTCAACCCATCTCCTGTTGTAGTGCGTCAGGGCAGAATGGATCAAATCTGTGTGGTGGTTTGTGATTTTAAATCTCACGGATTGTTTTCTTGATTTGTTCCAGAACCCCTACTCCAATTGGCAGCGACGCAGTGTTCCCGTTCTTGTACGTATCCGCCTGCCTTATCTTCTATATCTACCTTAGTTGATTTTTATTTTAAAAAATATTTTTTAATGTTAATCTTTAACAATTTGTGATAATTTTCAAGTTAATGTAATTTTAAAGTTTGTATGTGTGTGTGTGTGTGTGTGTGTGTGTGTGTGTGTGTGTGTGTGTGTGCGTGCGTGCGTGTGTGTGTGTATATGTGTGTGTGTGTGTGTGTGTGTGTGTGTGTGTATGTGTATGTGTGTGTGTGTGTGTGTGTGTGTGTGTGTGTGTGTGTTTGTGTGAATATGTGTGTGTGCGAAATCATCATCATCATCATCATCAGTCCCTTGCCCGAACTGGGCGTTGGGGGGACTGAAAGGCAGCAGCAACAGACAGTGCTCTCCACTGAGTTTTATTTTGGGCGGTGGCAAGCAAGTCTGGCATCTCGAGTTCGGTCCATTCTTTTATGTTTGCGACCCAACTCTTTCTCTGACGACCTCGCCGACGACTTCCTTCGAGAGTGCCTTGGAGGATAGTCTTGGACAAGGTGTTGTGTCGGGTCACGTGGCCAAACCAAGCAAGCTTGCGCCGTTTCACGGTTGCCAGAAGGGGTTCATGTGGGCCCACCAGGGAAGTGACGATGCTCCGTACATATTCGTTGGTCTTGTGCTCGAGGTACGAGATGCGGAGCAACTTCCTCAGGCACTTGTTCTCAAAGGCCTGGATTTTCTTTTCTGAGTCTGCAAGCAGTGTCCAAGTCTCACAGCCGTAGAGTAGAATAGACACTACGAGGGACTTGTAAAGCCTGTACTTGATGGTGAAGCTGATGGAGTTACTTCGCCATATCCTGTCCAGCCTGGCCATTGCGGATGTTGCTGTACCTATCCTGATACGGATCTCTGCTATGCAACTACCGTCTTTGGACAGGGTGGCTCCCAAGTACTTGAAGCTATTGACCTCTTCTAGCTTCTGGCCGTTCATGTGAATGTTGCTGCTGCTGTGTGCGAAATACTTCTTTATTATTATTATTATTATTATTATTATTATTATTATTATTATTATTATTATTATTATTATTATTATTATTATTATTATTATTATTGTTGTTGTTGTTGTTGAATATTATTATTATCAATATTAATATTTTTATTTTTATTATTATTATTATTATTATTATTATTATTATTATTATTATTATTAATACCTTTTCTGGTGGTATATTTAAAATGTTATTGAGGACAGACGTGTGTAAAAAGGCCTGCGTGCCTAAAGAAAACTCCCAAACTTTCAGTTCAATTGTCACCGACATTAGCGTCAGTTAACCACTTCAAACATACCTCTAACACAATAACACGCTCCATAAATAATGCAATGCGCCCTTTAACCTGTTCAGTGCCACTTGACGCAGACTGTTCGTTAAGTCAAGATCAAAGCCCTCTGCATGTCCCAGGAACATGAAGTCAAAATGGTGTCAGCAAGAGGCATAGATTCTCATGAGCCCCCGCAGCTGCTGAAGCTCATGAGGATCTATACCTCCTGCAATCGGATGTGTTGACATATTCTCAGCACTGAACGGGTTAATTGTTAAACGAATGAATGAATAAATGAATGAACGAACGAACGAACGCACGGACATATGGACAGATTGACGGATAGATGAATGAAACAGGAATAAATGAGTGGACGGGATTTGGGAATACATGGATGGATGGAAGAATGGATGAATGGATGGATGGATGGATAGATGGATGGATGGAAAGGTTTAACTCATTGTGCCCGAGGTTACGAAATACCCACATTTTGGAGTTATCCTCTGAGGACGGCTTTACAATTCAGGAAGCATATCGACCATGATAGTTCAAGGGTGGTGGCAGAATAGCTTGGCTCCTATAGGCGCCAAGCTATTCTGCCACCACCCTTGAACTATCATGGTTATCTTGATGTGGCGTGTCGCTGGCAGATTGAGATAACAAGAGAACGAACGAACGAGCGAATGATGGATGGATGCAGACATAAATGCAGAACAGAGGAGAACGATTTTCTGTTCATCACATTTCAGGGGTACGAGGGCCAAAGCAGTAACTACGGCAATGAACAGGATTACGGAGACGAGGTAAGTCTTACTATATTAATGTGCAGGATTACGGAGACGAGGTCAGTCTTACTACGGCAATGTACACGATTACTGAGACGAGGTCAGTCTTACAACGCAATGTGCAGATTACAGAGACGAGGTAAGTCTTACTACGGCAATGTGCAGGATTACGGAGACGAGGTAAGTCTTACTACGGCAATGTACAGGATTACGGAGTCGAGCTCAGTCTTACAACGGCAATGTACAGGATTACGGAGACGATGTCCGTTTTACTACGGCAATGTGCAGGATTACGGAGACGAGGTCAGTCTTCTTACGGCAATGTACAGGATTACGGACGAGGTCAGTCTTACTACGGCAATGCACAGGATTACGGAGACGAGGTAAGTCTTACTACGGCAATGTACAGGATTACGGAGACGAGCTCAGTCTTACTACGGCAATGTGCAGGATTACGGAGACGAGGTCAGTCTTACTCACGGCAATGTACAGGATTACGGAGACAAACTAAGTCTTACTACAGCAATGTATAGGATTACGGAGACGAGCTCAGTCTTACTACGACAATGTATAGGATTACGGAGACGAGCTCAGTCTTACTACGGCAATGTGCAGGATTACGGAGACGAGGTCAGTCTTACTACGGCAATGTACAGGATTACGGGGTCGAGGTCAGTCTTACTACGGCAATGTACAGGATTACGGAGACGAGCTCAGTCTTACTACGACAATGTTCAGGATTACGGAGACGAGCTCAGTCTTACTACGGCAATGTGCAGGATTACGGAGACGAGGTCAATCTTACTACGGCAATGTACAGGATTACGGAGACGAGGTCAGTCTTACTACAGCAATGTACAGGATTACGGAGTCGAGGTCAGTCTTACAACGGCAATGTACAGGATTACGGAGACGAGGTCAGTCTTACTACGGCAATGCACAGGATTACGGAGACGAGGTCAGTCTAACTACGGCAATGCACAGGACTACGGAGACGAGGTCAGTCTTACTACGGCAATGTACAGGATTACGGAGACGAGCTCAGTCTTACTACGGCAATGTATAGTATTACGGAGACGAGCTTAGTCTTACTACGGCAATGTGCAGGATTACCGAGACGAGGTAAGTCTTACTACGGCAATGTATAGGATTACGGAGACGAGCTCAGTCTTACTACGGCAATGTGCAGGATTACGGAGACGAGGTAAGTCTTACTACGGCAATGTGCAGGATTACGGAGACGAGGTAAGTCTTACTACGGCAATGTACAGGATTACGGAGACGAGGTAAGTCTTACTACGACTGAATATCCCTACAATTGTCCAAACACGTCCACTGCCGAAACACGACAAACACCACCCAACTGCAAGAGGAATAGATCCTCATGAGCCCCCGCAGACGCAGGGTCTCATGAGGATCTTTACATTTCGGGTTTCTATCCATATCTCTGTTGTAAATATTATAACGTGTTTATTTGTCACTTTACACGCGCCTCTTGTTAAAAGTATTTGCAATATTGATGACTTCATTCTTTGTACTTTGTCTCTTTCAGGCTCCCGCAGGAGGGCGCCGGTTTGAAAGAAACACCGTAAGTGCTGTTATTCATTGTTGTTGTTTTTTTTTGTTTTTTTTAAAATGTAGATCAGAGGATGAGATACAAATATGGGATGGCATCAACAAATAAGAGCTTTCATCCCCTTGCTGCTGTCAACGATGAGCAACGAGCAGACCACGTTTTCGAGCACATTAACTCATTCAGTCCCGACACACCACAGTAAGAGATGGCTCCACCATGATAGTTAAAGGGTGGTGCCAGAATAGCTTGGCGCCTATAGGCGCCAAGCTATTCTGGCACCACCCTTGAACTATCATGGTCGATCTGTCTCCTAAATTGTAATGCAGTCCTCAGAGAACATAGTCCAAATGTGGGTATTTCGTACCTAGGACACAATGAGTTAAACCAAAGTCCATTATCATCCCACGTTTTGTTGTCAACAATGAACGGACATGAATAAACTTTTTTTCCCTTGTAATCCCAGCACAACCAAAGTCCGTTTTTGTTCATTGTAGTTACGGATGTAAGCAGGGATTAAAGAATGGAGTTATGATTTTGTTATCCCATTGAAACAAATTTTCCCTTTGTGTAGTAATTAATGTTGTCAACAAAATCAATGGACAAAACGTGACTATGACCCCATTTATATGTGAAAGTTGCCCGGATATCAATAAATACGGATGCGTTTTTAAAAAAAAAGTGAACTGTTTGTGTCATGACAAATGTAATGCAGTTGGAAACATTATCTTCGGACTCATGTGGCAATCATAATTGTTTTGCTGTGTTTCAGCAATACAGGCCGTCAGGCAGACAAGGATATTATCAGGTGTGTGTTTGTTTGCTTGTTTGCTTGTTTGGTTTGTTTTGTTATTGTTGTTGTTGTTGACAGGTGTATGTGCGTGCATGCTTGTGTGCGCGTGCGTGTGCTTGCGTGCGCGAGTGACGGGAGCGGGGAGCACTTGGCTTAACCTGTTCGGTGCCGAGAAAATTTGAACGCACCCAGCTGCAAGAGGCATAGATCTTCATGAGCCCAGGCAGTTGCGGGGGCTCATGAGGATTTATGCCTCTTGCTGACAGCACTTTGAGTCTATGTTCCTTGGAAAGCTACGGCTTTGCTGATTGATGAACTGACGAAGACTGCAAAAACACAGTTTCCGTCCACGGGATGAGATATTGTATCTTGTTTTAGTGCCGATACAATCATTTTCTAGCTGTAGCATCTTCTTAAACGCAAAGTCTTACACTACGTTTGTGAATGTGTGCGTGAGTGTGTCTGAGCGTGCGTATGAAGTTAGTGTCAGACTGTATTAGCGTACATTTCTGTTTTTTGTTTGGTCCTGGATTCAGCGTAGATTTATTGTAATTTAAATTAAGGCCGTATTTGGTAATTTACTAGTGGGTGTTGTGCAATATTTGCTTAATAAGTGAGTGGGTTCTTTTATATTTGTGAGTTTCCGTGACTGTCCATACACTTTTTATAACGTTTGTCATACTGTGCTGTGATATTATGTTTCTAACTTTTATTTGGCAAGGACATACGTCTTTCTTATGGACAGAGCATATCTGGAATCTTGAATCATAACAACTTACAACGTAGTTACTTTCTGAAAACTACTTTGTAAATATAATGTGTCTTGTAAATTGCAGTCTGTAATTTGGCAGTCCGTAATAATACTTGAAATCAGCCACTCTGACACAAATCACTCCCAGAAGGAAAAAAGACATTCGATATAATACTGCTGTAGGTAGAGGCCCAGTAAGTAAAGAATCATCGGGCCCACGTTGGCCGCAGCTGGCCCGCGCACATTCGTGCGCGGGCCAGCTGCGGCCGACATGGGCCCTAGGATCGTTTACTTACTGGCGGTGGTCGTTTGAGAGTGCACTTGACTGAGCTATGCATAAGGACCATTACAAAGCCCTTGACAGACTGTCAGGAAAAACAAAGCCAGTACACTACTGCAAGTTTCCTGACTACTGTACGTGCGAGTACTGTTTATTGTTAACCTTTTCGCTTTTAAAGCCAAATGACTATCATGCTTACGCATTCGACAACATCAACAACAAATTTCAACCACGACAACAACAACAAAAGCAAAACAAAACACACTCAAACAAACATGAACATGTAAAAATCAGACAATAGTGTTTTCTTAAATCTACAGCGGCATAACATCATTGCTTTTACAAAGGTGAGCTCGGCTCATGAAGATCCTTGACTGTTTCATAATAATAATAATAATAATCATAAATAACAAAAATAGTAATAATAATAATAATAATAATAATAATAATAATAATAATGACGACGACGACGACGATAATAATAATAATAATAATAATAATAAGAATAAGAATAAGAAGAAGAAGAAGAAGAAGAATAGTAATAATAATGTCATTTTATAAGGCGCTAGTCCTGGGTTCAAAAATGATGTCCAACACCTGTCCTCATAGCCTAGGGAACACCAGACATTAGTCTACCACTTCTGAGTCAAAGAAGAGGCATAATTATTGTGCGCTGGTCTGTGATTTTGGACCTTACTACTTAATGCCGTAAGGTCCAACACCACAGCCCAAGCACACGTTTATTGGTAGATGAGATGTGAGCGGAGGCGGGGAGCTATTTAGCTATTTATTACTTTACAGCAGACACTGCTCTCCAGAGGCGGGCATTTGAACGTGGGTCGCGACGAATTCCTTCGTCTGCCTGCGTGAGGATGTTAGTGACGTTGACAGGGCTTGTAGATCTGTCAGCGAGATACAGATTTTCACGGAGCCTCTGCGGCCGCATGGGATGCGTGAGAGTCTATGCCTTTAGGAGATCGAACGGTCTTGCTGATGCGGGGGACTCTAGAGGGACAGCGGTCTCGGCTTGAGGTTGATCGGCGGTCGATTTATAGATCGTCAGGCCTAATCTGCGCGCGGACTTACGAGTGAAAACAGAAGGCAGAAACAAACTCGACAAGTTTATCTGAACTTCCTGGTGCGCGCTGATTAATGTTTAATTATATGCAAAGTCTGATAATACTGCCCAGCATGCAAGAGGCACAGGGGCTCATGAGAATCTGTGCCTCTTGCTGACAAAAAATAGTACAATTTCAGTATTTATATCTCTTTTTTCCCCACTGTAATTAGAAATACCAGTCAATTGCAGGAGGCATACAACTAATAGGCCCCCAAAAGGTGTGTGCACACATACTGTTGTATACCTCTAACTGTTACCATTTCGTATGCGTGCTCTCTGGCCGGCTTGTTTTTCTGATTATTTATTTATTTATTTATTTATTTATTTATTTATTATTGTGGGGACTGGAGGGCTAATTTGACATTGGGATCCCTCCGTTCAGCATCAGACACGCGTATTTTCAGAGTTCCTAGGCGAAAGAAGTCTAGCCAGGGCCAGCGTGCCTTTTCTTTTTTCGGTCCAGTCACCTGGAACGATCTTCCAGCCCATGTCAGACATGCTCCAACTCTGTCCGCTTTCAAATCAATGCTCAAGACCTTTCTGTTTTCTTATGCATATAGTTAGATGCATTTTCAGTGCGTTAGCAATCTTTGGCAGTAACTGTTCTTGTAAAGCTGTGTGCTGATGTGTGAGTGTGAGCTTTTGATTTGCGTCACTTTAGTTTTTGTAATATTTATTGTAGTGTTTTTTTTCTTGTACTTTTTGTTCTGTGATTTTGATCTTGTAAAGCGCTTAGAGCACCATTCATTTGGAGGTTAAGGGCTATATAAATGTACATTATTATTATTATTATTATTATTATTATTATTATTATTATTATTATTATTATTATTATTATTATTATTATTATTATTATTATTATTTTCAGAAACACAACTTGTGGCCAATGGCATTGAAGAGTTTAACTACCTCACCGAGAATGTCGATAACTGTTCATTAATTGTTACTCTTTTAACGGCCACGCATGCGTATTGTAGTGTTCAATTTTTTAAATATTTATATTAAAAAAAAAAAAACTGGTACCGCGGCACCTCTGTATTGAGTATCAACTGGTACCGCGGCACCTCTGTATTGAGTATCAACTGGTACCGCGGCACCTCTGTATTGAGTATCGGTCTATAATTGATTAAAGTAAAAACAGTCACACGTGCTCACCCCCAGGCCAGACACCATTTGTTTCCATTAATGTCTTTTTAGGTTCAGATCTACCCGATTAAGTACTTACACTGTACTCTGACTTGCCAAAAGCCTCGATGCACACCCTTACATTTTCTCTGGATGGTATTCAATTATTTTTGTGGTTGTGTCAGCACTTTGGCTTTGAGGTCGATAAGGAAACACGCTCAGTTAATGTGCGCTTCGTGTGTTTGGGTCTTACGGCTCAGTGTAATTTGTAGGCCTGTGGCCAGTTGCGTGAGTGAGCTTAGTCCTGCACCAGCCACTAAGCAAGGTGTTCCGCGATAGCGGGGTGAGTGTTGTGGCGCTATAGCGGAGCACTTTGCTTAGTGGCTGGCGGAGGAATAAGTGGACTCACGCACAAGACCCTCTTTTGGTGATCGTGATGACGATGACGACGGGGAGATTGATAATGATTATCCGCCACCTCGTTGGCTAGACAGTAAATTGTTTGAGAGCGTGCAATGCCTTGCACTACATGTGCAATGCAGCTGGTTAAAATTGTTATGCACAAAGGCGCGATATCTGAATTGTGGTGTTTGACCATAATAGTTCCGAGGAGAACCTGCAGTCTCCACAATGAGAAACCTGCATTTAACCCCCTTACTGCCGAGAAAACGTGAACACGATCCCCTTGCAAAAGACATAGATCCTCATGAGCCCCCGCTGTTGCGGGGGCTCATGAGGATCTATGCCTCTTGTTAAGACCAATTTGTACCCATGTTTCTTGGAAGTTTTTTTTGGCTTTTGCTCGTTGAATGAACTGAAAAGATTTCAGCAAGACAACTGTACAGCAGTCTCGGAGTTAAATCGCAAACTTTGAGATGCTCGTTTACCGTCCGCGCGTGTGCAGGTCTGAGATCCTGGACCTTACGGCTCTTGAAGCGTAAAGCCCAATACCTTTTAGGCCGGCACGCATTTGAACTGAAATAGAGTTTAGAAGACTCTGGTGAGATCTTACCTAGCTCACTGTTACAGTCCGCGGCCGGACGTGACAGGAACGGTGAAAGTATCCTGATTGTTATCTGTAGGTCACGGCAGAGGGGCGGATAACTCATGTACTGACAAAAAAAAACCCGGGCACATCACTGACCCAACGCCTGCAAGAGGCATAGATCCTCATGAGCCCCCGCAGGTCGCGGGGGCTCATGAGGATCTATGCCTCTTGCTGAATCGAGTTATCTGTTGTTCTGTTTATGCCGAACGGATCCTATGCTCGATGTTCCAGTGGGTAGTCAATGTGTTTGCTAGTCATGATATAACACTCATGATTTGCTTGGAGATGGGAGCGGCTGGGATCAGCCGGATCAGTTTGATGGGCGCTGTGCAGTAGACCGCTGGTCGTAACTTCGATTTTTGTTGTTGTTGTCATGGTGAGATCCTTTCTAAACAATGTCAACTGTTTTTATAACATCAATTATAGTAGTACATACATTTCCTGTTGTGTTTGGTCTAGGATTGACGATTTACTTTGAACTTTTAATTTCGTGTGTTATACTTTTGTAACGCAGTGGCAGGACTCTTTATGTAAACATTGTAAAATGTTTCTGGTGGTAGTGTATATGTTTTCTAGTGTGTTTGATTTTACTTGTAATATTCAATTAACAACATCAACGAGAACAACAATGACAACGACAACAACACCGACGACAATAATAATAATAATAATAATTTTAAAAAATTATAATGATCGTCATTATCATCTTCATCATCATAAAATATAATAATAATAATAATAATAATAATAATAATAATAATTAATATTTAATAATAATAATAATAATAATAATAATAATAATAATAATGATGATGATGATGATGATGATGATGATAATAATAATAATAATAATAATAATAATAATAAATTGGTATCATATGGGGCCTATACCTACTTAAAACAAGCTCTAAGCGCCTTAAAAAAATAAATCAGATGAGTAAAAGACATAAGAGGTACCAATTAAATAAAATAGAGGCTAAACATAGGCTTAAACATAAAGTTAATAGATGACGGGAGTAACAAGAATGTACAACATATTACGATTATACAGCCAGGATAAGAATGTAAAATGAAGGATATTCGCAGTGACTGTCTGCATGTTTTGGTTATGACTTTGTAGCGCAGTAGGCGTGCTGTTCCATTTGACTTTAGTTTATCAATGTAAACGTTTTGTAGTAAACACGATTTATTTTTGTGATTAACTCTGGATGAAAGATTTATTGTTTTTATCGCTCAACTCTTCTGTGCGCTTTTATACTCAGCATGGGGGCTCTAGTGGAGACAATTTAGTGCTTTCAACTACACACATAGCTTTTTGTGTTTGTTTTAGATTAACACTTTATTTTGATCTCTCGTTGTTTTGTTCAAGCTTGTATAACGCTGTGTGAATATTAGGCCTTTTTGAAAGAATAAAATTCAGCATCTGTGATCTTAAAATAAATATTTAGCCCTTCCCTGCCACTGTGGGCACATTTTTGTTTCTGAAATCCGTGTGCAATCAACAACCAAAAGCCAAAACTGTCCAAAAAACATGGATACACATTGGTCTCAGCAAGAGGCATAGATCCTCATGAGCCCCCGCAGTCGCGGGGGCTCATGAGGATCTATGCCTCTTGCAGTTGGACCGTGTTGACCTTTCTTGGCAGTGAAGGGGTTGATTGTGCGCTGGTCCGCGGATTTTGGACCAAACTCCCATACCAGCGCACAACTGTTACATTAGTCTGAGACTGTATCAATTATCAACCGGTTTCTAGGTGTACTATTATTAATTTTCAGTTTGCCAACGCCTTCACTTCAACGCTCTATAATTTAATTTAAATGATACAGAGCTGTGTGACCTTCCCCTTCAAGATTCAAGACATTTATTGTCCCAAAAGGGACATTCTTGTTAAATCTCACAGCTCATAAAAGAGCCTGTAACATGATTAGTAAGAAACATAATGTAAAATGAGACCGATGAAGAATACAACCAGTATAACATCACAATCTAACGACATATCACATACAACGCCTAAGCTAATTTATTTAAACGCAACATTAAAAATCACATAAATATCTCATAATTTAAGTAATTTTGGCACTCGCATCACAATAATGCAGCTATAAAATGTTAATTATATGTATTCATATTACACAGACACACACACACACACACACACACACACACACACACACACACACACACACACACACACACACACACACACCACACATACACACGCGCGCGCGCGCGCACGCGCGCACGCGCGCACGTATCAGTGTCGCCTGGGAAAAACAAAACAAAAACCCCGCAACCACACAAACAACAACAGACACCACATTGCGTTCTGCAAAGTTATATAAGTTCCTGTCAGCTTGTTTGGCAGTCAGCTAGAGCCACCTAGTATTCATTATAACAGTCTCGCATGTTTTCATTTGCCACCCAAAACTTCTAAAGGCGCGGAGCGACCCCAACACACGTTTTGGGTTCAACGGCATCACATTGCCGCCAGATCAACCACAAGGATACGACAACGGCGCCTTTGTTTCTGACAGGTTAGTCAAGCAAGAAGATAACCAACCGGGAAAAAAACCAAACAACTTATGACAGACTATCAACAAGAGAAGTCCCAACGGAGAAAGAAACATGCATAGGAAAGACAGTTACGACACAAACAAATTGTGTTGTAACTGTCTTTTCTAAGCGTGTTTCTCTCTCCGCTGGGTTATTCTCTGCATTTTACAGGCTTGGCAGTCACCTTTTTGGGTCTGGATTATAGACTAGGACTAAGAAACAAACTTGTCCGAGAAGAAAGAAACTCGCCAAAGGAAAGCCCACGTCACAACAGTATTCCGACATTTCAGGTTAACCCCATTTCTCCCCACGGCCACATTTCCTAAACGTTGGAGGTGTCACCTAAAGGCTATGTACCAGTTACAGGAGATGGATCGACCATGTTAATTCAAGGGAAGTGCCAGATTAGCTTGGCGCCATCAGGCGCCAAGCTAATCTGACACTTCCCTTGAATTATCACGGTCGACCCATCTCCTGCTGGAGGGCGTTGGGGCTAAAAGGGTTAACCCGCAATTTAGTAAAATGTTTTGTCTGAGTCATTCTCAAGCGCGTTTTTAGGTTAGTTAACTAATTCAAGGCGCCCCGCATCAATAGCGGCGGAAGTGTCGTATATCACCTAAGAAAGAAACAAGGGTGGACACAAAACAGTCCTCGTCCTTTCAAAGGCGTGTTTCTTTCTTTGTCAGTCATGTCCTTGCACTTTACATACATTTTGGCTCACGTGCGAAGCAAAAGTGAGTCTGTTTTCTGGGCCAGTGGTCGTCAGTCCGTCGTCCGTGGTAAACTTTAACGTTGGCATTTTCTCGGAGCCTATTCAAGTTACAGTCTTCAAACCTGCCCCAAGGATACTTTGTGGCAAGACCTTTCTAAACATACCAGTTTCTGTGACCTCTCACAAAAGGCAAGGTCACAGGCAGTCAGGAAATATATCAAAAATAGATATTTTGGACATAATTTATTTTTTTCTCAAATACTATTCACAACTTCAAATCCAAACTTTGTACAAAGATACCTGATGGCAAGACCTTTATATGCACACTAATTTAGTTGATCCCTCGGAAAAGTCAAGGGTCACAAGAGCTCAGGAAATAGGTCCAAAATAGCCATTTAAAAAAAAGAAAGATATTTTTTCTCGAATACTATTCACAACTTCAAACCCAAACTTGGTACAAAGATACCTGATGGTAAGACCTTTCTATGCATACTAATTTGGATGATCCCTGGGAAAGGTCAAGGGTCACAAGAGCTCAAGAAATAGGTCCAAAATAGTCATATTTTGTCAATAGATGTTTTTTCTCCGATACTGTTCACAACTTCAAACTCAAACTTGCTACAGAGATGGTTACAAAGTAAAGTAGGTAAGAGCACTGTCAGGGGTGAGAAGTGTGCATGATCGACCTGTGATCATAGATCTACTGTGGCCAAAGCACCAAAAAAAAAAAAAAAAAAAAAAAAAAAGATAGGAAAGAGGGGGTGAGCTAAGAAAGTGACAGGAAGCAATGCATATGGAAGCCCCCCCCCCACACCCCCCCCCCCGAAGGCGTATCACATATCCCATCGTTCCAGCCACTCAGTGCATGGAAATTTAAATCTAGGTCCCCCCTCCCCCCCCCCCAGCTCAGGAAATAGGTAAAAAATAGCCATATTTTGACAATAAATTTTTTCCTCAATTAATATTCACAACTTCAAACCCAAACTTGGTACAGAGATACCTGATGGTAAGACCTATATAATGCAAACTAATTTGGATGACCCCTCGGAAAAGGTTAAGGGTCACAAGAGGTCGACAAATGTGTATAAAATGCCAATAATTGTAGCTATTATCAACATTTTTGCAAACTTCTCAATCAACTTTGGCACAAAGGTATCTGATGATAAGACCTCCCTATGTATCCTAATTTAGTCGACTCATCGCAAAGATCAACGGTCAAGGGGGTTTCACAGATGTGTGAAAACTGATTAAATTTTGAGAAAACATGGATTTTGTTATTGCAGAAGCCATCCCTTTACTTATTGTCAGACACGTGTGGATCGGTCATACACGTGAGTCATAATGGCTTTGCCTTTCTTGTTCACCTGATTGGTTGGGATTTCTTGTTAATTTGTACCATCTTCCTTGCCCTTTTCTATTGTTCTCTGTTTGTTCCATTTTATTTCATTTTATTATTATTGTCTGGACTGTTGGTGGCTTTGTTGTGGTTGAATTTTGTTTTTATTTTTTTAATTTTTTTTTGTGGTTTATGTGCTGTGTTTTAAAAAAAAAATCTTTTTGTTGTTTGTTTTTGTTTTTCGTGTGTGTTTATTTGGTTGCTATATTTTATTTGAAGGAAAGCAACTGTCCGTTACCTGAACGCTCAACTGTAGAGTTCTCAAATAGTTGTTACTGCAGACACCAAGTACAGCTTAAAACTGAAATATCGAAAATAATTCTATTTTTGTTAGAATTAACAATATTTTGTCCACAGTATTTTGCAAGGCGATGGAGTATTATTTATCAAGTAATTAGAAAGGATGACGATATGCTTTGTGAAGGCATTAGTCGTACACAACACAAAACACACTCCGCTTAACATACCTCGTCCGCAGCCTTTGAGGGGTGTGGTGTGCCATGTACGACTTTAGTATCATATTCAGCCCACTTACCAAATTTTAAATAAAATTAAAAAAAAAAACCGATTTGAATTTCCAAAAACTCCAGTAGCTCGCTTGAGCTTGCGAATGTTCTGTGTTTACGTACAGTGTGTGAGTGAACGCGCGTGATTGACGTGAGCGTGCTTGTTGGGTTCAGTTCGCGGCAGCGCTTTGAGCCGATTTTCAGTTGGGATAAAGCGCCTATTTAATGCGCTGATTTATTAATTATTTATTTACGTTTGTGCCACGTTGTTATCGTGGGCTGCCGACCTCGTTAATCCTCTCAGCCCCAAGGTCTCTTTTCTCACATTTTGGAGGTGTTGCCTTACGACTGTGTACCAGTTGCAGGAGATGGATTGACCATGATAATTCAAGGGTAGTGCCAGAGTAGCTTGGCGCCTTTGAGTTATCATGGATCCCGAGACGTTAGGTGACACCCCCAAAATTTAATCCAAGGAAAAAAATATTTATTTTTCGGGGTTTAACGCCGAGCAGGCAACTAAGGCCATCTCACGGCTGCCAAGGAAAAAGGACGGGCTTGTTCAATAGCATGTTCAATGAACGGTCCTGGTAAATCAAAGTGGCACAGTGGTAGTGCGCCTGAATTGATCCCTGACGGTGTCAGGTCGTACTCGCAGATTTCCATGTCTCCCACAACCCGCCCGTCAGGGCCGTCTACTGTCACTTCGGCGCCGTGGGGCGTTAAACCGGCCCAAACTAAAGCACCAACCAACCCCACGATTTCGGAAATGCGCCCTTGAGATTATATTTGGGTTAATTGTCTCATTCCTCTCTACCAGAGAACCATACAATGGATACATCGAGCGAGACGGTGACACTCAGTACGCTGTCCCATGGGACCAAACGAACGCTCCCCACGAGGATGACGAAGAATATTCGGATGCGGCAACTTTGGACTCTGAACCGCCCCCACAAAACGAGACAGTACCACAGGCACAGGAGGCGCCTGCTGGTGGAATGTCTCTTGTGAAGAAGATTATCGCTTTTGGCGCCGCTGCCAAACAGTCCTCAGCTCCTGACGCCAATGGGACTGCAGACCCGGTACAGCCGCAGAGAAAATCCTCCCGCCGAAGGTGTGTCACCATTTCAGTTGTCGAATAATCATGGCTGACATTCACCCCTTCACTGCCGAAGGAAAAAATTGAACACGATCCAACTGCAAGAGGTATAGATCCTCATGAGCCCCCGCGACTGCGGGCCCGGCTCATGAGGATCTATGCCTCTTGCTGTGACCAGGTTGTGTCCATGTTTTTTGGGGGCGGTTGTAGTTTTTGGTCGGTTAATGAACGATGATTTCGGAAACAAAAAATGTACGCAGAGTGGCAGAGAAGGGGCTAATTCATATTCGACATTGATAGTGGATAGCTGAAGGGTAGTAAGTGATTGTCTTAATTATCGTTAATTGTCAGTGGCATTGGAAGATTGATTGCATGGTCTGCATATTCATATCTGTGTATATCTATTTATTTATCTTTTTAGTTTTTGTTTCTTGTTTGTTCTTCAATTCATCCCTGGATTTGTTTCGTATTTGCCCACTTAGTCTTATTCATCTGTCGTGGATCTCCGATTGTGCAAGTTCTGATGTATGACATTTCTTCAGTTCTAGACGTGTCCATCCGTATTAAGATGGAAAATCGTGGAGTAATCAGTTAGTAACCAATTCAGCTCTGACTCAATACAACTGGACATGCGACGATCACGCTAGTTGGTTTAAATAGTTTATTACTTTGCAAAATACATAAAAGAATAGACATCAATTATCATCAGATCAAAACAAGCCACTGGCTTATAGGATGATCTGGACACTCAGTTATATTTGCACAATTTGCATGGCGGTGGTTTGCAGATTTTAATCCAGTATAGGTAAGTAAATCAATATCAATATCACGTTAGGTAAAGGGTGGTGCCAGAATACCTTGGCGCCTGTAGGCTGGTAGCTATTCTAGCACCACCATTTGGACTATAGTAGTTGATATGCCTCTTGAACTGTTAAGTACTCCTCACAGGGCCACTCCAAATTTCAACGTCATGGCTCAGCGTGTTAACCCCTTTGTGTTCGCAACCACTGGTGCTATGAACAATACACACAATGGTTTAACCCGCTCAGTGCCAGGGGACGCAGAAGGTGTTTTAGCAGTATTCGTAAATTCAACACCTAAAATCCCTAGCTGTCCCAAGAACATGGATTCAAAGTATGTCAGCAAGAGGCGTAGATCCTCATGAGCCCCCGCATCCGCGGGGGCTCATGAGGATCTATGCCTCTTGCAGCTGGGTGGTGTTCAGATTTTCTCGGCACCGAAGGGGTTAAGTAAATCTGTCTTGTGTCCGCAGGAAGCGAGGCTGGGATGTGTTCGCGGAAACCACGTCAGAAGGCCCCAGCTCGTCAGAGAAGGGCATGTGGAACACCGTCAATGCTGTCATGCGGCTCATCGTTGCCATCTTCTTCTTTGGCATCATCTTCGGTAAGCAATAGGTGTCTTCGTCTGCATTTAGCAAAATAATACAGGATCTGCTCAACATGTTGTACGTTTGTGTGTTGTGTGTGTGTGTGTGTGTGTGTGTGTGTGTGTGTGTGTGTGTGTGTGTCTGTGTGTGTTTGTGTGTTGTGTGTGTGTTTGTGTGTTTGTGTGTGTTTGTTTGTTTGTGTGTTGTGTGTGTTTGTGTGTTGTGTGTATGCGTTTGTGTGTGTGTGTATGTGTTTGTGTATGTGTTTGTGTGTGTGTTTGTGTGTGTGCGCGCGTGTGTGTGTGCGTTATATTAAAACGTTATGCCTTTAATTTAATACATTATTTGGAGCTGTGAAGCAATTATCCATTAAAATAAATTTCCTTGACTTTGACAATTTTATCCAAACGCGCGCGAGGCGTAGGCTTTGTCTACAGTGAGACAGTGGTTTGGATAGGAAGACTGTCCTCTGACGCGGGCGCCCACTGGCGGATAGCGCAAAGAATGAAAACTCTCTCAGGAACGATCAGTATACTACGATGTTTGCGGTACTTTGGTACCAAGAGCAGTGCAGGGGCTAATGTGAATAACGCTTCCTGCAGACGACCCCAAGGTGCATATGAGTGGCTTTTCCTCTCGAAGACAACATATCTATTTCGGTCGATACATCGGTCGGTAGAGCTATAGGCCCCTCAGTTTTAGTGCAAGAGGCAACGATTCCCATGAGCCCCTGCGTTGCAGGGGCTCATGGGAATCTTTGTTTCTTGCAGACTGCCCCAGGGTTGCATGGATGTCCATGCCTGTAGTAGAGGGAAAGATCCATTGTCCTCGTCTGAAACGTCAAGAACGGCAAACGAACTGTTGGACTCGCTCAGCATTCACACGGGAATGTACCACGTCCTCGCTTATGAAGAGACACAAGTAGCGCGGCCGCTATCATAAATTATACTGAAGAGCAAAATTAACGCGACATTTTTTTGGGAATCACCGGAAACACTTTAGTGTTTCCGATGATTCCCAAAAATGTCGCATTTCGTTTGCTCGTCAGTATATGCTCTTGAATCTTCTCCGTGCAGTCACGGCCCTCGTGACGCGTCTGTCCCTCCTCGTCATGACGTACAATCTGCGGCCATCGTGGAGGGACTTCACCGTGAACTCCACGTCAGGGCACGGCCAGTACGTACTGAAGGATGCAAAGGGGGCAGTGGATCTTAAGTGGGTGTGGGCGCTCATGATCGTCATGGGAACGCCCTACGTTTTCACGTCCATTTCGTGCCTGTGGCGCATGATCTTCAAGAAAACGGAGCCTCTGAAATGCCTGCCACTTTTGTCGGTGAGTCAGTACAGTTGGAAGATAATTTTTATTTTATTTTTATTTTATTTTATTTTATTTATTTATTTATTTATTTATTTATTTTTTTTTTTGGGGGGGGGGGGGAGATAAAGAGGGAGTGGGGGGTGGAGAATGGGGTGGTTGCTGACCTGACTTATTTCCAGTCTAAGAAAAAAGAAGAAAATAATATTTAAAAAAATCAAGAACCCGGCGACTGTGCACTAATACAAACTTTCAATATTAAGTATTAACTCATTCAGCCCCGACACACCACAGCAAAACATGGATCGATCATGATAGTTGAAGGGTGGTGCCAGAGTAGCTTGGCGCCCATATCTATCTATCTATCTATCTATCTATCTATCTATCTATCTATCTATCTATCTATCTATCTATCTATCTATCTATCTATCTATCTATCTATCTATCTATCTATCTATCTATCTATCTATCTATCTATCTATCTATCTATCTATCCATCCATCCATCCATCCATCCATCTATCCATCTATCCATCTATCTATCTATCTATCTATCTATCTATCCCGTAGTCTTGCCGACCGTTGGGGCACCACTGATGACTTGGCAACCAGCTCCCTCCATTCCACTCTGTTCTCTGCCATTCTTAGTATGTCGATCAGCTTCAGTCCTGCCCACTCTGAGATATTATCCTCCCATCTTTTTCTCTGT